>CM077876.1:13032783-13632783 GCA_039720435.1 Amazona ochrocephala | reverse complement strand
CTTTATCCACCGAGTCCACCTATCAAATTGATGTCTCTCCAATTTAGAGACAAGGATGTCATGCGGGACAGTGTCAAACACTTTGCACAAGTCCAGGTAGATGACATCAACTGCTCCACCCCATCCATCAGTTCCATAGCCCCATCATAGAAGGCCACCAAATTGGGCAGGCAGGATTTCCCCTTAGTGAAACCATGCTGGCTGTCCCCAGCCACCTCGTAGTGTTTCATGTGCCTTAGCATGGTTTCCAGGAGAATCTGCCCCATGATCCTGCCAGGCACCAAGGTTTCCCAATCCCTTTCCCTTTGCCACAGGCTCTTGCTACTTCTCTTGTACTGGGACTTGCATTTCTCATAAAACCGGCACAAAACTAATGCTACCCCACTGAAAGCAATGAGTTTTCTACCAGCATAACTATCTGATCTGGCTCAGGGTCAGACAAGCACTGCCACCACTGCAATGAAGAGCTGGGAGAGCTAGGGGTGGTGGCAGCAGCCCCAAGGGTGGACACGACTGTGCCAGGGTTTTTAAAATGCTGCCTAGCAGCTGCTGTGCTTCAGGGGAAGGTGCTTAAAATCAGATATGCACAATGATGTTACAGATATTCACAATAAGGGCAAAATGTTTTAACTACGTGATGGGCTGGTGGTTTTCATATGCAAAGACATTTTAAGCTCACTCTTACAATTTGGAAATTACATAAAATTTTAAAACTCAAGCTTCTCTTTGGTTCCTTGAAAACTCATTTGTCTGTGCTGAGAATAACAACTTGTTCCTCTTGTTGTCTACTTGTTTTGCTAACCAGTGAGCACACTTCCAAAGAAAATGGTGAAACAGAAATGTTTTCGTTTCATACTGGGAAAAAAACCCCTCAAATACACTGTCATGTTATTTGCCTACATCTTGTTTGGACAGCCTGCACAGCTCACAATCTTGCTGTTATCACTAACTCCTCTGAATTACAGCAAGAGCAGGAAGATAAATACAATACTGCAATAACAGCTTGATATCGACGATCACTCTGCTGTGACATGCTTACACTTCAGCTCTAACACCATGATATAGTTGTCTAAGGTTTGAGGAGACTGAAGAGCCTGTAATATATTAGTGCACTTTTCATCTGAGAGATAGTGTCAGGAGCATAAGAACAACTCTGATTCACTGTGCTGCTTGGGTTACTTCCCATCCCATATCAAGTGTTTTCTACCCTGTGATCCCCAGACCAGATTTGTGGGACCAGCAACACACTTGCCCTGCACAGCCAGAGCAACATGACCAGGAAACAAGCAACGGGGTTGAGATATGGTGAGAAAAGATTTTTCTGCAGCTTCAGATATTAACATTACAAAAGACAACTTGCAGCAACTCCTATTTTTAAGTTTCTCAAAGGAGCTTTGAGCTCATTTTAAGAAGCCTGTACTTACTGCCTGTAAGATATTTGACATCCAGAGAGGAGAACAGTCTCTGGCTGCCAAAGTGCTTTTTGTCTCCTCCAAGCCTACATTTGAAGTGTCACTGGCACAGTGAGGACAAGGACAGACACACAGCTCGGGGTTTTATTGTTTCCTTAACTGACCCAGCTACAAGCCTGCCACCCGGCTACAGCTTCACCTTCCCCTGAAACCGGTCATTCTTTTGCCTATATGGCTGACTGCTGAACTGGCAAAAGCCACCTTTGCAAAACCACTTTTGCCAGAACACCTTTCTGTGTTAGCATTAAAGAGGCAAAAATGTAGATAAAGCTTTTGCCAACAATATCGCGGCCTACTCGAGCAGACATTACAAGTGATAAAATAAACTGCCATTTCCTCAGTGTTTCAGCCCTCCAGTGCAAAAGCAAAATGCGCTCCTAACAAAAGAACTCAGTGGTAGATGGATAAACATGAAGAGAAAAGCAGGATGCCTGTTTCAGCTCCTCTATAAGCCATGGGATGTGCAGAACTATTAAAAAGTGGGGAACATAGAGGTGTAAAAGTCATTTCTACAAGGATTGGAAGCATTCCTGGAAAGAAGAGTGACAATGAACATACACATGGAAAAGCTCCTCAGTCAGGATGACGTTACTAACCTCTTTTTTTGTATTTGGTTACTAAAAGTATCTTTTTAGGGAGCATTAAAAAAATGAAAAGACCTGGAAAGATTAAAACCCACATGTAGCTGTTCCCTCCAGCTCAGCATGCTTGTTAATCCCACAGGTCTTGCTGAAGTGAAAAGACAAATACAAGAAAGAAAAAGGGATGGGGAGAGCACACACATACAAAACAGTACTCGACATTTCTCTTTCTCACAGAAAAGTTTTAGGATGCTGGTGACTAATACACTTCCCTAATCTTTGACCAGCATCAGAAACCCTTCCCATAAGGTCAAGGTCAGGACAAGGCTGGTGCCTTAATAAAAGAGGGAATATGGCATCTCTAATGATTGCTTCTGGCTGTTTTTCTCCTTGCCTACAATGCCACAGTGAGCATTTGCTTTCTTAAAGTGATGCAGAGCTCTTTTTTTACCCACAAGTGGATCCTCCCTCCCCACCCCATGGCACAGCACATGATGGTGGACCTGTGAGATGGATGTTTCATGCTGAAGATGACAAATTTAGAGCTGCCTTCACAGAGAAGGTAGGTGAAGGGGTAAGAAGCCTGCTAGCATGCAATTGCTTAGTACCTTAGATAACCTACTATTTATTTTAATGTTACGCACCTGAGGGAGGCTTTGCTAATGAATCTATTTTTGTAATACCATAAAGGTTGAAGTTTAAAGCTAAGTTTAGAGCAGAGACATATAAAAAATGTCAAACCAGGAAATAGCTTAATGAAAGCAGAGAGTAATCACAGCAAATTACAGTGAAATTTCTACGGGATTACATTTTGCATTCCCTAAACAAGCCCAGGAATTCATCTCACTTAGCATCGTTCCATTTTGCTGAGAACTCACTGTAAGGATGTGCTATGTAAGTAACACGATGCAATGCCATAAAAGCTGTCTTAAAACTTTCAGTCTAAGATGCTTTCCGAAACGGAGTTTAGAACGTCAGAGGAACAGCTCTGCAGACACCAAGGTTAGTGAAGAAGGAAGGGAGCAGGTGCTCTGGGTGCTAGAGCAGAGATTCCCCTGCAGCCCGTGGTGCAGACCATGTCAAGGCAGCTGTGCCCTTACAGCCTGTGGATGTCCATGGCGGAGCAGACACCCACCTGCAGCCTGCAGAGGACCCCACACAAGAGCAGGGGGATGCCCGAAGGAGGCTGTGACCCTGTGTGAAGCCCACACTGGAGCAGTCTGATCCTGAAGGATGCACCCCATGGAAGGGACCCACACTGGAGCAGTTCATGAAGAACTGCAGCCTGCAGGAAGGACTCATGTTGGAGAGGTCCATGGAGGACTGCCTGCTGTGGGAGGGACCCAGTGCTGGAGCAGGGGAAGAGTGTGAGGAGTCCTTTCCTGAGGAGGAAGGAGCAGCAGAGACAACATGTGATGAACTGATGACAACCATCATTCCCTATCCCCCTGCACTGCTGGGGGTGAGGAGGTAGAGAAAACTGGGAGTGAAGTTGAGTCCAGGAGGAAGACAGGAGTGGGAGGAGGTGGTTTAAGATTTGGTTTTATTTCTCATTACCCTACTCTGGTTGGTAATAAGTTAAACTGATTTCCCCGAGTTTATTCTGTTTTGCCCACGACAGTAACTGGTAAATGATCTCTCCCTGCTCCTATCTTGACCCATGAGCCTTTCGTGATATTTTCTCTCCCCTGTCCAGCTGCAAAGGGGAAGTGATGGAGCTGCTCTGGTGAGCACCTGGTGTCCAACCAGGGTCAACCCACCACTGGGCATATATGGAAGCACACAAGTATTCCTGCTGTGATTCCAGAAATGACTGCAAAATTTCATCTACCCCCAGTGGCAAACCCAGGTTTTGCACAAGGAACATCTAGGAACTACCCTGTGCTCACCTTGAACACCATCTCTAAAAGATGGCACAAAAATATACACTTTGCATAGATATAAGGTATATACCTTCTTCTCCCAAACTGCAGTTTATATTTCTTTAACACAGGCTTTACAAACCACAGTCGAGTAACAAAGGAAAAGCAATTTTGCATCGCTTTTTAACATATGTAGTGATCTTCTCTACTTTTCAACAGGCCTCCAACATGAGAGGAAGTTGGGAACTTTTGACCTCACTCATTACTATTGCACAGCTCTGGATGGTTTGTTTAGTGAAAAAAACATGCTGGCTTTTGGGAAACAATGTCGCTGCAAATTTCTCAAGGCTAATTCTTGATGACAGCCACTGTAAATATACTGGATCGTGCATAGAGCTGCAGCCTGGCTCTATTAAAGGCAACACAAGTTTCACCACTAAATTCAGCAGGACCTTGAACCAGTCCATAATGAGTAACATGAAATAAGATCTCAGTCCACAAGGCAAAAAACGGAGACAGAAATGTGTGAACAGGAAGTTGTGGATTAACTGCAAAGAGACAAAATCCATAAAGCAGAAGTGTGCCATGTGTCTGCTTAAAATGACCTGTGACTATTTTACATATGATCTGCTACAGAACAGTTACTCTCTTTCAGAGAAGAGGATTTTGAACAGAAAAAGCCTCTTATATTCAGCTTTTCATGAGTTTACGGAAACAGATACAAAAGGGAAAACAAGATTAAAAGACCCCATCACTGCACTGTTAATATTTACTTACCAATGCTTTGGTGTTTAAATCCCCAATTATTTCCCCAAATTTTTAGATTTCCTATGGCACCAAGCCACAGAGCTGCGTTGTCCTCCCCACTTTGCAAACTTGGAGGGAGGGACATGAAAACATAAAGAAACTGCCCGAAAGGTTTTGCAATCTTTGCCGCACTACAAACGGTATGGACTGACCCATGTTTTGCTAAAACTTAATGGTGTGTCTTCTAAAACAACAGTAGAGAGAAATACACCACCTGTATCCGTGGCTCCCATATTTTCACCTACAAAATCCCAGAGAGAGCTAACATGTACAGTATTTTTTTCAGGGCAATCACAGCTTTCCACACCTGTGCTGGATGCAGAGGTTGAGATGGCAGCTGGAGAGACAATGATGCTCTGAATGGCCACCCAGGCGCTATGTGGATGTGAGATATTTCTATGCACAATCCTGATGTTGTTACCATAGCAAATCCACACTTACCAGTTGGTACAGTGCCTAAAACAAAATCTGAGACTACTGATTTAAAACCAGATCATCTCATACTATCACCGTCCCTGTGCACTCATGGGTCAGCTTTCACAAGGTCAACAGATCCCAAACTACTCTTAAACTGAACACCAGGTTTGCTCCGTGACATAAAATACTTTGAGACTCAAATTGTGCAAGACACAGGTTAAGAGTTGCAATTGCAAGCTTGGTCTTCTACAAAGCTCAGCTCAACACAGGGTTACAATTAAAGAACAAGCTCCAAGATACAGCAGGGCCACCACCTCATGCTCCAGATGATGCCCAGCTCCTGTGGCCAGGCACAGCGGAGGGGTAGACCACAGACCAAGTAACTGGTTACTTCCCAGGCTGAGAGTAGGAAAGTGACAACTCATGCACATGAACAGGTGACATAACAGCAGAGGAGCTCAAGGCTGATGTCAGTTCTTGTGGCTTATGTCCCGTTACTGAACTTGAACACTCACGAGAGTTTTGATCCCTCAGGGAAGCCTTTGCTAACTGGCATATAGAAGCAAAGACTCTGGGATATTTTTTAATTTTTATTTTTTAGTTTTTTTTAAGAAACACAAAAATTGGCACCTTAAGAAAAGAAAGGTTTTCATGGGAAGCAAACCCCAGAACCTCATTTACCCTCCACTTCCAGACAAGGCTGAATTCAGGAACAAAGAGAAAAAGTGAAAGAGAGAGCTTAGAAATGAAAATAAGAATGTTTTCATTACCTTTTCTGCAAGCCAGCCTAGATGCCTAATCTCTCGACTTCCAGCAATCCCTGTTTTACCCAGCTGGTCTCTGACCTCTGCAATCACCCTGGGGATGAGCTCATTGACACTGGAGTGGATGGCATTGAACCAGGCCTGGGCTGTAGCTGAATCCTTACTCCTGAGCACCACGGTGTGCTTGGCATCGGGTGAATGAACTTCAATAAGTCTAGAAAAATGGGGGGGAAAAACATTATGTTCACTTAGACACTGTTAGGCAGCTAAATTTATTACTTTGCTCAGTGTTCGCAGTGAGTTAAAAAGAAAGATACTGATATCAAGACCTAGCACTAAAAACTTACCTTTACCACACCTGAATAGAGGACCATTCTAACTGAAGCCAGGTCTGTACTGGCATTACAGTAAAATCCTTCAGAAGGAGATTTGCTGATGCAACCCCACGCATAACATGTCAATAGGAGTTTCAAATAAAGACAAGAGGAGCATTCACCCCTTCACATTCAGCCACATGGCAATCACCCAGAACTGCAAGGGAGATGACTGTGGAAAAGCCAGGGATAAGCTGCTGCCTTCCTTAGCTGGAGTTTCTCAATGTGTTTATTTTACATATGCAGAGCTAAATGAAAACCACTCTCATCCCAAATGGAAGAGTTTTCTTAGGATTGCACTGTGGTTTCAGTGACACCACTATGCATCAAACAGAAGCCCACCACAATTGGCCACCTCCAGCATTTACAAACATCCTCAGTGTTCCATTTAGATACTGCTAAGAATGGCAGCAAGAAAGTGCTAACTGCGAACGTATGCTTGCTGCTAGCAGGCATCTTTTACAGTTTTCCAAACTCCTATGGAGAGGTATTTTTTGCCCCAAAAACATGCCTGCTAGGCCATCCTGTGGGCTTCTACCCCACCACTGTGGTTTGAAACGGACAAGTGAACACAGTTTTCAGGAAAATTAATCCTGTCCATCACGGTTCTGGGACTCGTGCCAACACCTTTGCTAACAACAACAACAAAAATGCTTTGAGGGACAGCAGCAGCTATTTCGGCTCTGTTCTCAGTGAAGTTATAAGTTATTAGTGGGGCTTTGTTGCTCTTTATAGCTTGTGGGCCACTTTAACTTGAGCATTTATTAAATAACCCACAAAGTAATAGTCTGGTTTACCTTTATATAGCAATTTATAAACCAAGCCCTGGTCACTGCCCATCATTCAACCCTTTATCATGCTTGTGTTTTTTCATTACACACATACAGTGACTGCCCCTGAACATTGCCCACACAAATCCAATCTGGGATCTGAGCCTAAACATGTAGTTCTGTCCTATGTATCGCTGCCCATTCTCTGGGACACACAACGATGCCTTTCTGTATCAGAAAAGTAATTAGTTCAGTGGAATTTATTCAGGTTGAGGTTTGAAACAGTACTGTAATGCAAATATTTGTTATGCAATTACAAAATACTGCAATTTGGAGCTCGACTAACAATTAAAACATTTTAATTAATTGGTTAAACCAGAGCAGAAGCCAGAACACAGCACACTTAATCTGTGCAGCTCTCCGGGGCTCGGAGAGCAAGGACTGCTGCTCTCATGTTTGTCCATTTTGGGAAGAGGAGGTCTCCACGTAGACACTGCTCTAAAGATAGAAAAGGTCATGATTTTCCAAACTCAGCAGCTGAACTGTTCAGGGTCCTAAACCACTTCTGGGTAGCTTAAAAAGTGGGTTGATTTTTCAGAAAGCACTGAGCCAACACAATAACACATGTTCCTCAGTAAAACTGCTGCAGCTCAGCCCTGTCTGAAAATAAAAGCTATTTAGATGTTCCAGGATGTACTGAGGTTTCAACTTCAGGTACCAAAAGAAAAATCCCTTAACAGATGTTGCAGGGCTGGTGAATGAGAAAATTGCATTCATGGATATGCATGTTCCCAATCACACACTTCTTTTCTGAACTGAGAGAAAAAGCTGTCCCTGAGGGTTATGATTTGGCCATTTGTGTCCAATGATCATTACGATCACGTACAGCTACCACACCCTGGTCTCTCTTTCTATCAGAACCATTGCTCTTCCACTACCATATGATCTTGAGTTCTAACCTACTCTTGTAGGCAGCTATCAACTACACAGACCTGGATTTTCAAAGTACATTGTGGTAATCAGTAAAATATTGCTTATTGCTTAAAGAGAGCTTTTTGGTGGGAGATGTTACAAGTGGCAGCATTAGCATTTCACCACCAAAACAGTGGAAAGGTACGTTACCCAGACAAGCAGGGTAAAAATCAGGAGCAGCACTCAAAATTTCCTGCACTATACCTCCCATTTTAATACTTCTTTTGACGACAAAAATTATTTGGATAGCAGAGCAGTATTGTGCTGATTTTGAAAAACGTTAATGCACTGCATGGATTGTGTGAAATAACGCTCTTTACTAAGCCTGTGGTTTCTATAAGGGAACTCCCATCTCCAAAATCACTGTGTATGGTGCAGTAAACAAATCGCTGAACAAGGACTATAAAGACTCATAAGAACACGCTGTTTTTCCAACTGAAAAGGAACAGCAGCAAACTTGTGTATCTTTTTAAGTTAGAGTTGTAGCAGGCTTTGGTTTAAAAGTATGTTATCTAGAGCTGAAAGAGTTTCCAAATGTAACTCACTTCCCTCCAATTTTGAAAATGCTTAAATTCTTACTTAAAGCAAGTGGATTATTTTACAAACAAGTATTCAGCTTTCATCAAAGTGTATTTCCCTTGATTGTGGCTATTGAAGTATTCAGTATTCTGTCCCTTAAAATAACGGACATCTACACAGCTCTTAACAATTCTGTTTTAGGGGTTCTAAACTATGCATATTCTAATACATATACATTTTACTGTGATATCAATGTATATATTCTAGCATATGTATGCATACACACATATGGAGCAATGCTTGCAAAAAAACTCTTAAAATATCATCCCTTAGTGACTTCCAATGGGGCTATTTTGGGGACTGCTTTTTAGTCATCAAAGTTTGATGGGATGCACTATCAACTGCAGAAAGTGTACCTCGTTCTTTGAGCTGAGTGACAGGAAGATTGGAAAATATGTATTAAACTTCTCAAAAGTGAGCTCAAAATGGGAATAAATGCTGCTTTGACAGCCCTGAAATTGTTTCCTTTGCCCATGGCACTGGTCCAGCACAAGGAATATGTCTGTGAACATCACTAATGTGAAAGGTAGGGCATCTTTTTAATTCATACCTTAAGGATGAAAGTCTAAATCCTCAACTGCCTGAACTCTGCTGCTGGCTACTGCTGTAAGATCTGGGCACTTGAACTATGCTTATGAAACCAGGCTTGCAGATTTCCACTAAAGATCCAGGACTCCTGTCTCCTCAGTCAATTGGGATGGAGATACTAAACCAAACTTAAAATCTTCCTGGAAACCCATGGGCTCTGACTGCAATCAGATGCTGAAAGTGTTCAGTACCTATAAACCCTCTCCTTTTCTGCTTTCCAACCTACACTGCTTTGATGCACCAATCCATTTGGATGACGCTTTATGTGTAACAGCTGACTGATGGCATTTCCATATTTTTTGAAAAGCAAAAACAATACCAACGACCTTAGTAAACTCCAACACTAAAGCACTTCAATGTTTCCAGCAGTCCAGCCATTGTAGCTTTGATTTGCTCCTTGGCTAAACTGACCACTGCTTACTGACTTTGGTTTATCTGCAGTTCAGTGATAAAGTTCCCTTAATTCCCTGCTGAATTGAAATATTTAGGGCAATGCCACAGCTGTGTTTATTCTCACACTCCACCACAGTTATGTAAATACTGCATGTGGAGCTGTTTCTGATAAAGCCCGTACCAACCCAAAGGAATTATATGTTAGCTCTAGATGGCTGCCAAGATGCGCGGCATCTCTCCAGCTTGGCAATGCATATGAATGATATCACATTTTCTCAGAGATCATTTGGCAAACCTTATAATAAAAGAGTAATTTTCCCTCTCCTTCTAAAAGAGTCCCACTGAGCCGCAGTGTTTCCATCATCCCTTTCTCCACCCACAGAACATGGAGTGACACAAAACCCAGCACCTCCCAATGCCATAACCTTGCACGTAAGAGGCCAAAACTAGCTCCCTTGCTTCATTATCCAGAGTTTTTACTTTACAGAGGATCAGAAGAAGTTGAAAGCAAATGTTTGATAGAGCATACTCATTCCACGTTTGATAAGGACTCTTTCTGTAGGAGTGTTCATTATCTAAGAAATACCTTTTATCAAATCTCTTGAAAGCACTTTTCCCACCAGCATTGGCTCAGGACCAAATCAGGCACTGATCTACACTTCATACTTCCTCCTGGGTCAGATTATGCATTCAGTGACTGATTAAAGTGTGGAGTAAATCCCTTGAAGTTAATGATAAGCTGGAGCCAGAGTTATTCAAGTTCATCGCACTACTTTGATTTTACACCAGCATAGCCAGAAAAAAAACACTCTGCCACAGGCTGCAAACTTAGAAAGGGATCAAGGGCCAAACTGCTCACCCCATCTCCTCTATCATTCTTTGCATGTGAAACCACAGTAAGCAATTTTGTTGATTTCCAAGTGTACAAACACAGGAGCCTTTCCAGCATAAGGGGGGACTTTAAGGAACACAGAGATTATATTTAAATTGTTGCAGGTTTTGTTATAAAGTAAGTAAAAAACCTGGTTAGATCCTTTTTCAATTCCACACGCAGCATCAGGAGATGCACCAGGAACAAAATGCATTAAAATTAAACAGTGGAAACTTTGGGTTTAGTCTGAAAGGAAAATATTCCATAGAGAGTCTGCTAGACTAGCAGCGAATGCCACAGCATACACTGAAGAAGCATCTTCATTTGATGCACCTAAATAGAGGTGAAAGCAATTTTACCAAGTGGTAATCACGTGGATTTTTTCTATATGAAAGGGTCTCAGCCCCCTTGCCATCACAAGGGTACCTGCTGTCTTAACTTACAGTGGTAAAAACACTACATTCTCGTTTCTTGGGAGCTGGACTAGGCTGACACACAAACGGAGGGTGTATGTATCACTAATGAGCTGCCACAGTTGTTTTCATTTCTATTTGACACCAGCTGGGCTTTCATAAAAGGGATATCAGTGGAGTTGCACTGCACGCAAGTAAGGAAAGCATTTGATTCTGTAACGGACTTGCTCACGCTGCTGTGTGCCAATGCTGAGCAATCTGCAGAGCATATCACATGCTGCCTCCTTCTTTGCCCAGGACAACTACAAAAGTAATTTCACAGTTTTTAAATGTCTGTGGGTGTTAAGGAGCAGAACTCTTTCCCCTCATTGTCCCAAAGCCCTCTTATCTTTTTCTTGCTTGAATTTTTCTTTCATGTTCAGGTTGCAATAGTGCTGAGTACTGGCAATGTAGGAATACACAGTCCAGCCTTGTTCACAGTGGATTCAGCACCTAACAGTGGCAAAAGTACTGTTTCAAGGGGCAGTGGGGTCAGTTACTTGGGGGAAAAAAGCCGAAAACAAAGAGAGGCATGGTAAGAATTTGATTTAACCTTTAAAAGGTGCTGCCTGAAACTTTAAGACCAGAAAATGCAGCAACTGGTGGGGTCAATACATTGACCACAAACCCACAACGCAACTCTCACAGCATGTGGGGAAGTGTATTAATGCTAGAGAAAAGAACTATTGTTTTGGCAAACCTTGTGCAGCTGGAGCTGCATCTGGGCTAAGCAAAGGGTACCTAACTGTAGCTGATAACAGTGGCAAATGACCCCTTCAGATTGAGGTGAGTGTGAAGAATCTCATGCTGCTGCATAACTAAGATCTCATGGGCTTGGAGAAGAATTAGATGTCTTCTGAGAAGGAACACCACTGTTGCTGTTGCTGGTAGGGAGTGCTATAGTAAGACTTAGGAGAAAGAAGGAGGCATGATCCACAAGCATGGATGAAAACTAATTGGGAAATGGGACAAATGAGCAGGGCTGCTGATAGATGAGCTCTGTCTGGGGGATAAATTGTAATGGTAGAAAATCTTGCTGGAAGAGACAAACAGCAGGTCCGTTTCATCTAGTAGGCTGTGCCTCAGTATCTCATCATTTTATACACCTACTTTTTGGATTCCACAATCAAGAAATCCCAGGGATCACTGCTTAGCTGCCAAGTGAAGCAGAAGAGAAGCCTGTTCAACAGCCATAACGTCAAAACCACAAATTCCCTGTGGATCAATTCCTGGTCTCTGAGTGCTGGGGACAGAGCACTACCTGGAAGCCAACCTCCTGGAGACACGGCCAGCCTTTCAGGGATGGTGGGCATGGGTCACCGCCTGGCACTTTCACTACTGGCAGCAAACTCATCTTCCCATTAAACAGACTGAGAGACTAAAGTAAAAGTTGTATTTTAAGTCATGAGAAGAAGCAACAACTTCAGTGTAACTCTCCCTGATTCCTACTACAGGAGAACCGGAATTTCCATCAGCAGCAACATGTGAAAGCTAGACATGACCACAAGGTATTAAAATAGCAATATCTGTGTGTACAACATAAGCACTAAAGCCCATCCTCAGTACCTACCAACACTGAGCAGGGCATCTATGATGGCAACCCACCCTGAGGAGCATGCTGTGGCTGTAATTTGCAATGTGCTGCTACACAACTGATTACACAGAGTGCAGCTTCAAGTATACCAGTTGAAAACCTTGCTCGTTGATTAACGGCAGGTCAGGCCATCAGAGCTGTAAGACTGAAATCCAATTTGCAGACCTGCTGATAAGCAAGGGAAAGCCCAGCACTGAGCACAGGACAACAGCCAGGCAGGAAAAAAGGTCTTGAGGCTGCCGCTGGCTCCATGCCATAACACAAAGACTGTGGGGATGAGGAGCATGGCAGTAAACTGAAACCACGGCATATCAGCTTACTTTCTTTGGCAAATCTCAAGGGTGTTAAAACTGCTCTCCGACATTATTTAGTGGCAGCTGGATGTCAGCACGTACATACCTTTACAGGCAGATATACATAAAACATGATTAACCGTTTGCCCTCCTCTCTCCTGCCCTGCAGCGCTCACAACTGCTCTTCCTTTCCCTTTAATCTGCCACACATTTATTGAAGCATTTCTCTTTTTCCATCTCTTCAATGCTTTGATTTTTCTCCCTTTTTTCAACAGTCTTCACTAGTTAAATCTGCGGCAGTTTTCACTTCCACCAAGTACATCACTTCACATTGCTGGTTGGCTTCTTTGCCCATCACTTTTTCTTAATTTGTTCTCCTCCATTCCCTCCATACATTTCTCAAGGCAGTTTCTTCTTCTTGTTCCCTCTCCCCTGATTAATTTCCAGTTCCTTTGCTTCTATTTCTCTTCCTCAGCTCAATCCTCTACAGTTGGAAAAATCGAAATTCTCTGATTTCAAAAGTAATTGAAGCAGTGTCTGATGAAAAACCCAAAATACAACACAAAACCCCACCAACATCTCTCTTTTCCTCCATAAACTCGTCATTTAAATATCTTCACAGAAAAGAAAGACTCGGGTAAAAGGTTTTTTAATCAAAAATCCATCTGAAAGCATTCTGCCAGCTTCGCTACTGCCACCTCCCCACCACGCACATCCTTCCTCGCCACCCACTCACAGTCACACATTTGATTCCTGTCAGGCCAGATTCGATCCCCTTCACAGACACATACACAGAGCCTTATTTACTCTCACATATCTGTTTGCATACACAGGCACTTTTTTTGAGTAACGCGTGCAGCAGCTTTTCTCATTCCTATTCGATTTGTGGTAGAGATGTGAACAACACCAGAAGCTCGCCTGTCTGGCCCAGGAGGATGGGGAGAGGAGAAAGCCCCATGTAGTTATGTCAGGGGAAAAGACACAACTTGCTTTAGAAGAAAATGTGATGTGACTCATCCCAGATTCACCAGGACCTGCACAGATTGAAGGTCAGTCACAACATGCCGTAACTGTCCAGTTCTACACTCATATCTCAAACACCCTGCTGAAAACTCAGGGGTTTCCACTGTGTCCCCAAATTCTGGCACATTCCCCCAGCAATTCCCTTCTCAAAGGCTGCCCAGGCACTACGGCAGGTCACTAGGATATTAGAAAGCTAGTTTAACATGACTTAACAGAATGAAAATTAAACCTGAAGTAAATACGAGTAAATGAACATCCAAAGTTCAACCTGGTTTGCTGATGTGTTTATGTAAATGAATACCCTTGAGGGTGCTCTGGAGAAAATGGCCTTTGGGTTGTTTGGGGTGGGTGTTTCTTCCAGAAGCTCAGCTAGTGATTTGAATTGAGAGACCAAAATGCTCCTCTCTACAGAAGGGACAGTCCTACAGAGGTATCTGATCTTAGTGGCCTTCCAGAAGCCGGAGAAGGACCTAAGGCTGAGCTGTAAATTCATGTAACCTCAAGCAAACCTGATGACCTGGTTGGCTGGTGGGGAGTTTCACACGTGATAGAAAACAACTATTCCCAGTAATGAAAAACAAACCCCAAAATAAAAAAATCACCCTTTCTCCTTGAGGCTTCAGAGCTCCAGTTCCTCCATGGTTGGAAAACTGCCCCTTATCAAGACAGATGACTACAGCTTCCAAAATGTACCAGCAATTGCAGAGCTGCACAGAAAGCAGATGATGTAGATGATAGAGGACTATCAGACAGCCCAGCCTCAGCCAATTAATTCTAGCAGTTAAGGATTGCCCTCTGTTATAAGAGAAGAAATGGAATCTTGCAGGTCTCACACGTAACCCTATGCCGGAAAGCACTGATCCTGGCTATGAAGGAAAACCTCACAACCATGCAATTCTTAGATAGGGCATATAAATGTATCAAGGGAGGAAGCCTTCCCCAATGCCTAGCCATTCAGCTATCACACTCCTTTCCCCCACATCCCAACTTCTTCCCTGTCCTACCCCCAGGGTATTGAAGGGGATGCTGCAAATGCCATTTTAGCTACATCACCTAACTTCTGTCAGCTTGAAAGGAGAGAACAGTAGAAAAACCTCAAGTGCCGCCTACTTATTCCTGTAAAGGGCAGATTTGGGGGCAGATAAGCAGTTACAGTACTATAAACTAACAAGAACATGACAAGAAACATCCAACTTTACACAAAAGGAGGATTTGGATCCATAACAGTAAAATAGTCAGGACCTACGGTTAAAACCCACATTTACCTTGACCTTAAATTCACAACCCTTTGTGGGCAAGGATATAAAGGGTTTCACAGTGGTAGATTATCCTTTTACAACAGACCATGCACACTGCAATAGCACAACAGGGTGATTTAAGGGTGAGAGTAAACCAGAGTTTCACCCTGATTATAGTAATTTCTGTTCTTTTCTGGATTTGAATTACATCCTTTCAAGTTGCTTTAATGTTGGATTGTTGATTTCTTCCCTAATTTAACAGTAATCTAAACAGATAATAAACACAGCCCACCAGGGGGAAAAAAAAAGTAACAAAAATTCAGGATACAAATCATGACTTTGACTCTAGCCAGCTCAGTGACTTCTTCAAAAGACTTACTGATATTCAAACAGTAAAACATGTCTGTACCAATAATGATAATTAAGTACTATATGCCTTTCATCCAAGGATCTCCAGCTGTAGCTCACAACACTGCAAATCAAGTGCACCCTCTCCATTTCACAGGGATTTTATTTACAGCCAGAGAGCAGCTCAGTAACAGCACAAGGAGCAAGGGGCAAATTCCCTGAGGAGTTGTGGTGGAAGATATTTTTTATACCAGTAATGCACCCATTATAGTATCTTTACCTTTGCTCTATCCCCTGTGCATACATAAGTCCTGTGTCTTTCTTTTGTCTATCTACAACACATGGTAACAGAAAAAAAAGACCTGTTTCCTAAACCAGAGGCCTGTCCTGCTAAATATGCACCATCCATTAGGAACAGAAGATTTCCACATCCCCAGGAAGACCCACAGAACTGCTGGTGTTCATCCAGGGCTGACACAGCTTCAGTGAGCTGCTACAGAAACAGTCCATCGCCATAGTCTTGTGTTCCAGACTCAGCCTTCGCCCAGCCCCTCACTCCATCTGCGCTTCTACCAGTAGCCAGTGCCAGTGGCTGAGCCCAATGTTATCAAACTGCCTCTTAAAGAGGCAAGAGGCAAAACCCAAGACATATGGGACCTAAGCTCTGTAAGAGCAGCCATAACTCATTCTGGGTACCATGGTCACTGTGGCAGCACCCTGCTCACTGTCAGCCCCACAACAGGTACAGGACTAGGGCGTATCTGCTCCCTCATCAGTGGGGAAAAAGCCTGGGTGTGAAACTGCACACCAAAACCAAGTGCTGTTCAAGGAGAATCCAGCCTTTGCTTTGTATACCAGCGGCTGCCTGTGCCTGGTAATATCAAAGTATGGTCCTGTTTACCCAAGAGGAAACAGGCAGGGTGGAGGCATGAGTCAGCCCACATGTTCATCAAGATGTCCAGACTCTTCTCCATTGCCTAATACTTGCCTCCCACCTCTTCGGTCTCTCCTAAATTGTACCAGGACGAGCTTGAAGAGGTTCAGGAGCTAAATGGCTATCATTCCTTCCTCAAACAGAATAGACTAGACCAGAACAGTTCAGTTTGAAGGGACCTACAGTGATCATCTAGTCCAACTACCTGACCACTTTAGGGCTGACAAAAAGCTAAAGCATGTTATTAAGAGCATTGCCCAAATGCCTCTTAAACACTGTTAGGTCTGGGGCATCGGCCACCTCTCCAGGAAGCCTGTTCCAGCGTCTGACCACTCTTTTGGTGCAAAAATGCTTCCTAATGTCCGGACTGAATATGCAAAGTCTTGTAGTCCTTTTGAAGAAAAATGGTTGTGCTTTGGATCAGCAGTGAACCTGGTAGTGCTGGCAGGTCCCAGCCTACACGCATCTTCTGTAGTTTTACTGAGGAGGTATGGAGTTTCTGCTAGCACTCCACACATCACCTTAAATAATCAATTAGCCTCACAGCTGAAAATGGGAAGCATCAGAAATGCATCAGAAAAACATTCAGAAAGTCAATCACTGGGCAGCGCTCTGTAGTGTATATAGTCCTATGCTAGTGTCACAGATTCTTCTACTTAAAGATGTTTGTTTCTTTATTTCATCTTCATGCTCTTCTGCTAACTTCTTCATTTGTTACCTGCATTCACGGATCAAGTTTTTTGGCACAAGGACTAGTTTTTACTACGTCATATTAAACCTGGCTGAAACTCAGTTCTCACTTCAAAGAAGCTTCAACTTCTGTTTCCCTGCCTTACTGCAACAAAAGTAAATACATCCAAATTCACCAGAATTTGGTTTTGTATTTAATACTTTGAAATGCCATTTCAGAATCACACAGGGCTATATTATGCTTGCATAAATGCTTGCACGTCAATTACAATTCAAAACGTTGTATCTCACTGACCCTGTTACTGCACATTACTGACATGTTATTAAATAATGAAAGAAAAGACGTGTTAATACGGATGTGTGGAAAGGTTCAGTTTTGGAGAGCAACAGGTTTGCAGTAAATCTTGCAAGTGCTTCTTTCCATGAATCAATGAAAAAAGAAAATTAAAATCAATGAAAGTAATGAAGCAGCTTAAGTCCGTAGCTGCCTTTTGGAGCAAACACGTCTCAGTCTGTCTTACGCCTCCCTGTCATCTTGGGAAGCTTGGGTAACTCCCAGATGCAGCTCAATGCACAGCGCCTACACTGAATTGATACCAGCCAGTTCTTCTGTCACCTTTAACACGTACCTGCTCAATTCTACCTTCCAATCATAATTCTCATTCCAACCATTAAATAGACAACAGATAAAGGAAGTTCCTTATCTGTTTCTCCATGCGTCCTAGTGTGAAGTCTACAAGCTGTACCGTGCTTGCTGCAGCACTGCCACTGCATGCAGCTGGCAGCCAGCATCATGCTGTTGGGAATCTCTCTTGGCTCACTTTTCCTAGCTCCAAAACCAAGGCAAACTTTTCCCATCAGAGGGCCAAATCCTGCCAACGAGTAACTTGATTCTTAAGACTGGATCCCTGCTGAAGTTCCCTGTAATGATCACACTGCTCTGGACTCCTGTCAGTGGAAAACTGTGATCTGTGCACACTTAAGAGTTGGCAGGATCAGGCCCACACTTCCTGGCTTTGGCTGAATGAAATGCAAGGAGGATTTTAGGGTGATTTCAAAGCAGATGAGGAAACCTTTTCAGTCCATGCAGCACGGCCTCATTCCTCCAGGGAATGTCATGTCTTCTGTCCTGTGTATTTAAGTACCTTTGTATTATGTCCCAAGACTTCAAAAGCACCAACAGAACAAATTTCACCTCAGAGACCTATTCGTTTTCCTATTCCTTAATATCAACATTGGAAGTTGATGAAAAGCTTTTCATTTTGCATTTTATTTTATATTGATTATACTGATTTATATTTACATTATTTTATATAATTATATATTATATAATTATATTAATATTATATATTTATATTATAGTTTATATTCTTTATCCTGCATATTATTTTATAATGTCCTTTCATTGGAAGGGGATGCTCCTCTTTTTCAGCCTGATATTAACCTTTAATGCTGCCACCAAAGACACTTATCAGTAAAAATTCAGGTAAAAACCCCCAAGAAATAGAGTAAAAATGACAGATTTAAGTAGTAATTATTTTAACCTAGGTTCTTCCAGCCTGAAACATAACAGTGGCTGCTGTGTCTAGAGGAGAATGACATAGATGCCACTAAGATGCTCTGTATCCTTTCTGCTGTTGCCATGTTTCTACTATTAAAAAAGAAAAATCCTATACATTAAGTTTGGCATTGGTTTGTATAAAAGATCTTCCTCTTGGTCTCTTACAGCTTTTTTAATCAGGTAACAGGCAAGATAATCCCCTACCTCCTGCAGAGTGAACCCACAGACAGGTTAGGTGAAAGAGATATCCGAGAACTGCTGGCTCTAAAAGCACCAAACTTTGCTCCTAAACCACCACAGAGCAGACACAGAATCTCTTAACCGCGGCCAGTCTTCAAGGAGAAGCAGAAATCCTATGCAGGGCTACCAGCTCTAGTGGGAAAACCATATGTGTAGCTTCCTTCAAGTCCATTAAACCCACTTTTCACTCCATCTTTTTAACAAGTGGAGATGATTCAGTGCCAACAAGTAGGTATTTCCTTCTGGGTCCTTTAACACTGATATCTTCTCATGCTGAACACCAAAGCAGTTCAGCCTGGTCCCAAAACCCTGCTATGACATGATCTCCACCCTGAAATGAAGTAATATCTGTGCTGGAAAACTCATGTTTTCTATGTCCACGCTTGGGCTTAGAGGAAAATTAGCTCAGTCATAGTCCTGAGGAGTCCTTTTATGGACAGCATACGCTTTGGCAGCCTGTCAGCAGTGCTCTTTAAAGACATCCAGCAAAGTGACACCATCAGTTATAAGATCTATGTGTGTCAGGTCACTGGGTTATGAAACAGAAGTGTCATAAGCATGTAAGGACATGGTTTGGGCTCTGCTGTGAATGAAGATCAAACTATTTTTGTGGAATCAGATTACCATCTTGGGATAATATATTGAGTTTGCGTGGCAAGGTTTTGGCAGCAAGGGGCTATGGGGGTGGCTTCCTTGACAAGCTGCTAGAAGCTCCTCCGATGTCTGACAGAACCAATTCCACACAGCTCAAAGACGGACCCACCACTGGCCAAGGCTGAGCCCAGCAGCAATGGTGCTAAAACCTCTGGGATAACGTATTTAAGAGGGGGAAAAGTTGCTGCAAAGGAACAACTGCAGCCAGAGAGAAGAGTGAGAATGCCAGAGGAACAGCTCTGCAGACATCCAACATCCAGCCAGGGTCAATACACCACTGATAAATTCCAGTGCAAACGGGTAGCTGCATTGTTATAGCATTTCTACTATGAAGCATCAGTTCCAGTACTCAGAATTGTTAAAAAAACCTGAAATAGGTAAAGATGAGAATCGATGGGATGCTGCTATTACACTGCAGCTAGCACGACAGGGAGATACTGTGTGCTCGGATGGAAAAATCTGGCTTAGACTGTACCCTGCACAGTGTTGGACTGCAGTAAAAATCAGAAGTCACTCTTTCCACAGGACGTGACAGCCACAAAAATTAAAACCATGACAACAAGCAGTATGACTCTCCCACATGTTACTTCCTAGTTTCACCTAAGAACACACATATTTGTAGCACGCCTTGAAAAAGTCAGCTCCATCGCAGACGTATCATGAGAAATGAGCGCGTCCTTGTGAATCAGCCCTCTTGGCCTTCAAACAAAACTGAGGACCAGGATAGTGACAGAAGCTGAGAACTACAATATAGTTCAAAAAAAAGGGGGAAAAATGCTGAAAGAATGAAGCCAACATGTGTAAAGTATCGTTACATGGTGCTGACTCAAACACTGCAACCTGCATGGGTATTTTTATAATACACTCTAACGCAGAGAGAACTGCAAACTCTCACGCTAGTGGTACAGCTGTCAAACCTCAACATCTCAAGCTATACATACATATATATACACATACAATGTATTTCATATATATATGAAAAAAATACTGACCTCTATCAATAACCACCTTGATTTAAACTTAAGAAAGACTGCTTAGGTAACTGCTCTTTCAAAATTGCACTTCTGATTGTGGCCAGTTATCACTGGCTATGGTGGTAACCACTTGGTGAGATGAAAAGCAGAAGTAAAGCAATACTAAACAATAAAGCATGGGGGGGGGGGGGATTTAAAAGAAAGGCAAATATAAAAAAAAAATAAAATTACAGACACTGATAAGTTTCTGAATTGCAATGCAAGAGATTACAAGGGAACCCCAAACCTCATTTTGCTCTCCTGTTTTTCCCTTATCCATCTCTAACTGCTGAGAATCAAAGGTATTACACCCAGCTTCTAGGCAAGCCAACACACTGCAGGAAAACAAAAAGGCCGTTATTTGGATGTAAGAATCAAGTCTGTGTTATTGACTTGACTGGTCCCTTTATATCAGCAGCTGGGAGAGCAGGGATCAGAGAGTGTGCTGGTGTGGTGCAGCTGCTCCACATATGTTATAAATAAGAGCTGGTAAGAGCTTATCCAATTTTTAGCATTATAAAAAAATCCAAACCAAGAATTCACAGAAATTCCCCATTAGTGTCTTGTAAGCGGAACTTTTCTCCTATTCTTGACTTACATGCCCAGAACTGAATGGACAAAACAGGCCATTCTTAACATAAAAATCATTGAAAAAGGAAAGAAAAAGTAATTTAGTGCAATTAGATTAAGCCAGCCCCAAGGATGTAACCAATTACTGCATACAGCGTCTCTTACTTCAAAAGCAGACACTTTATCAGGATGAAAATAAACCCCTGAGATTCTATTTCTAATAGAAATGTTGGATTACTGCACTGAAAGGTTTCTCCAACACAATGCAAAAGCTGAACCCAGCACCATGTGGCTCAGACACCACCACCCACTCTCACTGGGCTGGTGTGCATGTCCAGAGCCCATCACCAACCCCCAATCATTGGGGTTGGTGAGCTCCTCCTCACCAATCTCAATGCTGAAACAGCCAAATCCCAGCCCCAGGCAAATCCCCTGCTTACCTGTTTTCAGGGTCTGGCACGGCCATGTTGCGCGTTACGTAGCACATCTTGAGCGGTATCGTCTTCTTGTCTCTGTGGATGGAGAGCGAAAGCTGCGACAGTGGGTCAGCAGAGGCACAACCCAGGCGGGGAGACTCAGGAGGAGGTGTCTCCCACCCAATTTCTGAAACAGGGGAGCCTTTCTTCACATAGGGGGTTGCTTCTCTCATGTATTTCACTGTGGAAAAGAAAAACAGAAAGGAAAGCAATAAATAAATGGATATTCAGTAGTTGCATCCCATGTGAGTTCTTTGAACTGATACCAACCCTCAGCACTGTTTATTATTTTTACTTGTCCAGCACCACAGCATTGGAAGCTGTGCAAATAGAGAAGAGGGAGATCTAACTGCTGCCAATCTCAGTATGGTGCAATGAGTAAGACAAGGGAAAAGAACAAGAATAGGTGACATAAGAACATATAGCTAGTATAAGGCCAGAAGAGCCATCCAACCACTACTTGACAGGCTGCAAGTCCTCACGCATCCACTCCTGTGCACAGAAGCCATGACCTCATAGTTGAGGTATAGGGAAGTTTTTAAGAAAGACATTCAACCAAGTGACAGTGAATCTATTATTCCCCTATCTAAAATGTTCCAGCGATACTCCCAGCGCTGCAAACTCACATCTCACTTCTGGTTCACACTTGTCATTGTCATGCCACTGATCTCAACAGCTATTTCTGCTTGCTGAGAAGCAGTTTTAGCTGATCTACTTGTACATATATATGGAATAAACAAGAACCAGTTCACCTCTTAGCCTTCTCTTGGGGAAACAAAATTGAGTCTGAGTCCTTTGTGAGAGTGGAGGTGTCAGATTAGATCTCTTCTCAGACTCTTCCAATGCTTGTTTTCCAGTGTGTATAGGTAAAGTAAATGTAGGATTCCCAAATGATTTTTAATGTATTCAGAAATACCTCTTTTGCACTCATACTTTATATTCCTCTCTTTATGCAGGCAAATATTACAGCATTTTCCATTTTTTTGGTATTATTTCAGCAGTTCAAGTTCAATTCTGCTTTTGCTTTTCATGTGTTTGGCAAACCCACCAGCCTTCACAAACCTGGCAGCTCAATCAAGAAAGAACTTCACATTTAAGCACTCTGGTTAAACGTGTATCTCCAATGTACACCACTGTGGCTGCTTAACTGGCTGTTGCCCCTCGATTGTACCCATGACTTAAACAGCAACAATGTGAATTGAAAAGGGCAAAAGCACCGTGAGCTTAAGGAGTTACGAAAATGCTGTGAGAGAAGATTTCACAAGGAAACCATTCAGATCATTGTGTGAGCTCAGCTGAAGAAACTGGGAACGACTGAGTAACAAAAAAGATGGGTAAATTACAAAAGGGTACTGTGGTGAAGGAGGTTAAATTAGGGAAAGCAGACTGACATTTTTAAGTTCAAAGTGAAAGCAAGGGAAGTATTCAGAGGAGTGGAGAAGAACAACAGCGTTTCCGTCAAAACCACAGATAAGCTGAGTATTTTCAGCAGCACTATTTTCAAGGCACTTCATAACAGCTTTACCACGAGCAGTATCTGTGCAAAACTGGAGTCTAGGCTCTGTGAGCATCTATTGCCATCTTTTCTCTAAAACTCCTTAGTTTACATCTTGCCATTTCTTCTTTTTAAAAAAATCTGTTAACTTCCATTACAAGGACGTAACTGTTCAGGTATTTTATTCCTCTGTGAGAAGAATCATTTGTGATTTATCGGAAATGCTGTCCTACCCAACTATGCTGGTTTGATGAAGGGAGCCTATAGGGATGCTGGGGAGGGATTCTTCATTAGGGACTGTGGTGAGAGGACAAGGGGTAATGGGTTTAAACTTAAACAGGGGAGGTTTAGATTGGATATGAGGAAGAAATTCTTTACTGTGAGGGTGGTGGGGCCCTGGAATGGGCTGCCCAGGGAGGTTGTGGATGCTTCATCCCTGGCGGCGTTCAAGGTGGGGTTGGACATAGCCTTGGATGGCATGGTTTAGTGGGAGGTGTCCCTGCCCATGGCAGGGGGGTGGGAACTCGATGATCTTGAGGTCCTTTCCAACCCTCACTATTCTATGATTCTATGATATGATTTCTTTGCCCCATACTATTCTGAGCAATTTTTGCAATTAACTTCTCCCCTGCCCAGGGAAGAGCCAGCATAGGATTCTTCCAGGCTTCCAGAAACTATTTAAGGCAAAAGGTGTGGAGATTGATATTTCTGATCTTTTTGTAGACACCAACTTGGAGTCCATTATCTAAAAACCTGTGTCACCTAACTCTCAAAACCAGTGCTCATCCTTGAGTACTCCATAAATTAGCTGACTTTCAAAGATGGTGAAAATAAGCCCCTTTAGCTAGTGTCACACAGGTATTGGCTTTAGCGGCCAGCATCTCAGTTTGGATGTCAGCATCTCAGTTTGGATGTACCCAAGACTGGGAAACAGGGCGACTGAGCATATACAGATGTAGAAAATCTCTTCCTGTTTGCACTGAAATGATATGACTTTGTCATTAACTTAGATGGAAGGAACAGCTGAAGCGGTAAAAACCCATGTTTGACTCCAAACAAAAATTTGTTCCCTTTAAATTTAGTGATTATGAATTAATCTGTTGAAAAAAGTAATCTGGTCAGCTTTTGAACTCCATTACAGTGACATGGCAGCAGATGTGAAGCTAAATAAAGGTCCAGGTTTCAATAGTGTAGCTATTTCATTTGTGCTATTTTTATCCTTTTTCAGCTGTAGATATATGCACTCAACCTGAGCATCTTTTAATTAAGGAAAGAAGAGAGGGGCAGGGGGAGGAAGGAAGTTGAAGTGAAAAACTTGGCTCTAAACCTAAGCAAGAACACAAAATGTGAATTTAATTCCCCAGAGACAGGGACAGAAGAAAAGAACCATTCCTTCCATGTGCCAAGAAGCCAAGTTTCCATGTGACGCACCAGTGAATTTGTGTCAGGCAGCTGCACTGTTTCACAGGAACTACTGTGAAAGAGGAAGCAGGATAGGAGAAGACAGCAGAAACACAACCCTCTTTCCACAAACTAAGTCTCAAACACAGAAAAAGCCAAGAAAATCACCTTGAGGAAAAATGAACTATGAAAACTCCTGCCAACTACTGAACTCCCAGACATCTACTTTCTACAAACTCTCAACAGGAGATGTTTGCTCAGCCCCAGAGACTTGTATGACCCACTAATATACTGGTGAACTGCTGAACATCATCCTCCTACAAAATTCTATGAAATAATTACAAAATAAAGTGAATATAGGTTTTCTTTCAAAAAAAAAGCCACATTGATTTTAGTAGTTTTCTAATTACTTTCTACTTCTGTCTAAGTACAAATAAATACAGCTCTCTATATTCATTGCTGAATTCTGCTGGGTCAGAATTTATGGCTCTTGCATATTCAAATGTGATTTGTATTTTAAAAGCCACAAGATGGATACATATAAATGGAATATGGGAGTGGAACAGTGGCAGAACTGATCCATTTATACAATTTTTTGTATTATTTAGATTTTCAGAGCCACTGTTTTCAATTTGCTCCATCAATATGCATAATTACATGTCCATAACCAAAGTCCAGTTTACAAATTTAGCTGCAATAAGGCACATCATGTCCAGATGATTCATAAGTTTTATCAGCCATTATTTCCTGTTTACCTCTAAACTCTGGATGCAAACACTGCAGAACACTCTGGCTTATACCAATGCACCAGTAACCCTACTACACACACAGCAATTTATGGTGACCCCACATGTGTGTGCATTTTGCAGCCTGTCCATAACCAGTCCTTAATTCACATAGTAAAAAGCAAGTTGATACCAAAATGCATTTTAGGCATATTCCTATTCCACACCGCACAATCTGGGAATCTTGCAGCAAAGTGAAAGTATAAATGAAGTTATACAAATCACTTTCATCATCAAGTTTTAAAAACAAAATATATTATACTGATTATTGGACGTTAAAGTAATAATGTGGATAATATTCTGTTTTCAGACCATTACACAATCTAGCAAGAGCTAGATTTCCCTTTGGATGCAGTAAGCACAAATCCAGGTACCACCTGAAAAAGGAAGCTGCTATGCAGAACGCTGTTTTTATATATTGCCAACGAAACTACCTAATGGGTTAAACCCCCAAAACATCTAATAAAATTAAATAAGGCATGCCATTGTATAGCAACTCTGAATTATGTATAACCATTCTATAGGCATGCATGTATATATATGCCTTCAGAACAGATACATGTCTAATATATATACAAACATCAAATATATACCTTACCAAAATGCTACATTCCTTAAGCCCACCAGAATGTACTCTGCAAACACAGAAACTAACATTCAGGGACTGAGAAAAAATCTAATGGTTTCATTATTATAACTCAATTTACTGATAGACTATAATTTCAGACAAGCATTGCCTAAACTCATCCATTTGATGCTACAGCTCAACCTCAGAGATCCTTCTATTCAGTACAAATTAATGATCCATACCCTTTTGGTGCGCACTAATAAGAAACTGTGGTCAAGTAATTAAAATTCCAATCTCCGGAGCACCCCTCCCCAAAGTGAAGAGGAAGGGAAGTGGCAATCAAATCAAATAATCCACTGATACACATTGAAATCCTTTGCATTCATTTTTTGATCTGCAAGACAGCTTCCAAAAAAGCACTTCATTTATTTGCACTTTTGCCAAATCCCAAGTCTCCACAATTAATCTTTTGTCACATTCACAATTGACTTTTCTGCGGGGAAGAAGCAGGCTTTTAATGAGGGAAATACTACAGACCAACTTGGTCAGGCTCTTGGCCAGACTCAGTGCTGAGGAACTAGGACTCTTCTGACACATTCAAACTGTTTCCTAGGAGGGAAGACAAAAGACCACTGAAGAGAAGCCAGCACTCCCAAGAAAAGCTCTTTCGCTACTGTAGGAACGAGGACAGGATATGTAGGTTTACAATATGAAAGCAAAAGGGACAACATACCCAAATCTGCTGTTTGAAGAATGATGATCAAGGAATTCCCCTTTGCAGGGGAAAAGAACAGAGCCTCCTCTTTATGCATTTGTTCTCTCCTAAGAAAGTACGCAAAGACAACTACCAAAGATAAATAGAGAGCATCACCCAGAAACTCTTGAGGCTACTTTTAAGCAATTTGATAATGTTACTGCTAGTTAAAGCTAAGTTTTCCAAAGTTCCCATAAATTCACCTTCATCTGGTCTGGTTTCTTCCAGGGTAAAAGATGGCCTAGAGATAAGAAGCTAGGCAAGCCCTCCACCACATTCAAGATGTTTTAAGACTGCATGTAGGAATCAACCTTTGGAGTCACTCAAGCCCACAAGTCGAACATGACGGGATCAATTGCTTTTATCAGCTTATTCAGTATGAAGGGGCTGTTTGACTTGTCTGTGCTGAAGTGAGCACATCAAAACATCTGCAGGAGTACTGCAGGCAGCATGGCATACAAAACTTTTCACACAAAAATAATGCTTGGTTAGTTTGAAAAGAGATACTAATGCAGAACTAGAGGAGGTCCAATTTGGCGGAATGCAGTTTCCAGCTGGAAAGGAGGTAATCAGTGAAGACAAACACTTCTGAGGTTGTAGATAGCACCACTACAAGTCCCAGGCAATAACACAGAGCCATGTAACAGCTGCTGAAGTGATACTGCCCCAAGAATAAAAAAAGTGGATGGCAGCAAAACGTAGATGTAATCACTGTGGGTATATGGCCTTCAGAAGGGCAAATCAGCCAAGCAAGTCAATCACTCAGCATGATTGTGGTGTTTTGCTTGATGAAACATTAAAAACACAGAATTTGCAGTCTAGCAGCTTTGGTAAGGCACAAATTCAAATCCCCCACATGGTATTAAATCTACTTGTAACTGAAAGAAGAAGTCTTGCTACAGGTTTTACAAACTGTGCCCATGCAATGACAACATTAAAGCACACATTGTCAATGAAACGGAGATTAACAAGAGCTGGATCAAGGTCCAGTGTATTAAAACTAATCCAGTATCATGATACCAGAATTTCCCTGCTAGGTTTTACATTAAGAGATCAAATTTCCATTAAACGTGAGCAAACCTACAGTGAAGACATCTATAAAAATGAGAAGAGAATCTGTCCAGCTGCTTGTGCCATCATCGAAACAAAGACCAAATACTTATAGAAAAGAGTTTATTAATCAGATCATCTAAGAAAATGCGTCGCATGACCCTTTCATCAGCTTTAATATGGGCATAAAGCAAAAACTAGTCAACAATCCTGCTTGAGAGTGTTTCCACTCCATTTCCTACAGAAACATCTGTTACTACACTCAGACAGGTAACACCCATCAACATCATCTGCTTTCCCGCTGTGCTGAAAGAAATATGAAGTAGTAAACCTCTTCATCTGCCAAGAGAGTAAGATTTCCACCTCTGGGAGATGATACAAATTAGTTAAAGTACACACCTTGTAAGAATACAAATCTTCTTTACACTTTGGCTATTTCTCATAATGTAGTGAGACTAAGCTGAATTTACCATTTTCTGCTGATTTAAAATTAATTCAGCTGAATTTGGTGTAAGTTGTTCAGACCTTAAAGAGACAGGCTTGGATTTAAATTGCACTGGTCTGCTTTTAAAATCCTTTTTAAAATACATTCAATGTATTCAATTCACTTATTACATTTTTTCATATGGAAGACATGAATGAGTGTTTCGAAAGAGTAACTTCAGAAAGACACAGGAGACAAACACGCCTTTAAGATGAAGTTTACCTAAAGGGAGGGCATTAGCAACTGGTGCCAAAAGGCTGCTCATAAGCAACCAGGCTTCAAGTTCAAGCTTTCAGTGGGCTACAAACAGGTTGGGTATCACCGTCACACACTTGCACCGAAAAAGTGAAGGCAGTCCTTATTAATGGCAGCTTGCAACCAGCAACTCTGCATGGTTAAGAGAATTTTTTCGTCAATGATGTAAGAAGACTTGAGGTCCAGACAGTAGGCCAAGGGACCAGCATGTCCAGGCCTCCATCAAACAGAAGAAAATGGGAGAAAACAGGGTTCTCTTGGGAAGCCATGCAAGAATGCAGTCTGTGAAACCTCATGGTTTTGATAATCCGAATAGGGCACAGGGACCTGCCACACTGTGTTATCCCCAGCGGGTCTCAAAAAACGTAAACACCACCAAAGATATCTGAAAAGTCAAGAAACTGTAGGAGGAAACTCAGTGGTGAGTCTTGGCAAGAGGCACGGGCAGCCCCTGTGGATGCCTCCTTCCAATCTGCACCCTGAGACATTCCTTTTCCACTCTGATTTTCAATGGATATTACATTCCCAGGCCACCCATACTTCCGTATAACACCAACAATTCTTCAGAGAGTTACTTTTCCTGTTCCCTTTCCTGAGACTTTGCCTATGATGTAGGATGATTGAGACACTGATTCCCCAGGCCTGATATTCCCCTTCAGTAAACATTTGTTCGACCCTTTCTGAGTTTCTTCAATGCAAATGTTTCTAGGGAATGAAGGCTTAAAATGCCTTCTCATGTAGCATATTGAGTTTGTCAACTGCAAAACCAGTAAGTATTTATCCATGTTCATTCCTTCACAAAGCCACAGGTTTTTACTCCATATAGAGCAAGGATGAGCAAAGCACACTACTTAGATTCCTCCGGTCTATATTAGACAGCCACAGCCTGAAAGCTTCACTTGCAGACAGCATTTCCCACCCACTTTTCCCTGACGTCACTGCCAGCTACCCATTTTAAGCTCCTTTGTAAGTTACATTACTGGGTTCTAATAATGAAGTCCATATCTGAGGCTAGGAAGCAGGACTAGCTTCAATGTTAGGGTGAGATTTTTTTGTTTCTGTTAAAAATAAATCAACAACAACTAAGCAGACACAAAACTGTTCGACACAGAATCACAATGAAGCCTAAGGCTTCAAAGGTCCAAATACGTGACACTTCCTAGCGCTTGAACTGATGGAGCGATCAAAAGCAGTCACAGATTGTCAGTAATCTAGTAGAGAAAAATTTCAAACCAGTAAATTAACAATAAACAAAATACAGACTCTTGACAGTTGACGTTGCTCAATACTTTCAGTTATAATTTCCATTACTCATATCTACTACACGGAATTTGTTACAGTTTCCTCCAAGTGATTTAGTTCATTTTAAATTTCAAAGTTTCTGTTTCAATAAATCAGATATATTCAGTTCTGGTTTTTGATATGTCAGTAACAATAAACGCATGAACTCTAGTGGCAAGGTCCCATAAGCTATTCACCCGCCTTCCAATAACTACATACTCCCCCAAAATAAATGCAGACAGATTTTACCTTGTAAATCTTCTGTAGACCCCAGAAGTACAATGTTTGGTTAAAAAGGAAATGCTTACAGCTTGATCTAGAAGGAGACACTGATGCCATCTTGAAGAGTATGTACTCAAAAACTACTCACTGGAGAACAGGGAGCAGCTGCATTGAACAAACGTCCCTTACCTAATAAACTAAAAATCAAAGAAGATTACTTTCAAAACCTGCAAGCAGTAGCTATATAACCTACTACAATTTTATTTAAAATGTGGCACAGCTCACTCGCTACATCACTGTGTGACACTCTGAACTCCACAATCAGAACTATGCAAATCTTTCATAATGGAAGTGCAAAACATCTGTAACAGGCAATTTGGGAGCTGAACATGAAAATTAGCAGTCACATTTTGAGAAAAAGCATTGTGGGACCTGTGAGTCACTCACTGATAATCAAACCAGAGCTGCTGCTTGTCTCCAAGGCAGAATGCTTTGTAAGTTAAAAAATGATAAAAAGTAGATTTTAGTCCCATGATAGTAGGACTAAGTCATCATACTGCTTGTAACTCTACTCAAAGTACATCAGAAAAACATGGCTTTGCACAAAGCATGGAAATGGAGCAAAATACATTTCTTCAGTGGACCTGCAGTACTCAGATTCCTAAGGACCATCTCCTACCAATATTGGTATTTTATATCATAGAATCATAGAATGGTTTGGGTTGGAAGGGACCTTAAAGATCATCCAGTTCAAAATCCCCTGCCATGGGCAGGGACACCCTCCACTAGACAAGGTTGATCAATTTTCAAATCTTTTCTCTAAATCTGAGGAATAAATTGATTCAGAATTTTTCATGTGCTGCTCAAGCTTGTTGTTTCCCCCTCTCTTGGTATTTATAGCTCCTTCTCCAATCACCCACACACTCAGATGGAATTCAAGGTGCCTGGCATCGCCAGCATGCTATAATTTTTCTATTTACATGAGTAATCTCAAGTGTCAGCACAAATAATTCAACCAGTAGTGATTATGTAAGAAATACATAAGGGCATTATGGTTTTAGAGCTTGGTATTATTTCAGCAGTCACACAAATCATTAAGTAGTACAGGATAGACTGAAAATGGCACTCACTGAGGGAAATTATTATGCTGTGTATGATTGTACCTGTTTTACAGATGGCTAAACTGACGTAGACAAGTTTAAAATGCCTTCCTCAAAGTCATGCAGTAAGTCAGTGACAGAGTTCTCTGCAATAAACTTAAATTTCTACCCCTTTATGATTTTTCATTTTCAAACAACCCAAAGGGTGCCAGTGAAAACCAGATTCACAATGCCTACAATCTTCTCCCTATGAGAAGACCTCAAAGACCTTCCAAGATCCTTCCAAGATGATTTATTTTGAAGAGCAGGGCTGCAATCACTTGGAAAATTTCAAAGTTCATCATTTTTTTTCTTCATTGGACAACACCAAAAGCTTTGAAAATGAACAAACTCCTTCAGCTAAGAACTTGCCGCATATCCTGTGGCTGGGCTACCCATTGACAGGCATCATATCTCCACGTAAGTCTTTATTTTGGGGAATCTTTTAGTTTGCAACCTTACCAACAGGAGAAAACAAAGGCCATATCCAGAACACTCAAATACTAGTGATCATAAATATCATTATAATATCTATAACTGTACAGGTATATAACTGCAACTAGATAGACAGATTGATAAATATAATGTGAATGCTATTGAAATTCTGTGACTTGGACTGTAAATGCCTGTGTGCCTACCTACCTCTTTCTCCTTTTCTCATTTCAACTGGGCATAACACAGTTTGGTAAATTTGGAGAAGCATGCAGCCAGTTTTACACTGTTAGCCCACAGAAATCAATTTGCTCCATCAAAAACCACCATCTCTAGGCTGCAGCAACATCACAGTTCAACGGGAGATGCACACCAGCTCTGCCCTTTCTCCACCTCAAGACGTTTGCCACAGCAGAAGAGCAGCAGACCTGACTGAGGTTTGGCTCTACACTATCTCCTTGCTGGTCTCCAGGCTAGAAGAAAACCACCTGAAGCAGACGGACTGCTCACTGAGGCACTGGAAAGAACACAAGACCTCATGTGACACCACCCCTTGTATTTCAAGAGGTGGAGGAAGCAGGACCGTGTGTTCAGAAAGGACTATAAAAACAGAAGGACAATTAAGCCACATCCTTGTACCTTGGTGCTTGGGCTTCTGTTTGAATGGAGTCTTTTTCTCCCAGGGATTATGGTTTTCTCTACGAATAAGCCACCAAACCCCTGACAAACTACACCAATTAAAGAATAAGCACAGTAGTCATTAGCACTGGATGAAAGGTATTCAGAAAGCACAGGAAATTCTCAGAATTACAGGCCCCGAAGAGACCAACTGAAACCCAACTGTGCTGCCACAGGGGTATGGTATCATGTGCTGCTTTTTGCAGCTCAAAGTCTCTCACCAAGATGCCAGCTCTCCTATTTTCTCATCCCCTTACTGTATCTTAAAAAATGCCAATGTTCCCTGGTGCAACAGAGTCCTCCTGGAACTCCAGTGCATAATACAATTTGGGGGTGAAGAGAAAGACTGGGGTTGGGGGTAGAACAGGTTTCTCATTTTGAAATAGTTTATTTAAAACTATTCTGCAAACAGGATCTCATAAATGAATTAGTGAACACAGGGAACAAGAGAAGCAGTGAAAATTCTCATTAAAATCCTCAATTTAGAAACTGATTTTTATTTTTTCCCATTAAATGATTTTGTGGTTTGCTCTGAAAAATACATTCCCATTCAAATTCACTTCTTTCTCTACAAATAAATAGTCCCTTGAATTGACATTTTGATTTAAAATGTCTTTTTAAGATGAAACTCCTTTTCTAATAAATATTGCATGAAGTATCCCCAGCACCCATTTTGCCAGATGGAAAATTTATATAGTTATGATTCTATTAGGTTTTTTGAGGTGGACTGGGCATTTAATCAATAGAGCAAAGAGCATCTAAATAGGGTTAGGCCACAAATTCCTTTCAGTGAGAAGTTAAATCCCCATTAGCTCTGAGCTATAAGCCCCTGTGGGTTTAGCGTGCAGCTTAAAAGATAACTCTGCAAGGGGTCATGGCTCTTTACTGTAGTACAGAAAGCCTATTTCACAGATCGCCCTGCAATAATAATGTAAATATAATCCTGTTTCAGTGGACACTTTATCCATTCAGAAAACAAGCAATGCTTTCTGCCCTAGAAAAAAATCACATTAATCTTCAATTTAAGGGCAAAGTAATTCCCTGTTTCATTCAAGCCTTTTTACAGAGAATTACTGAGGCTCGCCTGGTACCACGCCAATGCTGGGGCCAGTGTGTTCCCCCCACTTACCTTCAGGACAAGACAGACCCGGGTTGCTCTCAGCAGCTGCTGAACAGCAAGTGCAGCTGACTCGGCACATCAAACCACATTTGCTCACTACACCCAAATGCCAGTTTTGACTGTTCCAGGTTAGGTCAAAGCCAGGTTAAAATAGTACAACCTATTGTTTTTCCAGAGTCTGATCTGCCTGCCAAGTACTTTTTGGTCAACTAGGTACAGGAGGCTGATAACAGAGGTTGGAAAAGAAACCTGGCAATTCCTAGCTGAGCTTCAAAGGGCTGTAATGAAATGCAACTCCAGCTCAAATCATCACAGGGAAAACCATTTATTTCATCAGTGACAAGAATGCCAATTTGTTTGTATCTCAAATTTACTTGCCATTTGTACTACTGGAGCACTTACCAGGATAAGAACCAGGGCATGACAGCCTCAGATGCTGTGCAAACACAGAACAAAAGGCTGGTCCCCTCCCAAGGAGCTTAGAAACCAAGTACAAGTTAAGAGACAATAGGGACATGACAAGGAAATAAGCAGGCAGAAGAGCCTACAGGAAAAATCATGCGTGTATCCCCCAGTGTTGTTACAGCTGTATTGTATTCCCCTGTAATGGAGACAGCAACAGCAGGTGCTGTTTGTAAAAACACTGGAAACACAAGACGAAGAAAAGGAAATATGAGTAGAGTGATACAGTTGCTAGGATGTGCTTGCAATTAACAGTGGCAAGTTTTCCCTGTTTTGTTATCACTGCTGCTTCCTGTGCAGGGTTTCCATCAGGACTTGAGCTTTCAGCACTACCTCAGGCATAACAGGTTTTTGCCTTGGAGTGGTTGCTTGAATTCTGCTGAAAGATAAGAGATGATGCAGATAATGTAGATTATATAGATAAAAAAGTGTTGTCTGAAGCAAGGGCAGCTCAAGCAAATGGGAGCACCTAGCCAGATGAAGATGCCCACCAGGGCCTCAATGGACAGGGCGCATGGACTTAAGGCACATGTAATGCAAAGAAAAGTCCCTAATACACATGCAGATTAACTGCAGCTCTGCTGAACCTCACACTCACTGCCTTGGCCTCACATGTTCAAGCCAAATCCTAAAATAGAGGAAAAAAATCTCTCCTTGTCCTGTAAATCAGAAAAATTCTGTTGCAAAAGTAAACAAGTTTGCAAGGTGGAGGGAGCCTGAAAGCCAAGCATGGTGTATGTGTATACTTGCCATTAGCATAACTGGTTTTCCTTATGCTCCAGTGTGGGAGTACCTTTGAAAAGAGGAGCTGAAAGCACAGCTTTCCTTCCCATCCAGATTATGTATGCTTTTATAGAGGCTTGGGGATACACAACAGGGATAACTATCTGCTTGAGGCTTGTGTTTGCTTCATTTAGTTCAAGGGCAGGTCTCTCTTTCTACTTGCAGAGAACGCAATCAGATTGCATCAGCGCTGCCTTTTTTCCTTTTTTTTTTCTTTTTCTTCTTTTTTTATTTTTTTTTATTATTGTTTTATTATTTTTAACAGCAGCACTGACGGGCACAGTGGGAGAGAAAAAAGTTAAGAACAATTTCTGCCTCAAAGGGCTTCTGATCTCAGGGTCATTTACAACTTCTGCTAAAGCCACTGGGTTCATCTTCAATGGGAATTAGCTCAGGTCCACCTGAAGCTGAAGCTGCGAATAATCTATAATGAGGGAAAGAATGGGAAGCGGGAGGAAAGCTAACCCTGGCAGGTAGCTGCATGAGTAGAACTCCAGTTCCAGATTTTAAACTGGCTGATGGCAGAGGCATGCTGGTGATATTCACACCTCTTCTTCCACAGGAAGTATCAGAAACTTATTCTCTGGGTAGGTAAATTATGGCCAGAAGTTAGGAGCTGAGAATATTGGACTGATGTACACACTCCTTGTTTAACCAAGGGTTATTCTATAACTCTTTTATTAAATGTATGATAGATTTAGAGAGTGTAACAAGCCTATTTACTGCAAAAAAGGGTAGAGCAGTTCAGAAGTATGTGCCAGTAAATAGTGTGCTTCTAGGTCACTCCAGGTTCCTCAAAACGGCTTTTCACACCATTTATATTGCATTGCCTTGTCTCAGCTCACCAAAGGGCCAAATCATCATCTCCTTCAGAGGCAGGACTGCAAAACTCATGGGATTTTTCCAGATCAAGAGCACAGTCCCCTCACCTCAGTTTAGTTTACAACCACCAGACCCAGCTCACTCTCTGGCTTATATGGTTTGTGCTCAATTCATGATCAATAACCAGAAAGCCCTCTTCAAAGGACATGTTAAGAAGATAATTTAGTAGCAACAGAGCAGCTACATATCATAGAATCATAGAATCATAGAATAGTTAGGGTTGGAAAGGACCTCAAGATCATCGAGTTCCAACCCCCCTGCCATGGGCAGGGACAACTCCCACTAAACCATGCCATCCAAGGCTATGTCCAACCCCACCTTGAACGCCGCCAGGGATGAAGCATTCACAACTTCCCTGGGCAACCCATTCCAGGGCCTCACCACCCTCACAGTAAAGAATTTCTTCCTCATATCCAAGCTAAACTTCTCCTGTTTAAGTTTAAACCCATTACCCCTTGTCCTCTCACCACAGTCCCTAATGAAGAGTCCCTCCCCAGCATCCCTATAGGCCCCCTTCAGGTATTGGAAGGCTGCTAGGAGGTCTCCACGCAGCCTTCTCTTCTCCAGGCTGAACAGCCCCAATTTTCTCAGCCTATCTTCATACGGGAGGTGCTCCAGTCCCCTCATCATCCTCGTGGCCCTCCTCTGCACTTGTTCTAACAGTTCCATGTCCTTTTTATGTTGAGGACACCAGAATATGCAAGACAATGTAGTAATATATAGACCTTTGCAAATATATACACATATACATGCATCTTCTCAACGCACATGTCCTAGAATGCTGTTATACAGCTAGAGATTCCTGGCTCCCCATCCCTCCAGTAGCTGTTACCTGATCACAGTGATGCTATCCTGTCAACCCCTGGGACCAAAACTGGATTTGTTCCTCTGCCAGGAACTGATCAGCAGCAGTCCCCTCTTCACGCCAGCATCTGCCTCAAACCCTTGCCTGCCTCTGTCTAATGGGCACATCCTGCACATCCTTCTCTCACCCACACCAGCAAGTACCAATTTCTCCCCTCCCTGCCCAAAACACCTCACTTCCCTTCTATCCTTTCCCTCCCACAACAGCAGCCTCTAAAATCTGCTGCAAAGGAAGGGAAGGACAGAAGGAGGAGGAAGAGAGATAACCACTGCTGCTGCGTCAAGCTGCCCTCACCCACTTCCCCTTTGCTCTGTGCCTAAGTGTGCACACAGGGAGCAGCAGCTGACACTGGACCCCATCACCTTTTCAACCCCAGAAGCACCCTGTGCTGGGGCAGATGCTGCTTCAGACCTCTGTTCTGCAGCTTGCAGAGCTGTTCCCATAGGAAAGCACAGCAGCAAGGGCACAAGCATCCCCTGACATGTGTAACTACAGTGAATGACGCCAACATGTTCATGCCAGAAGTTCTATCTAGCATCACACAGAAATACTGCCTCCCTGACAAAACCTCTTTACAGCACTCAGAACATTAGCTACATGTCAGTGTTTTCAGATCATTTCACAGCAGTTCAGCAGCCACCACAGTCAGATCAAGTTGCAGCAGCAGGTCTGTGCTGCTCCACATGAGGGGAAGCCTCTGATAAAACAGCAGTGAGGTGCCTGTGCAGGCCACAGCATGGCCCACCACCACCACCCCTCTGTCATGCATGGGGAGCTGGAAGAAAATTAAAGACAAAATATATTTAATCATATATGGTCAAATTAAGTTTTGAGAAAGGAATTGTGGATTTAATGGAAAAGAAAACTATCCAATAAAGGACACCATATCCTAAAACTAAAATAAACAACAGCTAAAAAGCCAAAACAAAACCAACCAAATGAACAAACAAAAGACAAAACAGAAGGGTTACTGGGGCTGTTACAGAGATGCTACCTTAACAGCATGAGCAAACTCATTACAGCCTGGCTGCCTCCTTGATATTCTTCACTTTCTTACAGTTTACAGTGCACTTCCATGGCATTAGCTGCAATGGTGAATTCCAGCTACATTCAATACAGGCAGTAATTAAATGGTTATAAAATGTGAAGCTGGAATGCTGACAAGCTCTACAAGCAGCATTATCGGCAGTGACGGTCGAGCAGTCAATCTGCTGCACTTCTCCAATGGTTTAAATAATGCTTGCCAGGATTGCCCAGTCAACGCTTTCTCCCCACGTCTCTTTTCACCATGCTGCAGTAATCAAGCAGATGCCTGCTGTGCTCAGATGGAAAGCTTGAGAGGGTCTTCAGGAGAAGGAAAAAACCCAACAAAGAAAACCTCATGCAATTAATTGAGACATGTTTCACCTTCCAGCAAGACTAACCCAAGAGGCCACCAAGAGCTCCACTTGCAGCCATGCATCCCCCCTCCACACTCTTACAGCACCCCTAATGACCTTGCTATTTCCTTCTTGTGATCACAAATAATTGTATTTTAAAACACTTGGGCACGTGTGGCTGACACGTGCCCCTGAAGCTCAAGAACAAGCAGCTACATTTGCCTTAAAATTGTGACTACGGTTTTCATGACAGACAAGATTCTTTGAACACCATGGCTGAGGCGAAAATGGGCAACACTACTGACTTGGCCCCACGCTTCTGACTAAAACCCATTTCCCAAGTCTCCTAAAATGTTCTTGTAGCACCAGAGCCTCTTCTCCCCCCACTGGTACGGTGAAGAAGGCAAAGCACACATGGACTGGGTGTCCCCCTTCTTCTGTCTGCTCCCCCTCATCCCTGCGCTGGAGCAAAGCTCTGCTGTGATTACAGCTGTCTGAAGCCCTGCGTCTGAGTCCGCACTGTGACGACAAGCAGGCTCCTTTTGCACGGGCTGTCACGTGTAGAAGCCATTGCTTTGCTTTAAACTCAACGGTTTCTCCTCAAGTGGAAGAAAACAGTATTTGCACACATGCCTCACTTCCTGGACTTGCTCCAGCCTTTCTGCTCACCACCTGGGGCACACAGAGAAAAGCCCATCTACTTATGCTGTGTTCATTAATGCTGCACGTTCCAGTCCTCTATCAGATACAGAAATATTAGATCAGAAGTAGGAGACACAAGCATCGATTTTTTTCCTACTTACTTTCCTACACAATGAACTGCTTACTACTCTACAGGCCTTACTACTCTACAGGCCTTACTACTCTACAGGCCTTACTACTCTACAGGCCTTCAGCAGCCTCAAATAAGCATTTGATTTAAATGATCTTTCTCTACTGTCCTCTGTTTACAATGCCCTTACTATATTCCTTTTTAAAGACACCGCTTTATGCTTGTGCTGTGATTCTGCCACAAAACCTACAGGGTTTTCCCAGCTGGTAACCACTAAGAGCAGAGATTAGTTCTATTTTACTGTATGATTTGCGTCCTAAGATCAACCAAGGTAAGTCAGGGCTGAGTAATTCCATAAAACTAAGTCTATCTAATTGCTTGCTCATCATCTTCCACTATTATTCTCACCTTTCATCCCTGTTTTATTCCCATCAACAGTTGCACACACTTTGCCACACCTCATCTTCAGATGTTGATCTCTTCAAGCAAAGCATTGTCTCCTCTGGCTTCCTTCTGCATTGCTCAGCATGTTTGCTAGGATGAAAAAAAATCTGTCTTGCTCTTGGATTGCAGGCACTACAGCAGTGTATGCAATCCCATCGAAATCTGGAGAAGCAGGAGGAAGGAAAACACACCTCAGGCTGTAGACAATATATTGCACCTCCTTGGAAACAGCGATCAGGAGACCCGATTTAACTGCAGTGCACTGCACAGCAAACATAGCAGAGCCTCCAAACATGCTCCTCAAGCCTTGCAGAACTGCGGAACTGCAGAACTGCCTGTCACCAGGCAATGCCAATATGGTATGATCTCTAATGCAGGTGATATCGAGACCATCACTGCTATTTCCAGCCAGTTTCCTTCGTGCTCCTCTTTGAGCATTTCTGTGTGATACTATGTGTATCCCAGGTAGCTGAGTAAAACGCAAACACGTGAGAACAAGCAGAAGTTCAAATAGCATTACATTAAATTTCCATTTGTGCATCACAGTCAACTACCACATGGTCCATCAACAAAAAAAAAAAATCAGACTATTAAACATGATAAATACCAGCTTGCTCCTGGTGAAGGGGTCCGATTCCCAGCACAGTGAATGAAACGCACGAAACCAGAACAAAATCCAGCCTAAATCTAACGAAAGTGAATTGGGAGGGAGGAGCACGGGAGGTGAGGGATGGGAGTTTTTAATGTTCTCAGTTTTGACCCAGTGAGATAAAAACAAACGTCAGAATTCAAATTCTTCTCAGTATTAATGACAAAACCTGTTTCTCTGAGAAAAGCCCAATAAACACACAGAAGCTCCAAATATTTTGTAGTAGGAAAAGTTTAGATCATTTCTTCTCAGTGTTAGAGAAAACTTACACTCCTAAATTCTGCCAGCATATTCCTACATGTGTATTTCTACTCACCATGAAACTATATAAATCAATATATCCATAATATTTAAATACCTTAGACATAGTTTCTACATCTGGAATCTTAGCCATAGAAAATATGCTCTTCAGCTTTTACCTTAAGAATAACCAGATAAAAGAATTGAAAAGAATGCATTAAAAAAATACATTCTTGCACTCCATTTTAGGAATAAGCTATTCCAGACTGTATTGTCTACTTAAAGATGAGAAAGTGCAGAATTGCAGCCTCTACACTGCAGTGTGGTCCTCCAACACACAGAACCAACATTCAATGGAGACAGCTGCACAACCATGAGATGGCGTGGACAGGACTAGATTCTTATCCTGAAAGGCAAAACCTTTATATCCATCTGAAAAAGTTAGCATGCATTTATGAGGTTAGAAATGAAGCACATTCTGTTCAGGGAATACTGATACATGCAACATATTAGTGCTGTGGAAAGTTAGGAAACTCCAGGTTTAGAAAATGCCTGGAGACCTTCCCTTCCTACCCAATTCCCCATGCTGTGTGGTTTGTTTCCCCTTGTCAATCAGGTATATCTGTTACCTACACAAAGGAAGCAGAAAACTGCCACTGTGCCAAGGGAAGTATTTTAATTCTTCTCATTCTCCATGCAGGCAATTACTACACACAACGTAAAGAAGCATATATATGCATTATTGAAACTATTTTGCCAAGGAAACTTGGTCTGATACTGAAAACAGTATTGGGTCTTATTTTACAATGCAGAGAGAGGTGTAGATTTTTAGGAATGGTCCGAGATTCATTCCTAAACTGCATTTGCACCCTCCATGCAAACACTCAATGAAACAAAACTGTTATGTAATTTTAAGAAATATATTGTAAATATATCAAAATAATTTTAAAAGATAACGCCTCCCACCCCCAGTTTAAAACAGAAAACAGTCATGTAGCTTGTTTCTACTAAAAGTAAAGATATAAAACATATATGGTCACTGAAAGTATGATTCACAGGAAAGGAGAAGTCATGATATGCAGTGCAAAGTTGAGTCACAGCATAATGCAAAGGCTTGTTTTAAGATCAATTTCAATGTGTTTTATCCCTTGCCCCTTCAAACACAGCTCCTGCTTCACTGATTACATCAGCAGAAACCCTGTGGGATGGTGGGAATCACGGGATGGAAATCAAATCCAGTTCACTTCAGACAGTTAGTAAGAACAAACCTGCATACCATGCATAAACGAACACCAGCTTCTGCTCATTGTCTGCCATCTGATTTTTAAGAGTTAAAAATAGGACTGTTTGATGTGTCAGTTTGATCTGTCATTTGTGACAGTGACAGCAGAAGATACTTGTAAAAGATATCTTACAAACACTGATGCTACTGAAACACTGAATTATCTGAGGCAACTCATGCCTTGCTCTGAAATTGTCCTGAAATCAAGTACTGTATTGGGTACTCAGGATGATGGAAAGCCTTAGGTGTACAACTCCAAATCCCAGAGACTTACTGCAAAAAGACACTGCCATCAGTGTAGAAGTCAGAATTAAAAAAGAACAACAGAAATGCAAGGTGCTGCTGGTGGATACTTCCAAGCCTGAGAAAAGGCAGAGAGGAGAAGCTGTAGTATTCCTTATGACATAATCTCTTGGGAGAACACTTGCCACTGGAAAGATCGAATAAAACCCCTAAACCCAAGTGCTATACAGTCCACAACCAGGAGGTCTGCTCCCATGGCAGAGAGGAGCAGTAGCGCACCCTATGGTGCCCCTCATTGAAGACAGCAAGCACCGCAGCCCCCATGGCAAGCAAAAGCTGTTGTTTCATAGCCAGTAAGGTCTAGGAAAGGAAATTAGTGTTTCTTTTAGCTGGTATCACATGGAAGGAGGATTTGTGCAGTCACACTGAATTAGTCCCTCCTAATAACAGCAGTCACTGATCAATTTTGATCGAAGATGACAGAAGCTGGCAGATACATTCTCAAACACAGCAGAGTAGAGAGACTTTATGAGTAGCCTGCTGAAAGAAATAACCAGAGGCAAACACTCCTTGGATGCCAGAAGATCTACGGAAGAGGAACGGTATGGAATATTTTCTCCCCTGTGCAGATACTTTGGAAAAGAGATACTTTACCAAAAAGAAGCTCAGCAAAATATTTCCCATGTTAGGACACTACAAATGTCACTCTTGCCCTGGACTTTGATGAAAGGCGTGAGTTCCCACCAGTCTTATAATATTTCTGGCTGATTAATTAGATTAATAACTCAATCAACCACAAAATAGGATTCACTGGAAACCAGGCTCCATTAATTCTGGGGCTTTCAGACTTTGTCTTTCTTTTGCAAATAACCAGGAAATGCAATTACAAGAACAAAAAACCCATAACATTGGAATCCTCAAAGAATTAACAGAGAGAGCCCAAGCCTCGCATAACGGTTTGCCTGAGCAGGAACCTGTTCCCTCGCAATGGAAAGAGCTTGACTAGCAGAAGACATGTGGCTGCCTTCAGCTTGTGTCAAGTCCTTGCCAGAAGTACCCATAAACATCCCCACTTAGCAATGCTCCAGACTGGGCCAGATGGAGCCCTTGATGGAAGCTGAGTAGATAACTGAGACCTGAAGAGCTATAAAACCCCTTCTGTCTAAAAGTGCCCTTCAGTTCAGAGGCACAGCAATAGCTGGGCATCACAAGCATCCAGTGCAGCAGTTGGCCCTAACATGCTACTGGGTTCAAGTCACTAATGCCACCAATCCCCATGCTTAACCAAGCATGGTGACATTGGTCTTTTAAGACAAAAAACACAAGGAAGTCTTCTTGTAGAGCAGAAACCAGGAGCTGGCTGAGCTCCCAAGACTTCAGGAGACAATTTAACTGTCTCTGTTGCTTTGGCACAGTTAGCTTTTGGTAGACACATGCTGCTGCTATTCCCTTGGTGATCAAGTTGGCAATATCAAATGACTAAAAATGACAAATCTGTGGGGAGTAGGAGGGCTTTAATGCGACCTGACACAACTTAAAACCTAAAATAAAGAGAACAGCCAACAATGTGGCGTAAAGGGAGGCATCCACTGAGTTTAAGTTACTCTGTTAGAAACTGGCAATCTTTATAGTTCAAGGAGATAAACAGACCTCTCAAGAGGGCAATTCATGCAGCAGTTATTGCAAAGGGGGAAGAAATCAGCTTTCAGAGCTGCCAGATTTATTTTGATGGCATCTTGCACAGACAATGAGGGATGGATGATAAGAAAAAAAATAAAATAAAAAAATAGGTGTGAAATTGAATAATATTTTTTAGTAAATATCTGCATGAGTCAAAGCAAAATAGAAACATAAATTTAAAAGATCATGACCATCAAAGAATAAACAAAGATTGTAAGTGAGACAGCAGCAATGTACTATTTACACCTGACAACCCAAGAGCTGAAAAGGCAAAGAGTTCATGGGTGGTTTTCAGCCTCTGTCTGCCTTCATTCCACTGATCCACTCAAGTGACACTACCCAATGAAATTACCAAGAATTAAAAGTAAAGGCCACACTGTCAAAACACACTGTAGTCAAACGCAGTTCTTCGAATTTAACTAAGTTAACTGCTCTAATCATCACCACCAATATTTATTGCAAAGAGCCCTACTGTTGAAACAGATGAACCCATGCACTTGCACTGACTATGGAGGATTCTCTTCAGGAAAGAATTAAATTCAGACTTGAATACTACCAAAAAAGAAAAGAAAAAAAGTTTACAGGGATTAGGTAACGTCGTCTGTGTTTTGATTGAGGCTTTCTTCTGTTTAAGAGAATGAAGAGGTTTTACTTATACAACTAAAATCTGAACTATACTCCAAAATCTCCCTCATCACTGAATCAGCTACCACATCATTCCATTTTTTATAGGAAAATGACAATAATCAGTCTTAACTGGACAGGAGGCACTGAACCACTTTATTTCTTGTTCAAAAGTATTTCAGCTATTATAAATTAACTTTCTCTACTGTAAGCACTAGTCCGGAACACAATTATGTCAGAATTCAATCTGAATTGGTATTCAAGTGTAACAACTTACCCTCAAAGCAGAGTCAACTCACTTGCCCTCTGAAAAATTCAAGCGTCCACATGGAAATCTTGTTCTAAACAACCACATTAGACAACTGGCACCTATGCTTGAGGTCTTCATTACATCAATTCCCCAGGCTCACATTGCTGTTGCATATTTTCCAGTCCAATATGCACATATTCAAGCTACAAGTTAAAAGTTAAAGCTATGTGTTGAGGACTCATTTTCTGCAGGCAAGGCAAATCTATATGGATGGTCAACCAATAGATATTTTGGGAATCATTTCCAAATGCTAAAAAGTGTCTGCAGAAGGGGAGCACACAGAACTTGACTTTTCAAGTAACAGCGTTAATGGGTGTTTAACAAGTAAAAAACCTGAAGTTATAGGAAAAACAAACAGAAAAAACACCTTAAGCAGGCAGGGCATAGATAAAACTAACATAAAATCAAAAATTTTCCAACTCTACACCTAAAAATACTTAGAGGTCTAAGCTGAGCAAAGCATGAAGGAACATATTTTAGTTTGCATAGACAACCTTTTTTATCTCCTGCAATAAAAGCAAAAGCATTGACCTCTCTGCACCAATCTAAGCCAACGATGGGAGGTAAAAATAATGGTCAGAAACTTAGAGCTCCAAGGAATTTATTTAATAGTTGCAGGGGGGAGACTCAAGGGCTGAAAGTTGTTCTAACAATGAAGCAAAATCCGCTCTGCACCCAACAGCCCCTCTACTGAGACAGTCTCTTGGTTACAATAGAAACAAGATCACAGTTAATCTCCAAGAGAGAGCTACATGCCTTGGCTAAATCAAAACCTATACCCCTTCCTGGTGCCTTCTCCAAAAGCCCTGCTGACAGCAGCAGAGCTGACCAAGTGTTAGTCATGAGGACATAATAGGGCTGCTAAGTTGAACCAAACTGAATCCATTCCTTTCCCTTTTCATTAGCCTTTTTTCTCGAGGATGCAGAGTCATTTTATAGCGGTAGGTTTATTCCTGCAGCTGTTAGGAGTTGGTTATGGACAGCCTGTGCTCTGCTCCTGGCTTTCCTCCACCTTGTTCCAACTCCTACAGCCACTTGGAGTTACACAGCTAATTAGATGTCATTAACTATGGTTGTGTCATTTGATGACTGAGCAGTCAGCAGAAGATTGAATTTTGCCTACTCCTCAGTTTAAGGGATTTAGGAGTAAAGGCCAAATTCAGTCCCCAAGTTAACAAAGAAGACTTTATCACCTTTGCCAGGTGGAAGAAAGAAGGTACTGTTAAGCAGTACAGGTAACTCTCTAACTTCAACATGTTCCGCTTTTGACTCCTTCCTTAAACATTTCTCATTAAGAAGGTCACCCCGGCTCTATACAAAGGCAATAACATGAAACTGGTTACACAGAATAAAAAACACACTAATCCCAGAGAAGGTCACAAAACAGCCATTTATGCTTCTAATACAAAGAACCTTGTCACAGCCAGAGCTCAAACGACCGAGCCTGCAGGGAAGTGCTGCTGTTTCATGCAGGAATTCTTAGGCAAGCATTTGTAAGCTACTTCTTTACAAGATTAAAGAGTTCGAATATCCTCTTGCTACAGGCTTTGCTTAGCACACACAATAAGGAGGCTGCTGCCGTGCATGGGTTTGCTTACCAAAATCAGAGACACAAAAAATGGTCTGGACATACTGAATCTAATTACAGAAACACTTCCAATCCCAGGAAAAGGCTGAATAAAACCAGCACATACAAGTTCCCCTAGGAAGATAGTTAGTCTTTTTCCCTGGCTTTGCACTAATATTCTGTGGTTAGCAGCAAATTACCAAAAGTAAAACTTCGCCTTCCACAAATTTCTGCCTTCATATTTCACACATACATCCCTGAAATTATCTTTCCTAACTGGTAGTAAGATGCCCAGTTTTTCACAAAAGACATAAAAAATTAATCCAAAGAACCTACACTTACCTTCCTTATCCTGGACTTATTTCACCACCTTCAGAAGACTTTAATTAATCACTGATCAAAATCTTACAAAGCTGTAGGTTGGAAAGGACCTCTGGAGGTTGCCTGGTCCAGCCCCCGCTCAGAGTAGGGCCTACCTCAAAGTCAAGATCCAGCTGCTCAGGGCTTTGCCCGGGCAAGTTCTGAATTCCTCTGGGGACAATGGTTACACAAACTCTCAGGACAACTTGTCCCAGTGTTTGACCTCACATTCTGAAGATATTCTGCCTTATACTGAATTGGAATTTCCCTTGTTTCACCTTGCAAAATTAAAAAATATCAACTATGGGCTACTTGAAGCCTGAAGAACTGCAAGTGTTGGCAAATCCCAATTCCCCAGTGGGGAGATCCAAAAGTAGAACTCGGGAGAAAAAAGGACTCAAGTGGAGTGTATATCCACAAGCTACTAAGGGAAGTAGAGGAGCCCCCACTATTGACCATGGCTCCAGCCACGAGCAGCATCTGCTTTGCTTGCATTTTTATCCAGTTCTACCATTAATCCATGCTTTTGGAAATTTTTAAGTTTCATGCACTGTGGATTTTTCAGATTAAAGGCTCAAAACATGTTGCCTGGATACCATTGGTTAGATAAGATTTCTAAAGATTATACAAAGAACTACCAGACGCAATGAAACAGCTCAGGAAATTTTGCTGGCAGATTGTTTGCGCCAGTAAATTTGTCCCCAATGCTTCCATTTTGATCTGCAGAACTATTTTATTTCTTTTAAAGCCAAGTTTTAAAAGAAAGCAAATAAATTCTGACCAACAGCACAACAGATGGAGAAATGTTTGAGCTGGTCTGAAAACCTTCGAAAGTTTTGTTGGATTAAGCAGGCTGCAAGCCAAGTGTTTCCTGGCTATCAGAAGGTATCAGGTCTACAGCTTGCTGGTAATGTCTAACATAATAGTGACTCAAGTAAAATATGTCAGGATATTTTTATCTCAAGCCAACGTCAGTTGACAATTCTATTTCTTAAAAAAATCAGACGATTTTCTTCATTGCCATAAGGACAGGAATAAGCAAGACAACATTAAAAGCTATTTCCCAAAGCAGAGAGAATGTCAGATGTATGAACTGTATATACCAGTTTGCATAAATAGCTCTGGAAAGTTTTTTCCTTTCCTCATTTCCATCAGAAAGGTCTGGTACAAGTCCTGTACCATACATTTAGGTTATATGTAAGAGGAATTTTTTTCTTTCAGTTGTCTCTGTTAGAGATCAGTCGGACCTGCCATTTTTTTAAATGAACTTTAAATAGATCAGCCAGTTCAGTCACACTATTTGTTTACTGAAGCAAAAATGACAACTACATTCACCTATGAAGCAAAAGCCTTCTACTCAGTACTTACTCAATTCAGCCTGACCGGGTCATTCTGGCAGCTCAGTGCTGGCCACAGTCTTCTTTCCATAACAGCATAGGGATGTTTCTTTTTCTACAAGAAAGTGGTTTGTGCAAGTCTTTTTTTTTATCAGGGAACTCCAACAATACCAGCACAAGAGTACCAAGACATCTCTGGCCTGCAAAGGTTTCACTAAGTCTAGATTTCTTATTCTTGTTAAGATGTGTCTGTGGACAAACGTGATTTTAAATGCTAACAAGTCAATGAATTCACCCTTAAGATGAAACTGAAGTACAGAAGATTGTGCAGAGTCACAGGCTTTCTTGAAGCCTGAAAAACTTTCTTGAAACTTCTGCAGCCAAGACATGAAAGTCCTCCAGAAAACTTCTCACTTTTTTGATATAAGGGAAATATGAACAGCAAAACACATTCTTTAGGATGAAAACCACGTCAAATGTTGATTTCTGGCAGTCTAATTCTTGAGATCTCTTGGAGTGTTCTTCATGACATCAAACTTCATTACAGTCATATTCACCTCAAGACAGATGGACAAAGTGGATTATAAGGAACCCAACTGAGTAATCTGAGGTTGCAAAACAAGACCATTAGGGAACAGGAAACATGGATCTGGACTCGCTGTTCTAATCTTTATGAAAAATTCTCCTTGGGGTACGAGATTATTGAGGTACCCAAGGTACAAAAAGTTTACGGTAGATCTAGAGCAACCATTAGGTGGTAATATGACAAAGGCATTAAATTTTATCAGCATTAAATTGCCAAAATCTATTCAGATCAGGTTTTTCTCTCTGAACCTACATCTCATTAGCATGAACAGAAAAGCAGGAAAGAGGGAGAAACAAGCATGCCCAAGTAACACAGGCAAAACGCAACCTCCATGCAACACATGACTCCTGGATTGTTTTATCCCTCAATCACATTAACAAATGAATTTTGTCATCCACTAAGACCTACAAATTTGCAGGGCACAGCTGTGAATTTGAAAGGCTATGGCCACCACAGACACTTTGACTTTGTGATTACTGTTCATCATGCCCATCTGGTCCCATACCACTGCAAAACAATGCCTGTAATGCAGCCTGCAGGAATCAAACCATTTCAACAGATAGCTTGATGCTCTCTTACTATCACCAGTTCATGGGAAAACACTTAGGCCTGTATATGAAATAGTGATAGAAGACCCCCAAATTCAACTCAGGTTAATTTTCAGCAAAGGCATGCATACTTGAGAAAGGAAGACTGTGCATAAGAAATGAATAAAACATTAAATACACAGCGGGTAATCAAATGACTAAAGCAGTTTTGAAGGGCTCTGTTTTTTCACTATTATTATTATTATTGTATTTGGCAGGTGGAACTAGTCTGTCTGCTCCCAGACTTGTGTCTCTCAGCTGGAAACACAACATGCAGTTCTTGTGCTGCAAGGCTGAATTAAACTACATTTAAATTCTATACCCAGGTTAAAAAAAAACAACTTCCTACAAAACTTTATAGTCAAAGAACACTTAGTTCTTATTCACCTTCATATTTCCAGTTCTGTCTCAAAAAAATAAATGCTAAAAGCCTATGATGTGTCAACCCATTCCACATCTAAGCAGCTCCTGTTCAAGTTATCCAGCACCTGCAATAGGACTGATCTCTGCTTCCTTATATGAAACCACTGATTAATGCAGCAGAAAGACCTTGGCCACTTGCCTTTTGGGAGGGCAGAACATAATATTAACAAGGATCCTACCTTTTCATATACAAAAGGCCCTGGCAGGAAAACCCAGCAAGCCTGTAATTTTTATACGTTTTTTTTAAACACTTGAAAGACTTTAAGTGCTAGAGGGTGTACTTTCAAAACCCTTACATAACCTGTTACGCTTCAACAGCAGGGCTTTTCTGTGCTCTGAATAATCCAGCAAGCAGCCTAGAAGCAGGGAGCTGGTGCAGGCTGCAAACAGGACTGGAAGGGGTACCGCACATCTGGCCACCTCCTGGGTTCAAAAAGCCAGGAAAAAAGCTGCACGTCTGCATCTGGCAAGAAAAAGGGCATGAGAATCAAATCCCAGTCTGGTCCTGTCAAAGACAAAAGAAATCAAAAAAGGCCCTCTCTGTCTGACACAGCCCACTAAGGTGCCTCTAAGCCAGCACAGTGTATATGACCAACTTTAATTAAACTCTCCGTAGACTTGGGGTTTGGTACTGTCCCACACCCCTCCTGTGCTCAGCAGGATGGTGTTTTTGTGTCAGCTGTCACATCTTTAATAAACACCTGCTCCTCCCTACTAATGCGAGCAACACTTCAGCAAGTCCTCACCATGGCTCAGCACACACAGCGAGGCCATTCCTAAAACTGGATTCAGTGATTGTTTCTCTTCAGAAGTACAAAACAAGTAAAATCCCTCAGGGAGGAGAAAGAAAACAGCCCCAGCACCCCTAGGCAAATCAGAAGAGTATCATAAATGAGCAGCTCCTGTAACACAGGTATTTATCCACTGAGAACTACAAGGAAACCAAATGAGCTATTAATTTGTGAAGGTCATTGAACAACCACCAGATAACAGGGTTCAGTCGCTACTGACATGGACTGAATTTCAAGCACCAAGGGAAGGCTGTATTCTTGTATTCTTAATTTCATGACCAACCTACCAACTGCTCTCGAGATTGCTGGCATGCCAAGAATTGAGCAGGAGATACGTTTTAGGTTAGGGAACATGAGGTCTGCAGTACACTAAAGGGAATATCTAAAGACTGTGCTATAACATGCCATTTCATGGGGTAAAAGTTTTCATCTTCTGCGGCTGTCAAAGTAGTACTCTTTGCATCAGCACAAACACTCAAGCACCTTTTAGTCCAAATCCTCTGCTCAACCAGACTTTGCATTCACCCTCACAAGTCTGGGTATGAGGATGTGTGGAAGCATTTCTTTCAGCTAATGGACATGTGAGCAATCCAGCTTTTGACTTAGCTTCACTCTAGCAGTGGGTGACAGGCTTTGTGAGGCGTTGCAGGTCGACGAAGGGGTTAACAGAGGGACTGAGCCGGACGCCGCGGAGCCGGATCAGGTTACCACCGAGGAAACCCCGCTTGCAAGCCGGAGCCTGCTGCTGCGGACACTTTAAACCGCAACCAATCGTTAAACCGTTGCTAGCACTCGGCCGGGTGAAGTTAACCAATCCACTGTTATCGAATGTTCTAGTGTTCTGAAACTTTTCTATATAAGACATGCTTGCGCACAATAAATTGTTCAGCGTGATCATATTGGTCAGTGGTACGTTGTTCCTTATCCCCCGCGACAAGTGGCGCCCGAACAGGGACCCTCAGATCTGCCTCCTGAGAGCTGCTTCGGTGGTGAAGATCAGCGCAGACCTGACGGGTGGGAGGCCGACCGAAATGCAGCCGGCAGCAGCCCTGCCGATGTAGGTGAAGCACGCGTGCCGCAGAAGAAGAGAGTCTCTGCGAAAAAGGTCCACTTCAATAAGGCAAGTGGCGGTCGGGGAGGAATGGGGGCGGCTCAGACAAAGGAAGAGATAGCTGTCCTTCATCTCCTCCAATGCATCCTCTCTAGGAGAGGGATTAAATATGAAGAAGATATACTTAAAGGACTACTCCAATGGAGTAAGGAAAAGGGGCTATTTAGCGGGGTTGGAGCGGCGCTTGAAATATCCACATGGGAGGAGATAGGCACCCGGCTCTGGGACACTATAACTGATGGGGGGAAGGCAGCGCGTGAGGCTCAAAAATACTGCATGCTGTGGAAGCTTATCCGAGGGACTTTGAGAGATATGAAATCAGAGAGAGCTGCAGCTGCTTCGGCGGCTGAAGCCTTGTCCCCGGTAGTGCCCTCCGTGCCTCCGCCTGAGCCTCCAGCCCTCCCTGCCTCCCAACTACCCGCGGGGCCCCTGACTTTGGGTTCCAAGAACCCCACTCGGAATCCCTTCGATTATTATGCCGGGGGGAGGACTCACCCAAAAATTGCAAAGGCAGTCAAGAAGGGTTTTCAATCCCAGCCCAGTGAGGAGGGACCAAAACCCGATATTGTTACTGATCCTGCCAATGCTGAACCTTGCTGCCAGGTGAAGGCATCCACAGATTATAGGCCTGGCGCATCAGAATATTCCCTTACCTCCACGCCAAACCGCTCCCCCATTGACCTTAATGTTTCTACCCCGGAAGAAACAGAGCAACTGAAAGAACAAAATGACTCAACGAAAGAATTATTGCAGGAGGTTATAGAGAAACTCATGGTGGTGACTCGAAAGGAAGAGTTGGGATCGTTTGTGCACAAGGGAGCTGGTGCCCCTCCTGCTCCTGCGGCTTCGGTGCTAGCTCCCCCGCCGCACCTGTTTAATTACTCTGGCCAAGATTCTGGTGGAGTGTCAAAAAGGTGGAAGGGAGTTATCAGGGACGCTATCCTGGAGGGGAGTTTTGTTCCACAAGCCTTTCCAGTGTCCGTCACACCACAGGGCACCAACCAGTGGGAAGCAATTGATTGGAAGCTATTAGAAAAAGCTCGGACAGCCGTGACTCAATATGGGCTACACTCTCAAATGTCTCGGCAAATCATAACATACATCTTACAATCAGACCTCCCGGTCCCCCATGATACTAACCAGGTAGCCAGTATCTTGCTGACACCATCGCAGAAACTGATCTTTGACCGTAATTGGCAGAGACTGTGTGACATTGAACAAGCAAAACCTAGACAACAAGGGGACCCCCTTCTTGGAGTCCAGTCACAGATGACTTACGATTAACAGGAGACAGAACTGACCCACCTATGGTCATTCATAGCCTGGCAATGCAGTCAGGACTATCAGGAAAACCTAACCAAAAAATTTTGGTACAATATAAAGATTTGATCACGGGTCAATGGAAAGGACCCGCAGAAGTTAAGTTAACAGGAAGAGGTTATGTATGTTTGATTACAGACCAAGGCGTTCGGTGGATACCGGCTCGTTGGATACGGCCCTGGCGAGATTCAGCGGAAAATAACTCGTCTGCACCGGAAGATGCCAGCGATGACCAAGAATCTGTTAGCGGTTAAGCTGCTAATTTTGCTGTTTGTATATAGTTCTGTATCTCTGTTACACGAGATCAATCCTAGAAAAAATTTGTGGGTAACATGGGCCAGTGAGAGTGGGGTGTCAGAGTTTTGTCTTGCTATGGCATCTAATTATTGATGGATCAGAATAGCTTGCGACACTCCCTGCTGCAAAATCGCGCAGCCATCGACTTTCTGCTGTTGGCACAGGGTCATGGCTGTCAGGATTTTGAGGGCATGTGTTGTATGAATCTATCTGATCATCGCCAAAGCATTCACAAACAGCTGACCTATCTAAAGGAGCACTCTCAAAAAATCCAACAGGATGTGAATCCGTTGGATAACTGGCTCCGTAATGTTTTCTCAGGATGGGGAATAGGGACTTGGATTCAAAATTGGATAATTATTGCTTTGAAGGTGTTAGGCATTGTATTGTTAATTTTGCTTGCATGCACCATTGTATTCGCACTGTTGAAAAGGTTTGTAAACAGAATGCTAAGTCAAATCTGGATTGCTCAAAAACAAGAAGAGGGTATTGTGGAAGCATTTCTTTCAGCTAATGGACATGTGAGCAATCCAGCTTTTGACTTAGCTTCACTCTAGCAGTGGGTGACAGGCTTTGTGAGGCGTTGCAGGTCGACGAAGGGGTTAACAGAGGGACTGAGCCGGACGCCGCGGAGCCGGATCAGGTTACCACCGAGGAAACCCCGCTTGCAAGCCGGAGCCTGCTGCTGCGGACACTTTAAACCGCAACCAATCGTTAAACCGTTGCTAGCACTCGGCCGGGTGAAGTTAACCAATCCACTGTTATCGAATGTTCTAGTGTTCTGAAACTTTTCTATATAAGACATGCTTGCGCACAATAAATTGTTCAGCGTGATCATATTGGTCAGTGGTACGTTGTTCCTTATCCCCCGCGACAAGGATGGGACAATGCATCATCCTTTATAACACCTAAATTGACAGATCCTCACAAAACAGCTATAGTCACCAGCACAGTAGAATTCCTGTGAAGAAAAAACTAATTGCCAGTTGTGAGTAAAAGCAAGACTGTATGGAATAATATCGAGAGAAACAGAAGTGGAATGGAGCTGTGAGTTTCACCTCATGCAGTGGCCAAGAGTACATGTGAAAATTGTATTTACCTGCTGCAACTGCAGAAAGTCCTGGGAGCAGGGGTTTGAGTGCTTACTTCCAAGTTTCTCCCAGCATTTTTACAAGAAAAAGGGCTGGTTTTAGGAAACCATTGGTTTTTTAACACTAAAAATGAAAAGAGGGAAGATAAAACCAACCCAGAGATAATTCCACCACTGGCATTTGGTCTGCCCAGTAATGACCCCATGTACCTTGATCAGAAAAGGAAACATTTGGTTCTTCTGCAAAATCCTGTGTGCTGCAAGCAGTGATGCGCTGCATGCATCAGTTAGAAGAGGAGAAGGGCAAGTGCCTTCTCGTTTGCAGGCACTGCACTACCTATGGCTTTACCTGCTCCCATAAAAGCTGCAGCTGGAGAGCCGGCTGCTATGTGGGCTCCTGCTGTCTGTTACTTCAAGAGCAAAGCCATAAAATGAGGATTAAAACAGTATAAAAGTTGTGCAGCTAACATACTGTTAGCACACATTGCTTCACTCACGTATACACTGTGTTCCTTCCCTCTCTCCCCTTCTGATCTTGTTTAGTTGGACTATGGGTGCTTTGAAGAAGGGACACTCCTCCTCCCTACATTTGGATGCCAACACACCTAACTTCATCATGTTTTTTAGCCACACGCCATAACCCAACCAGGACAGGCCATGATACCAAACAGGTTCACAAGTTAGGCAGCAGATAAGCTAGTGTGTCTATCCAAAGGGCTTACTTGTTAATTAAGCAGTGTTACTAAATCACAAATGCAAACTAGTCCAAGCCAGTGAGAGCTTGCAAATGAGTAAGTAGTACAGTTTTTTCACAAGCTTAAAGATTATTACACTCAACTGGCTGAGAAGCCACAGCGACGTTGGTATAGACCAGCCTGGTGCAACGAAGGCAGTGGGAAGCCTTGATTTAAAGGAACATCACATTTTTCTCTTATTTTATTTTCTCTGAAGTTTATTTTCTTTCAAGTTAGAACTTTCTTTCTTAAAGAAAGTAATCTAACAGCGAGCACTGAATTCACAGAATCATAGAATAGTTAGGGTTGGAAAGGACCTTAAGATCATCTAGTTCCAACTCCCCTGCCATGGCCAGGGACGCCTCACACTAAACCATGCCACCCAAGGCTATGTCCAACCTGGCCTTGAACACCGCCAGGGATGGAGCATTCACAGCTTCCTTGGGCAACCCATTCCAGGGCCTCATCACTCTTACAGTAAAGAATTTCTTCCTCATATCCAAGCTAAACTTCCCCTGTTTAAGTTTGAACCATTACCCCTTCTCCTATCACTACAGTCCCTCATGAAGAGTCCCTCCCCAGCATCCCTATAGGCCCCCTTCAGATACCGGAAGGCTGCTAGGAGGTCTCCACTCAGCCTTCTCTTCTCCAAGCTCAACAGCCGCAACTTTCTCAGCCTATCTTCATACGGGAGGTGCTCCAGTCCCCTGATCGTCCTCGTGGCCCTCCTCTGCACTTGTTTCAACAGTTCCATGTCCTTTTTATGTTGAGGACACCAGAACTGCACACAATACTCCAAGTGTGGTCTCACAAGAGCAGAGCAGAGGGGCAGGAGCACCTCCCTCGACCTGCTGGTCACGCTCCTTTTGATGCAGCCCAGGATACGGTTGGCTTTCTGGGCTGCGAGCACACACTGCCGGCTCATGTTCATTTTTTCATCGACCAACACCCCCAAGTCCTTCTCCACAGGGCTGCTCTGAATCTCTTCTCTGCCCAACCTGTAGCTACCAAAATATATTGACATGCAGCTACATACTGTGACATTACATTTGATACATTTTGTAAGAAGGTAAACAGATCTAGGATAAATATTCTAATTAGTAAAATTCACTATTTGTGTCATTCTTTGCTTGGATGGAAATGAGGATCCAATAACAAACAGAAAAGCAGAGCTTTACATAGTGCAGCCACCCTAAACATGGCCTTCAGCATCCAGTTAATGTATGGCTTCTAAGCCACTAACCCCCACCACTGCAGCAGTTTGAGTTTCCATAAAAGTCCTGCAGAAAGCACACACTGACAATTCTGGGGAGTCCTGGTTTAATTCTGCATTTTCAAAAGAAGTTCAATTAAAACAATAATTAAAAAAAAACCTGTTCCATTTAAAAAAACAACTTCACACAATCAGCCTCTGCGTACACCTCCACCGAGGCCGTCCTACTCCTCCCCTTCAACTCCGGGCCTTGTACCTCCTCCTGCTCCCTCCAGTTAGATTAAGAGAGTAATTAAAAAAAATAAGCTATAGGAGGCTTGAAGCAAACACTCTTTAAGTCACTGAACCCGGAGTTGTACTTGGAAATCAGCTGAAAGGTTAAAGCAGACAGCAGCCCTCATGACCTTGCCACAAGCTCAGAGGGTTTCCATTTGTCTGCTGAAGGACTTCATCTCCTCTCAGATCTCTCTAAATGCATCTTTGTCCCCTCATGAAATTCAGACACAGAGGGTGAAATTGTGCCATGCAACTCAATGAATTCAAAAGCAGTTTCTTCTCAGTGTAATTTAGATGCTCAAATACAGCTGAAGGACACATGCTCTGCACATCACCAGGGAATACATTTGTGTCAGAGTTTAAGGATCTGGTCAGAGACAGAAGGGCTGAGCTGGAGAATCAGTGGTAGAAATATGTCAGGGAGTCACAGAGAACTGCTGAAACCTCCCCATGTGATGTACACCATGGCCACTGAAGTTACTTCAGGGTTGAAGCGAAAATATGTCTGATTTCTAGCATGTCTATAAAACAGAGCTGACAGCAGCCTACACAGGACAGTCAAATTTACTCATCAACTCTTAATCCCTTCTGCTTTCCGTCTGCTGGAGCCTCTGGTGTTTCAGCTCTTCATGGAGATGCTATCTGGCTTCCAGTCCTATGCTGGACAAAAAGTCTTTCAATGTTATTTTAAACCAATCTGGACAGTCGTCAAGACAGTCGTGTAAGGGATTACTGATGAGATTAACATTAGCTATTAACTCAGTGAAGAAATCTAAATGCGATAGTGGAAAAGGCTCAAAGAATATCAGAAACAGGGACTGCAAGAGAGAGAAATACATTGATAGTACGCTCACATCTCCAACACTGCATTCACTCTTGGTCACTCATCTCAAGAAGGATTTGGAAAAACAAGGAAAGGCGTCGAGCATAAAAAGGATGCCTGGAAGTGTGTGCCAGCTTCCAGACATATCAGAAGACTAAATATACCAGGACATGTTGAAAAAAATGTGTTTGATGACAGAAATGACAGAAATGACAGAGAAAACAATGACTGTTCATCATTTTTCCGAAGAGAACTAATGAGCATGCAGGGAAATCATGAGATAGCCAGCCTAAGAAAGAAGTGTTTTTTTCCATGTGATGCCTTCTCTTGCTGCAAGATATTGTAGGCACAGCTTGGAACATTGCAAGGCTTAAATAAAAAATCCCTGTGGGTTAGATTGGCGGTGGCTGTGACAGGCAGTGGTACAATGCTTGGCTCCAGAAGTCCTCAGCTGCCAACTGCCCAGAGGCAGAAGGTGATACAACGGGAAGGAGCAACTCGCCCTCAGGAAGGTTTTTATTCTTTTCCCCTTAAATATCAGCTTACTGGCCAGCGTAAGAGAGAGGATCCCAGAGTGGCAGACATCCAGCCATATCCGTACCAATGCTTATGTCCACACATAGGAACAAACATTTAACATGGTTTATCTAAGGGTGATCCCAGCCAAGGGGGAGCTGCAGGACGAGGACACCTTCACCATAGCTTTGGAAAGCGGCTTTCTCATCAGCAGCAGCCCTGTACACTTTCTACTCATTACCAATACTAGTCCTTCAGAGAGCATCCAGCAGCTGAGGGTGTGCTCATCATCCCAACCCAAGCCAGGGGTGAAGCCTTCACTCACTGATGTTCTACACGGATGCTCTCCAAGTGCTGTCCCCCCAGGAATATGTGATGCCAACAGCCAGTAGAACAGCATGAGGAGATCTCCCTTCCCCCAGGGACCAACGCTTTGGTAGCGGCCTGACCCAGCCACTGTCTTCTGGATTCACACCATGCAAGGTCCTCAACCTCCATCCTCCAGCTCCACACCAAACAGCAGCCTTGCAATCATCAGTCAAGTCCTTCTCCTTCCTAGCTAAGGTTGGAAGAAAAAGAGTTAAAGGCAGGAAGGCAGACTGAGAGGAGGGACTCAGGAAGCCAGGCTGGAAAAAGAGCACAGACTTGCTGTGATAACTTGGGGAAACAGGATGTCACAAGGAGGCCAAATGCCCACGCTGTTCCCACACCCTAATGCAACACTGTCCAGACTCCCCACCCCCCTGAGGTTTGACTTTATTTTTAACAAGTGCAAAAAATACCCGAGGCAACACTGTACTGACAAATATAAATGACTCAGCTGGAGATAGACTGCCTGAGTAAGCCCCAAGACTAATTTTCTCTCTAGCTCTCCTCCTCTCAGAGGTAATCTCATACCTTCACAATAACGAGATCAAGACAAAATACATCTCTGGTCCATCTGCTGGGCTGGGTCAACACAACACTTTTGCATCTCCCACCAGCATTGAAAATGACTGTAAGGCAAGACATTTTTCTCTCAGTTCTACTACAGCCCTAACTAAGCTTTTGTTACTTCGAGTAATGAAAAAGTACTGACAAAATCAATCCAACCTGTCCTGCAATTAGTATTCTCCTAGCCACTGTAAAGATGATTGAAATATCAATACCCTTCATAGCCCCACATACAGATGGTCTACTTCCCCAAAAATTGCTTTTCTTGAGCTAATAGAGGAAGTTTGCAAAAGCACAACTGCTCAAAACTTGCTTCAATTTATAAGCTGCACAAATAAGGAAGAGTCTCATGAGGTTTTGTGATGAGGAGTTCAGAGCATTAAGCCTTACAAAGAATTGGGGTGTCATGTTCCTGACAGCCCATTAGGAGGCCAAAGAAAAAAAAATGCACTAAATGCTCTTAACCAGTAAAGGTACCTGAAGAGTGCACGTTTTCACACAATTAAAATCTTTCTTACTTGCCTCCTAATGATCCAAAGGAAAACCAAAATGCTTTAAAATGTATAGGCATAAATCCAATTCCGCACATTACTTAAGTTTGTATGTTTGTAACGAGAGCAAAATTGTCCAAATGATTTTTAATTCTGACTCCTACAAAGAAACCCGAAGTCAATGAAAAGACTCCTTTCTACTTATCAAACCAAGGCAGCGATTAGCTTCTAATACCTGATTGAGACTCAAGAAAGCACATACACTTTCTGTTACTTTTAATCTCCCACAGTCTTGGTGCATTCAAAGGAATCTAACTGATCTGCTAAAGATGCAAACAAAAGACCATTCTTACAGGAAATGAAGTGCATTAACACTAACCATATTTAAAGATCCCATTGAAATGAACCATACTTGTTCCCTGGCAATTTAAAAAAGAACCATTTCATTATTAAAAACTCAGTGGCCACAAGGCTTTGCCAGAACAGTTTCTGCAGACTTTATTTCTCCCGTTTTCCACCAGAGAACCCCAATGTGCTTTACTGCCATTAACATCTACATCTTTGAAAGCCACTGCTGATTTTAAAAGGGGGCAAATTTCTGTTGTTCACCTTCAAAGATGCTAAACGGTGCACAGAAATGCACAAGTACCTGTATGCAGAACTTCAGCTTTCAGTTAATATCGCCTTTGTTACGTGCTGCTTTGATGGAGACATTCTCCTCATTTTTATTTTGGCAACTGAGATAGTAGGTGGGGGGAAAGAGTAGAAAATACCATTGCTCTGAGTATGAGGATGCATTTCTTAGCCAGCTTGTACTAGACTCAATTCTCAAACATGTATTGTGCCCTTAAATTACATTTGCTGTAGGTTTGTGAAAGGCAGAGCTGACTACATATTTAGTGTGAAGCAAACATAGACCAAAAATAGCAAACAAAATCATAACATCAAGTGTAGGGCCAAAACAATACATGTGTTAAGCAATTCAACTTCTAAGTTAAAAAAAAATAAACCAACAGATCCAATGCTTTTGGGAAAGCAACTTGCCCAAGCTTCGGAGGTGTTTTAATCACATCTGAGTGTCGGAGCAGTGATGAAGGCTTGCTGTAGTGCGGATGCTGCACCAGGTGACATGTAGGAGAGGGAACCAGGGAAAATAATATGAACAATGGTGACCCGGAAGACGTGAAAGCAGAGAGAAAAAGCAGAGAATCATTGGGCTCCTCTTGCACATGGAGGAAGGCTCACTTCAAAGAGAATTTCACAGATGCAGACAGACCAAATGAAGAGGAGGGTGCGCTAGCACACCCTTACCACCAGACTCTCTGGGTATCAGCCACATATATTTTGCAGAGAACATGCTTTGGCTCTTTTTATTTTCTACATTGTTTCCTGTTCACCCTCTTTAGTGCTTTGGTTTGTGAAGCCAAAACCTTTGATCAAGCACCAGATTAAGCGAATGCACATTAGAAAAGCATTCTTTATTCCTGCATTTGAATAAAGCCAACACTCCACGTGCATTCGTTACGCCAATCAGCTAAAAGGCTTTACAGGGCAGATATGCCCCCCCCAGCTATCTGTTTCTGTAATGGATTCTTTACTAAATCTATAAACCAGGGAAGGATGGATTATAGATATTTAAACAGCAAAACTAATTAACTAAACATAACTACTTCCTTTGAAGCTTTAGGAGATGGTAAAAAAATCCATTTATCTATTTTTCTTGTGAATTGGAAACATTTGCGAAAGTCTGTATTCTGTCATGGAAATTAAGAATGGTATTTTCAAGAATAAGTCATCAGAAATCCAGAACCGAAGTGAGGGTTGCTTGCTTCACCACTGTGCTCTGGCAGGTCCCCGGGATTCAATGGCAGATGACTCCTCATCTCGTAATTTCTATTGGTTTTGGAGGTGCATTTTTTACTTTCTCAGAGACGCTTCTTTGTATAAAGAGCACATCTACCACCTCTCCACATGCACCTTTACTTAAGGAGCAGATTTCTAGATTTAATAAGTGTTAATATTTACAGAGATTTCAATACTGGACACATTTATTACTGTATCTGCTAAGCTTACTCACCCCAGCATTGACAGATGCAAATTGCTACGTCACACAAAAGCACACTTTCTGAGGCCCATGCTGTTCCTCCAGGAACATTGCTGTTTTAAAAAGGGCTTACGCTTTTGGCAAAATAAATTAAGGCATATTAATGATGCAATTCCTTTCCAGATTCAGCTTGCCTAATTTTAAGATAAAAAAAATAAGAAATGTTTTGCGTCTCGAACTCATATTTTGCACCTTCTGCTGCCTTTGTTGTTGCAAGAAAGATGCCAAATCCTCCCACCTCCTCTGTTCTGTGCAAAACTAAGGTGTTGAACTTTCAAAAGCTTTGTTCTCTCTAAGGAGCTGAGAAAGGTATAGCTGAGACGTGGGTTTGCCCTACCACTAGAAGGGGGTGAGGGGTTTCTATTACCAACGCACAAAGTTCACAAGCCAAGAAAGGCTTTGCCAAAGAGCCATTCCTGCTCCAGGAAAGGGCAAAGGCTGCAGTCAGCCCAAGTCCTTTGCAGGGAAGGTACAACTTCATGAAAGCAAAGAAACAAAGACTTGGGTTGAAAATCACTGCTTAGGCACTTGGTCTTCGTAGTAGCTTAAATGGGAAAAAAGAAAGAAAAAAGCAAAGTTTAATGAAAGAGGGATGGCAGAAAAATGCTTGCGAGGTTTAGAGAAAATAGCCTATACAGTCAGGTAAAACAGCTTGGAAGAGCACGAACAACTACAGGAATACATGTAGAGATGCAGCATGAAAAGATCTAATGATCAAATACAAAAGAAAGAAAAGGAAAGAAAAAAAAAACCCATCCTTACGGATGCATCAAACACAACCATACAGTCTGGTCCTCTACCTTTGTCCTGTGCCATGCTCTCCATCCTGGCGTCAATGGCACCACCCCACAGCATCTCTGAACACAAGGGACGCCAGCAGCTCACAGCAAGTACCGGGGACCAGGGAGAGGCACAGAAGGCAAGGAGAGGAGGGGAAAACGAGGTGATTTTACTGTATCAACTGTTAAAGATAAACTGACAGAGTACCACCATTCATCTGCTGTACACCCAAAGCTCCCTGAAGGTTTTCAGACTGCCTCCACTGTGCACTTTCTTTGGCCACTCCCTCTAACACTGTTTAGGGCTACTTAAAAGCTAACCTGAAGGCCAGGAACTCATGTAGCTCTGCTCATCTCCAGGCTTGCTGCCTTCACTGTTGGCTGTGTCTTCAATGAAAACCTCATAAAAAGTCCAGTTCCTCATTGCGGAAGTCTCTGAAAAGGGCTGACTAGTCCAATCCTCTCCCAAAGGGGAAGTTTTAGTGCATGTTTCTCAAAGAACATGACAAAATAGCATGGAAGGGTACACAAGGTGTCACAGTCCATCTGCCCACACTGTGAGTTTGGAGAAATGCCATCTGGGCTATTGGGAGCAAGAAGTTTCCGTGGCCTCCCCATTCTATTGCGTTTTAGTCATGACTGTTAATTCAAATAAGCCCCCCAAAAAGGAGTTAGTCACTGTTTCAGACACAAAGGTTCTTATTTCTCGTACTTTCCTGAAACTGGAAAGTTTCTGATAAACTGATACTACGCTAAAATGTCTCAGTTAAGGGGAAAGAAAAACCCACCAAACTAGAACAACGTATTAGTAATGAAGAAGGCTGCTGCCATTGAAACCAATGGGTTCAGTGGCTGCTCACAACCCATGTTTTCCAGCTGCAGGATGTAATCGTGATTTCTCTAGTGGGTTTAAGAAGTGCCAGGTCAACTTCTTGGTCCTATCCATGAATCACTGCCATCTCCTCCACTGTGCTGAGCGCCCTATACTGGGGGAAGAAACTATAAAAGGGATCATAAAAAATGGCCCATGTCTAAGGGACAAAGTCATGTGCCATTCAGCAACTCTGACCAGAGAGCAAGTGGGACTGGAGCCAGCAAAGAGATCAATAAGAGATGCTCAGGTAGGGAATCTTTTTCACCCTATTGATGAAACAACATGAGAACATACTCTTCATGTTCAGCTGGGTGAACCAATTCCCTGCCTGACTGCAGAAGCACCAGTATTCATGGAAGGGATGGTTCAAGCCTCACCACAAGCTCTCCAACATGCATTAACTTACCCCAGCTCAACACATTGCTGCACTTCAGTCTCCCCTTCTGTGTCAATCCAAATCAATATCTAAATACGTACAACTCCTGAGTCCCAGTTGAGTCTGTGCTTTGCTCCTGGGCACCACAAGACTTGGCTGTCCCTCTTCTCACCCATCAGAGGTAGTGGGGGTGTCTAATGTTCTGTCTCTTGATCCTCACTTCAATTGCAAAATCATTGCTCGCGCTATCAAATAAACCCAGCCTTTATTCAGGAGAGGTACTTTTAACTTGCGTAGAATTTCCCACTCCCACACACAATCCAGGAGACAGCCTGTATGAAAGATTTATATCAATCCTTTATGCAGCAACACAAAGTTATATAAAAGCTGGGATATGCAGAATACAAAGTAGGTAAGAAGCACACTTTAACTTGCAGGTGACACAGTTAGCACTGAAAACTCAAGACTGTCACACACAAGTCTAGCACTTTCCAAATAAAATAAAGTGTGGGGGTTTTTTATGAACTCTGGCACAATTTGCAACACTAAGAGAGATCCTGGCCCTGCTCCATCACTGAGTGTTTGAAGTTGGTTTCACCAGGGCAAGATTTCATCCGCTGCATGTTGACAATAACAAGACAAGGCTCAGCACGATGGGTGCAGATTCACAACAGTTTAACAACAATCGCAAACATGAGCTGACCCCAAAAGGGACGTCTAACGACTCATGCTTCCCCTGACTTTGCTGCCACCCAGGCAGCCGACTTGGGGGACCAGAAGAACCCCAACGCACAGCACGGCCACAGGGCAACATTTGTCAGAGCTCAGGTGGAGGCGCAGGAATGAGCTACCGAGGCCAGGATGAGGGCAGGAAAGTCCCGTTCAGCTCATGCTGCAGTTTCACAACACACTGGCTTCAGCAACAAAACCACCTTGCTGGGTCCCTCCTCCAGCCTCAGCCTTCTACCCCGTGCTGGAGGCCATGGCTCCTTCTGCTGGCAAAATTGCTTTTGAATCTGCTCTCTAAACTCCATCACTGAAAACACCAGCACTAGAGATGCCATCCTTTCTGGGGCATACCTTTAGCCCATGTAATTTAAAGAAAAAATTGGCTTCTGGCACAGCACTGCACATAGTTAAATCAGTGCAATGAGAAGTGCACTGCAGCACAGGGATGGGCTTTTCTCATGCAAGTTTCTTGCCAAGTCCAACATACAACACAATTACATGCTAATATTCCCAAACACTATGTATTTTTTTTTTATATTACCTGCAACAATGATATGTACAACCTTTTGCTCTTCTGCTCTGAACAAATTCCTTTTCCCTCAAAACTCCAATTCTGGAGAATCAAGTAACTGAGTCAGAACAGAATTGTCCTCTACTTGCAAAGAGAAAGCTGGAAAAATGTTATAAGGGAGAGATCTAACATAACTTCAATCACCTAAGAGGACCCTGAAAACAAAGTCAAATGCCTTTTTATAGCTTGATGGGAGCCTAGATTAAAATTTCATTTCCCGTGGCCTCTAGCTCTGCATCCTTGTTACAACACATTCTGTTAGCATATCGCACAATTACACAAGAACGTCAAAAATAAAGGGGGTAAAGGCCTCTTTTCCACATTCTCTGAGTGCTAAAACAATGATATCCCCTTCATAGCCCCTTTAAAAAGAAAAAAATTAAGCCATTAGTATGATAGTTCTTGACACCAAATTAAAGCCTACCTAGAAGTCTGGCTCCCAGATGCTGCTGTGGAACCCAGCAAGGTCTGAAACTGCTGAGGAGACAGATTTCTCCGGCACTTGTGGTACAGGGATGGTATCAGCAAGGCATTTTCCCTCCTGCCCCATGGGATACAATAAACATTGTTGGGTGATGATAGAGTCCCAGATACAATCCAGTCTCACTGCGTGTTGGCTCAGTGCTCCTTCACCCCAGAGGGAAGACCACACAGGATCCCACACACCAAGGTGTCATGATTGCATTTCTTCCCTCTGTTGTTACCTCTACACCATGAACACGCAAAAACCATGACCCAAAAGCAAACATGACAGCTAACTAGGCCTGAAAAAACATGTTTTGCCTGGTTTTATTTGCTAAAGCCCAGCCCAGCCCACAACAACAGAGTCTCTAACAAGTGAGCTAGAGGAACAAAGAATGGACTTTGGCTTCAGTGCAAAGCTTCTTCAGCACTTGATTTCTAAGCAGTGTTACTAGACTTCAATAATACTGCTTACCCTGGCAGTCAGCTGCTGGGCCCACCTCTCACAGTCCATCACCACTGCTGCAAACAGAAAGACACAACATTCGGAGGTGATGCACGCATCTCCTGTAGACTCCAGTTTCACAGCTGCCCATGTCCCAAGCCCAGCTCCACATCATTAACTGAGGTAGAAGGATCTGCACAACTAGCAAACACAGAACTGAGACCACGCTTCCTATATTGCAAGTAGGGTGTCAAAAGCATTGGTCCTGGTGATGGAAACACTTCAGATTTTGCTACAGATAGAATCATAGAATGGTTTGGGTTGGAAAGGACCTTGAGATCATCTAGTTCCAGCCCCTCTGCAATGGGCAGACACCTCACCCTAGATCGTGTAGCCAAAAGCTCTGTCCAACCAGGCCTTGAACACTGCCAGGGATGGAGCATTTACCACTTCTTTGGGCACCTATTCCAGCATCCCACCATTCTCACAGTAAAGAATTTCTTCCTAATGTCTAATCTAAATCTACCCTGTCACTGTAAAACCATTGCCCCTTGTCCTGTCACTACATGCCCTTGTAAAAAGTCCTTCTCCAGATTTCTTGTAGCCTCCCTTTAGGTACTGGAAGCCATTCTAAGGTCTCCTGGAGCCTTCTCTTTGGGATGAGACAGTCCAACTCTCTCAGCCTGTCGTCATAAGAGAGGTGCTCCAAAAAAAGAGGTGTTTCAAGCTACACCGGGCTCAGGGAAAACTGTGAATAGCTCTTGGGCCCTGGGAAGTAACTTAAGTTGTACACAGTTTACATAGGACTAGTAAAAATACCGAGCACTTGAATAGTAACAGTGTAAGGCATCATACAAACAAAAGCATGTAAAGATGTCAACTCCAGCTCTCCTCCTAAATTTCATGAGGGCACTCCTTCCAAAGTAACAAACAATGGCAGATATTATTATTGGCTTTTGTCATTTCTAACTTGTTCCCACAAGACATATTCCCACTGAACGCTTGAAGACTTAAGCTGCCAGAACAAGAAACAACCATCAGTGTCTTAGCTGGGCACCACTTGTGTCTCTGCACCACTCGGTGCTCCAGGGCAGTGCAGCAGCTCTGAGCCTCTAACCAGAGAAAAAAATTCTGCAGAGCAACTTGTGCAGCCTTGTGACACAGCTGAAATACTTGATTGCCGATGTTAAACTTTGGTTCATATAGATTCAAACTGTTTAACTGCCTGCTCAATAGTTAGCTCTGCACCAGCATTTGAACAGAGGAGGCACTTGTCTCTCTGCTCCTGACAGACAAGCCACAAACAGCCGGTCATGCTGGGTCAGAACCCATTTTCCCCATTCCCTCGGAAAGAAGAGGGATGTTTGTGCTGGGGACACAAAGGCTGATCTGTTCCAAGCTGGCTGCAGTCCTCCTGCCTGGTTCCCATTGCTGGCCTGACACAGGCTGGCGTCAAAGGGGGAAGGGTAGAAACGCAAGCCCCATTGCCCCAAAGCCTGTTCCTAGCAAATGTCATTATTTCAAAATGTTGCACTTTGAGAATACTTGTAGGAAGCGCTCATGAAGACCTCAGCTGTGTAAATTGGAGTTAATTTGTACATTCAACACTGCTGCTCTTTAAAAAGAAGTTGAACATGGCTATGTTTTTTCCTGCAGAAAAGCTGTGATCTACAAAGCAGTTCTTCTCTCCCTGGCAGTAGCTACCACTTGCTTGTTTTGGTGCAGCGCAGGTCAGGAGGGAGGAATGATAATAAAAACATGAACACTTTTTCTCCTCACCTTCAATGGTGACAGGCTTAACAGCAAGCAGCTTTATATAGTGCAGTCAGCACTCGTATGCCCACAAAAGAGGAAAAGCATCATGGGTCTTCATCTTGCAGAGCTTTACTCAAACTTAGCTTCAATGAAATCGATTAAGACATGTTACACATGCAAGCCTATCCTCATCTATGCAGTTACAGGATCAGAGCACAGGGAACACACAAAACCCCAGCCTGTACACACAAGGCAGAGGACTGGACAGGGCATTCTGCCTGACCTTGCTGGCTGCCCACACCTCTTCAGCCTGCAAAGTGGAGGATCTGTTTTCATATATTCGTATTTTCATATATTGTTATCCTACAATATTTGTTTAAATGCTGAAGAGACAGTGTGATCTACTTTTGTTTTGAAAACACTTCTAGGGAGTAGCTGTGCACAGGAGCCATGCTCCAGCCACATAGATACTCCCAGGGCAAGGTAGCCGTGAGGAAGGCTGGTCTAAGCGGGCCTACCACTGCCCTCCATCACCTCCCAAGCTAAGCAGGAACATGGCAGGAGGTGGTTCTCCAGTCTTCTTGGTTACTGTGGCTCATACACAGCATCCTTCAGCAGGACGATTCAGAGGGCTCAGGCTGCGCTACAGGGTCCGTCAGCCAGAACTGAGCCCCAGAGGAGCTGGTGCCAGGGGCACCACAGCTGAAATGTCTGTTGAATCAGACTCACATTATCTTTATTCCCAGCATTTATCGAGGAAATAATGTTCAAAAAACATGGAGTTCTCATTGCAGAGCTGTGTCTCACTTGACTTTTCTCAATCAGTTATTATACTCAGTACTCTTCATGTAATACTGTGTTTAATTTGCAACACTCTTCCAAAGCTATGATTACGGGTTCAAAATTAGGGGTTACTCTTAATTCACTGTATGTTCTAATGATGCCTATATTTAAAAGAGAAAAAAAAACCAAACAACAAGGTAATTGGGTTGCATTCCAGGCCTGGAGACCTCAGGGCTCCTGAGCTAACCCAGCTTCTCCCAAGACCTCAGACACCAAATAGAGCAGGCTTACAGCTTATGCACTGTCTTGTGATGATACCAATTCTGTCACTCTTCAATCATTCTTAAACTGCAGTTGCAAATTTGCACTGCTTTAGAGATAAAGAAAACCATTAGGGTTGGCTGCTAGCCAGGTGATAAAGCCTGCCGGGACACAGCATTCATCCCCAACAGGGATCTGCCAGCATTCACATACACAAAGCAGCCAGCCGGGATAAAGTCAGCAAGCTAACGTTTTGATTATGCAATTACTTGTTCAGCTACAACTGCAGGTTTTCCTGCATAATCAGGATGATAAACATCAAACTTCTTCTGATGCTACTTCACATCCTAAATGATGCAGTCAGAAGGCATAAAAGAGGCAACCGATATCCAGAAAAATGAGGGGGGGGAGGGGGAGAGAGGGAGAAGAGTGTTGTGTTGTTGGGTCAGGCTTGATGTACTCTTCAAACCCAGAATATCTCTGATGACTGTCACACTCTGGCATTACACACTGCAATGGCACCAAGGTAGTGGCAAACTCATATTTCTCCTGCAGAACTATCTACGCATTGACAGTACAACAGAGAGGGTGGGAGGGCACCTACAAACCTCCTGTTCAACCGGAAAGAGGTCATATTTCTGCTGGATGCAGCTTTTTGGAGGAAACTACAGACCAGCCTTCACCTGAAATTTCACTTTTGTTGTCATCAAAGACAATGACTGCTTTCTGCTCCGGTTAAACATTATTTTTAGTGTGTCTCTGCTGTTGCAGATCAGGGCTTTTCTCTGAACAAGAAAGAAAATCTGAAACGACCTTTGGAAAGCTGTTGATACAGTATCTGTCAGCCTGGAATTTAAGAGAAACGTGGAGGTTTGCAGAAGCAACATTTTGATGCTTTTCTAATTTGAGACAAGGACCCCACAGCTTAGGGAAGGATTCAACTGCGCTGAATTACTCAACCTTTATGATTAGCCCTGAACAGTAGATTAAGAAATAACAACTGTTTAATCAATTACTATTGTACAAAATGACTGAAATCAGAGACTGAACTGTTGCCATATCTATTTTACAATGTTATTGCTCATCATTCTTCAATTCAATCATTCAATCAGGAGCAAGAAGGGAGGAAGGACAAGCCGAAAGGGTTGCAGAGGGGGAGTATGGAGTCAGGCTTGCCAAGCACAGTAAAGCAGCTTCTTAACAAAGAGCCTCAACTGAAAAACTTGCAAGCCGGTCTCTTCAGGCACGGAGGAAGTCAGCAAAGTGAGTCACCCAGTAAGGACCAAAGATTTGTCCATATTATTTTAAAGGAGAATTAATACCCATATCAGGCACAGGGTAAAGCTGCATCAGCATCATTTTTTCCCCCATCAGCGACTTATGTCATTATGGCTTGCTAAAAAACATCCTAATCCCACTGAAGTCAATGGGAAAATTCATGCCAACCTGAAGAGGAGGCGGCTTTTGCTCTTCCAACTTCTGCTCCACATTCACTCCCATTTCCTGGCGCTCTATCAGATGGAAGGTTGTCCCCATCAGCCTGGCCATCGTCTGGTCAGCACTGGAGGCTTAGCCGGACACAGACAGTGCATAAAGAACACAGACCCTGAGAAAAAACAAACATGCAGGTGCAGCCTCCTGTGAAGCACTCCAGCAAACAAAACAACACAGAGACTCCTTCCGTGCAGGCATAATCAAGACTTTCTTTATTTCCATTTTCTGAGAACAATTAACTTAATCTACATAGCACTAACAACAAACAAATTCTGTCTTGGATATGAGCAAATGCATGTACAACATACATGCAAGCTCTTGGCTTACACTATATGTGTGTACCCACTTGTACCTTGTGCCCATGTAATATTGCTGATAGACATTTATAGTGGTACCCACACCAGGGCTAGGTTAGCTCTGGAATTAAACAGCTACATTAAAAGGCATTCTTAAACCAACATCAGCCAACATAATAGTAAATAAAATGTAAGCAAACAAAATAAAAACAAACAAACAAAAAAACAACAAAATAATGTATCACATATTCCCCCATGGAAATAATTTCCCACTCCTTACAGTTTCATGAGATGGGAGATTTAGGTTAGACATAAGGAAGAAGTTCTTTACTGTAAGGGTGGTGAGGCACTGGAACAGGTTGCCCAAAGAAGTGGTAAATGCTCCATCCCTGGCAGTGTTCAAGGCCAGGCTGGACAGAGCCTTGGGTGACACGGTCTAGTATGAGGCATCCCTGCCCATGGCAGAGGGGCTGGAGCTAGACGATCTTAAGGTCCTTTCCAATCCAAACCATCCTATGATTCTACGAGCACTTCTTGATTCCTTCATATATATACAGTGGTACACAAAATCTTTAATAAAGCAGAAGCTAAAAAGGTAGTGGGACAATTTAATTTACAGCTGCATTGAGGAGATAGTAAAACTGCACCTAGAAGAGCTATTGGATGCCAGTTTTAAAGACTTGAGAAATTTCTTTCTCATTTCCATCTGTATTCAAGGCTTCTACTCAGACTTTCATAGAAACAAGGAAGCATACCTCCAGAACTGTGACCAACTGAAAAGATCAAACGTAAATGTCTTACAGGAATTCATGCAACATATCACTTGTGACTTGTCCACTGGAAGCATATCTGTCTTAGCTCATACCAAATATACATCCTTATCCACCTTGCACAATGCGCGTATTGATGGAAAAGTAACAGAACAATGTGGTTAAAGAGAACAGCCCATCTAAAGTTCCCAGAGAACAGAATGAATACCTGCACTTAAAGAAATTAACTACATATTTTAACAAAATGAGAAAAAAACTACTGCATTGAGTTTTCTGGCCATGAAAATTTCCTGTTGATAAATATGACATGATTGCAAAAATTTTCCATGAGGAGAAGGTACTTTGGGTAATTCTCTGCTACTCCACATAGAAAATTCTACTTAGAAAAGTAATTCCCACAGAAACTCGTGTTTTCAAGCCAATCCTTCCTTGCCTTCCTCAGAAACCAAAAGGTGTTTGTTTCTCAATATTTTATTAAGAGAGTAAACTTTGAAACCTTTCTAAGGTCTTAATGCTACTTATGCACATAGACAGAAAGCTCTGGCAGTACTTGAATGAAAACTCAAGCATTAAATACTAACATTTCAAGGTATGCCTAGCAGAAAAGTTCAATATATATACAAAGCAAGATCAACATTGAATGGCCCTAGCATAGCACAGGCAAAGCCCAGAATCAATTTCAGTTTATTTTTATTGATTGAAATTTATAATAAGCCCAGACTCACAGTTTATTTCCTCAAGGCTTCACAAAGCGCTGCTCTTTTGATAGCCTGTCCCACATGTTTATTAAAATAGATATAACACAGTGAAAGGAAAACATAAAACTGACAGAGGATCATTTTTAGTTTCAGGGGTATTTTATACGCCGCCTCTTAGAACTTCAATTTATGGGCTCCTTAATGGAACCTTTCAGGGTTGATTTTAATGCGTTAAGTGGAAATTCCACTAGTTTGTTACTGCAGTGTTTTCTTTATGACCTGCCCTCATACGTCACTTAGGTCTGGCTTATTTATACAGACAGCCATTCACTGAATGCACTGGGAACTTCTTAAAATTAGTTCCTTTCACTTGCATCCTTCCTGAATTTAAACACTGGTTTCTTTTATCACCTTTTTGGCTGGACACTTCTCCAGCATTCCATAAACATGAAGAGGACTGGAGTTACTACTATGTTTTTACACCTTTTTTTTTAAGGCAGGAATACAGATTTCCTCCCCAGGACTAGAGGAGATTCAGGCCTACAGACATCTCGGCATTAGCCTGCAACCCAACTACCCCTGCAAGAAGAGGGCAGCAAAAGCCACAAGAGCAACAATGGCTTCAGGCAGATTAGCTGTGGTACCTGTAGCACCCTGGGGTTTGTCCACAGGTTTTTAAATGTTGCTTTTGTCTTTCCCCACCACTGTGCTCAGGACTTCCTCAGTCTGAAAGAATTTGAGCTATGTTAACCCTCTAAGCAGCCATTTACCTGAGCTTCTAAGATCTAGATGGGTTTAAAAAGCACAGTAATAACATCGGGAGCTCTTCCTAAAGAGCCTGCTGTTATCCAAGTCACTCCAGCTTGAAGCTTTCTCCTCTTATCTTGCAGTAAGCACATCTTCCTGACTTTATTTGTCAGGGCTCACAACCACATCCTCTGCTCTGGAAGAGGCTTCCAACGGATGCAATACATAAAGCCTCTCCATGCAGTGTTGAGCCAGTACAGCCCACTGTGCTACCCTCAAAGCAGAGACACTGGATGGGTAACACAGGCATCAGCTCAGCCTCTCCATATGTGGCAAAGCCCCAGCAACCTAAAGTTAGTACAACCACGCTGGCCTCAAGAACATTTGAAGGTCAAGACCCAAACAAGGAACAGCTGTTGATGGGGCTGTTCATTACAGAAGTATGTATATAAATATATCTTATGGTATGTGCCTTGGTGCCTAGGTACATATTTATATGGTAGGTAATCCTACAGGAATCCTTCTGGTTCTCTGGAGACACCCCTCCAACACAGCCACACATCACTGAGGAGGAGGCTGGCTACCAGGAGAGTCTGCCACTGCATTAGACAGGACAAAAAAGTCAAAAGGGGCAGATAGCTACGAAAGGTAATATGTTCTTTGGGAAACAATGGTAATTTGGAAGCATTTTTTTCTGTTCGCAGTATCCCCAACAAAAATCACCACAAAGAATCCCACGAAACAAGAAAGCCCTCAACAAAATAAAAAAAAAAAATAAAAAAAAAAAACACCACACACACCAAAAAAAAAAACACAAAGAATTTAAGCAGCGAGTACTGAAGGCAAATCCTGCTCGCTTCATTCCTGGAAAATACTTTTGAACATCCAATAATTAAATGCCTTCTTTGGCTTCACATCTGTAAGAGAAGGATCCCGCTGGCTCCTGCCTGGCAAGAGTGAATCTGCCTGCTATGAGGGAAATCACATCTGGCACTGCTGTCCTGCCAGTCCCAGTACTGACTCTGTCCTTCAAGGCTATCTCACAGTGACTAAAGCCCAAACTCCCAGATAAGCAGATAAACTGTCTGAGTTAAAACTATTAGCTTAAAGCAGCCTCATAAGCTACATGCTAACACTAAACATCTCCAGCATCTTCACCCTCACACAGCTGCCTCTTTCTGCCCTTGCAGAATCAAGCCAGTGGCAGTTAAAAAACACACATGCTAGCACAGTAATCATCCTGAAACATCTATTATTGAAATAACTCAGACAAGAGTGGGCATACATTATTTCCATGGTATAGCTTTCAATACTCTCTCATAACTACTTGACTGTGTTAAAAGCCAAAATAGGTATTGCACCAGCAGAATATGTCTACGGCAAATGAAACATAAAGCTTAACTAATGGCCCTATTTCCCTGAAAGGGCACATGAGGCTGATAAATAGTCCCATTAGGTCATGGTATCTGTTAGAGCAAATCAGCTAAGTTGTGCCTCCTTTGTCAGAAGAGAATTTATATTCTGATACTGTGCATTTTTAAAGTAAAAAGTTTTTAAATTTTATTTTTATGTTACAATATGTCTCTGACTTTCAAATACTTAGGAAAAGGATCCTGTTTCTCAAATACTTACACCATACCAGGATTTACCAGTTTTTAGCATGCCATTAAAGTGAACAGAAGCTATTCACACAGATGCACACACACAAGTTACTGACCTGTCATTGCTCAAATACACATCATCTTTAGACAGAGAGATCCCAGAACAGTGAGGAATAAACATAGCCACAGCCTTAGTTTTGATGACTTAGAGCTGTGCCAACAAGCACGACTTCCAACAGTTCAGCAAAAAGCTGCACAACGCTTTTAGGAAGAGTATCTTGTATGTTAATCATTTCTAATCAGAGACAGTTTCTCCACCATCTACAGTTCTGGCTCATTTCCTTACAATTAAGAACTCCATTTTACCCAATAGCTACAATTCAGATGTACTGCTTTGGCAGTGACCTACTCTGTTGTGCCCTTAGTATATGCACAGCGAAAGTCGTAACCAGCTCAGTAGTTCAAGTTCTAGGCAGACAAAAATTAAAGCCAGACTGTAACAGAAGTGTACAGTAGCAGCAGGAAGAAACTCAAGTCTGCCAAAGAGTTATGCAGAAATTATGTCCCATAATTTAAGTGAAGGAACAAACTGAACCCAACAGCAAGGCCATATCTAGTGGTGAAGCAATCTGAAGGACTAGTCACGGTTGATTAAACCTTTGGTAAGCAAGGCTGTTAACTTATGTTGTGGAGAAAAGTATGTTTTGATAGCTAAGTGGACAATGGACAAACTAATTTTGTCTTTTTCCAACTGCTCCTGCAAGCAGAGTTAGGTCAACGACTTTTGTGTCTGTGTTCATTACTGTGTTGCTGGGCTGAGACGTTGCAAGACGCTGGATGCCATAGTTTCAATGAACCCTCTGTCTTACAGAAGTGCAAGACCCAGAAGGCAGGGCCATTAGCCATCTTTTAAAGCATGGGGACCAAGCCTCATAGAGCAGCATTCTTGGTCCTGAAACATAGCAGCTGACAGACGTTCATTTAAGAGCATAAAAGAGGCTCATAACACACCTTCCAATGTGTAGCATGAGCGATAAGTAGCACTCCACACTTCCTACATACCTTGTAGTTTCTCACAAACTTCTCTATTCCAAATCAGCCATGCCTCACCTCAAACATCTTCAAACTCCCTCCTCAAGGCGTATACCTAATGCTGCCACCCTTATGCTCTTTCCCATCTCTACAATGAGCTGTGTGCCCCTGCCAAAACAGACTGTTTATTCTCACCAGAGTCCCAGATCTTTCCCAGCCTGCCACAACTGTACCATGCTCTCCATGATTACTCTAAGTACAGATGTCCTGGCACAGACATAGCTTATACGAACAGCAGTATTTTTGTCTGCTCAACATAGTTTAAGGTTTGGAGAGGTGACTCAGCTGGGCACAGTGAAGCTCCCTGCATGCCAGCTACAGCTTCTGTCGGAAGATCAGAAGCACTTACCTAGACCCACCATGTCAAGCAAAAACTGTGTTATACAGGCTACTCACAAACCCTATACGAGATATGGTTAAAATACTTTTTTCATGTTCTAGAAACACCACTACCATCCCTTCTTCACCAATTATTTTACTGGGATGCTTGAAGAATTTTTTTCAGACTTGGAAAGCCAGTCTCCCGTGCAGCACTGGGACAGCTTTGTCCCATCATATTTTGTTCATTTACGTATCCTATTGCTCTCTTGAACTACTGTTTCCTCCAATTTCCCTTCTAGTGAAGTAGCTTTACAAATTCTAACAAGTAGCCATGGCAACATAATCTTGCAGAATAAAGTACAAAATAATCCTATGATCAGAAATCTAAATTAGAAAAATGGATTGGAAATGATGTGTTCTTAAAGCCTGGAAGTAGAGTGACCAGTGGAGCAGATTACAAATAGATATACACTCCAAAACTTATGAACTCTAAATGCACACAAATGGATGCTATACTTTTAAGTCAAATTTACAGATAGATTACTACTAGGAGAAGCTCCACACTATGTGGTATGCAAACATATTAAGAAAGTGAAAAAAGTAAAAATCATTCCCAACCTATACTTGAAATCATCAACTATTGGGATCAGCACCAATATTGGGCAGTCCCAAATCCAAAGTCTGGCTTCAATCACAGAGTCAGCACCAGCTCCCTTGGAGCAGGGAAAACGCAAACCCAACATGTGACAGGGATGGGGAAAGGCCAGTGCCACTGGCAATCAACTGTGAGAAAATGCCTTTCCTGGATGGTGGGATCAGCCTTCAGTGAAAAGGCACCTACCACAGCAACACAATATACAAACACTGTTTCATTAACTATGGCAAAAACCTTCAGCTTTCAATTTCATTCTGTCTTATGGTTTAAAGAGTCTTCAAAGAATAATATCAAGTTTTCAATTTAATTTTCCACACAGGAATTACTACTGGGATTTTAAAACCATGGGTTTTTTCCCTAATGATACTTAACATGTCAACTCTGTACGTGCAATTGAATCCCAGATCCCTAGACATATTTAATCTCCTCAGCACCCTCAAGGAGCTGGTACTAAGTCCCTTCTATAGGACTTAGTATATGATTTCCAAGGTGGGTGGGTTGAGGGTGCACGCTGCACTTGGGTCTGATAAATCTAGGAATGCGTTGCCCACAACTGCTTTATTTTCTTTACAGTAACTGAGAAAGAGGACTTGTACAAGATTTACTGCAAAGATGATGCACTGATTCTTATCTGTGAAAGGTGATACAGACTGTCTGGACTGCTAAATTAGCCTGTAATCTAATCTAATCAATGAAAAACACATCAAGTGTTCCCACTCAAGCTTCCTCATCAGCCACAGGCAGCTGAAACAATCAAAACTGAGATTCTCAGGGATTGCTTAGACCTGGTATTCTTGAGAATAAGATTACCTCCTCCTTTCCCTTTCAATTTCAAGCTGATGTGTGCCAAGGGCAGCTACACAGGCTATGAAATGTGGTATAGCCTTTAAGTACAAAGAATTTTCCTAACTGCGTATTTGCTGGCACTGAAGAAAAGGTAAATTGTTTTCTCCATATACTTACTGTGAATGTAAAGAATAACTGCATACAATTTGCAATCACTGAGATTTACAGCCCTGAATGTAGTAAGTAGTTATGCCACACAGGCACTTATTAAGTGCTCTGTGCCTCATTTTTCCCCCTATACTTGCAACAGGCACGTTTTCTTGGATAAATATTGTATTTTGTTAACCCCCACAAATCTCCCGTTGTCTCTACTTTACTGAAAGAAACATGAAAACATAGAAAAGATAGAAAAATACAGCCAACAAGTAGCCTATTTTACACTATTTCAACATGTAATTCACATAGGCAGAATTGCTTTGCTTCACTCAAAGAAAATACAAAAGGCGTAGGAAGGGGAGAATCCTTACAATTCTTACAGAAGTATTGTTTGGAAAATAATACACAATGCTATGGTACAGACTGCACCACGCTTATTCTTAAATTGCTTTAAAGCTGTGGATTACTCCCACGAGGGCTACAGAAGACAACTATGTCTACTATCTATATGCTAAAGTTCACTGTGTTGGGGGCTGCCTCTCTGTGGGAAATGTCTGCAAACCCAGAAACGCTGCAAGAGCCACTTCCCAAGGGCACTGTGACCCCTACCTTGCAATTGTGTTAGCTTAACAGGGAATCACCCAAAATCAATGAAAAACTCTGTCAACATTAAGGAGATGCTCCTTTTCCCTCTACAGACCTTCCATCACCATCACCAGAAGAAGCTTATTCACACATAACTAACAAGTTAGGAACTGGTGCGACTGAAAAAATATATCCTGCAGCCGGGTAGCAAAAACACACTGATGTGGGTTTGTTTCTCCGCATCCAAATACAGAATCATGCAGAGAGGTCCTGCCTGACATTAGCACAGGCTACTTCAATTTTTCAGTTTTTCACTGAACACGTAGAGATTATAAGTAAAGCACAACCAGCTCAGTTACAGAGCATGCCAAGGGGCTACTTTCATCTAGTAGGCTTTGATAAAAACAAACACCTTTTGTGTCTTGAGAGACACTTGAATGTAATGTGCTTCACACAGCACAAAGGGGCTGCTTGATTTTCCAAAGTGCTTATTTAACAAGACTCAATTTAACAGAACCTCAGGGAAATTATATGCACAAACAATAGCTGTCATGATAATTTTAGCTACCTTCCATGCCTGCAAATATGCACTGTACAAGGAGGCTGTCCCATGTCTTGTGTAGGGAAATTCTTTGCACTTCTGAACACTGGCGAGAAACTCCATCCTGACACATTGAGCACCTGAGGAACCATCCTGAGCTGACAAACCCAACAGTAGCACTTCCCCTGCCTCTGCTCACTGGCAGCTTTGCTCCCCTGCACCCATGCCCAAACTGTGACAGAAAGCCCACAGGAAATTAAACCCTGCGGGCAGAAGAGGTCCATCCTGTAGACGAAGAAAGAGAAGGATTTCTTAGGGCTCAAGTCCTTCCTCACCACCATCATCCCCTCCTCTTGAACCTTCTGCTCTACAGCTCCTCCTGTGACAGGGTAGCCTGTTGCCTTATATCCCTTCCATTTATCAAATCATACCTGATTTCAAGGCACCCCAGCCAGCCCCAAAGACCAGACTTGTAAGAAGGAACTGATTTATACAACTTAGCTTAGTAGCAGAACTATGAAATCCTGCAGAAGTGAGGACTATAACAGACTGACATCCTTCATGAAAATGAGAGGACAGAACAAGCCAGCATAGCTATAAAATTCATTAGAGGACCTCTCTTATGGGTCTTACAGCTGTGGCCCCCCACACCAGCAAAGCAACTGCAGCTGTGCCACTCCTGACCCTTCAGCAAGTAATCTCTACTTGTACCAGCTCAGAGACAGCAACTGATGCACCAAAAATGGCAAGCGTCAAAACGAAGCATTGCCCCATTGCTTTTCCTCTTCGAAGACCTTCCTCATCCCATCACCAGCCCCAGTGCCAGCCCTGCAGCCCACACACAGTGCAGAGGGATAGGGAGGGATTTTCTGTTCCCTTCCTCCCCGCACAGGAATGCAGGACAGACTACAGTGTAGTGCTGAGCTGGTAAATGGCTCATTTCACTAAGCAAGCAATTTTAGGAAGGACGCTATATAACAGACGGGCTCTAGCACTCTGGAGAGTATTGGGTGTATTGAACCATATTGATCACAACTTCACTGCCGATAACATCTAGGAAATACTCACCCACAAAACCCTTTCCAGGAATGCACAATGCATTGGGCAATACCCAGAGACCTGCTGCACTGTGAAGTGTAACCCTCATTCTTCTCACCTTGCCATGCCTCCACAAATCCAGCTTTCCCGGTCTGGAAGTCACCAGCAAGTCTCAGAATCTCCCTGAAAACGTACATGTTACTTTCTGACCCTGGAAACACATGCTGCCATTGCTCTGTTAATTGGAGAAAGATCCTAGAGAGAATCTGTGCAGGGGTCTTGCCCTGCCCCAGCACAGACTGCTTTGTACAATAAATAACTCTCTAAGAAGTCAGGAAATGGCAAATTCCTATTGTCTGGAAGGAAAGGAAAATCAAGGCTCTCTCTCCTATACATTAAAGAGAAAAAAAAAACTATTGGATTTTCCTTCCTTTAGTAATAAATTGACCATTTTAGACTGTGCTACTGAAGAAAGAGCTTCAAAATGGGAAATTGAATTGCAGAGAACTGTTTCAAACTGCCTGTTTACACAGGCCATTCCCATGGAGAGGTTCCCGCCGGAGGGAGTAGAGCCTCCTGGGGCAGCGCTGAAGTCAGCTCTCATCTTGGTTACTCCGCTGAAATAGCAAGAGAAAGGCAGGAGAAAACACTGAGTTCAGCGCCAGAGTATTTTAACTCTACACAGGGATGACCTGTGAAACATGATCTCAATTTACAGATTACAAATTCAATCACAGAAACAAGAGCTGAGGCACATCAGCCTCCATGGAGCAAAGAAATGCAAGAAAATAGCGTGACAATGAGCAGAGTGAAGAGAAGGAGGGTGCCAGGAATCCACACTGAAACAGCTTCATCTTCACTCCTACCAGGAAGAAAACTGAAGAGAGCCTTCAGGTGCTGCTAGTGCAGGCACTACAGAGGGAGGGAGACTGTTGCAATCACTATATACATTACTCATGAGATCACACCAAGGGTCAGATGTTGCTTGGCCTGCACCCCAGGGAGCCCTTAAGCTGTGCAAACAAGCCAGTAACAGAATTCAGATCAACAGCCTCAGTTCAGATCTCAAAGAGATGTTCACATCAAGATTTCACAGGTATCTCTACAAGTGATTCAGCTGCAGTGAGGGAGGATGAGACGCACCTTGGTCCCAGAGGGGAGATGTAATTACCCGTGGCTTCCTAAATCCTCACAGGACACCACTCCTTCAGAGTTTTCACTGTCACATGGACAACACCAAACAGCTCCTCAGCATGCACTGCTGCAGCTGACATTTTCCCACCTTCCCACCCCTTCAAACTTTTCCCATAACTTTATGCCCTAATTGGTTGCTCAGGGCTGATCCGCAACCACATCTCCTAAGCAGCAGCACCTCCTCTGCTCTTTGGAATAAGAACCAAAAAGACACACGTGAAAACATGCTCAGTACCAAACAGGCCACAGGCACAGCGAGGTGGGAGGAAGGTGATGGCCCTGAGGAAGCGGGGCAGCAGTGTGCTTAAAATGCCACTGACCTCCAGTTAAATGAACTAGTGAGCAAATATGTAATCACTTTATCGAACACACGCCAAGGGCATTTCTGAAGCTGTTCATTCTCTCAGGTGGAGCACATAAACTAGTGCTTGTGAGTAGACAAGGATTAAACACCTGTGAATGCCTCTTGCTGCGCTGCGGAACCCGGCTCTGCTTCTACTCGCTCCCGCCTCAACGTCCGTCCCGTTCTGGAGGGACACCCTCCCTCCACGCTTCCTCCACACACACCAATGTCTGCTCCAGGCTCAGTTTCTAAGGCTAGTTCTTATAAAAGTGTTTCAGTTACCGTTGAGAAAGGAAGCGAAAAGCCACTGCTTTGCAGGGATGGTTAATGTATCAGTGAGGTGCTGCCAGCTTCAGGCAGAGGTCTTTGCCCCCATCATTCCTATCGGGAGTGGGACTGTGGAAAGGAGAAGGAATTGGAGGGAAGGAAGGCAGTGTCGGGCGTTTCCAGATGCCTAGGGAAAAGTCCGCAAGCCTTACAGCCCGGAGGGGGCTCCTTTACTCCTTTAACTTCTCCTCTCCCGGTACCCAACTTCCCCCCCCCCCCCCCCCCCTTGGGCTGAAGAACTGCGAGAACACGCAGACGGCAGCTCCTGAGGACCCTTCAGCCCAGAAGGGGGAGGCGAGGCTCCTGCGGGAAAACTCAACCCGGGAGCCGACCCAGGGGCTGCGGGGCTCCGCGGCTGATGGGGGGACAGAAAGTTAAAGCCCGGCTTCCCGACAGCCCGCCCGGCCCTTCCCGAGGGGCCATGGCCTCCGCGCACGCCGGGGCTCCCGGCTTGGCTCAGAGCAGCGCGGTCAAAACTCTCCCCGCTGGAAAGGCGCCCGGGGAGCGGTACAAGAGGAGCGGAGGCACCGCTTCAACCCCCGGCTCGGCTCTACCGCCCCTCGGGCAGCCGAGCCGACCTGCCCCATAGCCTCCCATCCCGGGCTGTCCCGTTCCTCGCCCCCTACCTTCCAGCAGCACCTCCTTGCCGGCCCGCTTGAGCGCCTGCACCGCCTCGTCGTGGGTGGCGTCCCGCAGGTCGGTGCCGTTGACGGCCAGGATGGCATCACCCACATAGAGCGCCTGGGTCTGGTCGGCCGCCAGCCCCTTAAAGATCTTGCTGATGAGGATGGGCATCTTATTCTCCTTGCCTCCCTTGATGCTGATGCCCAGCCCGCCCAGCTCGTGCTTTAGCACCTTCACGCACCGCTTCTTGTTGGAGACAGCCTCGGGCACCTGCTCGGGGGGGTCGGTGAAGGCGGTCCGCACCGCTGCCGCGCCGCCACCGCCCTCGGCCCCGCGGCACACCGCCCCATCGCCTCCCAGGCCGTTGTGTGCAGCGCCGTCGGGGCGCTCCTCGCCGCTCAGCACCAGCGCCTCTCCGCACAAGTTGGCCAGCACTTTGTGCCAGCGGTCCCGCACCAAAACTTCCAGCCAGCCGCTGCGCTGCGCCCGGCCGCCACCCGCCGCCGCTACCGCCATTTTAGGAGCATGCTTGAAGCGCCGAGTGACGGCACCCCCAGCACGGCTCGGCGACACCGGACTTCAGCCGGGGGGCGGCGAGCTCCCGGCGCGGCGGGGTGGGGCGAGGAGCCGCGGCCGCCCCTCCGGGGCCGCGCCGGGGCGGGCGTACCTGGAGGCACCGCCCGCTGCTGCCGCTCTTGGTGCGGGTGTGTGTGCGGTGCGTGAGTGTGCCCGTGCCTGGGTGCGGGTCTGTGCGCGGCCGCGGGTGTCCCCTCTCCCACGGACACCTCCTGGGGACACGCCTGGAGGAGCCGCCGCTCCCTCCGAGCCGGGGCTGTGATGGCATTTCCCGCTTCACCGGGGAGGTGAAGGAGATCGGCGGCAAACGAAAGCTCAAACTTCGCTTTTCCCATTAGTTTCTTATCAAATGGATTCTAACTAATAGTTGGCACAAAGGTCGCTAGATTTCTTCTGAGTGAAAGTAGAATCCAAGTTGTTTCACAGCTTTGTAGGGTGGAGGTGGTAAGTGATTGTCAAGGATACTTCTGCACATTTTGAAACTGGTTTCTTTACCCTTTCATTACAATTTTTTAAGCCACATTGCCCATTTTTCAGCTTTTTCCATGCTCACTTTCTGTTGGGAAGCAATTCAGTTCCTGATGAGGGGCTCAAGGCTCAAACTCAGGCACCAGAGGGGACAAAGGGCTCACACTGTTGGTTTTGACAGCAATATGGCTCTATGGACACCAAGCACCCCCTGGCTTGCCTTTGTGCTTCTCTTTGCAGATCAGCCCTGGCTCCTTCCCAAGCCAGGCTGAAAACTCCAGTGTTTCTGGACCATTCGGTGTATGTAGGAGCAACAGTTTGGGGAGGATGGGGCGGCCACTGAGGTTATAGACCCATTCATGTTGGCTGCATGAGTCATGCAGGTCCTCTCTGAAGCAATGCCATTCATTTCTGACACCAGGTTTTGCTCTTAGGTGCACACAAGTGCTCCAGGTTAACTTGGGCTGGGCAACTTGGGACACACCCCCTCAGTGTTGATGGGACCTACATACAGTGGCATCATCAGTGGACAAGCTTGCCTTGGTTTAGTGGGCTCTCTGAGACCATGCCTTTCACTGGGTTACACAGAACACATGCCCTTCCCTCCAAAAGACAGCAGTTGCATGCCTCAACCCTCCTTTGTCTGCAGCCTCACCCAGGCTCCTCCCCGGTGGGAATGCACTCCCTGCACCTGGGGAGAGCGGGAACCCCCAGGAGATGGGTTATTCAAGGATAAAGGGTGGGTTGAGTGTTTATTAATGCAAGGTGAAAAGCTGTAATTAAGTTTTCAGGACTGCGAATCTGGAATGAAAAGAAGCATGTCCCGCTAAACCTGAACAAGGCACCTAAGCCCTAGACAGGAGGAGGCTGTAACACACCCTTTTCTCCAACATTTCTCACCATCTAATTTTGGTAGCTCATGTACAACACCCTGGATGTTTGGATTGGTGGTTTTTATTAAATCCCAATCCCAGGTGCCAGGCATAGTGAATGAGTGTGCTTGTTCGGTTCCAGGAGCTTCAGGTAGTGAGAGCAGGATGGGGAAAAAAGAGCAAGCATGCAAAATGCCAGCTGTTGGAGCACTCACATTCCTGTCTATCTCCCAGCCCAAGTGTCCAGGCTGAGTTATAAAATGAAATACCTCTCTTTCCTAAGGGATCAGCTCTTACCAATTATTTCATTATTTTTTTCTTCATGAATTAGTAAAGAATCAGTGCTGCTGCTGCTAATGGAAGTGTGCCTTTAAGTACTCCTAAAAAGTCATTTCAGAGAATTTAGAAGTAAAAAATATTCACATAGTTTCTGTCCTGTTGTGAAAAGGTAATAGAGAAAGGAAAGTAAATGTTTAATGCCTCACACTTCTCCTTGAACCTTCTGTGCACTTGGCTGTGTTTGCTGAGTGTGTCTGGTTCTCCAGTGGAGTTCCCATGGAGCTGCCTTGTGTAGACAATTGCGCCACATGTATCTGAGAGCTGTGCTTGTTCCAGCTATTTTCCTTTTCCATTCCAGCAGAGGTAAATAATAAAGTTTCCCAGGGTCAGCATCTGACAGATTGGTCCCTGGTATAAAAGTCTTTATAGCTGTCTTCATTGCCTCCTCCTCCCCACCTTGGAGCTGTAAGAAAACAGAGGTGATGTTTTAATCTTGAAAATAAAAGTAAAAAGAAGGTAGCCTGAGTGACGCTAAGGCACAGACCCAAGGCAGTCTCCCAGATCATCTCCCTGCCTGGAAACAGTGTGATACCTGATGTCTGTGCTTCTCTGTCCTAGGAATTCAGTCTCCTAGGCAATTGTGTTTGTGTACCCTGAGTCTTTGGGTGCCCCAGGAGCAACTACTGGTGGGCAGCTACAAAAGTGAGAAAGAAATGGTACCTTGAGACTTCTCTGCTTGTAGCCCTGCCAACTTTACCACCCTCAGCCCTGCCTCAGGTCTGCTAGTCACACCTGCTGTGGCGGATTCTGAAATACAGGTTCATGCAGCAGGATGGGAACAGAAGATAAAATGAGCTGTTTCATCGGGTTTGCAGCTGTTGAACACTCAGGTTTGCAACAGAGAGAACTGTTACTCCAAAGTCAGCTGCTGGTCCCTCGTGGTTTCCAGTGCATGGCAGAGTGCAAACTCTTAATTTCAGCTACAAGCTTCTCCTCACAGTGATGTTTCTGACATAACTGGTAAATACACATGCTGCAATTGCAATGTTTGGTGTGACTATTTGAGAAGAAGCCAGGATGTGCAGTGGGATGGGCAGAACATGTGGTACTTCCAAGCTCCTGTCTCTAGCAACTGGAAAGGCTTCCAGCACACACAAAGCTTAGCAAAAATCTCTCTCCATCACTTGCCCTTTTGAAAGGGACAGCTGTGAAAAGAGTACCTTTTCAAACAAGTCAAATAATCATCTTTTACCATTTGCATGTAAAAACCTGAACTACATTAGGGCCCCTTTCACTGGTGCTATGTAAACAAGTTGTTAGGCAATATAATGCCAGTAGCTGCTGTTGAATAGGTGTTTGATCTGCTGGGAACTGTGGGCTCAGCTAAAGTCAAGAGGCTAAATGGAAGAAGCAATTCATTGAAGCAGAAGTGAGGGGGGTGGAAAGCACAGAAACAGCCTCCCAGGACAAGGAGCACCAAAGCACAATCAGGTCAGAAGTGCAGCAGTGATATCTAAAGAACTGCCTGGGTGCCCAAGCAAGGGGAAGGGGTTTGTTCGTGCATGCACACAGGGAAAGCATCACAGAAAGGGTTGTGAGGGTGATACTGAGGAGGTTCTTCAGACTCAGCCTCACTAGAGGAGCTACTGGAGACACAATCTGGACACTGCCTGTTCTCAGGGTTTTTCCCCTGCTTTTCAGGCAAAGAGGTCAACATTCACATCTTATGTAAATAAACTGGCCTCCTGACAGCAAAACCATTGCAGGCTACACATGCAAGCTTCCCATTCAGACAGCAGTGCAGAGAACACAGCTCCTACCTCACTTCAGGCAGAGAAGGTAAGGACACAAGACAGCCTTTTTATAGCTATGGCTCCTTTACAATTGTCTGTGCTATTCTATAGCAGAGATGAAATTTTCGAAGGACTTTTTGGAGGTGCCTGAACCCTTCTAGTGCTGCTTTTTATTTCCTTTTTGCATTATCAGTGTGGCAGCAAGAGCTCAAAGCCAGCTCATCCAAAATTCCTTTAAATTGGAAACAGGGTTGTGATCTTTGAGCATGCCTCAGATGACGGAGGTTAGAGAAAATCAAGTCTGGATAATGAAGTTCCCATCTTGTTACCCTGACACCGACCAGCTCAGCAGACAGATCTAGACAGGAAGGAAGTCCAGTGCTGGAAACCCGACAAGTAATGAAAGAGCTGGAAGGGAGTCCAGTTCCTCCAGTGATCCCAAACACTGCAGCAGCCAAGTTTAAGCAAGTCTTCCTGAGGAACATGCCTGAACAAACCCTACTTGCTCCCCCATGGCAGCCCCTCCTATGTGTATGTGTGGTGGGATGCAGTAGGTCATGCTCCAGCCTTGATGCACGGTGGTGGGACCTCCCACTTGACCGGTGTCATGCCTTGAAAAGGCACTGCTGGTGGGGGACTGCCAGCCCGCCTAATCCCCCCAAGCAATCTATCCCTTCCTCAGTGTTGAGGGAGCCTGTTGGCTGTAAAGTCAGCATTCACCAATCATTACTCATTGGTGCTGGTGGGTTTATGAAGGTGTCAAGAATGCCTGAAGATCTTCACAATCTGGAGATTGCATTATGGCTTATTTTCAAAACTATGAAAGCATTGTTTTTCTTTTCCTAGCTTGAAGCTACCCAGGTTTTTATGCACATCACGGCGTCTAAAAGTGAAATTAATGCATAGCTGTTTCCCAGCAAACGCTTTATGCATTCAGTTTTTCAAAGCAGGAACCTACTTGCGTGTACATGAAAGAAGTATGTGTGTGAAATCTGTATGTGCACCTACCCGAGTCACATGTTAGCTAGGCAAACTGAGAAAGTGTTCCCACTGCCGGGGAGTTATGGGCCAGGCTGCAAATGAACATGTTTCCCTTCCGCAAATACAACTCTTGCACAAGTGAATGCAGAAGTGGGTGCCAGGAAGCATTCAGGTTACTTGTGCTCACAGACCTGGGGCTAGTTCCTGCTACTGTTAAAATAATTCTAAAACGGACAGGATCAATCTCAAAACTCCAGAAACCCTTACCTTGGTTTCAAGCAATTCTATGAAACTGAAACCAGCAAACTCTGAAAATAAAAGTTCATAACTACAGTGTTGACACTGTAGCAGAGCAGTGTTTTCCTGTCATGGTGCCCTGCGCTTACTCTGCAGAGCTCTTTCAGTACATTAGTTTCTTAACTTTTGAGTTCCAAGTTACTTTGATCCTATCACTTTGCAGTTTCTTGAATTAGTTTATCTCATGCATACCAATCTCCCCCCACTCCCTAAAGTAAGTCCAAGATGTTTGAAATGCCAGGATCAGAGATCTGCATTGCAGTTAGTTCTTGAACTTATAATAAATAATGAGGAAAAAAGGTGCTGGAATTCCAGATTTCATCCAACATGTTTGAGCCCTGATTTTCCTTTTCATCAGAAACAAGTTAATCTGATTGTGTGTCAATGCAACCAAAGCATTTTTTACCATCAAGTTATTTCCTGGTCTTACCCTATTTTATTAATGCTGCAGAGGTGTGATATGTCATCTGTTACAAATATGTGATTCTGACCCCACAAACCAAATACTTCATGCCCATGTCTTCAACCTTTCAAACCTTGTGCATTACTGCAAGACCCACTCTGAGGTGCCCTGCCTCCCACCCCACTCATGTTATGGCGCCTGTAAAAGCACACTGTCTGTGAGGTCTTTGGGCTTTTCCTGCCTGGGATCTCCTGTGGTATTTGCTGCTTATCTAACCCCAAACATGTGTACCTGCAGCCTGTTTCCCCACAGCAGGAGAGAGGCTGTGCTGAATTGCAGGTGCCAGAAGCGTTTGCTTCCTTTGTGCAAAGCAGTTTGGCTAGAAAAGCTAGTTTGCTCCTTCCGTAGCCTTGAGCTCCATCTGTACCCTGGCATGAAAGATGAACTAAGATCATCTTTCCCCTTTCCATATCAGTCCCAGGGCCATAAATCAACCTGTTAGAGTGTTGGGAAACAGAGATGGTCTGCTAGTACAGAAGAGAGGTGAAGAGAGCTCTTTGTCGTTTGGAAACAGGCAATTCTCCACATCCAGCAAAGATAATGCTCAGATCACTCTATGACTTCAGAACAAGTTTGTCTCCCAAGAGCAGCCCCCAGCCCAAGGGAAGGAAGTAGCATAGTTCTGCTGGTCACCGGAGGAGAAGGGCTCCAGGACTTTAGCAAGGCACACCTATGTGCCCAATCTCATGAAAGCAGCAACTTGGTACTCCAAGCAGGAGCACATTGCTCCCTCATTGCCATCCCAAGAGAGGGCAAAAAGGCCAGGCAGCCCTTCTGAGCTCTGCACTGCAGCAATGAATATAAGCTTCAAACCAACAACTGGGATCTAGCCCCCACCCATTGCACAGCAGAACTGCGTTGTAGGGGAAGTAGTGAATTTCTCAAGAAGTGCCTTGTGCTACACAGGTGATGCGTGGACAAGCATAAAGCCTGCTCCACCAAGGAATGGGAGAGTCCAAGCTACCATGGGAACGCTGGGAATAAAAGTGCTCACTTTCAGGTCCTCTAGAATATTATTATTTTTTTTTGCATGTTTGTGTCACTGCAATATTCTTTTTGTTTCACTTTTGAGCTCTGCAAAGGCTTAGTTCCTCCTCTTCCTTCAGATGATATCTATACTAGTTCTCTTCTCACAGCATTGTAAACCAGGTGTAAGTCCAGGGAGCAAAATGGAAGACTGATCTCAAGGAAAAGAGAATCATCAGAAAAGAGTATATTTTTGGTTCTTGGATGTTTGTTTTGTGCTCTAGAAATGAAGTGCGAAGTGCCTACAGATAATGAAGATGGGAGCCATCACATTCAGGGGAATTATGGCAATGTGTTTGCCCAGATCAAATTATAAGGCAGCTCTAGGAAGGAAACTTTGCAAGTATGCTCTTATGTTAGTGTAATCAGTCTGAGTGAGCTTTCCGTGGGCAGGAATCACCTGCCCACAGAAAAGTAGCGCCAGACACAAGCAAGGCAGGGAAGGTGTGTGAGGCCAGGTAGGAGAAGATCCTTTACACACAGCAGATTCATTCACTGCTAAGTTTGTAAAATGGATCCACAGTTCTTTGTTAAATCAGGGATTTCAGTGGAAGCAAACCCACCATATTTACAAATCACAAAGTTGCTTTAAATGCCATTTTGAAAAACTGTGAAGGCATTTGACCCTGAGATCTAAGGGACATTACTTATGTAACATTAAAGCACCTTTTGTTAATCCTGCCTGTTGCACAATAGAATCATAGAATCATAGACTAGTTAGGGTTGGAAAGGACCTTAAGATCATCTAGTTCCAACCCCCCTGCCATGGGGCAGGGACACCTCCCTCTAAACCACGCCACTCAATGCTCTGTCCAACCCGGCCTTGAACACCGCCAGCTATGGAGCATTCGCAAGATGTTTGAGCACTTTTCCCATCTGCCTGGAAGATTCCTCAAGCAAATTTGCTAAGTGGAATAGCTGTTGACAAGGGGTTTGTGGTTTATTGTTGTTGTGGTTGTATTTGGGTTTGGGGTTTTGTTGCTTTTTTGTTTGGTTTTTATTTATGTATTGTTTTATGTCCAACTGCGTGGCCATGGATAAATCCTTGTTTTGTGTCCTGGTTCCCTATCCATTAATGGACAAAATAATACTGTCATTTTTACAAAGCACTTTGGCTTTATTTAATGGAAACTATCATTTGAGCTAGACCATGATATTTCTTAATAGTCAGGGTGGAATTAAAAGGTGAGAAAATCATAGAGGATACAGGAACCTCTAGATGTTATCTCTTGTTCACCACCCAGTACTGCCGAACCACATCCCCATCAGCTTTTCAACACTTATCACTGGTTACGTGATAAGTGAACATGCTGTCCTATCCTATCCTACCTTATCCTACCTTATCCTACCCATTCTATCCTGTCCTATCCTATCCTGTCCTGTCCTCTCCTGTCCTGTCCTACCCTATTCTATCCTGCCCTGTCCTGTCCTATCCTACCCAACCTGATCCCATTCAATACTATTCAATCCTATTCTATTCTATCATATTCTATCCTATCTGTCCTGTCCTGTCTTACCCTATCCTATCCTATCCTATCCTATCCTATCCTATCCTATCCTATCCTATCCTATCCTATCCTATCCTATCCTATCCTGTCCTATTCTATCCCGTCCTGTCCTGTCTTGTCCTATCCTACCTTATCCTATCCTACCTTATCCTATCCTATTCATCTTATGTGCCCCTCACTACTGCCATTGTTACTGCTTCTGCCCAATGGGTCTACCCAGATTTGGAGTAGGATCTTGGTAGTAGGAGCTTCGTGGTACACGACCAATACATATAATGCACTAACCAGATGTACTTTAATATGTTTAATCCCACCTCCTTCCAGAATTTAAACTCCTGTTGAGCATGGCAGATATTGAATAATTTTCTGGTGGAACAGGATGAATCCTTTCTAAAATTAAGGTCATGGTGAAGGTGAATTTTTTGCATCTCTGTAAGAAGTTGGGTCTTTCGGTAAGTTTTGTCAGTTAAACTGTGTTGAAACACACTGTTGATGGAAAACTTTGCTTCAAAGCTTGGATGGTTTTTGAACTGTTGGTGTTTTATTTAAAATTTATGCAGTATAAATCAAAATCAAGTTCTTAAGAGTAGTATTAGAATCTGAACAATGTGTGTAACAACTGGTGGGATAGTCACCGCAATCATTTAGCTAACTACACTTCCTCTGGGAATCTGGTTCAACCACTTGTGATGAGACAAAACACATGGGAGAGAAGGAAGTGATTTTAGCAGAATATGCTGTTTCATGCTAATGCAAATACAGAATAAATTTCTTACTAGATTTGAACTAAGACAAATAAGCGTGAGCCTCTGAAATCTAGCACCAAGAACACACAGGAGAGTAGCTCTGGACTGCTTCCCAGTTGCCTACAGCAGCATTTCTCATTATTTTTCTGGGTGGCAATCCATGATTAAAACATAAACAATATAAGCACGATTGCTGTGCATTAACTATATGACTGAAAACGTATTCATGATAGCAGCGATAAGTTTGTGTAATCAGACTGTATGCTTGGCCAGACAATATGAAATTCCTACAGAGAGTGGTGTTTTGAGCCAATGGGAATGATTATTTTTCAGTCCAGACTCTAATGCTTTTTTAAGGCTGGGATACTATAAAAGTAGGGAAGTGTGACCAGCAGAGCTGGGAGTAGTCTGGCAAAACAACTACAGCCCCACGGAGGGGCCCTCATGGTGATCAGTACCACTGATCCAGGGCAGTGAAGAGTGAGTCCTGGAGCACAGTGTGAAGATCTGAAGGAGGTCTTGCAGGGGGACATAGACCACACACAACTGAAGATCCAGTCTAAAGTCTGAATCCTGTTGAGTGTAGCAACTACAGCTTACTGAAAAACAACATTATTTGATGGCAGGATCTTTTTCTTTATCATTTTGTTCATACAATACTGTATTCAAATTCCTTTCACTGCCAGGAAGCTCTCTGGGCCCACTGCTGGCTTGTAAGGTTTGTAACAACCAGGCAGCCCCAGCCCCAAAAGATCCGAGACTTACAGACTTCTGTATGCCCTTCTGCAGACAGTCTAGCAGCTCTGAGGATTCATGCCTCACTGACATTTGCAGGGCTCCCACGATCCCTTTGTGTGGTGACGGACAAGGTCTAGATGGAGACAACTGTAGAGCCCTGACGCTTCAAGTCTTTAACATCTGTGCAGCAAATGTGCAACATCTGTTGTCTCATGGAGAGTATTTGTTTCTTTAAGAAAATCCCTAGTTTATTGAGGTCTTAGCATAGGGTAATGCTCATGTGGGAAATCAGATATCTTGGATGGGATATTTGGCTCAATATCTGCATGGGAAATGGAGTTGCTATTGTGAGGGTCTCTGCAACAACATCTTCTGCTGGATGGGGTGGGAGTCCCTGAACCACCATCCTGCTCAGTTCCTGTAATCCAGCTGGGTTGAGTCCTACATGACTACATACTATAGACTCTTTCAAACTATGAGAAACACATCCCTTACTTAGCTTTACTATGTGCAGAAGACTGTTCTACATGACCATTTCTACATCTGAAGGAACAATTTCTACTGAATAATTAGAAGCAACTTATCAATGTGTAAGTTCATCAGTTCTGCAGTAGGAACTGCCTGGGGGATTCCCCAGCATGGCCAGATTCTCAATGCTAACACATCCACACACCAAACAGTGTCTATAAAGTGATCCAAGCACAGCAAGAGCTGCCAGGGAGAACCTCTGGGACTGCCCAGAATTCCTGCATGTACTGCCACCTAATTCCTTCTGCATGAATTAGGCAAAGGTTTTGCTGTGAGGGTGTTGAGAAGCTCAGGCAATCACTTTGTTTCAGATCAGTCCCTTGTGTCACCTCCACGGAGACTGGCTGGGAGCTCTGGGACCACCAGGGAACATCTGTAGCTGGTCCTAGTTCAGGTTTCAAGCTAGTCTCAAGCTGTGAATTTAATCTGTGCCCTGGTCACTGTATCACTTTTGGATTCTGTTTGAAACCCGGCTTTGGATGTGGTGAACTGCCATTGCATTTATGCTCAGTGCACTGACATGCGTCAGCTTTTCTTGAGAGTCACTGACTGGGAAACACAGAGAATTCATGCTTCTCTTCTCATCCTTGGAATTATCCTCAGAAGGTTTTCCCCAGTAGAATAATTAAATTCAAGGTTCATTTTCATTTTCTTGAAATACTACTCTGGCTTCCTAGGAAGCTTTGAAGGGGACACCATTGGCCAACAGATGGGTGTAGCAGAAGGGAATGTAAGACCATAAATAAAGCAAATTACGTTTTCTGCTTTCCTAGCCCATAGCACATCATTTTCTCCCACACATTTTGCAGACAGCAGGTTTCTCTGTATTGCCCATGACCACCTTATCTCAAAAGTCACCCATGTGGTGAGATACAGACTACATGAATGGATGACAAGGACAGGGGGAAATTAAAGTGTCAGTGATCCTGGTCTGGAGTAACTGGCATTTACTGCCAGTTGCTAGTGGTTTATCTCAGGGATTGATAGTGGGGCCAATTCTGTTTAATGTCTTCATTAATGGGGGGATGGGATAAAGTGCACTCTCAGTGAGTCCGTGGGTAGGCAGTCGATACCCTGGAGCACAGGGCTGCTATTCAGACGGACCTGGATGGGCTGGAGAGATAAGCTGACAGCTACTCATGAAGTTCAGCAAATGTCAATGCAGATTCCTGCAAGTGGATTGGAGTAGCAGATCGCACCAGTACAGGCTGGGGGATGACTGAATAGGAACCAGCTTTGCAAAAAAAACCCTGGGGATTTGCTTGAACATTGTGTCTTTACAGTAATGATATACTGGGCTGTATTACCAAAAATGTCGCTAGCAGGAGGGAGGTGATTCTTTCTTCTTTATTTAGTACCTTTAAGGCTGCATCTGGAGCAGTGTGACTAGTTTTGGGCTCCACAGTGCAAGAAAGACATTAACAAACCAGAGCAAGTCCCATGGATGGTCATTGAGATGGTCAGGGACTGAAACACATATTGTAAGAATTGGGCTTGCTCAGACTGAAGGAGGCTCAGGGTGCTCTTAATGTCGTTTACAGTTACTTAATAGGTGGGTTTAGAGAAGACACAGCCAGGCTTTTCTCAGGGTTCTCAGGGAAGCAACAGACTCAATTTCGGAATAAGGGAAATTGATACAAGGATGTAAGGATTTCTAATGAGAGGAAAGATCCTACAAGAGTGGCCAAACATTAAAGCAACCACACAGAGAGATCTCCAGCCTTGTAGACACTGCAATATCAACTTGATGCAGCCCTGAGCAACCTGTGCAAGCCTAACCCTGCTCTGAGCAGAAGGCTGGATTAGAGACCTCCAGAGGGCCTGTGATTTTGGGACTCTGAGTTAGCCTAAGGGAAGACAGGTTCAGAAAAGATCTGTGCTCTCCTAACTACATCAGTCAGCTTGTTCTTCGGAGACAGCAGGTCAGCAGAGCACACTCTACTGCATCTATCAGTTGTGCCTTCATTATCTTTAGCAAATGCTGGAAAATGACTAAGTGATAGATACAATCATGTTGTACAACATCATATATATGAGGTCACCCTGACCTCAGTGCTGGGGAAGGTCATGGATCAGATGATCCTAAGTGAGATCATAAAGCACGTGCATGTGCGGGAAAAACGGAGGGATGAGGCCCAGTCAGCATGGGTTCATGAAGGTCCTGCTTGACCAACCTGATCTTCTACTATAAGGTGACTCATCTGGTTGATGAGGGAAAGGCTGTGGACATGGACATTGTCTGTTTGGAAAGCATCTGACACTGCATCCCATAGCATTCTTCTGGAGAAACAGAAGAAATACAGACCAGTCAGTCTCACCTCTGTGCCTGGCAGAATCTTGGAGCAGAATCTCCTGGAAGGCATGCTGAGGCACATGAAAAACAAGGTGTTTGGTGACAGCTAGCATGGCTTCACTAAGGGGAAATCCTGCCTGACCAATCTGGTGGCCTTCTATGATGGAGCTACAGAACTGGTGGACGGGTAGAGCAGTTGATGTCATCTACCTGGACTTGTGTAAAGCCTTTGACACTGTCCCACACAAAATCCTTGTCTCTGAATTGGAGAGACATCAATTTGATAGGTGGACCACTCAGTGGGTAAAGAACTGGCTGGATGGCCACATGCAGAGAGTTGTGTTCAATGGCTCAACATCCAGCTGGAGACCAGTAACGAGTGGTGTCCCTCAGGGATCAGTGTTGGGAACAGTCTTGCTTACCATCTTTGTCGGTGACATGGAGAGTAGGATTGAATGCGCCCTCAACAAGTTTGCCAATGACACCAAGTTGTGTGGTTCGGCTGATACACTGGAGGGAAGGAATGCCATCCAGAGGGAGATTGACTCGCTTGTGAGATGGGCTGATGCCAACCTTATGAAGTTTAACCATGCCAAGTGCAAGGTCCTACACCTAGGTGGGAGCAATCCCAGGCACAGCTACAGGTTGGGCAGAGAAGAGGTTCAGAGCAGCCCTGTGGAGAAGGGCTTGGGGGTGTTGGTCGATGAAAAAATGAACATGAGCTGGCTGCAGTGTGTGCTTGCAGCCCAGAAAGCCAAGCATATCCTGGGCTGCATCAAAAGGAACGTGACCAGCAGGTGGAAGGAGGTGCTCCTGCCCCTCTACTCTGCTCTTGTGAGACCTCACTTAGAGTATTGTGTGCAATTCTCGTGTCCTCAACATAAAAAGGGCATGGAACTGTTGGAACAAGTGCAGAGGAGGGCCACGAGGATAATGAGGGGACTGGAGCACCTCCCATATGAAGAGAGGCTGAGAAAGTTGGGGCTGTTGAGCCTGGAGAAGAGAAGGCTGCGTGGAGACCTTCCAGTATCTGAAGGGCGCCTGTAAGGATGCTGGGGAGGGATCCTTCATTAGGAACTGTAGTGAGAGGACAAGGGGTAATGGGTTCAAACTTAAACAGGGGAAGTTTAGATTGGCTATAAGGAGGCAGTTCTTTACTGTTAGGGTGGTGAGGCACTAGAATGAGTTGCCCAAAGAAGTGGTAAATGCTCCATCGCTGGCAGTGTTCAAGGCTGGATTGGACAGAGTCTTTGGTGGCATGGTTTAGTGAGAGGTGTCCCTGCCCATGGCAGGGGGGTTGGAACTTGGTGATCTTCAGGTCATTTCCAACCCTGGCTATTCTATGATTCTATGATTCTAAATTGGCTGCTCGTAGCTTGAATTGGTGTATTCTTTGCTGTGTTGGAAACTGGCTGGATGGCAGATCCCAAAGAGAGGTGGTAAATGGTATCACATTGATATATGGGTGACTGTTCACTAGTGGTGTCCCTCAGGTGTTAGGGCCACTGTTGTTTAACATCTTCTTTGATCTGGATGAGGGGATTGAATGCACCCTCAGTAAATTTGTGGATGACACCAACTTGGGTGGGAGTATTGATCTGCCGAAGGATAGGAAGGCTCTGCAGAGGGATCTGGTCAGGCTGGATAGATGGGCTGAGGCCAATTCTATGCGGTTCAACAAGGCAAAATGGTCCTGCACTTGGGCTACAACAACCCCACACAACACTATAGGCTTTGGGCAGAATGGCTAGAAAGCTGCTCAGTGGAAAAGGACCTGGGGGGGATGATTGACAGAGCTGAACATGAGCAGCTTGTGGCCAGGCAGCCAAAAAGGCCAACAGCATCCTGGCCTGTATCGGCAGCAGTATGGCATCAGGGCCAGGGCAGTGATCATCCCCCTGTACTGGGCACTGGTGAGGCTGCACCTTGAATCCTGTGTTCAGTTCTGGGCCCCTCCCTACAAGAGAGACATTGAGGTGCTGGAGTGGGTCCAGAGAACGGCAACGGAGCTGATGAAGGGTCTGGAGCACAGTGTGATGGGAAACGGCTGAGGGACCTGGGGGGTTTAGTCTGGAGAAGAGAAGGCTCAGGGGGACTTTGACGTTCTCTTCAACTGCCTGACAGGAAGTTGTTGTGAGGTGGGGTCTCTCTCTTCTCCCAAGTAACAAGTGACAGGACAAAAGGAAATGGCCTCAAGCTGCTCCAGGGAAGTTTACATTGGATATTAGGAAAAAATTCTTCACAGAGAGGATGCTCAGGCATTGCAACAGGCTGCCTAGGGCAGTGGTGGAATCACCGACCCTGGAAGTGTTCGAACACCGTGTAGTTGAGGCCGTCAGTGATATGGCTGAGTGGTGGTCTTGGCAGTCCTGGGGTGATGGTTGGATTTTATGATCTTAAAGTTCTTCTCCAGCCCAGCTGATTCTATGATTCTATGTTGACTGTCCATTAACACCATTTAGTGACCTGGATCTAATCTGCCTCCCACTGAAGCCCATTGTAAGATTCCCATCCATGTAATGGGATTTGATGTGGGTCCCATGAAAACAGGAGAATTAAAAAGCTGCAGCATTAGAGGCAAGAGTCATAGTAGCTCAGTATAGAATTTCTCCCATCTTTCCATCACATACGCACATACTCATCCACACACACATGCAGCCACTTCTGTGGTGTCTGCAGTTCTGTACTGTAAATCCTACAGTGCTAAAATTAATTAAAATGGAGATGCATGTTTACTGTCAATCAGAGAATGATGCTCTGCTCATTACAGATAAAACTGGTTTAAATCTGCAAGAATGCCATAGGAAAGCAGAAAGGTTGAGGATATAAAAGAAATGATCAAAGAATACTGGTTTCAGCAACCTGTGTTGTTTCATGATACCCATAATTCAGGACAGAGTATAGCTAGTCAAGTGTGATTAACTCCTTCTGGGATCTAGCATCTTACTCTCTTCTGCAGCAAGAGCCAGAGTACACAATGTTCACAGGAGAAAACCGATCAATGGAAGCGTGCCATTACCTGAAAGAATATGCCCTTTTGATTCTCTTCTTCTGCTGAACAAGCGTCTTTTGTTCCTTGAGTAGAAGAGCAACATAAAGGTCTTTGCACAGAATAACATAAAGAAGAAATAGGCCTTATATAACATTTTTGGCAGGAAAAGGACAATTTGAGGAGGGGTTTCATTAATGTCCAACTCCCTGCTAGAAGCTCAGTTGGGAGGAAGGGAAGAGCAGCAAATACAAACAATCAGACATTTGTTGGGTAATGTGGGGCATACAAGAATATGAGAGACAGCTCTTCCATTCACACAGTGCAGTAAAATAAACAGTGTAACAGCGAAAGATGAATGGGAAGTTAATTCTATTCGCATTTACAATATTTCAATGGCAATATTTTCTGAACAATGGTCCCTATTGATGCTACAAGTGCTTGCATATTGTGCCTGCTACTTGCTGAACAGACATGACACTATTCGAGCAGCTGTATTCTCTAATTGGGCAAGGGAAGTTTCCAAAAGAGATGAAAGGCTATATCTCATCTGTGCTGAAACTGTTTGGAACCTAACTCATTTTGGTGCCTCGTTTCCCCACACACACCTTTTTTTTCTTCCTAATAGGGATCTCTGGGGATATTCATTCTCTCAAGTGGCACAGCAACTAGATTACAAACCTTAACAGCTCCAAGTCTGATACTTCAGTATTTTATCACAGGCTAGTGTTTATTAGAATAACAAAATAAATAGTAGCTTTGTCTGCACTAAGAGGAGTTTGCTGTTCTGAGCAGCCATTTAGATATTCATCTCCTTCACCTCTATAAACTGTGTCCTCACTAAGAGGATTTGCATGTCTACTTGGTTCGCCTCAACTGGCAAACTTATGGTTGTGAATGCAAAGTCTGTGCACACTTTCTTATTCTAAGAAAGCAGTTGGCTATGATAAAATACTTGGGAATTAAGGGGTTGGAGGGGAGAAAAAGCTAAAAAAACCCAGAAATTCAATTTCAAGTGAAATAATTTATTACTCCTGTTATTAATGGAGCTTCTATACACAGATGTGCTGTTTAGGGGTATGAATTCTTTATACTTTCAAACAACATAACTCTGCCAGCAAAAACTTGAACTGTAGAGAAGACAAACCTCTGTCCTGGACTCTGAGCCAAGTTTAACACCATCTGTCTGGCTTAAAAGCCATTTTTTACACCAATTGACTACAAAAGCAAATCTGTATTAATTCTGTGGGTCCTGCATGTTTGCTTGCTAGCTGTCTGTACACAAAGCTGCCTGATGTTCCCAACGTGTTGTGCTAAAACTGGCCCCCTCCCTGGCCACAGGGACAGCAGGCTGCTCTATGTAGGCCCAAGTGCTGACTGACATCTGGAGAAAGCCTAGGCCATTTCTAGTTTGGGATCTAAAATTCACCAAGCACTGCTCCAGCTTCTTACCTCATGCCTTTGTTTTGATACAGCCCAGTCCTTGATTTTGAAACCATTGCGTCTAATTTCTTGGGTCCCCAAGGGCTTACGCAGGCTCCCTGGAATTCAGTCCCATCCCAGGACTGATGGCTGGTGGTTTAACCCTTGAGGGACACAGCAGGGAAGGGCAGGAGGGTTTAAAAAGGATTTTATTAACCATAGAATCACTGCTCTTGCGTTGTCTCAAATCAATAGAAATCCTCCCACCATCCCTTCCACTTGGTCATAAACACTTCTTCTGTCTCTTGAAAATTGTGCTCGTTTTGATGGTCTGTGCCTTGCTCAGAAAAACACCTTGTCTTTTAATCCCTCCTTTAGCAGTGTCCACCTGCGTAGCTCCTCTGTAAAATGGCCATAGCAATAACAGAATAGGGAGTAAGGCTCCACGATGCATGTCATGTTTCCATAGATGAAAACCTGAAAATTAAGAGGAATAATTGTCATTTTCCACCTTCACTGTGACTTTGTTATCATCTTTCATCAGTAATATATTTTATACTACCTTAGATTTTCAACACAATGAATGGCAGATTCTCACAACAACCGGGGGATTAGTTACAGAGATTATTATTATCTCTGAACTAAATTGAAAGAAATGATTTTGGAGCTAGAGGACACCTCTGCAAACAAAAAAGATATTGCTTTGATTCGGAGAGGTCTGAGACTGTGGACTAGTAATTTAATTTCCATGTTTCGATTTCTCTGTCTTGTTGAAACAGGAGCACCGATATTCATCTGCCGTAGAGAGACATGCTGATGAGGATGAGCAGGGGAGAGCAGGGCTTTTACAGCGGGAAGCACAAGCACAGAAATGAAATTAAAATGTAAGAGATGAAGAAAAATGGCAGGTGCAGAAAGGCTGGAGCAGCTCGTGGAGCTCTGTGCAGCAAACCATCTGCGGAGGCAGGACCACAAAGAGCTGCCAGCTGCCGCTCCTATGGCAAACAGCTTCTGGCTGGAACCATGGGCTTTGCAGAGCCTCAGGAGAATGAAAGTACAGGGCTTTTTTTCCCCTTGGTAGGTTATTTTCTGGTAATTATTACAGATCATGACCTACCAAGCATCACAAACCTGGGCCGCGTGGCTGTTGGTGCTTTGCAGTGGTGGGTGCCATGGTTAGCAAAATGCCTTTTAGTGAAGTGCAAGGAATATCGCAGGTTGACCTTCTGGTTGAGACTTCTGTCCCAGAGTATTCCTTACATTAGGCAAAAGACAGTCTCATGTTTCTTGTTCCTTTTTTTGTATATTTTCAGGCCAGAAAATCCTGCAGCCTCTGAGTCATTAAAAATATTTCATTAAACGTTTTGAAGGAGTTGTTTTTTGCATTATTAAAAAAGAACCAGGAAAGGCTCTAACTTTCACAGGGAGTTAAAGAGAGGGGAAAGACAGACTGAAAGTTGGGATATGGCAGGTTATAAGTGGTCTCCCACATGCAGATGTCCCAGGGGATGACAGAGATGCTGGGCTGGATTCAGCTGCTGTGCCTCCATAAACTCCTATTGCAACCCTAGCTCTAGGGCTCGGTTTTGCAGCTGGTGCTCTGGGTTCAGTGTTAAGTCAGGGCTAGCCATGTCTATGGATCCTGAAGACAGCAGCCTCTGCTTCTGCTGCTTGCAACGATGAATTTTTTTGGTGAAACTTCCCTTTGCCTGTTTGTATTTTTACTTTTTTCCTTTTTTTTTCTTCCCATTTCAGATTAGCTTCCACTCTTTGGTTCAGCCATGTGCCCTTTTCTCTCTCTCTAAAATAATTAAGGCATATATATACAGATATATTTTCGCTTTTTGCTCAGAAGTCAGCACTAGGATGAACTCAAGCATGCAAAAAGCAGGCATGTAAGTGCCATCCTGATTTCACGTCTGAATGTCTGTGCAGGGACATAAGTTTATCACTGGCAGTTTAGTGATTTTGAAGCAGGCTGTGGGAAGTCTGTCTTTGTCAGGGTTAATTGGGAGCCTCCAGGTGGTTGCTATCACTCGGGCTTTGCTCTTTTCATGGCCATTTCTGAAGAGACTTTTGTGTGTGGACGTGTGTGTGAGAAAGAATGCCGCTTGAGCTCACAGACAGGACTTGTTTAGACAGAGCTCTAACCCATGCTGCTGATGAAATCCAACCTGTTTTAAATAGAAAAAGTAACAGTTTACAGATGTTAAGTTTTCCAGTTGGGAAAGGAATCAATATCACAGAATCAGAGAATGGAGTTGGGAGGGGCCTTTGGAGATCATCTAGTCCAACCCCCCTCCTAAAGCAGGCTCGTCTAGAGCAGGTTGCAGAGGATCATGTCCGCTCAGGTTTTAAATATCTCCAGAGAAGGGGACCCTACAGTCTCTCTGGGCAGCTTGTTCCAGTGCTCTGACACCTTAAAGAAAAGAAGCTCTTCGTCATATTCAGATGGAACTTCCAGTGTTTCTGTTTGTGCCCGTTCCCCCTCTCCTGACACTGAGCACCACTGGGAAGAATCTGGCCCCATTCTCTTGACACCCACCCTTGAGATATTTTTATGCATTGATAAGATCCCCTCTCAGTTGTCTCTTCTCCAGGCTAAACAGACACAGCCCTCTCAACATTTCCTCATAAAAGAGGTGCTCTAGACCCCTAAACATCTTTGTATACCTCCACTGTGCCCTCTCCAGCGTCTTGTCTTTCTTGTACTGAGGAGCCCAGAAGTGGACACAGTCTTCCAGATATAGCCTCACCAGGGCAGAGTAGAGGGGGAAGATCACCTCCCTTGACCTGTTGGCCACAGTCTTCCTAATTCACCCCAGAACACCACTGGCCTTCTTGTCCATGAGGACACATGGTTGTCTCATGGACAACTTGTTGTCCACCAGAACTCCCAGGTCCATTTCTGTTAGGTCAACTCCTAATGTGTATTGGTGCACAGTGTTATTCCTGCCCAGATGCAGGACTTCGCTTTGTTGAACTTCATTAGGTTCCTCTCTGCCCAACTCTGTAGCAAGCCCAGGTCTTGGTGAATGGTAGCACAGTTGTATCATGTACTTTAGGTGACTAAGGGCAGAGCTTAAATGGCAGAAATAAATGTTCAGTCTTCAAACAGCTCACAGAATTGAATGTATTCAAACAAATTTTCTTCAACGAGCTATTTAAATAGCCTTTGGTAGACAACAAATATAAACACTGCTGTCTGTCTGCAGAAATGTGTCTGAATTTCCCTGCTAATTTTTTACTGTGGGATTTTCACCAGAAGATATTCTTCTTTCATTTCTCGTGTGTTCTGTGAAACACGGAAAAGAAATTCCTTTTTCTCCAAAAGGCCTATGCACGGCTGACACTGATTTTTCAAAAATTTGCTCTGAACTTGTTTGAAATGTGGTTTTTTTCAGACTTTAGAGTAGAAAGACAGTAATAGGAATGAAGTGACACTAATAGTGCAACATCAGTTCTTTTCTTATTTCTCCTTTGCTTCAATATGCAAAGTCTGAGAGTTGCTGAAATATATTCAGTCCTGAAGGACAAAATAGGGAGCTGAAAAAAAGCAAGTGGCTGAATAGGAACATTGACAGTGGTTGTGAATTTTCCAAACTTCTTCACATCTCCGAGTTTTCACTTGCAAAGCAAAGACAAATTATCACTACTCCACAGTAGATCACTTCATTGGTAAGTGGATATGCAATGAAGCTCATACTAAAGCACTCATTACCCATCACATCTATAGCTCTTTAATTATGGGGATGGGAGATGGCAGTCAACTATATGAGTTAATCATTAAAAATTGCCTGTCATTAATTCCTCACTGTTTGGGAACTAGAGCTTGCAGGGTGAGCCTTTACTCAGCCAAAACCCCCAGTGAGGAAAACTTGGCTTTGCCAGACGAGGTCAAGTGGAAGTGAATGGGTGTTTTGCCTGAGTTAAGAAATACATGCGTTTTGTCATGGTTCAGACTTCTCACTTCCCCTCAGTGCTGTACAAAATCCCATCAGTCAGACTTTGCTGCTGCAGGGAGTTTTTGCAACGTGGATTTTGAAATTATCTCTATGAGCAATAGATTATAAACCTATGGTGCATAGCAGTTTTCTATGGGCACCATGTCCATTCTCTGGTGTATCAAGTAGTAGGCTTTCCTGCTTTTCTCCCCTCCCTGGTGAAGATTCCCTCTGCACAGGAGGCATTAGCTTTGGAAAAGGGTTTGACTTTCAGCGGCTCTCTTCTATTCTACAGGCTGGGGAATATGCTCCTGCTGCTTAACTGCTCCTGGGTCTTACAAACAGAATGGCAGCTTGCTGCCCAGGTGCTTGATTAATAAATATGTATGAATTTAGTATAAATTCAAGGTTTTGCTTCTGCAGTGACAAAGCTCAGTGTCAGTCAGTAGTGAAGTGCCTTCTCTTTACTACATACTCCTCACACTTTTTCTCTGTACAGTCCTGCCTGATAGCTTTGACAGAATGTAAGCTGGTTTTGTGCCATGGGCAAAGGTTTATGAAGACCAGGACTGGCAATTGAAATAATTAGTTTCATTTACTTAAACTAACTTTTGAATCTTAAATTGTGAGGAATAAAAAAATCCTGAGACATTCTAAGAAAAACAGAAGCCAGGGTAAAACTAGTGCATTAGAACAGCAGTGATTATCCTGCAATAGTAGAAAAGAAAAACAGACCATAAAAACCTTTTAAGGTAAGATTTACTTTTTTTGTCATTATCATTACTCACTGATGCTTTGTTCATTGCTATTTGAATTTGTATTGTGTACTAAAAGCATCTTTTGTGTAGTTTTGTTTCTTTCATGGAGCATCTCAGCAGAACAGAGCAGTTCTAATACCAAACTTGAGGATAAATGATATCCCGACATACAGACACAACCTTATAAGAAGGGAACAGCTTTCTCTGAAGAACGATGGAAGCTCAAAGAAGTTCCTGAGGTGAGAAGCAAAGTTTGCTGTACATGAAAGAGCTCAGGATTTTAAGGTGATGACTAAACTAGCTCTGGCCCAGCAAAAGAGTCCAGCATGTGTTGAGCTGTCAGTTCTGGAGGAGCTCCAATGCCAGATAGATTGATGCTCTGCCTAAGGCTGAACTGAGCTTGGTGTGTTTTGTGGTGGAGCAGACAAAGGCAGGGAACTGGACATGTGAACTGGGGTATTACATCACTTGTAGTTTTTACATTTCATGAACTTACTCTCATACCTCATTTCACGTAAAATCATTGTCCTGAGCAGCCTATTGGGCTGCAGCTGGAGCATATATCCTGGGGGACTGAGCTGTTTTCTCCTCCTCTAATACTGCAGAGGCTTGTAATTTTGCATGTTGGACTTACTCAGGAGGTCAGAGTAATTCAACCTGAGCTACTGCACATACCAAGCCACAGGTGTATGTATTAAAATGATTGCCTGACTTGATGTAGCTCTGGCTCAAACCTCTAAGGGCTGCAATTAATGCTGAAAGGGTGGAGAGTGGCAGAGGGAGCTGGTAGGGCTACTTGAACATTTCAACCACCCTGAAGAGACTATCCAAATTAATGGGTTTTTCATACCTTTGGCAGGACTGGAGTATGATTGTTATTTTCTAAGGCAGGGAAGCTGCTGAGAAAACACGGCATGAGAACACACGGTAGTATTGCTGCAGATAAAGATGGTGTGGTTATTAATCCCTTTCCAACATATGACAAGGCCATAATTACCTATTTTAAGTCAAACAGCAGACCCAGTTATTGTCACACCAGTGGACTGTTTGGTTATTATGGTTTACATTGCAGGAGTGCCCAGAGGCCCAAACTGTGTTGAAACACCTGTTTACTATGCATGGGACATACTTTTAGGGAGAACATCCCTGCCTGGAAGAGCTTCCTCTGCACACACAAAGCTGATCATGCGGCACTGGAGAAAAGAGAAAATGGGTGGTTTATCTGAAGTTGTAACTCAGGAAGTCCTTGACAAAGCTGTAAATCTCTCTAAGGACAGACTTGTTACTCATGCAAGGTAGAGGCACAGCAGATATGATCAGCTGATGTTTTGAGTTTGAGTCTAGGAAGAAAAAGCAGCATATGCCCAGAACAATCTCTGTTAAATAGGGTAGTGAAGGTATCAGTTCCACTTCTTAAGGAAGCAGACTGATCATGGGAGGCTTAAGGATTTTTGTGCACTTCTTTGCTAATGATCCCTTTAATTACTTGCTGTAAGTCATCTGGAATGAAAATACAACCATACTCATTTAAAGAAGAAAGGTTTTATAATGCTGTGTAATATCTATGGATTTAGGGCACCGTGGATTAAGCTTGTCAATTTCAAGCATTCAAAGTTACTAATCCACACTTTGTCTATAAAAAAGGACGAAGTGAGGCAGGCTGATTCCCCGAGGATGGCAGAGGAGTTCCACATATGCCTGTCTTCTGGAACTCCCATGCAGGCAGTTAACATTAATATCGGTGTTGCGATATTTACAGCCAGACGAAAGGGACACACTTGCAGTAAAGCACAGGTGGTTTCATTAGATACTTCTCTTTTCTGACATTTCTTTTATTCCACTTTCCTCATGTTTTAAAGTATGTATTTGTCACATTTGATTCTGTTTTCCTGTAATAGCTTCATCCACAGAGAATTCTCTTGGAGAACAGCCCAGAGATTTTTCTGTTTCTTCTTATGCCTTTATTTTCCCTGCATCTGCTATTACATCATTTATATGAGTTACATCCATGTAATTTTGGCTTTTATATCAGACTTACAATGCCATAGTCAGGCTGTCAAAATGGCTAAGTCCTGAAGATTTTATTCTGGCAGAATTTGTACTGAATTGTCTGTGATTGCTTCAATAAGTTGAATGTTGTAATATTCCTAGTAGGTAGGTCACAATAATATAGGTATAAGAATAGGGCATCAGTAAAACATCATTTTAGAGGCCAGTAAAGTGAATCACATTGTGCATTTTTCACAAGGTCAATGATAAACTCTTAGAAATCAAGGAATCTTGATTTTGGGTTCAGTTTTAAACCTTTGACCACACTTTTTTGTTCTATAATTGATATGTTTATTGTTAGGTTTCATTTAATACTGAATTTAATAAATCCTGTAATTCTTTCCTGCATCTCAGTGATAGATGCTGGAATCTTGTATCAAGTAATTGGTTTAAGCTTCCTGTTTGTAGTTCAGTTGCGTTTCAAAGATCAGCATCCTTCCTGCCCAAGCCATCAACTTGTTTAACCCTACATCCCACCTGGGACTCAGTGTTTGAGATTCAGTAGGTGTGTATAGCAGAACACAAGAAAGAGGCAGGCAGATTACACTACATTCACAGAACCTTGTAACTACTGTTGCATATCTGAAGATCCTGCCACTGAGTAGGAGCTGCTCAAGGGCAAGATCCTGCAGTGCCTACAGGGAGCAAGTCACAGTTCCTGAAAACTGTGGTGGATTTTCCTCCACCCTTCCCCTACTTTTCTCCTCCTCCTTCTTCCTCTTTCTGAATCTCTCTCTGACTGGGAATTACTTGTTTAACTTAATTCAGAAAGCTGAGAACAGATAAAGGATACTCCTCCCCCCCCCAACTAATTTAGTAAATAAAGACAATTACCGATTTAATTTTGCTCACTCAAACTCCACCTATCCCCCTGTTTTCATGTGTGATCAGCCTATCAAAGGCTTCAATTTCTTTCTCAGCCACCTCCCATCCGACTTAACTGGAGTTATTAGTAGCAAAGTGTGAATTTTGTCAGGGGATGAATTACATCGGTGTTGCTGCCAGACTATTCACAGTACCTTTATTTAAAAGTCACACTTCATAAAATAAGTGAGGTGTCATGTTGGAGTGTATCTGAAAAGCAAGCCATGGGTAGGTTTTATGGGTAACACAACTGTTCTGTGACACCCTATTTTTCTGATGAGCCCTTTGACCACCCAGCTGCTGTGTATTACCACCACCTCTAGTGTCTATCTTCTTTTAAAATGGAATTGTGACCGCCAGTGCTGTATGTATGCAGCCTGAGGTATGGAACAGCAACACCTAGGGGACTTCTTAGGAGGAATTTGTGATTGATGGACCATGATGTGAGTAGGCTCTGGGCCACCCAGGATGGGGGATCCCACCCATGTGCAGGCTTAAGAGAAGGTATTAGCTGAGCCTTCAGGATTAGTGCTCTGGATTCCCCCTCTGAATTTCTCCACTCATCTCATTCTGGTAGCCTTGGTTGTTGAATTTGATCTGAGCAGATTCCTGAGAAAACAAAGTACGTGTAAAAGCGGTTGCAAATTAAAGGAGATTAGAAAAGGTTTATAAATAGTGCTGGGCATGTCCATCACACAAATGGTGTTTGAACTGATGAAGAAATGAGCATAGGCACTCTGGGTTGGTTGGTTCATTTTTAATGTCCCTATATAAGTAGGTGTTAGTGACAACACTGAAAGAGCCTGGCTGGATAACAGATTTGATGGAATAGCAAATCCTTTAAGATTGAGGGTCAAATGCAGCTCAGATTTGCACACCTGGTACTCCCACCCTATGTCAGTGATATCAAATAGCTAGATTTCAGTCTTAATGTACTGCAGCACTGTTTGCTTGATAGGGGATATGTGCTGTCAAATAACTTCTGGGAGCTGAAGAGGGATCCAAATTGCAGATTTGCCCACTAATAACATGTCTCCTTAAACAAATATCCCACAGTAAGCAAATTTCCCAGTGCTGGAGTGGTACAGTTCTAATGGCTCCTTGGATAAAGCAAAGAAAGGAAAAGAAATACAGAAAGGAGAATAATATAAAGAGGCAGAAGCTGTAAAGCTTTCCTGGCCTTTTTGGAGAAGAATCATGAGATGCTAGATAAGATTTGAAAGGAAGACTATTGCCCGCAGCATCATTGCTCTTGGGACATATGCACATGATCCCTTGCAGCTAGATACCCCTTCTCCACAGGGAAGGGGACAAGCTGCAGAACAGGACTAAGTGCTGAAAAGAACTTTACCGTCTGCTACTGCAATTAGTTGTGCAATTTGTGGCTGTTAGCACAGGACACGTCACACCCTGGTCTCTGCATGTGGTTAATGGGGATCACTGGGCAGGATTATTTCCCAGTACGTGTCATCTTCACTATCTCTCTGACTCATATTTCTTCCACTGTGTCTGCACCCACTGTATGACACTACAACATCAATGGCAGTCGTTTCCTTTGGCACCAGAGGAATCCACTCCAGCAAGCAGCCAGGCTGAGTTGTCAGTCTGGAGAGCTTCAAATGGATCATAATCAAGTCTTCAAAGTACAGGGGCCTCATTTTTCACACAGTAGAGTCTTCTGACGCTTGTTCAGATGGTCATTTCAGAGGGACACCTCTGAGCATTTGAGTGAGAACAAGACCATTACATTCACTTTATATCAGTATATAAAATCCTCCATCAGTAGGTGAGTGAGTTACAGAGCAGATTATTAAATGCACATCATTCCTATCCACATATGAAACTGAGATTTTGGTGCTTAAAACCATAACACATTTAAATACTTTGGAAATTTAAAGTCTAGGCAATTGGGGTATATTATTTTGCAGAATGTGAAAAAAAATGGGGGCCAGGGTACTATAAGCAGGGATACCCCCCATCAGGGCCACAGATTCAAATGCTGCTCCACATTAACACACACAAACCCCTTCTTCTGCTTCTTAAAAGGTTTGTGCTTATGATTCCTGCCACACTTATTGGTAATAAATGATTACAAAAATAAGCTATGAATTTGTATTTAGGTGTTTCCATAAGGTTCTGCTAGGCTAAATTTGTCTGCGGCAAGTTACTGTATTTGGCCATTTGCTGAGGCACATCCCTCATATTTTCCCAGCAGTTCTATTTTCATAGTTCTTCCAGGAAAAGAAGGAGTTTAAAACTGCTCCATATTGAAGAGGATGTAAAGAGAAGTAATTTGAATATTTGCTTCAGTTTTCCTGGAAAGGGAGGAAAGGGTTCTCTTTTAGCTGCCGCAAGTTCTTTGTTGTCCTTGCTAATACTTTCAGTCAACGAACCTTAAGATATTGTGTAATCAGGAACAGAATGTGCTGCCAGCAGATGCTTAACTTTTTGCACCTAGTTCACAGCCAGGCAAACTGAAGCAGAGCTAAGGGGTGAAATAGGACCAGCACCTGAGTTTCTCTGCTCCTTCCTCATGCACTATCATTGTGTTATTCATTGTGAGAAATTAATGTATTCTCCATTCAAGACACTTCATGAAATACAGGATAAAGACTTCTGTAGTTATAAAAAGTCACCTAGGTGAAAAATAAAAAGATGCTTAAAAATGCAGATAAATATCAAATAATACTAAAAAAAAATTGCATAAAAATCCATAGAGATTCTTTCTCATTTTGAAGATTTGATGCCTTTGGGCAGATTACTATGATGCTCACAAAACCAAGTCTGAAATCTCCTTGAAAGATTCTTCTGCTCCTAAAGTTTCATAGTAAATACATTGAGCAATATCCCTGCTGAGTGTATTGGTTGCCTGCTGCACAGCTGAGAAGAGATTGGTGCTGACAGCTCAGAAACAGCAGTGCATGGATACCTGCTCCAGGTGCTCTTCTTTCAGTGTTCTATCCCCAAAGTCTTATGTACATTGTCATCTTCATTGGAGTGGTCCTAAACCAAAGCAAACTGACATAACTAGCTGCATAAGTACAGTAAAGACACTATGTTGTGGTTAAACCCAGCCGTAAATCAGCCACACAGTTCGCTCACACCCTCTTTCTTCCCTTCCCCCCATTCCCAGGGGAATGGGGAGAAGAATCGAAAGAATGTAACTCCCATGGGTTGAGATGAGAACAGTCCAGTAACTAAGGTATAACACAAATCACTGCTGCTGCCATCAATAATAACAACGATAAGGGAAACAAGAGGGGAAGAGAATACAACTGCTCACCACCCACTGACTGATACCCAGCCTGACCCAGCAGTGATCTAAGCCTTCCGGGTCCCTGCCCCCAGTTTTTACATCCTGGGCATGACGTGCTGTGGCATGGAATACCTCTTTGGTCAGTTTGGGTCAGGTGTCCTGTCTCTGCTTCCTCCCAGCTTCCCCTCCTCCCTGGCAGAGCATGAGGCTCAGAAAGTCCTTGGTCAGACTAAACATTTGAGCAGACCTAAAAACATCGGTGTTATCAGCGCTGTTCCCAGGCCAAAAGTCAAAAACACAGCACTGCACCAGCTACTAAGAAGGAGAAAAATGACTGCTACTGCTGAACCCAGGACACACTGGTGCACTCGAAGTTAAATTTGCAATGATTAAGCTGAATGCTAGTCTTCTACCTGTATGTTTCAAATAGGTTGAGCTGCTCTTCCTCCTGTTGAAGTTGGTTGAGGAATATGTCTGGATGGGCTTTGTAAATTTATGGCAAGGACCCTCCCCAGTGTGCTTAGGGAAGGTTGGCTTTCAGGGCTTGGATATACTGAGCTAATTTTTGATCACTATAAATCAATGATCTGGCACTGTTGCGGCCATACAGGAGGAGCTTTAGATTCTCATCTGATTTCTTTTCCTAACAGTCTTTTCTGACTGCCTCAGCAAATGCCTATGGTACAGACAAATGGGGCTTTACAGCAAAAGGGTGCTGCTTCCCTGTCTCTGAGATCACTGAGTTTCAAATGGCTGATTGCCCCTAGTGCTATAGTTTTCATTCAGATCATTTGTCCCTGCAAGAGGTTTAATTTATTGGAATTAATTTCATACAGCTGCTGGAATACAACAAAGTGCAAAGAGAGGGAGTTGAGCGAACTCAGCCCCCACAGTGCCTGTCAGGATGGAAGCTGCCATCTGTCTCCCTGACGAGCTGCATTAAGGTTTTTTGCCTGAGAAATCTGTGTGGTTTGTTTCAGTCTCAGACACTGATCCTCAAAGATGCTCTCTCGAAGTGGCTAATGTCTGATGACAGTGAGCCCTGAGTGGGGTAATCACTGCAGGTAAAAGCACAGTAAAGCTGCAGCTCAGACTGAAAACTCACCTCTGTGGTAAGGTGAGAGGAAACCTTCTGATGGCAGATAGCAGGTGGGGCTATGTGGCTTCTTTAAAGATGTCATGCATACTCTGCTGAGCCAAATCATTTTGGGGTCAGATCTTCACTAAGCCCTTTGCAGTCATTTTCCCCCTATAACATTTTTGTTATAGACCTGAAGTGGTCTATAACACTGCTTGATGGGAGAAAGAGAGTCTCTACCAGGGACACCCTGTGAGATACAAGGCAAAAGAGTATTTCATTTCTAGCAGTACCTTGTTCACTCTTGTTCTGTCAGTATTTGTTGATGATTTTGACCTTTTTGATCTAACCAGAAAGCAAATTTTTGCTACTTCAGTTAAAGGCCAGATTGGATGTGGCTTTGAGTAACCTGGTTTCAACCAGATTGCTCCCATGCCAGAAGGGTTGGAGCCAGATGATCTTTAAGGTCCCTTCCAACCCAAACCATTCTATGATTCTATGAAATCAGTGCAAACCTTTATTATTGTAGAGGTAGGAGCCCTGTGCATGGACTGATCTCACAGGTACGCAGTACCTTTGCTCAGGGAGGCTCAAAGTACCCACATTGCTCAAATGGTGAGGTCAGATGAACAGTTTGGAAACATGGTGTTGCCTCTGAGCTGTGCTCTGCTGGGTGACAATGTGACATTGCTAAGCCACTGCAGGACAAAATGTCTTTGCTTCACCTCTGCTGAAGACTTTGCTGGGAGCCAGCAGCTTTGAGGGTGGGAAACATGAGTTGTTCAGCACTGTACTGTAGGAGCAGAAGTGACTGCTTGGCCTTACCACAATGAAATAGAAATGTATGTATTTCTATTTTAACACCTGCAGAGCTGTTTGCATGGATTGGGTTTTAACTGGTACAGTGCTATGGATGGAAGTTCCCATAGGCTTTAGACATTTTGGGGGGAGAGGGAAAGAATTGTCACTCATGCGTTTGAGTAGAGCTCAGCACTTGGAGTCCTGACATAATGCGAACATCTAGATATCACTGCAATATAAATGATAAGTAATAGAAATGCAGTGTCCTACTAAGACTAATAGTAATGAGGTAGAAGGAAAATTACTACTTCAATGATATAACAGCATTTTGTGACATACAGGCATTATATAGTTCAGCAAATGGGTAGTCAGTTGTAAACCAGACTAATCAGGAATCTAAGTGGTCATTCTAGGATGCTTTTAAAGTAGTCACTGATTGCTATAATGTGTACCTATGCTTCAGCCAGGAGGAGGAAAAGGTCCAGAACATCCTTGAACTGTGATAGGGCTTCTCTGTGTTTGTCCCCTTTCCTGTTGAAATGCCAGTCCCTGTCTGTGCATTTTAGGGCATATAGTCAGCATTGAGATAAGAAAGAAGTTAGAAGCATATGTGCTTAGTGTTTCCCTTCAAAATGACATCAAGAGCATAGGAGCATAGGAAGGGGAAGGACCTTGTGTACTTCTGGGTGCAGTCCTCTCCAGCTACAGTCTGTCATTTTATGTAATCCACTCCTTAATGGAACTAGTCCTGTTTTAGTATTTTTATTTCTGTCATCCCTATTTGGGGTTGTTTCGGATCCCCACTTCCTTAATGGATAGAATCCTTCATCTAATTTCCAGCCTAAATTCCTATCATGGATGGGTAGTTCATAAATGTTTGCTCTTCTGCCAACATAATCTTTTCATTAAGTAGCTCTTTCCCTTCACTGACAATTAACCTCCTGATGTATTTATACAGAGCAATCATATAATTTCTATCTCTATTTGGCCAAGCTTTTCTAGGTCCCCTGGTACTGTTAACTTTCCGTTACCAAATACATGAAATAGTTGAAGGTCCTATGGGGAAAGATATCACCCCCGTGAGAGCCATACCATGGTGGCATCTGATGAGCTGGCACATGGGAAGGAGAATACAGCTCACATACCCATCTATGGAGCCTTGATCGATACTCAGAAATGTAACCCAACCTTGGCATATAGGTCTGGAGACAAAAATCCATGTTTCTCCAAAGACAGTGAGTAGAAAGGAACTTCCACCCATTGGTTGAATGAGGACTTTTGCAAAGCTGTCCAAGAGAAGGTCGGTTTCCTACTGGATATTCCCTTCCTGGAATTATTTTAACCTGCACCTGCATATTCGTATTTGTCACTGTGGAGCCTGTCTGAAGGAAGATATTCTTGTGCAGCATCCTGCCTTCCTGGGTCTGCATTCAATATGCCAAGAGTTACTAAATGGGTATTTCTTGGATGGTGTCCTTTCCTGGATTTTGTGGTTGGCTGGTATGCACAGATAAGGTAATCACCGCTGCCATTGCAAGGAAAAACAAAACTGTGCGAAGCAGGAAGGCTGCAAATCTACTTTATATTCTTGGTCATTTTTGCTAGTATAACAGCTGATTCACTTTCTGCTGGCTGCCGTTGGGAGAATTGCTCAGTGCTGGAACCACTCACTCCAAATCCCTCAGAGTTCTGGACTGCCCATCTGATTGGCCCAAATGATGGAGCCAAAATATACTCTGGCAAAAAAAGAGCAAAATAATATCCAGCTGAGCAGGTTTTGCACAAGTAAATCCAACCACCTTTCCTTTTCCATAATCCTTTCCCTACCTGTAATCCATTATTTTTCAGAAATGAAACTGGTCCTTCACTTGCTAAGTACAGTGCTTTGTGGACAGTCAGCTGAGCCAGGAAAGTGGTACCACATACTGAATTTTGCACTGGGAATTGTGCAAAACATGTCCTATTGTCCTGAAACACAGGCACTTTTTCTTGGTGCCACAGGGTCTTCAGGCTCCCAGTTGCACCAATGGGAAAATAAGGAGCATTGCAGAGTGATGAAGGAAGAAGGTGCCTCTATTCTGAACTTTTCTCTGTCTGCAGCTTCAAACAAATCAGCACGTTTTGTCACATTGCTTGTTGCTCTGCTGCGTCACACCAACTCTCCACTTTCCTTCCCAAAGGCTCCCATATACAGAGTTCTGTGCCTCACCCACAAGGCATGACTCTTTCTGGCTCAGATGAACTGTTGCTTTCCTACACCAAATTCCCACACAGGCATAAAAGGAATGTTAAAAACTGTGACCCTTGGGAATTTCCATCTGTAACTGATTCTGTCTTTAAACTGCCTCACCGTTGTACATGAAGCATCTGAGAAAATAGTGGGAACACTGGAGAGCTGTTCCGCTACCGTGATACCAGTATCCATCACTTCTGGCTGTGGAGGAGGAGGCAGATGGTTTGAATGTGGTGTTTACAGCACTCTTTTGGGGATGCATCCACTACACACCGCGGAGGATGTATTTTGGGATGCTCTATAAAGAAGCAAGGCATGGCAATGAACACGTGCAGTCAGCATACAAGCCATACACTCACTTGGGCAAGAATTCTCACATCAGGTTAAATTCTACTTTGAAATACTTTGCTTCCTTCCTAGTTGGATTGAGCCCTGTTTAGTCTTCAGTGAAGAAAGCCTGCCAAGAGAGATGGTGGCAGGCATGACAATGGATGTGGGAAGGAGAAGACTTGCTATCACCACCCTTAAGCAGCAGGAAAAGGAGGCCAGGTTTGCTAGGACAGTGGGGCCATCTCCTGATGGAGGGGCTGGGTCCAGGAAGAGCTGGCAGGAAAGTAGGGAAGAATGGACTTATTCCAATGGGCAGCTGAACACCTCCAGCTCTGCAATACCCAGCAGATCTACCTTCTCCACAGGTTCCCTTTCCCTACACAGTCTGGGAATCAGCTCTGCTGTCACTAATAAACTTGGGGGCTCTCTTGAGGATCAGGACTGTAGATATTCACCCTTATGGCTGGAAAAATCCTCTATTGCTACATGGCTGAAAAGCCTGAAGACAGCTCTGACTACCCCAGAGCAGCCAGCAGCAGGATTTATCATGAGATCTTCTTCGGGGAACGGTGGAACCCCTGAGAGAGAAGGTAAAATGATATCTTTGCAATGAACATGACTTGGCTTTTCTAATCTTTTGCTTTTGTGAGCTGAATCATCCAAATATCAGCATTTGCATGGCCACGTTATCTCAAAAGCAGCAGATCTAACAGCGCATAATTTCTTAAGGGTTTATGTTTTGAGGCTGATCTTCCGTGGGAATTGCCCAGTTTCTGAAAGGAGTTGAGGTCATGGTACTGTCCTTCTCTCAGTGGGGGTATTAGTGAGGTTTCTCACTTCTCTCTGATTACTTAGTACTTCTACAGAACTTGCCAGGAGCTCAATAATATTGAGACCTTTATCCCTCTACTAAATTTGGCTGCTGCGAGCCAAAAGATTAAAAAAATATTTGGGAGGAGCTGACTGTTCCACAAACACAAATTAATGACATAATTCAGCAGGAAAGTGGGCCAGAAAAGACTGAGGAATGATGAGGAATTTAGCCAACTCACTAATGATGTTCAGGATTGTGCTTGGTCCCAGGTGGGAAAACACAGGTGGGTTCTTTTACATGCAAATTGCCCCAACAAGGCAGAAAAGACTTGAAAACCCTTTGCCTAAGTGCAGGAAAAGTGCTTCCTAGTTTTGCTGCAGAATAAATGTCTTGTCCTCCCCCTGTCAATTGCCTTTCCCAGCATATGCCTGTTTTCTCTGCTTCAATCAGAAGCTTTCCAGGCAGGAGCTGTCTGCTGCTGTGTGTTTGTACACCACCTCTGATAATGAGAACTTATTCTTGATTCAAACTGTTAAACATTCCTATAACCCCAGTAATGTATACTAATAAATAGTTGAAGTAGGAGCATAGAAACTATCAAGAGAGCTGAAGCTTGTTTAGCTGGATAAATGGCATTCGACTGCACTTCTAAGAACATTTTGAAAGTGAACTAAAGTTTTCATTCCTTGCCAGGATCTGTGTCATGGCCATCACTAACACCTAAAGCAGTGCAGAGCTCTCTTCCAGAGCCTGCGTAGCTACCTCAGCCACTCTAACAAACATATCTACTATGATAGATAGCCCTAGGTCCAATCTCTGATCATGACAGATAAGCAAAGGAAGAAGTGATCTGAAACAAGTTAATTTAAAAATACATTTATTCCTGCTGGGGTTTGCTAGTCTCTGCATGCTGTGTAGGATCAGAGGATTTAGCCAGGCTTGCTTGTGAAGATGACTTCCCCAATTTTGCTTCACCTTTTTTGGACTACTTTAACTTCATTACCCCAGGTTATGTATGGTCCCACCACTCCTTTGTGGAAAATATTTTTCCATGCCGTTGTCTGCCTGTCTTTTGTGTGTACGTGTTTGCTATGGTAAGCTTTCTCTTTTTTTCTGAGCACAAGCTCTGTAGGCTTCTGCTGTTAATGGAAGTTCTGTAATGCCAGAGGGATGGCTGTGTGTATATGGTGAGGGGAATGTATGGCATGGCCCGGCACAAACTCAGGCCCCTTAGACAGAAGTACATAAGTGCTATAGGAAGGACAGGGGGCGTCTCTATCACACAGAACTTCATGTCCCCTATCAGAGCAACAGGAGCTTGAGCTGCTTCGCTTCCCAGCTGGCCCATATGACAAACTGCCCCCTCATGTGGGCTGTGTCTGGCAAATGGGGGGTTAAACTGTAAGTGCTACAAAGAAGCATTATAAAAAGATTTGGGAAAAAACTGTCCCATCTGTGGTGGGGCCCACCCTCCTGGGGAGGGCTGGGTCAACAGCTCTCTCACACTGGGAGCAGCTCTGAGGCTTGAATAATTATGGCTGAAACTGGGCAGCTTTGGGATGTCATTTTACCTCTCTGCAGGTTGTCTGTGCCCGGTAACATCAGATGTCTTGGGGTTTTACATGGATACTGAGAATAATTGTATGGAGAATTTAATGAGCAACCTTTAAATATGTTATATAACGAAGTCAAATGTCTATTTTTCCTCAGTAGCTTTAAGTATTTTCATGTAGCTATAAAATCCCCTATTTTTAAATAGCTGTGACTTTGCAAATCTTTTTCTCATAGAAAGATTCAATTTTATTACTTACATTTTACTTTCATTTTACTCTTTTTTACTTTCATTTAATATCCTGTTGTTCTATTTTGAAACATTTCCTAAGCCTGAACACCAAAGCTAATACTTTACCATACTCCTTTGCTATTCCCAGTGAATGAACATCTTGCCGAGCAACCAACCGCTTTACAGGCGACACTCAGCATAATCAGATCTTTACCGAAGCCTGGCAGAGGCTGCCTGTTACCTGACCATATCTGATGGACCTTCAGTTATCCCGTGCTTGGACCTCCTGCCAACCTTTCTGGGGAGACGAACTTCATTCCCACCTCATCCATAGCATTTTGAGCAGGAACAGCTGAAGGCATGGCAGGTTAATCTGAGGAGGATAAGCATTAGGACTGGTAATGAAGTATTGGCTTGTTGTCGTTTAGTGTTCCTCATGTGAGAGTGGGCTGTTGCCAATACGCTGGCTTGTCAGCAAGACCCCATGACACTTCATATGAAGTGGAGATATTAGTACGTATAATTTGCATCTGGATATCCAAATACAGATTAGTTCTTCTCCATAGTTTAAGACCTGTGTCCCTATGATGGACTGTGTTGTTTAACACCACTGCCTTAATAATAAGATAGTAAATTTTGCTCTCTACACACATAGTTCATCCTCTATGCATGCAACTACAGCTACATGCCAGCTGAATTTATGAGGAAGATGGTCCCAGAAGACAAACACACATAGTTTACCACAAAAGTGTAAAGATTCCCGGTTGATATAAAAACTCTCTTTCCAGAATCCATCTAAGCATTGTGAACCCTCGGGACAAGGAAGACTCATCTCAGCCCCACCAGTGGTTCTCAGCACTGGGCACCTCCACCCCAGGTATGTTGCAGAAAGATGGACATGACATGCAGGTATTTGTTTTCATGTGAAATGCTGCTTTTTTTTGTTTCTCAGTTCTGTTTCTCTGACTGCTGCTTGCCCATCAGTAGAGTGGGCAATGTGACACTTAACTTGTATTATTCATCTGTGCCAGGAGACTGGATAAATACTTGCACAAGTGCTTTTGGGATCTTGGTTCAAGTGTCCTTTCTGTGAGCTGAAGCCTTCAGTGTCAATCTGAGGGCAAGGTATGGATCAGGTGGGTCAGAGACACATATCCACCTCCCTGAGCACCGAGCTCCATGCCAAACAAAGCTGCTTTGTCTTCTCTTTCTCGGATGCCACTATGACTGTTGATTTCACACCTTTATATATCTGTATACATATATCTTTAAAATGTTCATCACACAGACTTGTCTTCAGAAGTGAATTCCTCTTGATTCAACATATTTCAGTGAGTTGACTCATAATCAGGACGAGCACATAACTGACACATTTCTGCTTCAGGTGGGGCAATTAAGGAAATTTGGCGTTGAGAGCAGACATTGTTTTGACAGAGCAAGTCTGGAGGAAAAAAAGAGACACTATTGTTCAATCATGTAACTTCTGAAGATGAAAAAGAAGTCTTTTGTTTGCCTGGATGCTCCTCTAGTCTTAAAGTCAATAGGGCTAAAGAGCAGTAATGAAAAAGATCATGTTGAAAATGCCTCGTCTCATTCAATTCTCTTGCCTTGTCTTTCCAACCTGCACTGAATAAAAATGTTCTTCACTTCTGGACAGATTATAAAATTTAAAGTGTATTAGCAGACACCAGCTGTGTGCTGTAATTATTTGGCTGAATCTTCTGACGTTAGAAGAGAAAATCTGAATTAATGGTTCAGATGCTGTCCTGCCTGGCTCCCTAATATCCCCTACCTTGCACCTGGTGCATCTGCACAGAGCAGGGATAAAGCAGCAGGAGGGCAGAAGGGGATTGTCAGGGACATGCAGCACGGAGGGACAGATGACTACTCATGCTGCAAGAGCTTTTTGCAAAGTATTAACCGGTCTCTGTTAATAGTCCCAAGTGAAGAAGGGAAAACTCAGTTGTATTTCTTTCCAGATGGCTGCAATGTTGTTACAATAGTCAGGCAGGACTTGAATCAGCTATCTAGAGAGAGAGATCTAAAGTCTTTCGAGATGCCCAAAAGCAGTGACTTTGATTTGTGTGCCTCAGGTGATTTTCAGGGAGGTGCAGCTCCAGCTGGGTTGCTTATCCCAGGGCTGGAGCAGGTGGGTGAGGGATCAAGGCTGGGTGACACCACCATGGTTTATTAACTTCTTTGCCTTATTTTATTTAAATGAAGAACAGCAAAATATATTGCACTCTTAAATCAGTAATTCTTACTGGTGGAAGCTAATTCAGAGCAGTAAGAGAGAATCAGTAGATAAAGCAGTGGGTGCTGAGGCTTTTCATCTGCGCTTTATGTGGCTTTGGACTTCTGCCTGGGACTACGCTCCATCTTCTTATCTGATCTGATTGTCCCCTTGTGTGAGGATATTGATTCTCTCTGCAGAGCCAGTCACACCTCCTGTCTCCACAATGGGCTTAAGTGCTCTGGAGCACACTTAGTTTGATTTCTCCTGAAAAGAGTCTAGTTCATGTGCACCAAAACTACCCGGTAGACTGAGCCAACATGCAGTAAACAGGGGTGAAGACTGGAAAATTTGCTTTGCAACTACATGACAACCATGGACCAAAATCCTAAAGTGAGAGGCATGGGGCATCTGTAGAAAATTCCTTTTCCATCTGCAGTAACTTGAATGCTTTTCAAATTGTAACCAATGTTACATGATAGTTTAGATAATCTGTTTATCACCTGTAAATATAGGGACAGATGTTCATTGCTGAAGAGGACTGTACTGACACCTTTGGACTGTTCACATTTTGAGGAGCACTCTGATTGACAAATGCCAAGTGGGCTCTACAAGCGTGCATTGGTAAACCTAGCCTGCAGAATCCAGCAGCTGTTTTATAATAGAGCATTCTGAATTCTGTTTAGTTGCCAATCTGTCCCCATCCTTTGGTGGCACATGTTTTTCCTCTTAAAGCTTTTTCCTCTAGCCATGGGAGATGGAAACTTACTGTAGAAATGAAAGCTGAACCTTTGGGGGAAAATTTGTTTCACCAGTGGGGCCTTCAGACAGGAAACTACAGAATAGGATGAGACTGGAGATAGAATTGCAAAAGTTGGCAGCCTTTACATGTATATATTACAGGGATACCAGAGCGGTATTTGCTAGTATTGAGAAAGCCAAAAGGTTTTGACATAGCAGCTCTTGACCTTCAAATATAAGCCTTTAGGAACAGGGTACAGCATGTACACAGGCAGTGCTATACTAACAATAATTTCCTTTTTTGTGCTGGTGTCTGCCTTTGCCTCGCCTCTCCTAGTGAGCAGGGCTTTCAGTAGTAATAATTAGAAAAGCAATAGTTCCTCTGGTGCTCTGATAATACTGAATAAGAAAATATTCAAAACCTTATAGACCACTATGTGAATCAAGTTATTGCATGTGAAATCTTGTGCAAGTGCTGCTTGAAGTCGGTTATTCATGGCAAAACTATTCGTGTGGCTAATAATGTGAACAGTGGGCAAAATGAAAATCTGATATGACATTTATTGGTTCTGTTATACCATTTGGAAAAGGGCCAGTACGTTAAATTGGAAATGCTGGTATGATTTGCCATGATGCATCCATTTTGACTACATGTTTTAGATATCCACTGGTTGATTAAAAGAACAGAGTACTTGGCAGATCACCTGGGGCTTTCTGTCACAAAAGAGAGGAAATCTGGAAATTCCAAGGTAAATTACATATGAAGCGAGCCAAAGGAGATTTTATAAATGGTTCATTGATGTCAAATTGAGAAGAATCCAATAAATAATACACAGTCTGAGCTACTTCTTGTTCCACATGCTCTGCATCATTACCAATGATTGTGCAAAGAGAATGCCAAATATCCTTTTCCAGAAAATACAGAATTTTTTCCATAAGCTTTTTACATCAAACACGGCTAGGAATACATTTCTGAATAGGTTATGAGACAGGTTACTCAGAACCCTTTTTGCACTGAGATTAGAATCAGAGCTGCTAGTCTATAGTCACATTCAGTTATTCACAGGGAGTCTCACATTTTGTCCCAGGCTTTACAGGTTAGGCATGTATCCACCTTTGCTTTGTCTGTGAAAAAAACAGATCATTCTCTCAATCATAAAGCATCTGAAAAGAAAGTGATTCCTAGATGGGGGTCTGTTTCATTAAGACTATCTTATGCGTGTGGAATTAAAGTAACTTATTCTTTTTCTGTGCAGTTTTCATGAGCCATAGTCATAATGGAACTCAGGAGGGGTTCATAGGAAGATGTCTTGTAAAGCAGGGACACACTTAAAGGCTTTATAGGTTTTTTTCAATCTTGTGGTGTAATAAATTGGGAAAGAAAATGCAACCTAATGTCTACTGCAAGGTGCTGAATGGTACGATGTCTATGTTTATCCCTGGCTCTGGCACTGACTCTTGTGCTCTTGAGTGAGTCATTGCTTCACCTGTGAATGAGATGGCAGTGATAAAAATCAATTTTATCTATATCCAATGGAGGCAGTGATTTCACAAGGTCTAATTCTGCTTTTAAAGCATGTTTTGAAATACTCTAAAAAAATATTGCAATGAGATATTGTTGTGTTTCAAATAAAAACCCCTACAAGTTTCATAGTTTAGAAATGGTATTTTTGTTCACAAAATGATTCAGCCCTTGTGAAAAATCAACATTTGAGCTACAAATCACTGGTCTGTTTCTAAGAGACTTTTAAATATAACAATATGGAACAGGATGTAAATTTTATGCTGTTTGAAATTACCTTTCAAATGAAGGTGACACCAAGGATTTTTATTAAGGGGTCTAAGGTGAACTGTTGAGGTTACAGAGCACTAAATCTGATCTCTACTCACAAATTAGTGGAAGTATAATATGAATGACTAGAATTACTAGACATACTTAATGTTATAAGTTGAAGAAGAGCCCAGTTAAACTTTTTTAAAGGAAAATTGTATTATTTACTAGACTTCTTTGAAGAACTCACCATGTATCATAAAATTATCATAGAATCATAGAATAGTTAGGGTTGGAAAGGCCCTTAAGATCATCTAGTTCCAACCCCCTGCCATGGGCAGGGACGTCTCACACTAGACCATATCACCCAAGCCTCTGTCTAGCCTGGCTTTGAACACTGCCAGGGATGGAGCAATCACCACTTCTTTGAGTAACGTGTTCCAGTGCCTCACCACCCTCACAGTAAAGAATTACACCAAGAGGAGTATGCTTTCGCACAATGCATGGCCAAATTATGAGCTGCTTTGCAACATTCATTTCTATAGATCAGATGCATATATAAGCCGATGATAGGAAAAGACAAATTTAATTAAGGAGAATTAAACACTGTTACAAACACTAGTCTTTAGTTACTAAAAATTATGATTTAGATACCACCCTTCTGAACGCTAAATCTGTAATGCAGAGCAGACAATGATCACTTTATATTTTTCCTGTTTTCTAATGTATTTTCTCCTTCTGGCCACTGCTGGCTGTTGCATGTCGTGGTTTAAGCTATGAACTCACACAGCTGCTCTCTCACTCACTCCCCAGTCTTTCTTCCCTCCGCTCCTGGAGGGATGGGAAGGAGAATCGAAAGAATGCAACTCCCACAGGTTGAGATAAGAACAGTTTAGTAACTAAGGTATAGCACAAACCACCACTGCTACCACCAATAATAATGATGACAAGAGAAAAATACAAGGGAAGAGTTTTTCTTCCCCCCCACTCCAAGGGGGGGGGGGGGGGGGGGGGGAGGAATAGGAAGAAGAATCGAGAGAATGCAACTCCCACGGTTGAGACAAGAATAGCCCAGCAACCAAGGTACAACACAAACCACTGCCGCCACCACCAGTAATAATAATGACAAGAGAAATACAAGGGAAGAGGATAGAACTGCTCACCACCCGACGACCGAGCTGTGAACTAAAACAAAAAAACTCTTCCGGGTTCCGGCCCCCAGTTTTTTTTACATCCTGGGCATGACGTGCTGTGGCATAGAATAATCTCTTTGGTCAGTTTGGATCAGGTGTCCTGTCTCTGCTTCCCCCCGGCTTCCCCCCCTCCCTGGCAGAGCATGAGACTCAGAAGGTCCTTGGTCAGACCAAAACATTCTAAGCCGTAACTATAAACATCGGTGTTATCAGCGCTGTTCCCAGATCGAAAGTCAAAAACACAGCACTGCACCAGCTACTATGAAGAAGAAAATATTGACTGCTGCTGCTGAACCCAAGACATTGCAGTAGGCAGATCTGTTGTCCGAGATCTCTCCCTAGCACGTATTTATATCTGGACAAACCTCGTTCTAATGCAGTTCATCTATTGCACTGTTTGGATTGTATATTCTTTGCAGCAACTTGGTTACTAGAGGTTAAGATCATTGAAAAGCAATTTTTATACTGCGCCTCTTGATGTGAAGAGACAGTGGGCTAGAATACACACATGCAAATATTCTGACTACAGCCTCAGGGGCTCAATTTTTGGACATTTCAGTCCATTAACTCTACCTGGAAACCAGAGGCTAAAACCAAGTAGCAGCAGTTTCTATCTTCTTTTCTCTTCTCTGCTGCCCTGGTAATGATCAAGGACTTGTCTAGAAAACATTCAGACACAAAGACAAAATGGGCCTAAATGAAATTTAAAAAACCAACAAGAAAAGAGACTATGGTACTATTCTGAAGACTCTTTTCAGAAGCTGTTAATTCCTAATGCCACTCTGGAGACAGCTGGGGAGGGACGACTGAAGCTCTCCATTGCACAATAGTTTCCATGTTATGTATATGACTCTGGAATGGGAAGGACTCATAAATCTTTAGCAAATTGAATCCTGCACAGGATTCACAGGATGCCTGAGAGAAGCATGGAATGAGACTAGCTAATAAACCTGACCTAAATAACCTACAGTGAATCTTAAAGCAGACAGAAAACGTCTAGGGTTAATAAAATAGACAGAAGTGCTTGCAAACTTATTCTAAATACCAATTGATTCCACTTCTAATAGCTTTCTGAATCTACCACCACAGACCAGGAAAATGTCTCTTTAAAACACATTTTCCTGGAGTTTAGTGAAAGTAGTAGGAGCTGAAGACAAAATTAACAAAACAGTGACAGAAAATTCCAAATTAAAATCATGGCCCCTAAAAGTGACCTGTTACATTTTCTGTTCAGTACTGCTACATGCCATATAATTCGTCCCATGTTCTTTCTACAATAAGCTAATAAAGGAGAGCCGGAAGTAGCTGTAGAAGGCAGTCTGCCTATGTGGGAATGACCCCACACCCAAATGCCAGAGGGTACTGAGAGTGACATGATGTAGCAAAGCTATCCCTTTGACATTTTCATCGAGCAAGCTGCTCCTTCTGTTACCTTTTTAATGTGTCTTCTCTGTTTTTTAACAGAGAGTATCTTGAGCAGAATGTAACCACATACAGCCATGAGGCAAACATGTCCGAACGTGAGTGACTTTCTGCTTTAATTAGGTTGACTTGGTGATGATGTCCATCATAGTGCTGCAGCTTTCTTATCATCCAGCTCCACTTGCTTGTTATGAACCCACACTGGATTTGATGCCTCACTAGCTTTATAGTTTATACTGCCTCAAGCTTGACTTCTGTAATGCAAAGCAGAAAGTTTTGTGCAGATACTGAGGAAAGACACTGACTGAACGCTGTATTAGGATGAAGGGACCTCTGACTGTTAAGGTCCTTCCTGCTGTGAAGCAGATTCTGCAGAGCAGTACTTCAGATAAAATGTGCGGCACTCAAAAATGTATTGAATTGTACGTCATTAAATCTTTGCTCATACTTTAGAAGGATGGATTCTTTAAGAAGTCCACCCTTTCTAAAGGAAGTTTCAAGTAAACTGGGCCGATTGCCCCCAGCAGCACCTGTGTCTCTTAAGGGGGCCCCAGGTGACGCTCAGAAATAGCCCTGCACTAGGAGAGGTGAGAGCCTCAGCTTGCCTGGCCCTCTGCCACCCCAGGGACCAGCAGGCACATCCAGGGAGCCCTCAGCCTGCCTGATGCAGGGCTCTCAGACAGGTTGAATGAGTGGTCAAGGGGATGGATTTATGTATCTCTCCTCATCATTGGGGGAATCTCTAACCTAAATTAGACAATTTTAAATGGCCAAATCCCACTGTAACTACATAGATGATCCACTTCATTGCATAAGCGCTGAAGCACATATATTTTACTTTGATATCAGTGGGACATTACCAAGTGTTTATAGTCAACTACTGTCCTCAGTTCTTTACTGTCTAGAGGCAGTTGAGACATGACTTCCTAAATCTGGGCCACAATGCAAAGAGGGAACTGCAACTTTTTATGTATTTTTTATTTGCCTTTATCTAACACTTATGAGGGTAGCTGATACAAAAGGAGATACATGTAAACCTGAGTTTCTATACAGCTGACTATAACCTGAGTCTGAAGCAAATGACGTGCATTTTTTAGAATCGAAATAAATAGTTGATAAACAGCAATGCGGCAGAAAAGGGTTGGCAAATGCACTGTACCAGTAATCTGACAACAGTATCACTTCTGCAAGCTTTGAACAAGCTATGAACTGCAACCATTTTCAACTGTGCCTAAATGAGCCCTCAGTTGGTTTGAGTTAACTAGATGTTCGTCCTTGCACCTGGAAGTGAACCCAAGTAAAAAAACGCTTGGAATTAATCAATATATGAACCACATGATGAAAAAACCTCCAGGTGACCACACTGGTTGTGCAGCTTTGTACAAACATTTATTTTTCCTGGGACTGATATGTATTGAACGTAGCTGGCTATTCCATTCACTTGTTTTACTCTTAAAGAGTCTATTGTTCATCTGTTCTGCAGGCACGGTAAGTATCCATTCTGATCTGCAGTCCTAAGAGCTGCTGCAAGTGGCCCTTTATATCTTTCTCATAACTCTTAGGACAGCAAGGGGAATTTTATGCCGTGATTGGGGTTGTGCCAATTCATTGCTTTGCTAAAAGGGTGTTACTGAGGTTCAAGTGGGCAAAGGGAGTTACTGGTGTACCTGTGGTTGGCGTTTAGCATCAGGTGATTGCATATGACTCCAATTGTGGTAACAATCATTGAAACTATTTTTTATTACTTGTTAAGGGAGAAAACAAGAAGAATGTAGCAGAAGAATTTGACATATAATATATGAAATGTGATTTCAACACAAGGTTTTCCTTCCTTTGTGAAAAAAGTTATTGTAGGTGGATCTCTTGGTTAGTATTAAAGGTAGTATGAAATTTCATTTAGGCCCATTTTGTCTTTGTGTCTGCACATGGGGAGGGAAAAAGAAGTTAATTTGCTTGGTTTGGAACTTTATTTTTGAAGTTTGATCCCCTTTCCTTAGGTAAAGCAAGACCAGCACATAGAAGAAATGTCAGGGAGAAAATGTATCTTGTGCTGGCTGTGAGAAGGCATGGACCCATCTCGTGGTCTGAAAAAACACTTGGGGAAATTGAAAGCTTTTACCAGCATTACACTGCTTAAGACACTGCTCTATCCTGGCCTCTCTAGGATCTGCAGCAGGAGTCAGGTTTTGTGCCTGTATATTGCAAGAAGCCGGGATTGAGTTTTCCTGTGGACTGACGTCCTTTAGGTGCTCTTCTCTGCTAACTTGGGCAGGAGTCCTCACAGCCTTGCAGTGACTCCCAGATTGTCCAGGAGATGGTGACGAAGGGACCAGCCAGGGTTACACTGCTTCCTCCAGTTGTTTTCTATTTAGTGACCACATGTCAGCACTATCAGCCAAGGAAACACGCCCTTAAGCCTGACTGTGATCATGTCTCACATCTCTACCATTCCTGCTTGTTATCTCACCAGTAGATAGTATTACTGCAAACCACCTTGTTGAAATCAATCATGCTTATACTACCTGTTTTATCTTCAGCTCTTATAAGCAATGTGGGACTACAGTTACTCACGAGCCCTACTTTAAACCTCAGATTCTTTATTCTGGAGAGTGAAGCTGTAGGGCCCTCTTGTGGGAAGAAAACAGCAGTCCTGCTTGTTGTGAAATTTATGTACTGGGGTGAAAACCTGCAGTGAATGCGTGCTGTCATCTGTTGAAGAGTTGTACTGTGGTACACGATGTGTGGCATCTTCCATCGGTTCTCAAATCTGATTCCCATCTGCAAGCTTGGCTATGAAGAAGGAGTGTATTTATAAACCTCAGCCCTGCATACGTCTGCTGACCTCTCCACCTCTGTCCCTGATCTTCCAGAGAGTTTTTCTCTACCCTAGTCATCGATATTAACTCTTAAAATCAATCTTTCTGCTCCATTCAGCTATGCCCAGCAGTGGTTGCATTTCATTCATATGTGGATGAGTTGAGTCTATGCCGCGGTCATGTCCTGACCTGGAGACCTGCCACAGCCCCTTCTCTTCTCCAGCTGCTGGAGATAATTCCTCATGCCCCAACGCAACTGCCCTCCCATTAGGGAGGAGTGTGACTCTGTGGACTCACTCCCTTGCAATGTGCCCTCTCCAGCTCTTGCCTCCTGGAAAGACCCTGGCATGGTTCCCTGGACTCTTCAAACACCTTTTGCATCTTTATGTATGCTCCAAGGAATTGGAGGCCTTATCTTGGTCGATAGTGTGTTTAGAGATGAGTTGGCTGCAAGCAGTGAAGAATGCTGGAGCTGGGGCCCGCAGGCAGACAGAATTAGGGCAGGCACCTGCTTTATATCAGATCTATGGACAGGGGATGTCGAGTTTTACTTCTTGGGAATGCCTAAAAAGTTAGTGAGAGGAGCTGTGTTGGGTGTCACTCTGGGCAGGCAATGGCAGGAGCTGGACTTTGGATCTTTCATACTGACTCACACTAAAGTGGCTGATGGAGGAGTGACAGGCAAGACAAGACAGCAATTCAGAAGTCTTTGACCCAAGCCTTGCATAGCTCCCCAGCACAAAATGTTTCACGCTGAGCATCCTAAGCATGTATGAGTATCTAACTCTGCCACAAGACTAATTTCTGACATCAAACACTCTCCATTGAGGGGGGACAATGCCTGTTTGTTACTTAGTACTCTAATAGGTGCATGCTGCAAGAACAGAACAAAACAACAACCAGCCCCTACGCAGCTCAAGAGGAAGATCATTGTCATTATGATATCATTTTTATTACTATGTTGATAGGTGTTTGCATATTTTCACCTCCTGTTCTGATCTCAGCCATTTGAGATCTGTTCTGATCACAGCCTCTGCTGTGACAGCTGCATGCTCTCTGGCATCCCATCTATTTAGCTGCAGCAAATAATCTGAACTACAGTCCAATTACATTCTTTAATACATACAGTTAAAACTTTCTACTACAGAAATCTTTAAAAACTTACAAACATATAAACCAATAGAGGAATTCTTGGGAATATTTATATTATTGCAAATTCTATGAATCAAAAATATCAGAAGTGAGATACTGTGAGTATACTTGGAAAGTATAGCATATACTTAGAATAATTGATACAGTTCTTAGACTATTTTCTGCAGTTGCATTTTATTTTTTACTGATGTCAAAATGACTAATTGGCATTAATCTTTAATGAAGAAATAGTCAAAATCACAAATGAATGTGGGCCAGTGTTGTAGATACATATTCTATTGGTTTATTAAAAATTATATCAATGCGTTCTAAAATCTACCTGATTCTGACCTGGACAGTTTGCTGCTTTTCCTAGTTAAAGCATTCCCCGGACAATCCCTCCTGCTACTGTATTGGGAGGATGTAGAAAGTAAAGAGATGTCTCTTGAAAGAGTTGTCAAAAATTTACAAGCAATTGATGAGTTGAGGAGGCTGCTTCAAGAGAGGAGGTCGTTTACCTTTTCCTATTTGGTGCTTTTGGATGGATGCACAAGGTTTTTAGAAGAAAAACCTGTGTTTTGGCAGGATATCTTATCCTTGTCAAGGAATCCATGAAAGCAGAAACAGCATGAAATTTATAGGTCAGAATAAGTAATGCTGGGTACAAACATTATGAGGATTTAGAGGGAAGTGTTGCTGGTTCTGAAACAAAAGCTGTTAATGAGTTGTTGAAGCCTGTTGATCCCAAAGCATTGAACCATACTGTGTATGCTGCTGACATCAACCATGAACCTCACAAAATGAAATAAGAGTCCGAAAGATAGAGCAAACCTTTCATCACTTCCAGCAACAAAGAAATACAGATCACCAGATCTGGAGCTAGCATGGGACTTCAGTAAACACCTAGCAATATTACACAAAACCTGTTACACACATGGCTGCATCTCTGAATTGTTTTTTCATTGTATTACCGCAAAACAAGTCAAAAAATGTATCTTCAGTTTCTAATGTGATCTGCTAAACATGAGAGCATGGATTCTAGGAAAACCAGCTTGATTCAGGAGACTAGTTTACTTGAATTAGTAGCAAATCTATGAAGAAGTATCAGGCAGCTTATTGTTCTACCCTGGGGGCAATCATTTATAATACTGCAAAATCCCAAATCTGTGTAGCTGTGGTAGAGCTTTAAATTTATTTTGTGCAGTGTGCAAGGCATTAGAAGAAGAAACTCAATTCACCTTAATTCACTTCTCTCCCTCCAAGACAAAGGATGCTTTGAAAATTAAATTCCATTTGATTTCCACAGTGCGCTTTGCCTAAAATGCTATGTGGAATCTATAAACCAGTGCGGGAATTGTACTCACAGCACTGACATAATGTTTTGTTATTTCTTTCTGCAATAGGGTTTTGATGGGCCTGCCTTATATCTAACAGGCAATGTCACAGCTTTAAAAGTCCTCTTGCTCTTATTCCACCCTATGCTGTGCGGGCAAAGTCCGCAGTTTTCCAGGCTGCAGGGAGCCATTCCCTTTGTCTGCCCTTTTTACGCCAGCCCAAGTGTTTAGAGTTGTATTCCAAATCTGTGGTTGTAATGGAGACCCAGGTTATGGAGCTGTTCCACTGGTATATATTTAGATTCACTTCAGCAAAGGTCTAAAAATGTGTCTAAATCAAAACATGACAAGGCAGCACCATCCAGAGATACCTTAGCTGTCTTGGAACAAGCTAACGCGTTGCTGGCAGCAGCACAGCCATGGTGGTACAACGGTATCCTGGGGACACTTCAGCTCTGTTGGGGCCATGCACGTTAGCCTTGTTTCAGTGTTTGTGGAAACCTGACACATTCTCTAAGCACTCTCACTAATTTGTTCGGACCAAGTCCAGGTAACACTCACTATACAACATCGTAGGTATGATTTCTGTGGGTGTATTCCCTTTCCTGCACCGCAAAACTCAATGTTGTATTACTTGGCTGAGTTGGGATATTGCTGTCTGACTTTCAGTATTGCAGCTCAAAACATGCACTCATTTTAGTGGGAAATGTGGTGCTGAAGACAGTGCCCAGAGTGCCCAGTCCTGCACTGCTGAAGTGAGTTGGGGATTCGCTGTTGATTCCATTGGGGAAAAATCAGGGATCCCAGCAGCTGCCACTGCAATATTACTGCAAGATAGTGGTAGGTAGCTGCAGGCAATGTGATTTGCAAGAACAAATTTGAGCAGACATGGGTTAGATCAATATCTGAAGGATGATTATCTTGGTCAGCACAGTATTTTCCATAGCCTAATCCAATCTAAACAATCTCTAAATATGTCATAGACTGTGAAATTTCAATCCCTGTCCTGTCAGCCTGTTCATGTGAAGATGGATGACATGCCTGATGAAGTCAAAGGGTTTGATCCTGCTACTGCTGAAGTAACTAATAAGTCTCCCATTAACTACAGAGAAGCCCTTAAAGAATCACTCTGTGAAATTGCACAATTAAACAGAGGTAGCAGATCATTTCCAAGTGTAATTGATTCACAGCTGTTGCATGTGCACAGTCCTTCTCCCCAAAGGAAAAGGTCATCTCTGCAAGCTTTTGGAAGTTAAAAAACAAGCCAAAAAGTAATTGAGATGATGTTCAGAATGAGAGGCTGCCCTTGACCAGGACAAACCTCACAGAGACTTAGTGAAAGCCAATTATTGCAATAATTTTTTGCAGGGGCCAGATGCTCTCAGATGTGTGCAGATGTGCTCCACTGCAACCCCTTGCCTATGGCCAGGTATGTGCTCGGAGGAGGGAGGCACCTCTGGACAGCAAAATCTTCATCTGGGATGACATGAAGTTAAAGAAACAAGAAAACTGGACAAAACTTGGCTTTCACATTGAGAAGTTTGCCCGGAACTGAGCTGGGCTTCTTGCAGAAAAGGTGGCCATCAGGGCTGACAGTTCGGACAGCCAAAAGTGGGGCAGCAGCCCAAGGTGCAGATTTGGGGCAGGTTATGGGATGGTGTCCCTGGGTTGCCTGTAGCAATCCACCCAGGCAATCCTATGGGCTGATTAAGAAAAGGGTGAAGAGTGTGTTTGCAGACTCATGACACATCTAAGACCAGATGCGATTAATTGCTTTCACAGTAATGAGCTTGTGGATGAGCTTACAGCAGTACTCATTAAGTACCTCTCTGGGAAGAAAACTCTCTCTTCACCCAGGTGGAACACCCCACCAGCATTACAAGAAGTTTTCACTGTCACAATGTGAAGAATACATAAAAAAGAAGTGAAAATTCACTCAGCAGGCAACAGGCTGGAATTCTAATTCTGGCTCCCACCATCCTTGCTTTGCTCTCCATGCCATCACATGTATTGACATATGAGACTCTTCCTGCTTATTGCAATAAATACATATTTTGCTGAACTGAAAAAAACCCTTACATTAATATAAAGAGGTTAAAACTTCAGGTATAAATACAGGTGTCTTTTAAAAAGAGGCTTTAAACACCTTTCACACTGCTCACAGGAATTCATTCTGCTACTAAACTGCTGGTGCCTTAAGTATATTAATCATTCAAAACCTTTACTTTAACTGCTGCATGTTACTTAAAACTTAAAAAGCTACAAACAACTTTGGACGCCTGCAAGGCTTTGGTAGATTTTTTTTTCCTTATTATTACAATACATTTTTTTATTTTTCACTTCCAAAATATTATCAAATATTGCCAAATTATGCAAAATTAGAAAAAAAATGTTAAAGTTGAGCTTAATAGTACTGGGAATAATCAGGCAGTATTCACCTTTTAGGAGGTCTGGTCAGCTGACAAAATAGTAGATTTTGAAAATACTTATGTCAGCAGTTCGAGGATGGAGCCAGTCTACCTGCTGATGCCCAGTGTGGAGATGAAATCAATACCTCCTGAGGGATCCATGCCATGCTCCTCAGGATCTTTTAGGTGTTGCAATAACAATTAATTCTGTAGAGCAGTAGTATTTGTAAGTAAAGCACATCAGAGAGGTTGGCCAACTTAGTAGTTAAAATAGGGGGGAAAAATGCATTTGAATCATAGAATTGTAGAACAGCTAGGGTTGGAAAGGACCTTAAGATCATCTAGTTCTAACCCCCCTGCCATGGGCAGGGACACCTCACACTAAACCATGTCACCCAATGCTATGTCCAAACTGGTCTTGAACACAGCCAGTGATGGAGCCTTCACTACTTCCCTGGGCAACCCATTCCAGGGCCTCACCACCCTCACGGTAAAGAAATTCCTCCTTGTATCCAATCTAAACTTCCCCTGTTTAAGTTTGAACCCATTACCCCTTGTCCTCTCACTACAGTCCCTAATGAAGAGTCCCTCCCCAGCATCCCTATAGGCCCCCTTCAGATATTGGAAGGTTGCTATGAGGTCTCCACACAGCCTTCTCTTCTCCAAGCTGAACAGCCCCAACTTTCTCATCCTATCTTCACACAGGAGGTGCTCCAGTCCCCTCATCATCCTCGTGGCCCTCCTCTGCACTTGTTCCAGCAGTTCCATGTCCTTTTTCTGTTGAGGACACCAGAACTGCACACAATACTCCAAGTGAGGTCTCGTGAGAGCAGAGTAGAGGGGCAGGATCACTTCCCTCAACCTGCTGATCACATTGCTTTTGATGCAGCCCAGGATACGGTTGACTTTCTGGGCTGCAAATGCGCACTGCTGGTTCATGTTCATTTTATCATCAACCAACACCCCCAAGTCCTTCTCCTCAGGGCTGCTCTGAATCTCGTCTCTGCCCAATCTGTAGCTGTGCCTGGCATTGCTCCGACCCAGGTGTAGGACCTTGCACTTGGCATGGTTAAACTTCATCAGGTTGGCATCAGCCCACCTCACAAGTGTGTCAAGGTCCCTCTGGATGGCATTCCTTCCCTTCAGCTTATCAACCAAGCCACACAGCTTGGTGTCATTGGCAAACTTGCTGAGGGTGCACTCAATCCCACTGTCCATGTCACCGATAAAGATATTGAAAATGTCCAGTCCCAACACTGATCCCTGAGGGACACCACTAGTTTACTGGTCTCCAGCTGGAGCTGGTCCAGTCATTGCCCACAGCTCTTTGCGTGTGGCCATCCAGCCAGTTCTTTATCCACTGAGTGATCCACCTATCAAATTGATGTATCTCCAATTTAGACACAAGTATGTCATGTGGGACAGTGTTGAACGCTTTGCACAAGTCCAGGTACAGGGTAACAGCTGCATCATTCTTTTATAATTTACAGCATAGGGTTTACTCAGGCCAGGTCTTGCATTCCCAAATTCAGTAGCAATTTTTTCATTGGCTCAGCACCAATGGGATGAAACCTGCTCAGGCTACTCTGAAATCCAAAGGTAAGGCTAATATATACAAACATATATTTTAGTTCCAGTTAAGATTTAGCAATAGATGAAGCATTTTCCAATACTAATTGTTCAAAACAGTATAGTTGCAGGCTGGCTAACTGTCTTATGCATCCAGGGAGCAGCAGCACCTATGCTGGGCTCAGCTTGCTCTTCAAAGAAAGTGGATGCATCCAATGATTACAAGGTGAGGGCAAAATACAAAGAGAAGCTTGAGGTTGGTAGTAGGGGGGGTTCATGGTAGCCCCATGACTTTTAAAGACTTCTTTGCTCCTAGTCAGGACACTGAAGCAGTGCTGCCTGGGGATAATCAGGTGGCTAGGTCACTAACACCTGTGTGACTTGTTCTGGGCAAGATCAGCATCCTGGTTTGAAATGAACTAGTTTACATGGAGAACTAAAACTCACTTTTAAGAGAAGGGATTTTGATCTGTGATGTTGTTTAAGACTGGAGTTGATGTACTGGCTGATGAGTTGGCTTTTTAGCTACAGTTTACATTAATTTTACTTTGATTTTGCAAAAAGATTAAATCAAATTGTCCATATCTGCCACATGTTGGATTATGCTATATGCATGCTGTTATTTCTACAATGACAATTAGGTGATGTCATGTCTACTTTGTTCTTTGGGCATTCTTCCCCACATCTGGTATTTTGGGAAGAACTTAACATTCACTAAACCAGCAATAGATTACTCTAACAACTAATTCTTCTTGCACAAATTAGGGCTTTAGTCCTATGAAGATTTATTCATATGCTTGCTTTCATGTACAATGGGTTGTCCTACTGAACTCGCAAAATGAATGAAGTTATGCATATGCATAAGTGTTGGAAGGATTTGTGCCTAAACAATGAAACTGAACACTGAGAGCATATAATTATCCATAAGATTCAGCTATAAACACAGCAGAATCCACCTCTAAAATAAATTTAGGAAATGGAATGTAATGGAGAAGTCTGTGAGAGTATTTTTACTTTGCCTCATTCACAGTAATTTGCACTGTTAGTAATAACCAAACTGGTAATTTAAATTGCTTGCTGCTTGTGCTACATATGAACTCTGGAACATGATTTGGTTTCTGCATCCTTTTAGACACTTTCTATTGCCAATAGATGTTAAAAATGAAAGAGGGATGGAAATAAAGGTCTCTAAATAATTCCAATGTACTTTAGAGACCACAATTTACTGCTAACAGCTACCCATATCAAGAAAACTAATAGACATGATTCTCACCATACAAACAGTCCTTCGCCTTTAGAATGACTCTAACACTGCCAGTCTAGATATATTTTGTCACTTATATGCCCTTAGTCCTCAGGTTTTACATCAATTCAGATTTTCTCAGATTTGGCTGAAATACAAAATTTCAAGTTGGCAGACAACAATAACTGTTGCTCAAAAATATCTAATGGACTGGAACTTTGAAAGCAAAAATTGCTCACAGAGTCCCCATGGTGTGAAAGAAAATTTCATTGCTGTTTCTTTCACCACTGCCAAGAGAGGAGTGTTGAATGCAGAAGCTCCAGAGGTCTCCAGGTTCACTGTCCACCACATTCCTGGGCTGGGTAGAACACCCCCAGGCTCCTGGGTCATCATCTTGTGATTTGAAGGCTGTTGTGTTAGACTGTGAAGTTCTAAAGATCAAGAAATTGATTTTCTGTCCATGAATGGACCGGGAGAGACTGTGCAGCTACTTCCAGATTCATCATCTTGGTTTTGTGATCAGAACTTGGGAGCCTGGTGATGTATTGCTGGAGCCAGAGCCTCATGGCTCCCAAGCAGCCAACCTCTCTCATCTAGCAGTCACCTCTCTCATCCAAGAGGCACCACTCAAGAGAGTCATGCATGCAAGGGACTCCACCTTGCCACTCTGGAGCCACAACCCTGAGATGTCTCCAAGGGCAAGCAGGCACAGGTCTTGGCTCTTGAAGGCAGGGACGGGAAAAACTGTTTTGCCTGGGTCTCTCCATCTTCTCGTAAAAGCCTTAAGTCCTTGTCATTACTCTCTGAATCCAGGCAAGTTTCGGTGGGAAAGATGCCTGTGGTCCACCAAGGGCTCAAGAAACTTCAGATGTTTCAGTTGAAGGATTTCCGTTTAAACTCCAGCTTTTTCAGTGAATTTCAAAGCTTTTCTGACTTGCTTTAGCAAGGACATGTGCTATAATGCTAGGCTGGACTCAAAAAATGCATTCTAAAAAAGAAATTAATTTGATTTTTTTTGTAAAAAAATTTATTAAATGAACATGGGTGAAGTGTTTGTTTGTTGATGTCTTTTTTTTAATTAGGAACTGGGGATAGGTAACCAAATTTTCTCTGTTTAAGGAGACCATTCACAAAGACCAAGCAATTCTAAACAATAAACAACATACATACAAATTGATGGTTAATGCCTGAAGACACCTTTTGTACCATGTATATGATAGTATAAATAGTTTATTACCTTTCTAGAGATTAAAGATCTCCAAAGGTATTTTGATTTCTGCTACCCACAGATTACTGAGGCCAGAGAAAACAGGAAGCTGGAACACTTAAAAATACCCTTTACAAAAGCCAGGTCTTTGTAAGCATGTCTTTAAAGCATTTTAGTTTCTCATTTTTCAGAAAGTCCTCTGGGAGTAAGATGGAGACGCAATTACCAACAAATGCTGCCAAAGGAGTCTTTAGCCCATTCCTTAGCTCACCAGTGTGCCCCAGAGCAAGCAATTTTGGTCACTGGGACACCAGCAGACAGCCTTTACAACACCACAGAAACCATTTCTAGATGTAACAATAAGCTGTGCTGATGCCGTGTGGAGGCGAAAGGAAAGCAGCTCTAAAGCACTACCATGTGCCTGCTCCATGGTGCAGCTCATCACAGTTTCTCTCATCAAGGCCTAAGCTCCTGCTTTCCAAAGGCTTTCAAGGTCTTTGTAAATTATCCTTGATATCTGGTAAGGTATATCTCTATCTTTTGCAAACTGATCAAAATTTCATGGAGACTCTTGTGGCATGCTTCCCCATCAGTCCTGTGCTATGGGAATGGAAAAATAAAGGTCTTTTGGCTGCAGCATGATTCTTGTCGAAATAGCACAGCTCAATTCGGAAAAAAACTGCACTTAATTAGTTTAAGTAACATGGATTTCCCTTGGGTCCCCATCCTGTTCTGTGCAATACTCCCAGATCCCACACATTTTCCCATTTCTTTCCCATTTCTTTCATGGAAGCAACCTTCATTTCTCTTTACCCTGGCAAGGGTCGAAGTTTGGCAGCATACTGCCAAATGATGCGAATGGCAGAGAAGACTTGGAATAGCATCCTAGCATAGGGTGGTTAGGTACAGATAGAAAATACACAATGAGTTCATCTAATTTTCTCTCCTGCTAAAGAAATACAATAGGTTGGCTAGAGGAGTTTTGGATTTTAACATATATGCTAATAGCCACTCTGCTTTCAGTAAAAACTCATATGAACAACTGCAGCCTTCCTTGAAGACTGGGGAAGACTGTCCCAAATTCCTGAGCTTCATGGTTTGAAGTTTTGAATTTTTACTTTAATTTCCTTTCCAAATTGTAAAAATGAAGATGGTTTAATTTTTTTTTTAATTATTTGGGTACTTTATAAGAGATATAAATACTATAAGTACTAGCACGAACCTTTATGAGGAGATGGGGAAAAATACGGTCAGATTTGTCTCCTTCCCCTTTGCATAAAATGACACCTCAGATATTGAAGAATGATAGTTGTTCTGTGTTACTGTAGCATTCTATACTGAATTGCTTTAATTTTTTTGTTCGTTTTCTTCCCATAAAGACACTGGGGTAGTTTGTGATTCTTTTAACCTTAATGGAACTTTTGTACTTGGCAAACATTTTGTAGCTACACGTTCCTTCATGCTTCCATTTCAAAGGAAAATATTTATTTCATTTTCCACCAAGTGTATGCCTCAAGATTTTGTAGATACCATAGTTCTGAAATTGATAAATATTTGTTGAAACTATAAGGATTTCAGTGTTGTACTTTCATGCTGGATTTTTTCTGTTTCTAGTAAAGGATTCTGTGTTGATCACAGATTTCTTTTGTGTTGTTGACTGGCTATTTAAAGCTATGCCTACAGTATATTGATCCATTAATATAATCCACACGGAGCATTGCATGCAGCTAGGATAATAGGCAGTCACGTAATTAAAGATTGTTCCATGATACATCAGCGCAGGGAGGACAATTTAATATGGCAAGGGCAATCTGAAGTCTGGCACTTCTTTGGTTTAAAGCTTGTCCTTACAAATTTTAAATGAATGAATCCTATTTGGCAATTGCATACTTTTTTTGTCCTAGAGTCCTAGAAGTTAGAGTATATGTTTCTAGAATAAATGAATTATTATATCTAATGAATTATTGCGTAAACCAAAAAGTACTCAAATTTTAGTTCATCAGTTTTCCTAAATTATTTCTCCAGTTTGGTATTTCCCTTCAGACCCGCTGGTGCACAAAGTAGGATTTGATAGACTGGGCAATTTTATTTGGCAAAGGTAAAAATCTGTTTTCATTTGTTCTGCTGGGAAAAGAGTGCACTTAGATATTTGTGAATCACCCAAACAGCTATCCCAAGTATTGTTGAAATAAGAGTTTATTGTATGAGATGCACCTATTAAGTGAAGCAATAGTTGAAAAAAAAAAAAAAAGCTCTTTTTGCTATATTTGGCATAAGCTGAAGCTGCCTGAAAACTGCTGTTCATGTCCAATATGGCAAATACCTATATTAGATAAATATCCCAATTCCTAGCTTTTGAAGCACTATGGCTGTGACCTGTGCCATACTCTTTCTGGCTGGCAGCCTATATTGGGCTAGGACAGTTTCTGGGTGGCTGAGGGGAGGGCTTTCAGCACAACAGAGCTTTCTAAAACAAGTTTATCTAAATATGTACTGAAGCAGCAGTTTCAAAATGTTAAACAAAATAAGGAAATTATTGTCTCTTTATATTTGGGGGTTGGAACTAGATGATCTTAAGGTCCTTTCCAACCCTAACTATTCTATGATTCTATGCTGTCTTTGTCTGAGGTTTCCAAGCACAACTCAGCTTTGAATTTTTGAACCAAGGTAAAATTAACCAGAACAGATGTATTTATACTTTCCCTCTTGGACATTTGATAAGTAGAAGCAGGAGGGGTATATTTTTCAGGTTTAGGTCTCTGGTTTTGGGCTCACACTAAGCTGATCACCCTACCGAGACTGGGACTGCAGGTGTCGTGCAACAGGCCAGCTCAGAACACAGATAAAGGAGGTGCATGCTCCTCCCTAATCACTCATAACTCATGTGACCTATTTAATTGAAGTAATCCTTGATTATCTGAGTAATCTCTGATTTGCTCTTTCCTTAATCTGCCGCCAGATCTGCTGCAGTGATTGGCTATGGGTTTGCTGTTCAGCGACAGCCAGCTGTTCTAGTAAAGACATGCAGATACTAAGTGTTTCATGTGATCTTTTGTTTCTGGATTTCCCTTTTCACCAAGAGTGTCAAAATCATTTCCACAACCTTCCTCTCTTTAATAGATATGTAGTGTTTTCTTCTCACTTCTTACATTACTTGATAATTGCATCTGTGTTGATTTTCGTGTTTTTGTTTGCTTGTCCTTTGCTTTAATTCTTTCTTTAGCTGTTTGAGCCTTGTTTTGCTGTCTGGTTCCTCTTTATATTTCAGGTTATTGAAGACTCCTCATTCTGCTGGGTGCCTCTTGTTCCCTGTGGTTTTTTTTCTGCTTTTTTTCTTTGCCTGAGGATACTTTATTCCAATGCTTCTAATTTTCTTTATTTTTAAATGGAATTGCCAGTTTGCCTGATCCTTTTCTTTTACATTTACTTCTATAGGATGTTAACTGCCAGGTCTCTGAATTTACTGCGTTTAGCTTTCTTGAAGGCTTCTTTTCTGTTTTTCTTCTTTGTTACTAGAAGCCTCCCTCATTCTCTCTAGTCAGGGTGAACCCCTGCCTGCAACCTCTGCCTGAAAATTTCCCAGTTGGTGAAAAGCATATCCAGAAAAGCCTGTCTTCCAGATGTGTTTTCTATAATATACCCACAACACCTACTGGGAAATCTGGGTGAGATTCCTCAGACCCAACAGAGATGTACGTGAGTAAATGAATGTAAGTGCAGGCTTGAGATCATCATCTGGTTTTCTTTATGAGCAGTATTCAATAGCAATTTGTAGTAAGCAGTAGTAGCAAATAGTAATTTGTTTTGAGTGTCATTCATCTCATCCTAAATTAGTACCTGAACCAACGAATGATGCCTAAAAAGTGCCCATTTCTCACCACTGAGTATGAAGAGGTCTTGGGTTGCTAGTTTATATATAGATTTCAATGCTGCAGATCTCCCAGGTCACACTTTCACCTTCTGCTGCAGCCCTTGGGGAAAATGTCCCATTAATGCCCAGCCTTGTGCTTTGCATGGCCCTATTGGCTGTAGAGAAAGAAAAAATTTTATATATCCAGTGCCAGGTTTGGTGGACAATAATGTGGAGAGGTTCACTTAGCATCCTATGCTTTAGTTCAGTTTGGTTGCAGTCTATTTCTTGTGGGTAGGATGTGGCTCACATAGGTCCCCCTGATGTTTTCATAGTAGTGCTGCATAGTCATGCATGGTGGTTACCTGCAGCTATCACCTTCTCAGCATTGCCATCCATCAGGCAGAGAAGGTTAAGACCTCACCAGATTAGTTGCCATATACTACTCTTATTTCTTCATTTGGACCTGATTCATTTCAATGGCTGCTTAAGGTACCGGTTGTCTTGTGTTCAACAGGTTCTCTGAGCTTACACAAGGGAAGTAAAAGCCAAAAGCCATTTCAGCATTGATCCCAAGGCTGTTGTCACTGTTGGAACAAGTCCCAGTTGAGTGTAATTTCTTCTTAACACAAGGACTCCAATCTTGGGAACAAACCCAAGTGCTGTCAGACTGCAAGACTATTGACTTTTCTGGTTACAATGTAACGAATGCTTTTAAATCTCAGAAAAGAAAGCAAAGAAACCACAAAAGGTTCAAGTTTAGGACTATGCACCTTTCTTTCACTACCTATCTCAAGGGAAGTGAATCCATTAGAAATACAGTTCCAGATGCCAAAATCAATAAAAATGCAGACTTTAAGGTCTAGCCAAATTGTGGTTAAAGTTATTTCTCTGTGGGTCACACTCATCAATTTTAAGGCTGGACATTCTCCAAGCTCTGTGGTTGCTTTGCAATAAGGTGTAAGATCCCAGCGATTAGATGCTTTCCATTTCACTTTTTTTCCTAATATACCCAATTGAATGAAAATTAGGATTTCAGAACTCTGTTGTTTTCTGAAGGAAAAGCAAAAGAGTACTGTAAACCTGTTGAAAATGGACACAAGCACTCAAAATAGAGCAAATCCATTTAGATTATATAAATCAATGTGGCTCAATGTTTTGTATCACATGTATGTGATATGGTCCTCTAGGATTTTAATTTTAAAAGGTAGAAAAGTGCTGTGGTCAGATACTTTCAACATAATTAAATTCATTGGAAATCATTTAATTTCCACATGGATTGTCAGGAAAATAATGATTCTTTGGAGAACAGATAGGAAAAGAAGTGCTTTTGTGTAAAACATTGTGAAGTTCCCTATTCTTCAGGGGCATTTGCATAAAGAAATCAGTAAACAAACCATCAGAACAGTGTGTTTCCAAAGCAAAAATAATTCTTTATGAAAGACCAACCACAAAATTAAACTCTCATATTAAAAGAACACCATAAGGAAAGTTTGCAGTTACTTTGAAAACTGTTTGTTTATTCATTTGTTTTCAATACTGATCCAGTGGAAGTAATTTGTATTTTAAGTTTCAAAAGACTACAGTGAATAGAAGTATAGGTCGCATTGCTAAGAAGCATAGTAATTTTATGGCAAACTTATTCTACACACTGTTTTGGGATATACATTTTTTTTGAAAGACCAAAATTATATTATGTTTGAAAGCCTAAGATATCTTGCTAAGGGTTTTTTTCTCTTATATTTTTTACTTCTGCTTGCAGTCTTTTTATTGTCTGGGAAAATGGCATTTCAGGTAATCTACAGATATTCGGTCACATTGAAATACTACAATCTTAAGATAAAACTTCTAAAAGAAGATTAAGGTTTTGCTCAGAAAATTGATCTCTGTAACGCAGGTTCTCTGTAGCAAAGCTTCTTCTTATACTCCTAAGCTCTTTTAAATACTTCTTAACATCTGCTGATGGCCATTATGGTACAAATGACACTAGATGAAATAGGTTTAGATCTGACCAGTGCGGATTTCTGCACAAGAGTCTTCCTGGTCCTATTGAGGTCAGTGTCAAAATTACCACACAAAGTAGGTGAACATCCTAGGATGATTTTTGTGGTGTCTGTGCATTCAGGCTATGAAACAAGCTGAATGTTACTGGTACCGCATACAAGCAGCAACATAACCCTTGTTGCTCTTGGACAGCTGCAGGAGCACCCTCTCCTCTCCCATTTGAAAGAGAATTCAGATGTGTCTTCTTCCCTAGCAAAATCACCTCTTATCCCACTCCTCAGGTTGGTGTAAATCTCTGAGATGTCACTGGGCTAAAACTGGTATGACCCCGCTACCAATCTGGCTGGACCCCACCCCTGACTGGGCTGTCTCCACCTTCCCTTGTCCCAGGTGCTGTGCCAGGTCAGCAGCTCCCCTACATTTCCATGCTGCAGAAACTCCATAGCTGTGCCATTAGCTCTGTAGGATGTTAGCCCTGGTGTCTTTCTCATGTACCTCATCCCTTCAGTTGCTGTTAAAATGGCAGTGACTCAAATGGGGTGAGTTAACTTTGAATTATCATGCTCAGCTTTAAACAGTCAGACTTTAGCTGGTTTAAGGAAGACCTTTTGTCACTTTCCTGTATCTCTGGTGGTATTATTTCCTTTGCTTTTTTTTAGCCCCAAAGCTATTTAAAACTGAAAAAAAGAGTCATAACTTTCATTACACATCAAATAATGTGCGAAGTATTCTCCACAAAGCTGTACAAATAATTCTGTCTACGCATCAAATGCTTGCTTCTTAGGAACTGTTACAGTCTGTAAAATAATATCTGGATATTTTTAAATCTTTTATTCACTTGATAGTCTAGGAAGTATTTTTTAAATAAATCAACTGTACAAAACAATTTTACTGTCAATATAGACTATAAGATATATTAAAAGTAAAATTAATTATTTTAGGCATAAAAATAGCTTTCAACTGGATCCAGTCAATGTACTGATGGTTGCTGAAGGTATAAGACCACATGAAACTCCCTATAAGGCTAGGCTACAGGTGCTCTGACTAATATTTATTTCCATTTTCCAAGTAGGTGAACCACAGGGCTTTTATGAAAAAGGGAAAGTCTTAAACAGCTAATTAGACCAAGACTTTCTAAATAAACCAATCCTTTAGCTAAACCATCTAGGAAAGATTTGCTCACTAAGGTGCAAGCCCTGCAAGTTTTGAGTTCCCCTCTTGCAGGAGCAACCTTGCAGGTAAACACGTGAATATCCAGCTTTGTGGCATTTTACAAGGGGCAGCCAAACCCGGAAATGCTTATGGCCACCAACCTTTTAGGAAAGGCTTTGATGGAAGTTGTCATCCCAAATGGTAGGTAGAAGCAGTCTGTAACTTTAGGGCAAGAAGCACACACAATGATTTCCATTAATGTGTCTGTAGGGAATACGCAGGGATCCAAAAGCCTGCATGGGAATATCTTGCCCCAGATGTGCTTAAAGCACTGATTTAAGTTTCAGTCCTGTAAACCTTGTGCATGTGCTTAATTTTGAACCAACAAGTAAATCCTATTGATGCAAAGCATCTGTTTAGGAACTCTAAAACTGATACCAGTTTTTTTTCTTGGTTTTATTTTAAAGTTTGTTTATCTCTATTACTGAGCAGATTGTAAGACCCAGTTGAAACTGAGTCATTTTTTCCAGCACTTATTTTGTTACTTGGAACAGTATGACTGCAGGATGGAAAGTTGAACATCTCTGTGCCACAGACTCAAGCTGGATGATTAATGAGCGATGTGTGGGGTAAGATTTTAAAGAAATATAAATTATACCTGTTCATCATGTCAGCTTATTTTAATGTTTCCCACATGTTACTATGACAACATTTATGGGATATATATTTTAATTTCTGTTGCTCAGAGGAAGTGTGTCAGGTCTGCACATTTCATTTGATTTTATGGCTGAGTGCTGTGTCTAATGTAGGTTGTAAATCTTCTTGGAAAAACATATAAGAGGGTTTTCATCACAGTGGCTCTCCTGGCAGTTGTGAAGTTTTTAATAAGCATAATTTAAATCTTAAAAGAACTTTTGCACCCTTTGTGACGTGGAAACTCCTGAAGTGGAGGCAGCAAACGCTGTACAGAAAAGCAGAAGCTTCATGGCAACAATTGCTGAATGCATTACACGATGAAATACATTGTTAAAACCCTTACATCAAGAAACTTTGGAAACATATCTTGTGGCAAATATTTAATTTCCTGTTTTCCTTATAGTGGGTACAGGATAGTTTTTAAACTTTCAGGTTTTTTTTACTTGTGGAAAAAGTGGCTTTAAAAGTTCTTTCTATTTCTCTAAACACGTTTTCCATGGGACCTCAAGGGTTCTCATGACCGTGAGATTTTTCTTCAGGAAAAGAAATAGATATAAAACTAGATGAAACTTTCTGGATTGGGTTGAGCAGTCTCAGTTTCTGCACCATAAGCTGTTGTTCTACATGGCAATTAGTTTTCATAAGCCATGGACCAGCACCAAGAATAGTGACAGCGAGTTGTGCTGATAAGTGGTTGAATGGAATTATTCAGCAGGCCAAAACCCATTAATCACAGGGAACGTTCTCCCTGTAATACCTCAGTGTGTAGTTAAACAAGACTCCATTTATTTATTTACTCTTTGGTGTAATTTTTTAATCAGAGTGGAAACATTAACTGCAGAGATTACCCCCAAAATAAAATCTCTTACAAATTATGAAGTTAGAACTAAAAAATAATTACCCATAAAGAGTGAAGAGTTTCAGTAATTTCCTGTAATTTCCCATCAAATTAATTTTTTGCTTTGCAATACTTCTATACAGGAACATCAGTCTCATCTCATGTATTGTGAGTGGAACAGTCTGCATGAAGGCTTCATTCTCACTTCTTTTGCTATTCTAACACATACATGCTTATGAAAGAAAGGAAAAAATCCAGATTCCATTAATCTTCCAGGGTATTTTTTTGTATCACTTTTGTCTTGTCCTCATAGCTGCTGTAGATTTTGAATTTGAGCACCTAATAAGTCAGTGGAATATCAGCTTGTTTAAAAGAAATGGCTGCAGCTGTTTATATTCACATATGCTACCGACTGTATTTGTATAATGGTATACTTGTCTTTCTAAGTATTCAGCCTGTGTTCATTGCCTGCGGCCCATGCTGTGCTATACCTGTGGGCATATTTTAGTTCTGTTCTGCTATAATTCTATTACTTCTTGTAAAGTTGTGCCATTTTTAAAAAGCATGGCTCTAGGGGAATTTACACCCTAGAAACACCTGACAAATGCAGTTAGCAAAGGGTTTTCTGAAACCCCTACAGTAGTTCTCACCTAACCTCCCACCAGTGGGAAGTACCACAGATTGAAGATTAGCTGATGCTTTGTCACTGCGCCAGAAACAGCTCTGAGGGCAACCTGAGGGGCATAAGTGACCTCACACATGCTGCCCACCCCTGCTTTGAGAATGGCTGCTATCAGCAGGAGAGCAGATTCAGAATGCAGGTAACTCACTGCCCAGCTGTGTCAGAGCTTTTATACAAGAGTGGGCCTTTATTGTGATTCCTGAAAGTGCAGACGTGCTGTTAAGCTTTCATCACAGGCTCTGTGACCTGTCTGGAATCTCCCTTCCAACACACACTATTAGGACAGTCCCTTCCTAGAGACCATCAGAGTATGAGCACAGATATGTTGCCTCTTTTCCTCACAATGTCAGCTGCTGCAACATAGAATCATAGAATCATAGAATAGTAAAGGCTGGAAAGGACCTCAAGATCATCGAGTTCCAACCCCCCTGCCATGAGCATGTTCTCTTTGTCCTCTTCAGCAGCAATGCAGTAGTATAAATCGTTCCATGGCTTTCTTTTCAGTTTATGGCTGGCCTGTTTGGATTGTTGCAGATGTTTCAAATTCATCCTGTGCTTTGACTGGGATTTTTTTTTTCCTTCATTTGGAGAGTTATACAAGCTTCTTTTAGCAGAAGAGGCTTGCTTCATTTGGTAACACCAGGCAAACTGACAGAACAGAAGAGGGAAAAAAAAGCTTTTACGAGAGCTTCACAATTTCTTCACAAGAATATAGAATTTTCCACTTCAGTTTGTCCGTACCAGGCTCACCTGGTTATGAGCAATCTGTCATCTGGCAGACATAGACACAAATTGCAAGTGTACATCAAAGCACAAAGAGCAGAATTGTGCGCAGCAACTTCAGTCTATCCTGCTAATCCTGTCTGTAGACAACTTTTATGGACATCAGCTGTAAAGAGAACAAAATTTTGGCGGGGTCAAGTTTCACCACCTGTGCTGTGGAGACAGCCTGGTGGTAAGGTTGTATACATTCTACTGGAGATGCTGCAAAAAACAGTGGTGCTTTGAACTGTGTTAAACGGTGTAGGAAGAAGTGAAGGGAATAAGCATTCTGATGTGCATTTGCTCTGAAAATATGCTGAAAATTATAAAGGAATGTAGTAAAACATACATTTCTGTTTGTTTTTTCTCCAAGGGATCATGTCAACATATGAGAATATTGTTAAGCATTTCCCAGACGGACTTAGGACTAATCACACAGCTTAAATGTGGCAGCGGAATAGGAACAGGGAGAACTTCAGTCTGTTTGTTCTGTTCTGTTTCCTTCTCTGAAGGAAAGAGAATTTCCAAAGCATGTAAAGGATGTAGGTACATCAGTCCACTGGAAGTGGGTTGTTGGCAAAAATCCCCCGTCCCTATAACATAGCCATTGTGGTCAATGGCTCAATGTCCAGCTGGAGACCAGTAATGAATGGTGTCCCTCAGGGGCTGGCGTTGGGACCGGTCTTGTTCAACATCTTTATCGGTGACATGGACAGTGGGATTGAGTGCGCCCTCAGCAAGTTTGCCGATGACACCAAGCTGAGTGGTTTGGTTGACATGCTGGAGGGAAGGAATGCCATCCAGAGGGACCTTGACACACTTGTGAGGTGGGCTGGTGCCAACCTTATGAAGTTTAACATGCCAAGTGCAAGGTCCTCCACCTGGGCTTGAGCAATCCCAGGCACAGCTACAGATTGGGCGGGGAAGAGATTCAGAGCAGCCCTGAGGAGAAGGACTTGGGGGTGTTGGTCGATGAAAAAATGAACATGAGCCGGCTTCAGTGTGCACTTGCAGCCCAGAAAGCCAACTGTATCCTGGGCTGCATCAAAAGCAGTGTGACCAGCAGGTCGATGGAGGTGATCCTGCCCCTCTACTCTGCTCTTGTGAGACCTCACTTAGAGTGTTGTGTGCAGTTCTGGTGTCCTCAACACAGAAAGGACATGAAACTGTTGGAACAAGTGCAGAGGAGGGCCACGAGGATGATGAGGGGACTGGAGCACCTCCTGTGTGAAGATAGGCTGAGAAAGTTTGGGCTGTTGAGCCTGGAGAAGAGAAGGCTGCGTGGAGACCTCATAGCAGCCTTCCAGTATCTGAAGGGAGCCTATAGGGATGCTGGGGAGGGACTCTTTATGAGGGACTGTAGTGATAGGACAAGGGGTAACAGGTTCAGTCTTCAACAGGGGAAGTTTAAATTGGATATGAGGAAGAAATTCTTCACTGTAAGGTTCGTGAGGCCCTGGAATGGGTTGCCTAGGGAAGTTTTGAATGCTCCATCGCTGGTGGTGTTAAAGGCCAGGTTGGACAGAGCCTTGGGTGACATGGTTTAGTGGGGGGTGTCCCTGCCCATGGCAGGGGGTTGGAAGTAGGTGATCTTAAGGTCCTTTTCAACCTTAACTATTCTACGATTCTATATTGGGGGGGGGGGGGGGGGGGGGGGGATGGGGGGGGTGTGGAAGTAGGGGGGGGTGGGGTGTCCAAGGAGATTGTTGGTATTTCAAAAGGTTTATGTTGCTTTACAGCAATGTAGTAGGAAAACAAAAGCACAGTTTTAGCAAAGATAATTGCTTTGATGAGGAGCCAGGTATTAGGGTAAACCTTTGGCAGCTATCTCAAATAGCTTGTGTAGCTGTCATTCTTTAGCCACATCAGGCTAAATGTATGTTTCCTTTCCTGATCCTGCAGCCCCAGCCGCCCTCAGTGTCTCTCGTATTTGGATAGTAAGCCAGCTGGAAATGTCAGGCATAAAACTCTCTAAGACACAGTATGAAAATTCTTGTTCAGATCATGCTTCTGCTCAAAGAAACTGAAAAAACACTTATATGCATTTGTTTCTGACACTGGAATTGGGATAAAAAGGGTGATAATGAGAAGGATCTCGTTCTGAGATTAAGGATTGTACAGAACTACAAAATAATATAAAATAATACAAAGTAATATAAAATAATACAAAATAGACACATGATCCCTAACAAGACAGTTCATCACTTTTGTAGGTGGTGTACAGCTAACAGTGGGAAATGATAGGTAAGTACCTCACAGAGACTGAAGGAAAACAGGAAATCATTAAGTGGCTGCAATGAAATACTCTATCATGACCCTACCACTGCTGCCTTGTGATTGCAGCTGTAAATGAAAAATGGCACAGAAATCTGAAAACTGAGTCTGTGACAAAAGGTTGGCATCTTACTGAAGTGTGATGGAAGATGCACAATGTATTGACCATTTTGTAAAATCACTTTGTGACTACAAACATTTTAAAAGTGAATAGAAAATGTATGTGTCTCTCAAGGAGTAACTTTTTAGGCTTGGTGCTGCAATGAAGCAAATATAGAATGAAGCATGAATGAAGCAAATAGATTTGTAATGTGATAAAGTCATGAGAGCCATCAACAGTTTTACACCACGTGACTTTTCCCCAGCTGATAATGCTGTAGTTTATGGTGGATTTTGGCTGACCTCAAAGAAGAAAAGCAGACAAAAGTTAGAAAAGACTCCAACATAATGAAAGCACATCTGCATCCAAGTTTGGAAGTTGAGCAGAAGTATAGCAAGGATAGAAAAGGTCACATATATCTTTACAGTCTTAGTAAATTAGAGAGGTATGTTCCAGGGACCTAAGTGTGACTTCTGGCTGAAGGAAGCTTAGCATTAAAATCTTCATAGGAGTGACCAAACTTACTGTCATCTTTTTTTCTGCTAATGTTTGTTGGCATAACATATATCTTGCTGTATTGTATCTGTCCTTCTTTCAGAGCAGAACTGTCCAGTGCCAGCTAGGCACCTATGCTGCTGCCACTGGGAAAGTTAACCACCCAAAAAGGACTCAGTAGACAGACCAGATGGTGGGTGGATATCTAAACTGACACACAAGAGAGATTGTTCATCTGTCCCCTGGATTATGAATTAGTTATCTGTATGAGACAGTCATTTGTAAATCCAATGCATTTCCTGCACTTCAAGGTGTAAATTGTGGTTTTGGATACAGCTGAATAACTGTTTTAAAATGTTGGGTTATGCTTGACACTGATATGCTGACGTAGTAGTAAGAGTGCACACCTCAGAGGAGAAAGATTTTTATTATTTGTTCAGCCTTAAGAAATTCAAATATGCAGATATCACCTAAGTTCAAATGAGCATCTTAGATATTCACAGTCTTGCACCAAAAGAAGTGTGACCAGCAAGCTGAGAGAGACAGTTATCTCCCTCCACTCTCCTTTGGTGAGATCCTACATCAAGTACTGTATTCAGCTCTGGGTCCCCAACATGAGAAGGAAATGGACTTATTGGATTGAGTTCAGAGAAGTGCCATGAAGATGATCAGAGGGGCTGGAGCACCTCTCCTATGAGGAAATGTTGGGAGAGTTGGGCCTGCTCATCCTGGAGAAGTGAAGTCTGCAGGGAGACCTTACAGCAGCCTTTCAGTAGCTAAAGGTGGCCTAAGACAAATCTGGAGAGGGACTTTTTACAAGAATATGTACGGATGCGACAAGTGGTAATGGCTTTAAACTGAAAGGGGGTAGATTTAGCTTAGATATTTGAAAGAAGTTCTCTACTGTGAGGGTGATGAGGCACTAAAATAGGTTGCCCGGGAAAGCTGTGGCTGCCCCATCCCTGGCAGTGTCCAAGGTCAGGTTGGATGGGGCTTGGAGCAACCTGGTCTAGTTCCAACCATGACAGGGGGGTTGGAACTAGATGATCTTGAAGATCCCTTTCAATCCAATTCTATGATAAATAAAATTTCTAAAGTAAGTATTTTTGGAAGGCTTGAGACCAAGCATACAGCAGTGTCCTTATTCTTGGGCTCACAGATTTGTGTTCACCTGAAAAAGAAATGAGAAGTGCTCTGTCTTTTCTATCTTCTTTATCATACGGTAAATAGGGTTTTTCTGGATTTCTCTGTAGTGGTCAGAGATCTAATACCCTGTGGACATCATTCTTTTCATAAGGGATGGTGAGAGCAAATTTTTTACTGTGTGGACATTAATACCAGTGCCTCCTTTTAGCAAAACTTATAAAATACTGAGATTTGACTCAGCTAGAAATTCACCCTGCTGAATTATTGCATGCTCAGGTCTTCTTTTTTGTCAAGAAACTCTAGATGGCAGAGTAGAGGTTTTGCAATGTTTCTACTAAACTTGGTTAAGACTGCTCAGGTGGCAATATTAAATGTCTAGTCTATCGTGTCTGATGATGCTGGTACTGCCAATGAGAAGATATTAATCAGCAGTTTGTGAGATGATCTTAGCTCGTTCCTGTGCTATTATACTGTGACACCATGGTGACAGATACTTTAGAAACTCCCGTGAAAGATTTATTTCATATGGTTGAAACTTTGAGAAAACGAGAAATTTATTCTTCTGTTCTCTACACGACAGAATTTTGTTGATACCGTGTATTAAAATTGTCCAAATAACTGCAAAGGTGTATTATTAATAGTCAAAATTTCTATTCAAATGTATCCTGTTGCGTGATCAAAACAGTGAAACAAAAATGTAACTGTGGATGTCAGCTAAATCAGATATGACACATATTATTGTCTAGGCAAAAGACTCTGGCAGCTGTGATGCAGAGAATTGATAAGTCCTGCCTCAGGCAGAGGGGAAATGTTGACACACCTGGATAGTCACATTTTATCAAGGAGTCAAACCTGCAGTTTCATGCTCTGGTAGAAAGTGGCATTTCTCATCCCAAAACTATTTGATTCTTCAAAAGACTAGGACCTGAGCTAGAGGTACATGAAATGTGAAATTTAGTATATGTTTCTTTATATTTAACATCATTAAAAAACACATCCTGTTGGGAGTTCAAAGATATTTCTTTTTACTTTTGTATAAACAAAAGCAAACATAGGAAATTAAGTAATAAGATTGTTACTATCAAGTACCAACATTTTTGAAACCTGATTCTCACTAAATAGCTCCATCTCTGTCCCTGGTGGCTATCAGTAGTAAAGATACAATTGCATTTTGTGATACAGTTAAAATACAATTATTGACAGGCATTTTATCCATCTTTGGCTTAATTTCCTGCAGATGCAAAGACATAAATTGGCTGCGTGCAGTCAGGTATGGTCTGTATGTACTCAGGTGCAGTGCCATGAAATGCAGGTGATCTGTCCAGTAATACTTTATAACCCGGCACAAAGCCAGAGCAGAAAAAGCCCACAAGGGAACACCTTCAAGAGACTTCCAGATGGCTCTGTACAGGCAATTTGGGCGCAGCTTGATTTATTTGCTTTGGCTAAGTATGGATATAACATTCAACTGAACTAAAAAGACAGTAAAAAGCCTGGAGCACTGGGAAACACAGTACAGTAAACAAATACAACTCTGCAATATGATTCTTAGTGCCTGCTTTTTTAACTGCCATACTGCTGGTTCTTTCATGACTTGGGCAACACACATCCCTTTAGGTATAACATAGAGATAAATATATATGGGAACATGTCAGATGCATACAGAAATATCTTATTTCCTTATCCTGATGATATATTGAGTATTGTCTGGCATTGTTTCTGTGTATCAAATTAAAGGTTGTGATAATTTCTCTGTTTCTTCCTATTGCATTTGTCCTCCCGTATTTCACCACATGGTTTTATTTTCATTTTGTCAAGGGTATCCAGAAACCCCTGCGCCTAGGTGCTGGTAATTTAAAAGAAATAACTAAGACTTTTCAGCTTAGGAGGTAACTTCTTGATACATTGTGCCCAAAATTCAAGATCGCTTGTGGCGCAGTAGCTGGGCAAGTATGCGCCCACATCTGGGCTGTTGCATGAGCATGATTCTACAGCTTTGAAATAGCCACTTGACACTGACATTAGAGAGGCACTACAGAGAACCACTGATTGACACCTTGCTTCAGGCAGGAGCACAAGGCTGTTGACACACAAATGTGGATGCTGCCCTTCACTGTTCACTGAGCGCATCTTGTAAGCAGAAAACTGTCACTTCGTTTTCTCTGAGTCTGAATAGGAATAATTAGTATCTACCAGAAAATTCTGGTAGATTTCAAATTCTCAGGTCATGCTTGGCCAGAACAGGATTTCCACTGCAATGAGGCAGAATAACTGCAGCCGGTCCACAGATTTATCCAGTGATAGAAAGGCTTCAGTGATGAGACTGTAGCAGCGTGATTGAACATGCCCTTTATCAACGTGGAGTAACACCCGCTTCAGAGGGATTTTGCTGGTCCTAAGTGGAAAGTGCAAGGGTTCAAGAAATGCTTTCCCACAAGGTATTTTCTCTGTCAAGTGGTGGACTTGGAAGTAGATTTGAAAAGGATGTTCTCTTCCTATGATATGTGATATGCTGGGTTTTTTCACTAAATGAAATTAATGAGCTGATTCCTTGAGTGCAACCAGGCCCCAAGAGTCAGCTTGGTTAGAGCAAATGCCTTTGTGAAATTACTGGAGGGACCACTTCAGAAAAGTGTGTTTGGTGTGACTTGTAAAATATTTCACGCTACTTCTCCTTGCAAGACTATATTCCTTACAATGGTTTCAATTATACACAGTGAGGCAGGGCTTATCTATGGGGAGGATGAAGCTTGCTTCAGACTTCTTAATTTTATAAGGACTGGGGACTGGACCTCAGTCCCTGCTTCTGCTCTTGGGTGGATGAAGAGATGATGGCTGTGCCTCTAGAGTACCACCTGCCTCTGCCTGCTACAACAGCCACCAGCCTGTACAGCCCACCTCTCACTCGGTGGTAGTAGCAAGCCTGGCTTAGTAGAGCTGCTCTTGTCCTTGTTTGGCCAAACCTAATGACTGATGTCTCTAACTGTATGTAAATGAGTGTAGATGAGAAAATGAGTGGAAAATAAGAACTCTGAATTTAAAGATAACTAGCAGTCTAACTACTCTTGAAGAGGACACTTGGACAAAGAGGCTTGCATGGGAAATGGATTAAAATACCCATGCATCAATAATCCCTAACCCCATCTGCTTAGTGCAGTATCTAATGTGCTGTTATGCCATAACGTACAGCAATCTAGTCAGTTCGGTTTGAACCTGGATGAATAAATGTGGCCACAGTTACACACTGAGATTAATATATCTTTTTGCAAAAAGTGTTATGAGACCGTTACTGTTCATAGGTGGCCAGAATGATCAAACTTCCATCATATCTGGATGAGATCTGACAGCACTTTGAGGAAAGATATCTGCTCGCTGCTCTCCATCCTGTGCAATAACAAATATCTTTCTTAATCATTGAAAGCAACAGGACCTCTGGCATGAAGGATCTTCCCAGACTTGACTCTGAAATAACTGAAAAGTCCTTCAGAACATGAGGTTTTATCGCATATCCCAAGAGAGAAATGGGTTTGACTATTCAGAACCAAGAGTTCTGAAAAATATTGCAGTTCAGTACAATGACTTGATCAAACTTACATACATACTATTCTATAGACTACATAATGTTTAAAAAATATCCTATCATTTATAAAGTCTTGAAAAACAAGTTTGTTTCATTTACAGACCTGTTAAGAATTACAAGCCAATATGGCCAACGCAGCAATTTCCTATGAGGCTTTGCTACCATAATCCATCATGATCAGGCCCAGAAGTGGAAAGCCAGCATGACATTTAATGGTATATAGAGACATAAAATCTGGAAACTGCTGCAACTTCTTACAAGCCAAGTAGAATGAAACATTAATCAAAAAGGTCATAAAGTGCAAATGATAAATGGTTTTGCAAGAAAGCAAACCACATACATCACTACTATTCCCTTCACACTTCTACTCCTTTAGCAAAAAAACCCCAAACTGGCAATAACTGCTCAAAACTGCTATCAGGACTGTTAAAACTGAACAGATTTAAAAACAAGCAACAAGAATGGGCCAAGAATTGTGCAAGAGCTATTTGGAATAGGGACCTTTACAACTGGAGGAAAAGGAGCACGGCAGAAAGATTAATCTTGTCTTTGGGAAGGGTTGGAGGTGTGTTAAAGTGGAAGGTAAGAGGCTCTAGGCTGTAGGTAATGCTGTAGCAGGTAGCAGGAGGGGTCCAAAGATTTTACTGTCATTCATAGGAGGAGTTTTTCTTGCTTCATGTTCTACATGATGGAGGTTACAAGGTGTCGTGGTTTAAACCCCTCATGCAGTCGCTCTCTCACTCACTCCCTCTTTCTTCTCCCCAGCTCCCGAGGGGATGGGGAGGAGAATAGAAAGAATGCAACTCCCACAGGTTGAGATAAGAACAGTTTAGTAACTAAGGTGTAACACAAACCACCACTGCTACCACCAATAATAAAAATGACAAGGCAAATACAAGGAAAGAGAATACAACTGCACACCCCCAGTCCCCAGCCCGACCAAACAGTGCACTCCCCACAGTGCACCCCCACCAGGGAACCCCCACCCTTCCGGGTCACTGCTCTCCCTTTTTACATCCTGGGCATGACGTGCTGTGGTATGGAATAACCTCTTTGGTCAGCTTGGGTAAGGTGTCCTGTCTCCTTCCTCCTGGCTTCCCCTCCTCTCTAGCAAAGCATGAGACTCAGAAAGTCCTTGGTCAGACCAAAACATCACCAAGCAGTAACTGAAAACACTGGTGTTATCAGCACTGTTCCCAGGCCCAAAATCAAAAACACAGTGCTGCACCAGCTACCAAGAAGGAGAAAAATGACTGCTACTGCTGAACCCAGGACACGAGGGAAGCTAATCTTTTTGATGTCATCAGCAACAAAGAAGGGAAGGGCTAGGACTGGATGTTGGGATACCCCACTCCTGCTCCTACCTCTGCCTCAGGCTCTCTTTCTCTTCCAAGTCCTCTTCTTTCAGGAGTCTGAGGGAGACAAGTGGGGAAAGAAGAGCTAAGGCATACTGAAGGAGAGATTTCTTGGTGCTTGCTCATTCCAGCCACTGTACCCAAATGATAGTCCCTCCTGGGTTTGGTTCCCTCCCTCTCAAGATGCTCCCATTTGCCTTATCTCTACAAACATTTTATGGCCACAGCCTGCAGTACCAACAGGTTGAATGCATGCTGTAGCCTCCTAGGTATACATTCTTCTCTGCATAACTCTACCTCTGTACCTGGACAGAGTGTTTGTTGTTTTCAGAAACTTGGCTCCCATTCAGACCCATAACGTAGCTAAATAACATCCTGGAGACAAAGCTAGCTTTAAAACTTCCTGCCTACTGGCTACAAATTTCTTTACATTCTTTCTTTTCCTGTTGTAATTAAATGCCCTCTCAGCTGTGCTGGTACAGGTGTTCCTGAGGTCATAAACAGGGAAACAGTCCTTGCTAAAATAACTTCTTATTTCAAAACCAGTAAATGGAACTTGTGGAGTCTCCATCCTTGGAGATACTCAAAAGCTCTCTGGACATCATCCTGTGCAACCCACTTCAGGTGTCCCTGCTTGAGCAAAGGGTTGGACTAGATAAACTCCAGAAGTCCCTTCTGACATTCTGTGATTCTGTTAAATGAGGTTACATCCCTGTTATGTGTTTACTAATGGCAGGAAGGTAACAGAATCAGTGGGACCAAGAGCTTCTTAAAAGGACTGTGTGTTTCATCAGTGTGTCCCAGCATGGCCTGGTTATGCTGAAGTCTGATTTTGCATAGAGAGCTGGAAGAAATGGGTTTTTCAGGAGTTCATGTCACAACCAGGCAGCAGGATCTGGCCTGGCTCCTTTGCTGGGGTGTATCAACTTGGGTGTATCCAGGAGCAGAATTTACAAGGATGCTGTTACAGCAGAGTAGGAAGTGCACTGTCAGTGCATGGATATAATTTTCATCTTGAAAGCAGTTGGTTCACAAACTGCCTTGGTTCTGTCATGTCAATTTGCATCAGGAGGTACTGGTAAGTCATCTTGCAACCAATGTATTTATGGCCTTTTAAATATTTCTTTTGCTGAGAGGCAGTGAATGCCAAGATCAAAGCTTATCCAGTGATTAAACTGGAGAGATTTAAACCATAAGCAGGAAACTGATATCAAGTGCTTTGAGAGGGTAATGTATCTTGGAAACTCATTGAAGAAATGGTAACAAATCAAGGCTGTGAAGCCTAGTTAGAACTGTGTTGAGGGACAGAAAATTTCAAAGAGATCTGAGAGTGCACATGCATTTGAAATCACTTGGAAAAATAAGCTGTTACTTAAAAAATTATTCCCACTATAATATTGTGAACCCACTGCAGTTTCATACATTAAACGTCTAGAATCCAGATTCACTCAGGTATGACTTGTGGTATGAATAGCACTGCATTAGTCTTGCTGTGTTTCTACATAATCATTTGCTTTAGGGAATGCTTTCGGATGTGAAGGAATGGTATTACTTGGCAATATATATAAACATTAAAATCAACTTAAACCTCAAAGAAAAATGCATTGGCTTTTTGTCTGCAGCTGTTCCTGCCACCACATTTTGTGTGGTTTTGTTTCTGAACTGACTGCAAAAGCAGAGATTTACCTCACTTTGGATTTGACTGAAGTATTTTAATGCAGAGAAAGGATTCCCAGAATACATCCCTAATGAAGGTGAGATTATGTTAATGGAGCAGGACTGAGCAGACTGGTGCACCTCAGGGAGACAAGTTAATAAACAGGTCGGCTGAATTGCCTCTTTGTCTCGCTTGCCTACAATGATAGCTTGAATTTTGAGGATCCTAAAGTGCAGCAACTCATTTCCATCTAAACACTGGTGGGAGGGATTTGGGCGCAAGTGCTTGATATTCACAACTAATCAATGATGACTTTCCATTCCTTGTCCATCTGTCTTTGGCTATTCATTTTTTCTAGTGTATATCACTGGAAATGTTGCAGTAATTGCCACACACAGCTGTATAACTTCTCACTGTTGCTCCCTGGTTGTCTCCAGCCCCAACGTTAATATTCCCTTCCTATGTGACAAGGCAATTCAGACAGTCATGGACCTCGGATTTCCTTTCAAGGATCAATATGTGATCCTTGGGGCAGTCAGCCACAGAAGCAGCTATTTGTTCACTGTGCAATGGAAACTCTACTGTTTCCCTTATATTCCTCTAAGAGGAATTACTGATAAAATTAGAAAGCTTATTTTATTTTTTTATCTTAACATAACACCAGGAAACAAAATATCCAGTGGAAACTGGATAAGGCATAACAACCCTACCTCTGTATCAAATGTGTGGTTTAGCTTCTATGTCACTGAGAATTTATCTAGGAAATTCCTTGTGAGGAACAAAAATATACAATAAAGATGAACTACATTGGTTGTTCTTCTCCTCAAAGAGTGATAGCCAGAGACTTCACACTGAGGCAATCTGATACTACTTAGATAACCACCTAGATAACACTTTGCATACCACCTTTGTAATTGCTGCTAACAGAAAACATAATTAGGTTTCCTACTCACTTTCTGCCTCTCATGAAAATGGTAAGATACTGGAAAGAGGAGAAGCAATGCCTTTAAAATGCAGCATAATACATTTTATTCTGAATAAAAGAGAAAATCAACTTACCTCTAAGTAATAGCAATATGATGTGGCTAGTAATCTAAGAAGTTACAGAGCCGTAAGAGGATTTTGAAGTGGTGAAAGGAGTTTATCAAAGAAAGGTTTAGAAAAAAACAGTTTAATTCCCTGTCTTATTAGTAGGGCCATGCTCCTAAAACTCATTTTCCTTTTGTTTGTAGACATGTTATTATTTTCCCCTTGATATCAACAACAGCACATTTAAATTAATTTGAAATAATGAAATACAGAACCAGAACTCCTCTTATCTAGCAATTAACTACATTGAAGATGATTGTAACTTTGTGTGCTAATAAGCACACAGAGGAGTGAACAGCAGCTTTACAGTTCGTCCAGGAGATGTCTCTCTCTCCCTAAAATATGCCAAAGCCATTTGTGTTTCAAGGGATATATCTTGCATCACAGATGTTGGCTTCCTCGGCCTGCAGTTGTGACCTTGCAAGAAAGCAATACGCAGTCTGACCGCTGCGTATGCTGTGTTCTGTTGTGGGGTTTGGCTCTCGTCTCCAGTGCAAATGCCTCATTTTTAGGTCAATGTTTTTAAAAACCATGGGAGCTGAACAAACATTTGTGCTGCAGCCTTGTTTTTTCTCATGCACTTCAAACTTCTGCAGTGGGCCTAATTTGCACAACCAAGTAATTTATTGTACAGTTCTATCACTGCAAACAAAGAACACACAGTGATATCAATGGATTTTAGGGACAGAAACAGTTTATGGGAGCCTTAATAGGTGCTATTATTTGCTAACAACGTAAAGAATATAATGTGAACAGTAAATAATTCAATATTCTCATTAAAACACATCACAAAGGAATCTGATCCAGAGGCACATATTTTGAAATATTTCCAGTTCTACTCCACAGAACATGCAGAATAGCAGATAGCCCAATGACAGACAATAAATTTCAGTTTTGTTGGTGGCACAATAAAAGAATGTATGCTTTAAGAAATTGCTTTGTTTTTAGCAGTACACAGGATAGCCAAAAACTTGCAGTCCTAAGTCCTTTGGATCTACTATTTCTCATCATTACAGTGGCTTTACCCTGTACTTTATGATATCGGCTCTGGTGAACCAAGCTTCTCTTGTGATAAGACACAGAAATCTCTTTTCTCTTCTGGGCAGAGCAAGCCAACAGCCTGGTTTGCCCAATGGTTTTATTAATATGTATTTTTAATGAGGACCACTGACTTAATCATAATCTGCATTGGGAATTGCAGGAATTGCAACATAGAAGTTTTTTTCTTTCTCATGGGAGAAATAATGAAATATGGTATGAAATTTTAGGCTTGTGAATAGGACCTGGGGATTTCAGATGATTTAGAGGAAAAATAATTGGATTTATATGAGCATTTACTGACTACTGCCATTGGAGAATGAAGTACTGGTCCATGCAGTGGTCCCAGGTGAATCTGTGTGCCTGGAGATTGGTTGCCTGGACATCTTTGTGATGATTAAGAAGGAGACAGGATAGGAGGATGCTTTAGCAGAGTTACTCTACTTCTGGAAAGAAACAGCTAAGCATACACTTTTCCCACAAAAATTCCTCAAGAAAAGAAAAGAAGATGCTCCCAGCAAAAAATGAGGACAAACAAACAAGACTGAGCCTTTGTCCAAAAAATCATGCTATTCCCACTCCAGCATGGACTTAGTTCAGAGGGACTTCTAGGTTTAATTTGAAGTCTCTGGTGTCAGGAGCTGTCCTGTGGCAAGTCTGTCTCCCTTGGCAATAATATTTCTGCTGTCAAGCTGAGTGGTGGTACTCAGGGGTAAGAAAAAAGAAGTTTCACTTTAGGCTTCTTCTGCTCAAAAAATCAAGACCAAATGCTATTCATTTGTGTTGATCTTAATGACATGATTCCCCTCAGGGGCTGGAAAGTTCACTAAAAAGTCATGGAGGTATTGGAGCTGAACTTTAAAAAAGGGGCTACTTGTACCTTTCAGAGGTTGGCTTCAGGGCCTCTATAAAATCAGGGGAAAAAGATACTATTTTCCCACACTTATATGGACCTGTTTCTGATTCTAACAGCAAAACCCTTCTCAATTGTCTTTAAAACACTACCAAGCAGCAAAGGTATTCTATGGTAGCTATGGAGACCTGCTGAATATCACATTTCTTGGACCCTCTGAATGAGGGCAGAGTCCTGTGTGTTGTGGAAATGTTCCTATTACTCATCTGGCTGACGTGGAAGCTCCTATTGTTGGTGGTTTTGTTTTCGTGTTCTGCTTTGCAGCTGCAGTTCCCCTAGGAAGAAGTGTTGGTGCTTCTGCTGACTCAGTCCTAGCCAGAGTCCCCTTAATGCTCTGGAGCCACCTGATTCTTGGAGAGCCTGGAAGTAATTTTCAGTCTAGCATGTTCATTTTGAAGTTTAGTCAATTGGCCCAGCCAGATAGAGCACTGCGTTGTCCTGGAGAAAACAAAATCCAAAAGTGGAATTTTAAATTGAAATAAAAAAGAGAGAAAACGAAAACTAGGGAAGGAGGGGAGGAGGCTGACTTTGTGATGTCCCTAGAAAAGCAAAAGCTTTATCTCAAATGCCAGAGTAATGTGAACTGCTGGAAGGACAGGCTTAAAGGGTTTAACTTTTGGGTGGATTTTGGGAGTCAAAGGAATATGTTTTCAAGCCACTTCCTCTGTCATCAGCCAGCCTGAACCCACCTGCCTTTCTGCTGCCTTGAAAGGCCTATTCTAAACTGCAGTCCTGCTCTTCGGACACCACACTCGAGCCACAGTCTTGGAGCTTCTGCCATTAACACATTAAGCAGCTTCTTGGATTTAATGGCTAGCAGGCCATCAACTTTATGATGTTATCCACCCACAAAAAGTTATCCACCCACAAAGATCAGGGTGGATAACAGAATCCAGACGCACTCTGACTGAATTCACCTGTGAACTATTTCCTGCCCCTTAAAAACTGTAGATGTTAAAATTCCCACATGAGGAGGATTCACCAGTGATCTTGGTACATTGTATCTGGTATTAGCTCTCGTTGCTGTTAAAATAGAACCATCAAATAGTTTGGGTTGGAAGGGACCTTCAAAGGTCATCTAGTCCAACTCCCTGCAATAAGCAGGGACATCTTCAAGTAAATCATATGTCTAGTATATTTGGTAACTTGGCTGTAAGTAGTTTTCATCCTATCAAAAGTAGATGTTTGCACTTTTGCTTTGAGGAGAGTGAAACTCAAGGTTTGAATCAAGGTAGGAATAAGCGTTATCTAGCTAAATGTCTTATTATTTATTTAGGTTGCTCTGAAAATGGTGCCATGTGTTTTACAGGAAGTAAGAAAAAGATGTCCTGTTCCAAATAGCTCACACAGAACACAGCAGTACAAAAAATTATAAAATGGGAGATCCTGGATGTATCTGAATTGTTTGGGGTTTTTTATCACACTTTGTCCTGAAAACTTAGAAATTCTAAATCTGGTTAAAGTAAAGAAAGACCTAAGTGGGCAGTGGAAGATGTCTCTGCTTGTAGCAGGGGAATTGGAACCAGATGGTCTTTAAGGTCCCTTCCAACCCAAACCATCCTGTGATCCTGATTTGGAGCTGTAGAAAAAGGCCAACCTGAAAGGTGGCCAACATATACTTACCTCCACTTTAACTCTGCTCAGACATTACCACCTTCATTCAGCCTCGTTCAGGAAGAAAGCCCCCTAAAGGTGGGGATGGACCTGCATACTGAGGTGTGCTGTGTCACCTGAGTGACCTGGGCCAGTGTGATGTCATGCATAAATATTCCAAACAATTCTAAGTTACCTACCAGCTTATTTATCAGGAGTAATATTATTCTTCCAGCACAGTGCTACCTCCAAGTAAGCTGCCATCCCATAAAGCTTCCTATATATAAGCTGAGCTTACATCCCACTGCCCCGCTAGCTGGGTCAATAGGGTGAGCTGGGCAGGAGGCAAAGTGTGAGGGGGTACCTGGGGTGGTGCTCTAAGGGTCTGCACACAAGATAAAGAGCAGAGAGTGAATGCTTCCTCAGAGCATGCCAGAAGGAGCAGTCAGAGGAGCATCTGGAAAGCTGTAGGAGGAGCAATGGGATCCATTCTAGGACACGGCACACTGCTTACACTGACAGTATTTAAATAGCCTCTGAAATGAGCATCATTTCAGCTCAGCAGAGCTTGCCTGAGTGAATAGTAGTGGGTTTTATATCTATTTTTTTTATCTTGTGTGACTGGATTTTTAACTATTTGTAAGTATATCTGTTTCCTGAAGCCTGTCTTCTAAAAGAATAATTTATCTCTATTAAACTTCCTCCAGTGCTTAGCCAATGGTTCTCATTTGTGTACATATATTTGCAGACACTCTCAGTGTTTATTTTACTGAGCTATATGTTTGCAGATCCTATTTTACTGTCTAATAACACTGGATCTTATCCATCTCTTTCGTCATCTTATTTTTTTCCCCAAGAAACTCTCTGTAAGATTTCCAAATTCCTAATTTCATCCTCATGTAGTCATTCCAAGGTTCCTGCTTGGGAACAATGGGAGAGTGAGTAAAATTTCAGTACTTCTCCTGAATGTCTGTATTTTTTTCCTCACTTTTATACCAGCAAGGATTGCAAGCCTTTGCATACTTCCTATGCTGTGTAAAGATGTAGACACATAATCAAGATACCATGGCCTAAGCAAGTTATTACAAGTCAGCTGGGAAGTAGCAATTATCTGCATGTGTAGTACAAACTACTATGAAACTGCTTGACTTCCTTAATTCTCTTTTCTTAAATGCACTCTTTAAACAAATTAGCTGGTATTTGACTAGCCTGAAAATGCACATCTAAGTGGTGTCCATTGGTGGCTAGTGACTTCAAAATCACTGCAAATGGGCAACATATATCAGCCTTATCATTGTGTAAAATGTAAAATTACATCAATTTCTGTACTGAACCCAGGGAAGGGGTCCTTCAGCTACTACTGGACTAGCTGGCTACAGTCTTTTAAAATGACATGAAGGTGCTATTAGAAAGCTTGTTACGTTTCACTTGCTGTTTTGCAGCCTGCTGTGCAAGTACCATGTTCTGAATGCTCTAATGAAGGTGATGCCACCTGCAGCCATGGGGTTTTCTATTTTCTATTGTCTTAAAGTGACTGGAGCAGTTGAAACCCTTCAGGAAAAGGAGCAATCTTCTGGGTCAAATGGATTGTGGGAAGTAAATTTTCCTAGGGACACAGAGAGGGTTCTATGATTCTTACTGAAGCTAAGAGACCACTGAAAGATGATGGAGTGCAGAGCAAGAATGAGGAAAGTACCTACCATACAGGGACACACTGGACAAGAGAGACTGGCTTTCACATTCTTTATTTAACATCTTCTGTAGAACTTCAGAGCCTTGGCAATTTTAATTTTCTTTGTAATAATAAAAGCTCATACTAGAGGCTGGGAATATTTGAGTCTTTGGTGAGTTCCTTTCATACCTTTTTCTTCAGTCACAATCATATATTAATAGTGTGGATAGCCCCTGAGCTCTCTCTCTAACTTAAATGGCACTCAGTTGCAAACAAAAGGGGCTTTTGGCACAGGACCGCTAGGTATTTGGAAAGAAGATGAGACTTGGTGGAGCAGCTGATGAGCTCCCTAAAGTTTATGGATTGGCTCCTGAAAGCTGTTCATTTTGAACTTTCCAAGCAGAGAAGGAAGTGTGATAGCTGAGAAACTGCCTTCAAGGATACATGCTCAGGTATGTTTGACAGAGGGGACTTCCCAGGTCAACACTCCTGAGCTTTTACTTGCAGTGATGGAGCATGAAAGTGTGGAACACCTTCATGCATGCCCCTTGGCTGGAGACATAAGAAGATGAGGACCGTGGAGAGACACCTGTCCACAAGAGCCTAAGTGATGCTTTGAATTGCACCATAAACAGGGTTGTTCGGGCTTCAGACTCATTAATGCGCTGTTATCCTCTGTCACAATGGCCAGAACAACAGTGGCAACACTCTGGCCTGGAAGTAACCATCAGTGGCAAGAAAACATTATGTCCTGGTGCACAAAGGGAAAGAGGACCTCCTTTCCCTTCTTCTACTGCAATATCCATAACAAAATCTGACTCTGGTAAACAGACATATGATTTCTGGTTGGAAACCACTAACACCACTGGTTGGGGTGAAGGTAGGGCATGTATCAGCTCCCTTACCTGCTGTATGCCACTGTTTACCTTGCTTACGTATCATTAGCAGATGTATAATATCCCCCATAGCTACTGGTGTTTTTTCCATCAAGTCATTTCTTATTTGAGTCTGCCAGTTTGATACCACTGTCATCTAGCTGATAAAACTGTCGTACTACTGTAAAGTCACAGAGAGTCACATCATACGCCTTATGCATAGAAAACAACCCTCTTTTCCCTGTTTCTCTAACAATACAAAATTGCTATTTCTTCAGAGCAATAGTTAGTTGCTATGATCAGCTGTAAACAATTACTAAGCTGCCTGCCTGAATGATTTATAGCTTACTTATAAAAGGGTGTACTTTCTCCCAGACTGCTTGCTAAGCCCAAAGGAAGACCCTTGGTTAATGGTGATGATGCTATTTTATCACCTGCTGTGAACTAATTCTAGGAACTAGTCGGATTTTTCTGAGGAAATTGCTTTGCAGTGTGAAATCAATAAAGTCAATAATCTTTTCCATTATTTTTTTTTCCTCTGCATGTGGGAATAGACCAATATGAAGAAGTGATTTCTGGGGAAAAGGTGCTTATTTTCAGGATGAAATTTCTGGTCTAAACCAGAGATGACAGTAACATAATGACAATAGAATAGAGCATGGTCCAGTAGAGATAGCACCCATGGGGAAAATATGAGAATTTGAACAGAATTCATGTTTTGAATCTGCTACTAATTTAATGCCGGCTTGAATTCCTTTGTTACCTACTATATGGGCAGATATTTGCTTTTTCATTAAACACTGTGAAAGACTCTGGTTTTACCACACTGCAGAATGCATGATTTTTTAATTAAAATTTTAACTAGATCTTCAAGTAGAAGAATTAATTTCCCACAGTGATGCAATAAGAAAAATCAGGTGACTATTTTCTTAGTTTTTATTTTGTCTTAGTTCTTGGTATCTCTTAAGGGTTAAAAAATTCATCGGTGAGCGAACTGCGGCATGTTAGTAGTTATTCTAAAGCTTCTTTCTAAGCTACATATATCAAACACCCTGGAGTTCTTGTTTGTTTGTGATAGCTGTGTTTTATGATCATCTGTTATTAATTACAGCATTGTTGGTCAACTGGCTGTTCCAGTGATTAGTGGTATTGTTATAAAAGCATGTACACTCCCTTAGTATGTGGGTGGTGGTGGCAGTTGTGTTTCTATCATTCTTGCTTTTTTATGGGACAGAAGCTTTAGGTCTTGTTTGTTTGCTTCATTTCTACCAGTTCCCAGTTCTTTTTACTTTCCTTTTAGTAATCTCTGTGATTTACACTAACTGATACAGGAATGGGTCTTCTGAAAGTATATGGATTTTCACCTCCTATGACAGATGCACAGTGCTCAGGAAGATAAGATACGTATGCTCACTAGAGATATCAGAAAAAGGTTATGGCACATCTTATTAATTGTCAGTTTTCTTTTTATGTGACTAAAATACAAGAAATGAATTTTAAATTGTCTTCTAAAAGAAAAATGAAGCAGTCATTTTGTTGTCGTGGTAAATAATGGTTATGCGAACTTCACTGCAGAAAGAGTTCAGCCATCATTGTGGTATTTCTGTGCTATTTGCGTCTTATTGGTGTACTGTGATTTCATATACTTATGCTTTAAAGCTTAGAATTAGAGACACTTATGTTTTGTTGTTTTGTTTTGTTGTTATAGGGGGTTATTTTTTTGTGTTTTTATGACACTAGCATGTAAAACATTGGTGACTTCTTATGGTGGACACTGTAACACAAAACCAGAGCCACTGAGTTACTGATGAGAGCTGCCATGGCAATAGACATGCAGCTATTAACTGTGGAAGTACTGCTGTAATTAATAAGTGTGATTGAAAAAAAAGACATTTCTGGCAGAGCTGTATGTTCTGCAAACACTGAGAGCTACTGAGAGCTTTGGAAAAGCATAGATTTTTGAGCAGGGAGTCTTTAATATTGCTGCAGAGATGAGTGCAGTGAACCTCCTCCTCCTATACAAAGACAACTTCACAAAAGAACTCTTCTTACACTGTTGATTTGCACACAAGTTCCGCAGGCAAACTGGCTGTTACTGCATCAGTTTAGCTAAAATATTGCTTTGGGCAGCCACGTCCTATGCAATAGAGTCAAATAATTGCATCAGTATCTAACCTGAATAACAATCCATAGTGGCCCTGATGTTTAGAACAAGCACCTTCAGTATGTTCCAGCTAAAGCTGCCAAAGAAATTCAGGATTACTCATTAATTTTTAAACTTGATTCATTATGCTTTGCCTAATAGAACAATACAGTGATGTAAATCAGCATGTTAATTGGATTTTGACAAAGAAATTCTGTATTGGGTTTTTCATTGAATTGCTGTGATGAAAGTGGGTGCAACCTGCTTAATAGTACTGTTTCTTTTCATTCAGGATGAATATAGAAAGTATAAAAGTATCAGTAAAAGCAATAATTGCCCTCATCCAAAATTCAGACCAGATATAGAACTAGAGCAAAGAGTTCAGTTACACACTGTGTATATCTTTCTATGGTTATCTTTGTGAGTTTAGGGGCAGTGAGCTGATTGGGTGGCACAATTTTTGTGGTTAATTTGGTTAATTCTACAACAGGAGCTGCTTAGAGGAGCCCTTGGCCAGATTCTCCATCCTAGAGGCAAACACATTGAAGCACACGTCAAATACACCTATCAGATGATTTGGGCACAGCAGAAACTCTCTGGTAAAATCTCTGGAACTGCCCAAAATTCCCACCTGCGCGTGTCCTGCTGGAATTAGGCAAAGGCTTTGCTATGAGGCTGGATGAGAGCTCAGACAATCACCTTGTCTCAGTTCAGTCCCTTGTGTCATCTCTACAGAGATTGGATGGGAGCTCTGGGACCACCCAGGGAACTAATGTCTAAATGTTCTGGGTCTGCATGAGGGCACAGGCCGATACCAGCTGCTCAGCAGCTGTAACTACAGAACTACAGAACAAACTTGAGTTCCACCCTTATCTCATCAATTCATTTTGACAGTTCTTCCCACAAAGAGCAAAACAAAGCCCCAAATGATAAACCTGATTTGAGAATGCTGTTGATCTACTTCTGCAGATGTAAAAGATGGACCATATATATAATATATATGGATTCAAACTGGGGAATGACATTACTTCCTTTTTTTGGCAGCTCTCTGGCCATTTAAAAAAAAAATGTTTCCTGTGCTGAATATTCACAGGAAAATATGGTTCTTCATTGATGTGTGCTGAAAATAAGAAATACTCTATACCAAGTTGAGTTCTTTGTGCTTTTAGTCCTGATTTTTCTTTGCACTAAAGCTCTTTTGTGTGAGTCTGGAAGTATACTGCTTCAAGTGCTCATTTTGCTGGATATCTCCATAGGTCAGGGTGAAGAGCTGTGAATTTAAGGGAGACTTGGTCACTAGAAGAAACCTAAGCTAGCTCAGTATCATCAGCGTTCTTGTTTTTCCTAGCTCATAGATCAGGGCATGTTCCTTTTCTGGCCAGGAGAAGACAGCTACCCAGTGTCCTCACTTATGTGTGCTGTGCTGAAAGCAGGAAAAGTAAATAGAACAGCTGGTACATTAAATTCATGCCTTCTAAATCACTTCACTGTGGTGATAACAGCACTATCAATATCCTCTTTCACTTGTCTGCCACATAGTCGTTTTTGTTTGAGTATTCACAGGTCCCTTTATGTCACAAGACTTCTCCAGCTGAAAGCACCACTGTGCATGTATTTCAAGTGAAAAGGGACATTTCTATTTTTATTTTAAGATTATGCTTCCGCTGTTGAAATGGAATATGTGTTGTAATGAAAGTGTTAAAGGGGACATTTGCATCTCTGAAGTGATTCTGGATAGACGAAGGAATTGTTATCACATGCTAGAGGTTCATGCTTTAGCCTTAGTTCAGGTCATGCAGAACTTGGATAGCATTTTGGGTACAGTGTTGTTTTTTTTTAACTTTGAGCCATTTATATTCCATCTAGACTATTGCTGCAAAAAGCATTTTCCTAAATCATAGCTTTGATCCCTCTTTCTGTCCTTTCTGCTGGTACTTCTCTATCACATCAAATGCACTTTTTTCTTTGTTCTCAGGGTTTTTCTTGGCCTAATCTTCCCCATCTATCTGTATTCCAGTACTGAGTAGGTGACTTCTGTCTCTGATCAGCCCAGTTTGACTCATGTTGTGGTACTATCACTTCACTGTCACTGGCCTATCTGTCTCCATCTAATTCTGCGTCTCCTATTTAGCTGGTTAGAAGCTCTCTAGGGAGAAGCTCTTGTTTTCTGTGTTAGCTGCTAGTGCAGTTATGCCCCAGGATCCCACTGGAGATCCCAGGCTCTTGGAAAAGTTAAATTAATAAAATAAGAATTAATAAAAACTGTGTCATGTAGAGGATTGGGAAAGTGAGGAGAACTAAAGTAATACCCTGAGGCTCTCTGTTAGCCAATAGTGGTGCCTAGCCGGAGCTGAGAACTGGTGCTGAGGATCCACTGTACATTGTGCTGAGAATCCACTGTACATTGTGCTGGGGGGTTAGTTTCCACCTAGCTCTGGTCCCACAGGCTGGAAGCTTGTTAGTATCTGGAACACACCTTCTGGTTTCAGAGAATACAGAGTGTGCTTTCTGGTACTGCTCTGTGATGTGAAACACAAGAAGTGGCGGTGTTTGGTTCACTTTAGAAGCATTCTCCTGAGCCAAAATACAGTGCTAATGTAGGACCACCCTCATTGTCTACCTATCTTCAGCACAATTTGTCATTATGACATCAGATTAGCAAAATGCATACATTTTACTCCAAGGTATTTTTTTTTTTCTGATTGAGACCTGCACTATAAATTTATGTCCCTCAGCCCACAGTGATTTCTCATACTAGACAAATGATTTCCTTCTATATCATGTTTGCAGTGACAGGAGTAGCTTTATAGACCCCAGTGATGATGCGTTATGGAAAAAAATACAGAATTCACCAGGGCCAGAGGTTTAGTTTAAACCTGCAATAGAAGACACTAAAGTATGTAGCCAAGAGCATCCTGAATCAACAGATCTCAAAGATCTGCCTATTCATCTTGAATCATAGGGTGTTTTGTAGAAATCTGATACTACAATATTCTATTAATTTAAAATTTCACCATACTTTTCACCAGCTAAATCCTGCCACTTACACAGCCAGCGGTGAATGATGATGAAACTAGAGAGAACAGAGCGGGTGGGGAAGAAAGAGATATCTATGTAGCTCTAATCAAGCACTTACATATTTCTTATTTCATTATTTGACCATGCTAACATATGGATTAATAGTTTCCCACACTGCCGTTTATTTTTTACCATGACATTGTAAGTAAAGCAACATGCAACATTTGCCTTGGTGCTACCAGACTTGCAGTTTGACGTAGCACAATGGAAGGATGAGCTAATATACAAACACTTTCCAATGTCTATAACACGTAATGAGCTGCAGATTTAGCTCAGTAGCTGTATAGTCCTGAACTTGGTTTAAAGTGAAAATTTTAGAAATCCTTTATTTTTCAGTTTATTGCTCTTATTTGTTGTTGTTGGTTTTTGTTTGTCGTTTGGTTCTTTTTTTTTTTTTTTTTTTTTTTGGTTTTTGGTTTGGGTTTTTTTTACCCAAAATTTATTTAATTTCTTTGTTAAGATTTGTAAAATCTGCAAAGGAACTTAGGCCTTAACTATCTCTGTATGTTTCTTCTGCCAGTTAAAACATCGATTTCCATTCTTTACAAATACTAATTGCAAAGAAGGTTGTGGGGATACACATGTGCATGTGTGTATGTAATATCTTGCTTCCTCTTTTCAAAGCATTGTCGAAACACCAGCTAATTGATTTGACATGCTTAAAGAGAAACTCAGTGCAACCGAGTCAGTTTGGTATGAAAGACATTTCCAGCCATCTCCGTTCAATAATTGCAACCACAACTTCAAAGATGATACAGATGCAAATTGAAATGTGTGATCTTGTTCTATCTGGATTTGATTTCTTTTCCCTTATGCTCTGAAATACTCATCCTCCTCTTCCTGCTGGGATCAATAATGGCTGGGACTGCCACGTACAATGAAGCTATACAAGTTCAGAGTGATTGAATTTTACTCTAGGGATATAACTCCAATTCCCTCTTCCTCTCCTTCAATGGCATTAATTTTATTCATATTCTGCGAGTTATATCCAAAATGCAGGTCTGAATAAAATCTCCTAACAGGAGGATGGGGAATCATGATCCTTATCTTCTAATAGGCCCCATTCTGAGATCATCCTTCTCTTATCTCATTCCAAATTCTATTCCTCCATATGGGAGTACAATAAATTGTTGTTGACTAGTGAATACCCCTGCAACTCTTGCAGAGGATAAATCACAGCACACATCTTGAAATTCCTAAGCATGTTCCACCAGTGAAAGATAGCAGGCATTCAGTCCGTACAGATGGAAGTTTGCTAATACCTTAGCTAGTCCAAACATTTTGCTGACTATGTAAAGTCCATCGGGAACTTCAAAATCACTGCTAGCTTTACATGAAAGACTCTCAGATGCTATTGAAAGAACAGAAGACCACTGTGACCCTGCCTCCTCATAACTGTGGATATTAGCACCTATCAGGCTAGAAAGTTTCAGCAGTATTTTCTCTTGTGCTTGCGGAACACAATATCATGGCAGTTAACATTCATCTTTGCAGATGATGACTCTGGAGCAGCTGTAAGCATCATTTTATCTACTTTCCTCACTCACTGTCTGTCCATGTGGCTGACTCAAGAGCCGGCAGCAGACTGCTCTAAGTATGACCATGTGTAGCAGCAAGTGACATCACAGCGCTACTTCAGTGCATGACAGCAGGGTTGAAGGTACTGAGCACACAGAAGCTGCAGGAGGCGTAACAGCACAGTATAGGGGGGCAGAGGAAGAGTCTAGTCTTTGAGTGGACTTCAAGCATAACAGATAGGTGAGATGGCAACAAAATATGCAAGAAAAGAGTCCATCAAAGTGCTCGCAATTTCTGATGTTCCTTCGGAGTTCACAGGATCAGAGAACAAGAGCTTCCTAGGAGCAGATTTTCTGGTATTTCCTTCTTCCACTTACTTAGATAAAATTCAGAAATGCCATGAAAATGTCACATTTATTCATTTTTTCTGGTGCTCAGAAGTCACAATGCCAACTTTTAGCATCTCGTGTGTAAATTCAAAATCCATTTCAATCTCTGTAAGTAAAGGTGAGAGGACTCTGCAGGAAGAGACAGCACAGCTGCGGCTGACGAGCTGCCCAGATGACTCAGCTGCTTCAGCAAGGTTATAAGAAGAAACACGGAGGTCACACTCACATTTTTCCAACAAGATATCTTTGTATCATTATGATCAAGTGGCCACAACTACACAAGGCTATGCCATAAGAGCAGAAAAGTCATAAAGTCCACAATTCTGTCATTTTCCCATAGATCTGTGTTACTTTTTTAATGCTTCAGTGTTTGAATCAGATCAACATTCTCTGTAGGAAACATCTGTCAAATAACCTCCTGTAGTTTCTTAAATTCAGGATTTCTTATTTTTCCCTGTTGTTCCTAGTTGATAAAAAGAAAAAGAAACAAGAAACTACAATTTGCTTTTAATTCCAAGGCATGGGTTAGGGTGTGAGTGTGGGCACTGCAAGATCTAAGTGCGATTCTGTGGCCCAGGACTTACTAGGGGATGCAAATTTTATTTTAAAATTTGCCCATTTTTTTCATTGTACTTTGAAAAAAAGCATATTAGATTTTAACTTGTATAATAACATTAGAAGGCTAAAGTAAAGAGAGCTATAAAGCTGCAAGGAGGGGAAATTAATCCCCTTGATACAATAGGCTCATGAACTGTACTAGAGAGTGGAAGGGCTGTGAGTTCCTGAGTACCATCTTAACCAGTCCCAACTGCATTAATGATTGTTTTGGCTTTTAAAACTTTGGCAAACCACCTCAAACAGACTGTTCTAAACTAGCTTCACACTGCAGAGGGAGCCTTGTCATCCAACCTGACAAAAACAGAGCAATGACTTCAATGGCTTTGCACAAAACATGGTGGCAATTTCGTTTTTATCTTTCTTTCTTTTTCTGTTTTAAATTGAGTTAATATACTTGTAGTTTTGTTTGAACACATTAGAAGGCTCCTTACCCAGGCCCTGTGGCTGACTGACCAGCTAGTGCTGTGACAAGAACCACCTTCCAAACAGAAACTGAGCACATGCAGAGGTATATAGCAGGCTAGCATTCACCACTGCATGTGACAGGCTATTTCAACATTAAGCAAGTTCATCACTGCAACAGGTGTTTGAGGTACGATTAGCAACGAAATACATTTCTGGAATTTCCATGTCTTCCAAAACTATTTCAAAATTGAAAGATTTAGGAGAAGTTTTGTGAGAGGGAAAATGAAATTCCTTAAGCTGCTATCACTGCTGAATCCCCTCAGCAATAAGACCTTTCCAGGAGTCGTCTCTTGGCAAGTTGTGAGGATTCACTGAAAATGTTGTTCAAGCGATAGGTTTCAGATGTGTCTTTTTGTGATGTGAGTTGCACATCACTGATGAGTGTCACCTTCTGTTTAATTCGCATGCACTATTTTGGGGTAAATATTACCTATTCATTCTTAGGGCAGGAGAAGTCTCCTGGTAAGAAAAGCCCAAAAAGGTGGAGATTGTAACACAAAGGTGCAGCAGAAGACGAGGCAGGCAGCAGAGTACTTGCTGCTTTTGGCAGAAGGCCAGCATGCACGTCTGTGTCACAGCAAAAGTACCAGCGAGTTCAGATAGGTCAAGGGAAAACCATTTTTTCTCCCTGGAGGATTTTAGATTTGTCAAAGCCAAAACATGGTATTTAAAGAATTCTTTATTCAAAATGAAATTGCCCCAAGGGGAGCTGCTCTTCTGGGTTTATCAGAACCTGTGGTACTGGTGGGCTGGATTTCTGGCCCTGTCTACATCTTCCGGGGCTTGTGACTCTCAAGGGTTCCTTGAGCTCCTGCCAGGCTGAAGCAATGGACCAGAAAGGTGTCAAACCCTGAGCAACTGCAGATCAAAGGTGGTGTTGCTTTTCTTGGTTTTACTACTGCCTCTCTCTGGCCAGCTCTAAATGGCCTGTATAGGATTTTACAAAGAGATAATTTGTTTTTTCCCTGTTAAACACAAAGAAAAATGAAGTGCCTGAAAAGAAAAATAATGTTACTTGGCTCAAAGAACATATCCCTTTCCTTGCCCTTTGCATGCAATCTTTCAAATGAGATTTTCAATTTAAAAATCACTGCTAGCCATGAGTCTCTTTTCTACAAAAGAAGACCTGGTTGTCTGTCAGAATTTTATTTCACAGCCCTTCTTTTTGTTAAAAACTGAGTAATTTTATTTGTTAGGGAAACAGAGAACATCATTAATTTTGTTGTTAGGACAAATATGAAGAAAACAAAGCAGAGGAAGCAGAAGCTTATAAATAGGTGGGGAGGAAAGCTTCCCCTTCGCACTTTTTCTGTGGCTTACAACAGATAAACTTCCCAACCGATCTTCTTGCAACTCCCCACTCAGGATGCAAGCATATTTCTTTGTTCATGAGCCAGGCTTTAGCTTCACCCCACCACAGTAAGGGCTGAATATGGAGGTGTCAGATGCCCTGGCCTCACCATGCTATGGCGCAGCAGCGCTGTCTGCATACCAGTTAGGGTCAGAAGCGCAGCTTTGAATAGTGCCTCCAGCTTGTCCCAGCAAACCTGGCTCTGCTTTACACTGTGGAGTGGATGGAGGGTGCACAGTGTGCTTCAGCTGGTACAGGCAGCCTGGAGCTGGGCAGAGGAAAATCCATTAAATATATTCAACACAGATGCCCTAACTTTCAGCCACTCATTCTTATGAGCACCCTCTGTCCCTTCCAAAACCACGTGTCAACCAAGATGCTTTTGTACCTGCCTGGAATTGCACATTACAGGCTGTTTCTCAATGAAAAGGGCAGTTCCTCCTACAGCCACCTGAGAGGCAAGACAAGGAATATGGAAAAGCATTTATTTTTCATTATTATAATTTTATAAGTTACTGTATATTTGAATCTGAAAGGCTAACCATCAACTTTGCAGTGCTGCTCCCTGGCTAGCTGGAAAGCTCACTGTAGAGTTAGTTTGCATTGTTTGATGTTAGTTATGTCTCTTATTTTTTTTCCCTTTCTGAGGTAAAGATTACATTGGAAGGGATTTGCTTTTGCTGTTTCAACAAACAGAGCCAGCTGGCAGCCAGTTTGGTGTTTATAACATAGTTGTTTCTTCTCCGGGGCACAGATTTCAACATTGTGCAAAATGATATTGTTAGGTCCAGACCAGGAAAAACACTTTCCTCTCCACTGCAGGTATAAGAGTGACAGCCTGTGGGAGCAGAGACCTGTTTTAGGTGTGGGTTTCTGTAGGAAACTCCAGGATGCTTCTGTCATAGTTTAATGTCGCTGACAGTTTAAAAATAGAAAAAAACAGGCAGAGGATACTTTCCTTGTGCAGCAGATAAGCAGTATTTTGCAGCCTTGCTGATGATGTTACAAAGAAAATATGAATAAAAAAAATGAAAAAGAAAACCCCTCTGAGTGACCTCACTCACCCTGTGATAAAAGTAATCTATGAGACTTGTAACTAGTTTCAACTTCTTTACTCCATGAACGGCTCCATAGAGTAGGACCTAAAAATACCCGCAGCTCTGTGCATCTCCCAAGATTTATTCTGCAGTCATGGACCAGCTCGTGAGAAAAGTCTGTTCCTGCATGAATAAACTTACTTTAAAGCAAAAAGCCTGGTGTGATGGTAATGATTATTGTCTAGAACATGGCTCTTTGAAACACACTACTAAAAAGCACCAAAGTACTGAGGAAGCAGTTTATGGGGAACCTTGATAAGGCATTAAGATCTTAAAGTTGAGATGATTTTCAAAGAAAAGACAGTATACTCTGGGGAATATCTGTTAACATGGTTGTGGTTGCCTGTGGTGCTGATGCAGTACTCTGAAATATTTTGGTTTAGCTACATTTTTTAAGAGTTTCTGGCTTCAGGCCCAGGTGTTTACAATAATTAATCTTTCTAATAAGAAAATAATTAAGAATTAAAGCTGATTTGAAGCAATAGAATAAAATCTTTCACCCTGGTGATCTCAGTGGAGCCAGAACGTGGTGCTGTAAATTGCACAGGTCCGTGAAGTCTTAGCAAACTCTGCTGCAGTGTAACAGCAAGCTGAATGATGCTTTCAGTTTGTTAACTCACTGTCATAGACCGTGACTCCATCCAGGGAACATGTTGTGCAGAAGTCACAGCTTGGCTCTCGATGAATAACAGCGCTCTGTGAATCATTACTGAATCCCATGTACTTATACTCCAAGTGAGCCTGGGAAAAGCCAGTTTTGCCTAGTCCAGGTTTCCAAGGTGTTTTTGGAATGCGGAAGCTTCTGCCCTTTTTTGTCTTCACAACCATAAAACCATTGCTAAATTGGGTACCTCCCTTTTCTTGTTCAGCACTTTCAGCACTTGTGTGTCAAATGCACAAGGCAGACAACACTGTCATCAGAAGAGTTTCTCAAACACATTCACTTTTATTAATATTTTTTTTTAAGTGCTAAAGAAGTTACAGACCCCTTTCCTAGACTCCCTATTCCCTCCTCCAGTTCTGATCTCATTCTTCCTGTGAGTCTTTCCTTGGAGAGTGTCCTAGGTTTGGTGGGCTCGCTCCTCTTTTTCCTTCGCCCAGATTGGTCTTCTGATATATGGTCTAGATGTTCTCTTTTGTCAGCCAGATTTCCTTCTTGAATCTAACTGTCCTTCCTGATCTTTTTGCCAGAATTTTATGCACCGGAATTTCAGCTATCAGATGAACCCATCCCAACAAATCACTGTCCTCAGGGCTGGCCCAGTTTCTGAGTCCGGGATGTCAAGTTGACCCTGACAGGACATGTGTTGATAATCTATTATTAGATGTCTCCCTTTCTTGTCATCATTACCTCACCATGAAATAGAAAACACTGCTATTGTTGAGATCAAGCAGTTGCCCACAAAATGGAATTCACAATGAAAGAGGGCATGTAGCAAATAAAACACAGACTAGGGACAACATGAGCCCCCTCCGGACGCTATTGGGAGAACTGGCTACGCTGGATTTCGAGAAGGCTGAGGTTCTTAATGACTTCTTTGCCTCGGTCTTCACTGACAAATGGTCTGACCACACCACCCAGGCCCACTGTAGGAGAGGATCTGGTTCGAGACCATCTTAAGAACCTGACTGTATACAAGTCCATGGGACCTGATAAAATCCATCCGCGGGTCCTGAAGGAGCTGGCAAATGAAGTTGCTAAGCCACTGTCCATCATATTTGAAAAATCATGGCAGTCAGGTGAAGTTCCCGACGACTGGAAAAAGAGAAATATAACCTCCATTTTCAAGAAGGGGAAAACGGATGAGCCAGGGAATTACAGACCAGTCAGCCTCACTTCTGTGCCTGGCAAAATCTTGGAGCAGATTCTCCTGAAATGTATGTTAAGACACATGAAAATCAACAAGGTAGTTGGTGACAGCCGGCATGGCTTCACTAAGGGGAAATCCTGCCTGAACAATTTGGTGGCTCCCTATGATGCGGCAACGGAACTGATGGACATGGGTATAGCAGTTGATGTCATCTACCTGGATTTGTGCAAAGCGTTCTACACTGTCCCACATGACATCCTTGTGTCTAAATTGGAGAGACATCAATTTGATAGGTGGACCACTCGGTGGATAAAGAACTGGCTGGATGGCCGCACGCAAAGAATTGTGCTCAATGGCTCAATGTCCATCTGGAGACCAGTAACAAGTGGTGTCCCTCAGGGATGGGTGTTGGGACTGGTCTTGCTCAACATCTTTGTCGGTGACATGGACAGTGGGATTGAGTGCGCCCGCAGCAAGTTTGCCGATGACACCAAGCTGTGTGGTTTGGTTGATATGCTGGAGGGAAGGAATGCCATCCAGAGGGACCTTGACACACTTGTAAGATGGGCTGATGCCAACCTGATGAAGTTTACCCATGCCAAGTGCAAGGTCCTATAGCTGGGTCAGAGTAATCCCAGGCACAGCTACAGGTTGGGCAGAGAAGAGATTGAGAGCAGCCCCGTGGAGAAGGACTTGGGGGTGTTGGTCGATGAGAAGATGAACATGAGCCAGCAGTGTGCACTTGCAGCAGGGAAAGCCAACCATATCCTGGGCTGCATCGAGAGGAACGTGACCAGCAGGTCCAAGGAGGTGATCCTGCCCCTCTACTCTGCTCTTGTGAGACCTCACTTGGAGTATTATGTGCAGTTCTGGTGTCCTCAACATAAAAAGGACATGGAACTGTTAGAACAAGTGCAGAGGAGGGCCATGAGGATGACGAGGCGACTGGAGCACCTCCCGTATGAAGATAGGCTGAGAAAGTTGGGGCTGTTGAGCCTGGAGAAGAGAAGGCTGTGTGGAGACCTCCTAGCAGCCTTCCAGTATCTGAAGGGGGCCTATAGGGATGCTGGGGAGGGACTCTTCATTAGGGACTGTGGTGAGAGGACAAGGGGTAATGGGTTTAAACTTAAACAGGGGAAGTTTAGATTGGATATGAGGAAGAAATTCTTTACTGTAAGAGTGGTGAGGCCCTGGAATGGGTTGCCCAGGGAAGTTGTGAATGCTTCATCCCTGGCGGCGTTCAAGGTGGGGTTGGACATAGCCTTGGATGGCATGGTTTAGTGGGAGGTGTCCCTGCCCTGGCAAGGGGATTGGAATTAGATGATCTTAACATCCTTTGCAACCCTAACTATTCTATGATTCTATGATTCCGTGCACAGTTTTGTGCAGAGATGCTGCATTCTACTGTATGCTCTTTTTAATGGCAAATGATTAACAGAGAAGTATGCATTCATGTGTATAAAAGCAGAGCCTCATTCTTTTAAACTTAGACACCTTTTCAAAACATTTAAGCTTAAGTGTAGAGAATATTGATTTGGAACAGCTAACCTGTAGTCCCTGGCTTAGCATAGGGCTGTCCCTGAAGGAGTTTTTACACAACACAACAAAATCTTTCTTTCTAGGGAAATGAAAGAGGCTTTGCCTAAAGGATATCCTCTTCTAGTAAAATTCTATCACTTTAGGCAAAACATACTAGTTAGGACGTATCTTAACATATGAAGAATAAAAAATAACTTGTTCTTAAAAATAAATGAAAATAAAGGAAACAGAGAGGTGATGCCTTAGTTGTTACCTTATAATTTGTGATGCAATTCTGATCTCTCTTATAAATGAGTAGCATAACTGTTACAGACACTGGTGATTGTAATGTAGTACTTTAGCTGGTAATGAACAAAATGCAATCTTACCGTATTTCATGCTTCACACAGGAATAGCAAAGCTCTAGAGTAATATTTGTTGTATCACCTTCTATAATAGGTAAAGATGTGTTTTGGCACAAGGCGCCTCTAGTCACTAAATACTTGGCCCTTAGCCCAGAAAAAAAAGTAAAATTTCTGGCCAAATGCGTTATGCACTGTTCTCTGTGGCTCAGTCATGGGGATAATTGCTTGAAACTGCTTCTGCCTGTACTCAAGCAGCTTGGAGCTATAAGTCAAAGCTTAATCATATCTGGGGACCTCAAACACTGGGCCATTGGGAGAAGCATTGAAAATATTCCCATTTCCCTCACTAGGCTTTGGATCTTGTCTTGGTTTGCCACAGTGAAGTCTCACAGCCTATCCTGTTGTATCAGCAATAAGAGAGTGTGCTATGGTTGATACTGAGACACATGGTTGTACAATATCATCAGCAATCTGGACAGCAAATGCATCCTCAGTAAACCTGCTATTCAAGTAGCTGACACGACCCTTCAGTCTAGGAGACTCAGGAAAGTTGGCTGCACCAGCAAAACCCCTGTGAGGATCAGTTAAAAGAAATTGTGCATATAGAGGAATAACCCCCTGCTTTGCTGTAGTTCGGGAAGTGACTGGCTCAATGACAAATAGTGGTGGCGGATGCCAGGTTGAACACGAGCCACCTTTGTATTCTCCTTGCAAACAAAGCAAGCTTCATACCAAGATATATTATGAATATCTTGGTCAGAAGATCAAGGGAAACTGCTCTCCTCCTCTACTGGAAGAGTAGTGCAGAAGTGGAACAGGTTATCCAGGGAGGTTATGAAGCTGACCTCATCTACTTGGTAATACTGCTGTGGGTGGAAGACTGGACCACAGAATTCAGAGGTGTCTTGCAATCAGTGCTTCTATGAGTCTAAGATTCTACCTATGATATCTATAATTATACATCATAAAGCACTGGATAATAAGACCAAACTAAAAACATATTAAAAAAGGAAAAAAATCAGACCAAATACACAGTAGTACAGAGTTAAATAGAGCTAAAACTGAAAATTCATTCATAATGCACACAAATCTACCCTCTGGCTCCTGATGGAAAATCTTGAGAAATAAAGACAAAAATAGATAAAATGCATGGCAGAGGGAGATAAAATTACAGGAAACAAGATTAAGGATTCCAATAAATGGAAGTTACTTAAGGATATAAATGTCATGGCAGAAAACATTTCTCTCCTGAAGGTTTGAACAGCAGGTGTGGAAGTGAAAATTTAAATACCTCCATTCATTTTCACACCTTTGTGTATAAAACTCAGTGTGTTAATTTGGCATTCAACACATTTTTCTTCACATAAAATTGCATAATGGAGTAGAAGACTTACTCCCTTAGAGGCCTTAACTTTCAACCTCACCTCTGTCTGAAGCAATAGGCAGGAAAATGCACTGATGACAAAGATTCCTGTAACGTAATACCTGGTAAGATAACGGAAGCAGAAAGCAAAAGTTTCTTAATTAAGCCAGCCTGGTATGGCAATCTTCATGCACTCTAATTCACTCAGATGAATACGAGTACCTTTGTCCTGGCAAACCCTGCTTGGGGAATACTCTAAAGAATGAAAAACTGCATGGATAACATGTTCAAAAATGTCTCATAGTATAGATCGTGAAAGAATCTGAGTGAAAATGGAAATGATGAAAAGTGAAAATGCAAATGACTGCCTACTCACATTTTCAAAAGCATCTAAGCACAGTAAGTCGCATTTATAGAATCACAGAATCATAAAATAGTTAGGGTTGGAAAGGACATTAAGATCATCCAGTTCCACCCCCCCTGCCATGGGCAGGGACACCTCACACTAAACCATGTCACCCAAGGCTCTCTCCAACCTGGCCTTGAAAACCACCAGCGATGGAGCATTCACAACTTCCCTGGGCAACCCATTCCAGTGCCTCACCAACCTTACAGTAAAGAATTTCTTCCTCATATCCAATCTAAACTTCCCCTGTTTAAGTTTGAACCAATTACCCCTTCTCCTATCACTACAGTCCCTCATGAGGAGTCCCTTCCCAGCATCCCTGTAGCCTCCTTCAGATACTGGAAGGCTGCTACGAGGTCTCCACACAGCCTTCTCTTCTCCAGGCTCAACAGCCCCAACTTTCTCAGCCTCTCTTCATACGGGAGGTGCTCCAGTCCCCTCATCATCCTCGTGGCCCTCCTCTGCACTTGTTGCAACAGTTCCATGTCCTTTTTATGTTGAGGACACCAGAACTGCACACAGTACTCCAAGTGAGATCTCACGAGAGCAGAGTAGAGGGGCAGGATCACCTCCTTGGATCTGCTGGTCATGTTCCTTTTGATGCAGCCCAGGATATGCTTGGCTTCCTGCACTGCAAGCGCATACTGAAGCCAGCTCACGTTCATTTCCAGTTCACCTGCTTATTATTTAAGATTGAAACATCATTTTCAAAAATGCACTGGAATCCATGAATGCCTAGATCCATGAAAAGGCATAGACATCACAGAACCTAGCTCCCAGGAACTTCCTACCCAGCTGAATTCAGAGTCCTAGCTTAAAGTTGCATGTATTTAATTTAATGTCAAACTACAATGTATCTATTGGGCCAGAGAGAAGACAGGAGTGTGAGAAGTGGTCTAGAATCTTGTGACTCTTGGGCATTATGACCTTACAGCAGTCAGTTGTGTTAGTGCCTAGACAGGACAGGCTGAGGACAGCTAATGGGGGTACTTCCTATGCCCTGATGCCCTGCAGTTACTTGGAAAGTTCATGAATTATACGGGATTAAGGATTTACATTGCACCATTGAGTCAGGTATCTTCTATGCGAATGAGATGGCTATTTGGCTCTTAGTAGCATCACAGATTATAGAAGCAAGTATGCTAGTATGCTGTACTGGGTGGTGCTAACACTACAGGGATCTCTTTGTAGAATTTGAGAGATTATAGTTCCTTTAGTGGCACTGATAAATCTTCCCATGTCTTAGCTGAGTGACCTGACTGCTGGGGCCAAGCAGAAGAAGGGTGTAGCACCTTCTTATCTCTCTTCTTCGTGTTAGACACTGTCTGGCAGCGTGCACTCAGAAAGCCCAGTGCACTGCTGCTAGACACAGGGGAAATTCTTACATTATAAATTCTGACAAAATTCAGCTATGAATTCAGTGCCTGACTTCTCAGCACTGTCCAGAATTAAGCAATTCTGGGTGTGGCCAGCAACAGACAATTTAGTATCTGGAGAATTTTACTGGGACAATTATCTGAAATTTTAGACAATTCCAGAATTGGGGAGCTGCTGAGGAAGGGGAGTGGGAGGCTGAGGATCTAAATTTTTCACAACTGTGTCTTATATAATAGGACACAGAGGTATTCTTCTCAATTTTCCTCTTCAGAGACTTGAAAAGTCCTGAGAAACTTCTCAGTTCTTCAGTTAGGAAATGTTTCTCTCCTGCCATCGGATGTGTCCTGTCAAAAGACCATGAATCTGTTCCAGGGAAGGGCCAGGGAGCGGGAGGCATGCCTAGGGACAGTGGGGGAACAAGGTGGTGGTGGGGTTTCACAATACTGCCGGACCCCAGGCAAGGAGGGCAAGGGCCAAGTGGGAGCAAGATGGGAACAGAAGAGAATGAGTAAGAGGAGCCTTCCTCTGAGCTGAACCCAGCAATGCGGGTCCTTGGAGAGAGGGCAGAGTGCTGCAGGCCACTGTCCAGCCCTTTAGCAATTAGTTGAGCAACTGGATTGCCTTCAGAAGTTGGTTTGTTAGGGAACCCCTCCCTCACAAGCTTGTCTTCCTCACCATTGTCCCAGGTATGAAGAAGGCACAGCTGAGGCTCCGACTCCACCAGTTTGCATTCTTTGTGTGTTCTGAACTTTGCTTAAAACCCATTTTGTAAATTGGCCTGGGCACATGTGTTTATATCTTCTTCTTTTTTTCCTAAATGAACATTTCCAAAAATCAGTTATGAAAATAAAAGAAAAGCTGAAAAAAAACAATTAAAAATAAAAGCTTTTTTTCTGGCAGTTTTTTTTTGTGCTGAACAGTTGTGCACAAATGATAGTCTCTTGCTATGAAGTAAGTATTGCAGCCAGCTTTATAGTGAGAGCATTTTCCCCAATTAAACTTATATATTTTCCCTGTCAACTTGCTGTACCTGATTGTTATTTTTTTAAAAGGAAGTTTGATTAAAGTCTATTTGTTCACCACAAATCATTTAAAATTGCCAGCCTTAAATTGGTAACTGAGAAATATCACCAAAACAAATTACATCACCTCCTCTGAGTTTCTAACTGAGCTTTGAAATTCTTCCTTTCTCCAAGTGGGGTTCAAGGAAAGTGCATGCCAGCCCATGTTCACTGTGAAGCGAACTCTGTGTGCTGGATATTCCTTCCCCACCCCGATCCTGTATGGATACCATTTGAGTGCAGATCTGCACGGAACAAAAAGTTCAGCCTGTTCTAGGTTCTTCAGCCATGTCCTTCCGCAGGGAGCAGTGGTGTGGTGAGCCAGTATAAAAAAGGGAAATCTCTCTAATCTTGCACAAACTGAGCATAATGAATTATACCAGCTTCTCCAGCTGGCTCTTATCCTGTAGCTTTCAGGAGGTCTTTATCAATAGACTAAATTGGAGTTGCAGTGTAGGGGAGACTGCACTGGTCATGAATAGAAGATGCCCCATAATTAGCTTACCTCATCGGTTCCTGAGAATGGAAAAAAAATGCGTAAATATAGAAACTTCAAGACAACCTCTGCTTGTCTCTATGACAAGCAGGGATGGTGCATGCTGTTACAGTTGTTGCTTCTGAGCTTTGCAATAGGAGAAATTCTGGCCCTAACTGATCACGAAATTAATGGGGCAATATTTTACATACTGTGCTTAGCTGCATGCAATTAGGCATTGGATATCCACTGAACTGTGCTTATATGAAAATACTCTCAGGATAATATAATGCTCCATGTACATAAACATCGTGAAGACCTTAGGCCCAGTGTAGGAGAGGAACAGGTTTGAGATCATCTTAAGAACCGGATTGTGCACAAGTCCATGGGAACATAAAAAGGACACGGAACTGTTGGAACAAATGCAGAGGAGGGCCACGAGGATGATCAGGAGACTGGAGCGCCTCCCATAAGAAGATAGGCTGAGAAAGTTGGGGCTGTTGAGCCTGGAGAAGAGAAGCCTGCATGGAGACCTCATACTAGCCTTCCGGTATCTGAAGGGGGGCTATAAGGATGCTGGGGAGCGACTCTTCATTAGGGACTGTAGTGATAGGAGAAGGGGTAATTGGTTCGAACTTAAACAGGGAAAGCTTAGACTGGATATAAGGAAGAAGTTCTTTACTTCTGGTGAGGCACTGGAATGGGTTGTCAAAGAAGTTGTGAATGCTCCATCCTTGGTGGTGTTTAAGGCCAGGTTGGACAGAGCCTTGGGCAACGTGGTCTAGTGGAAGGGCGGTTGGAACTAGATGATCAGAAGGTCCTTTCCAACACTAGCTATTCTACGATTCGATGATCATCTGACTGGAACATTGGGCTATGTGGGTAAAGTCATGATCTATTGTATACAAGTAGAATATATCTTTTTTTTTTTTTTTACCTTCTTGAATGTAAATTTCCATACTATTTTGGTTTTTACACTGTTAGTCCTGAAGAACGGTTACAATAAAATAATAGAAAATTACATTCATGATAACATAACACCTGTTCATCAATTAATAAAACACAAAGCAGCCAAAAATAATTAACTGAAAGAGAAAGGAAAAAATCATATAAAATAGGCAAACGATGAAACATCAGATATAGCATAATAGAATAATTGAGCAATTTGAGATGAAGGGCTGTTTTTCAGACTACTTTTGCATCTCAGTGGTGCTTATTCTCTGCCAAGTCCTTCTTGTTCGAAGCAGCATGGCAGCTCTTTCGATTAACTTTCAAGTTTATGATTACACAAAAGTTTTAGGAAGTGGGTAAGGACAGTCAAACCTAAAGCTAAGTGTAAAAAGGTGCAGAATGATCTTACAATTGTGTCTGCAAGCAGAGGGAATGTCAAAGCAAAGTAATCCACATTTATAAAAATACCACTGACATTCAAAGATGGGATCATTAAATATTACTCTTCAAGGAAGTTGAAAATTCGTTGTTGGCCATTTTCTGAAAGCATAAGCAATTGTGAAAGCAAATAGACTTCAAAAAGCATATAAGAAAAGATGGCAAAAGAACTGAAATTGTTGTGCCATTCTGCACATCTATAATAGATCGGGATTTTGGATTCAGTACATGGTTCTAATTATTCTGTCCCAGGAAAGACAGAGATTGAAGAGGTACTGAGAAAGGCAGCAAAGACAGGCAGGCATATATAGTGTTTTTCAATGTGGAAGAATTGAAATAGGCAGTTAAGATAAAATAATCAGATTAGCAAAGATCATTGGGGTGGTTTCATCAAAGTCTCTGAAAATCCAGAATTTTAGTGCAAAATTGAGTAGGCCAAGGTAATCACTGCTTTTGTAGTGCAATAATTTATTCACTAGCTTGATGTTGAGGACTTAACTGAAAGCATCATGATATTTAATTGCATGAGAAAAAAAAAGAGAAGAACCTGTGCAATTAGTTAAAACGGTTTAGAGTTGCAGCTCTTCTCAAGATCTGAGAAAAATGGTTACAGGTAAGTAAAAGGAAAATGACATTAAAAATAATGTAAAGCATATAAGAAAAAAACATAGGTGTGAAAGCCTGGGAAACCTTCTACAAGCTTGGAGGATTCACCTTAGGATGAGGCGTAAAACAGCCAGGGAAGATCAAGTGAATCTTGAAACTAATATCTCCAGATCTCCTGGAGTGCAAACACAAAGTGAAAAACATTAGTTCACAGCATCTCATAGAATACCAGGCTGTCAGGGACCTCTCGGATCATCTGACCCAACCTTTCTTGGCAAAAGCATGGTCTAGACAAGATGTCCCAGCACCCTGTCCAGCTGAATCTTAACTGATGGATGGGAATCCATCACTTCCCTGGGGACATTATTCCAATGGTTGATTGTTCTCACTGTGAAAAAGTTCCTCTTTTGTCCAATCAGAATCTCTGTGGGAGCAAATATTCCTATTGCCCCTCATCTTTTCCACAACTCCTTGTAAAAGGGAGTCTCCCTTTTGTAGCCACCCTTTAAGTACTAGAACATGGGGATAAGGTCTCTCCTGAGTCTTCTTTTCTCAAGGCTGAACAACCCCACTTCTCTCAGCCTTTCCTCATACAGCAGGCTTCCTAGTTCCCAGTCCTTTGATCATCTTTGTGGCCCTTCTCTGGACCTTCTAAAGCCTGCCAATTTTTGTACAGCAGGGGTCAAATTGAGCACAGTATTCCAGGTGTGGCTGATTAAAGTGGGATAATGACAACTTTATCTCTGCTGGTGATGCCCTTGCTGATCCTCCCCAGCATCCTCTTGGCTTTGTTTGCTGCAGCTGCATACACTATTCACTCGTATTGAGCTTGCTAAACAGCAGGACCCCCTGGTCCCTTTCCACAGGGCTGCTCCCCAGCTGGGTAGATCCCAGCTAGTGCTTCACTCTTGGATTATGTTTTCACAGGTGCAACACCTTAGCCTTGTCCTTGTTGAACTTTATCAGGTTCTTGTTAGTCCACTCTTCCAGCCTACCCAGGTCATCCTGCAGGGTGGCTCTCCCTTCTAAAGTGTTCACTTCCCCACTCAGTTTGGTATCACCAGCAAACTTTGTCAGGGTACACTTGATCCTATCTTCCAGATAATTTATGAAGATACTAAAGAATGTTGGGCCCCATATTGATCTCTGGGGGACTCTACTTGTGACACGTTTGACCAGGAGCTATTCACCACCATCCTTTGGGGGCGGCTGGTCAGCCAGTTCCCCACCCACCACACAGACCATTTGTCTAGACAGTAATGTGGCAGTTTCAATAGGTGTAGGCTGTGGGAAGCCATATAGAAAGCCTTGAAAAAGTCCAGGTAGACAGTGTCAACCCACAGCAAGTGAACAGCTTACTTTACCACAGAAGACGATCAGGTTTGCAAAGCAGTTATCACAGGACACCCTCTGGCTGGCTGCTGAAAAATGGGAAGCCAGCATCAGAGCAAGTGGTTATTAACTGTTGTAACTGAACTGTCACATGTTAAAAGAACAGAATTTGATAGAGAAAAAAGCCTGAAAAGTTTGGAAGATCAGCACTGGTGAAAACACCTGGGTAAAATAGCCTAACAAATAACCTCATTGTTATCTTCCTCAAGAGAGCTATAAGACTGATTGTGTTTCTATTGAGGAGCAAGTTGATTTGTAGAAAGATGCTGCAGAACATACTCTGCAGATGTGACCAAGTCACAGGATCTGAGAAAACTTACATTTTGTTTTCAGCTTCTGAGGGGGCCTCACTTCCTACTGAAACATTCAGTGTTTATTGTAACACTGAAAACCCCATGCAAATATTTTAAATATAGACTTTAACTTCAGTGATAAAATTTGTTGTCCGAAGTTGTTTGATACCATTAGGAATTGCCTTATTAAGATAAGCATTAAATAAGCACTGTGTACATCTACATATCCGTATCCACTTACTTATTTTGGAGGGCACTTTTCCCTTTTTTGAAGTGCTCTGAAGTCCCTTATCTCCCTAGTGCTTGAGAGTTCCTTCGTTTCCTTCTCTGGAACTGACCTTTCAATGTCCCCATTCAAGATCAAGATATCTGCCAGTGTTTACAGCCCTCTGTTTTCTCATTGGTGACATACGATGTCCTTCACTGAAGTGTTCCTGGGAAGGATATCTCTACTAGACGCATTCCTTATGCTGTGCAGCAAACAGGAAAGCTCTCATGTATATACAGAAACATGCTCACAGGCCACAGTGTTAAGAGGGAGGACATAAATTCCACTAACATCCCTTTTTGGGTCAGAGACCTTACTGATGCACACTGATGGTAAAAGGACTCACTTTAGCCAGGTGCTCGACCACATCTGAATGGTCTCAAGTAGCACACCACCTGGCTGCCTGTCCACTTGCTCTTGCAAGCCTGTACTGTGGTATGGAAAAAAAGGGCTGAAGGACTGAGAAACAAAGCGGTCTCACAAAGATCTAACAGTGCAGCTAAGAGTTTATGTATTTTGCCATCTGTAGCAGCTTTACTAACAGCACTAGCTGAGAAGTGATGCCCAGCTAATGTGCCAGTAGGGATAACTGACCTGTCTTAGTGCTGTTCCCCATGACTTCCACTTTGGAGCTCACACTTATCCCTCTGGGTGCAAAGACAGAGTAAATTGCCATGTAAACATAGAATCATAGAGTCATAGAATGGTTAGGGTTGGAAAGGACATCAAGATCATCTAGTTCCAACCCCCCTATACCCTAAATCTGATCACACTACCTTAGTCAAGAGAGAGAACAGGATTAAAAGAGGCATCATGTCTGTTTTCATGCATCTATCGCCCTCTGGCAGAGCGCATGTTGGCAGGAAGCTTTGCAGCTCCACCATGTAGCTGTAAAGCTGAAATTGCAGACACTGGGCATGGGCAGGTACCTGTGACCCTTAGGATCAGTTGCAGCCTCCACCCTCGCAGTAGAGCATTGCTGGTGTATCCCAGGATTCATGGGGAGCGTAGCAGAGAATGTCCCAGCATTTGGTAGCCCTCTGCAGGCCTCTGAATCCAGAGCTGGCTTGGCCCATGTCTAGTGGCTTTTTAAATGCTACACTTTCAAAGTTATGTAATATGGTTTTGTTTCTGCTCTGTTCACAGCAGGAGGTATATATGGTTTGGGAACTGTCTATGGCACATTAACGTCTCACCCAGTACATAATCACTTAATTGCTTGCTGGCAGATTTCCCTCCATTTGGCATCCATCCTGATGTATCACTCTGGGATGAACATCATGAAAGACATGTTTGTTATAGCAGGGACTGAGAGAGGGCAAGAGGGAATACAGTGATGTTAAAGATAGAAGGTTTGATTCTATTATCTTTGATGATGAAGTACTTTTTTCCTCAATTGACTTATTTTTTCCTAAAATCATTTAATATAATTTGGGGGGACAGGTTATAATCCTATTGTAAACAATGAAAACTCCATTCAAGTCAACTCCAGCTTGTGTTGCATCTAAATGAGCTTTTCTGCCTGGAATTCAGGACAGAAGTTGTTTGCCTAAACACATGAACATTGTATTATTTATCCAAGAAGATTTTGTTTTAGAAAATACAGGATCTGAATTCAGAACGGACCACTCCTATGCTCTCTGGCACATGTCAGAGTCAAAATCTTATTTCTTTTCAAGCTGGGAACTCTTCTGGTTTGTGTGTGTTCACATGGTTTTTAAAATTAGAGAATAATGATATCACATAATCTTTTCTTATTTGTGCCATTTCCAAGTCAAATCTCAATTTCTGTTAAGTTATTTTAGTGTCTGCCTGAGGAAGAGTCATTAAAAAACCAGCCTTAATTTCCTCTTCTTTCAAATTTAAAAAATGTTATCATTTACCTATTTTAATTGCTATTCTTAATTACTAGCAGCCCTTGTTTGACAAGTCTGACTTATCAGCCCTGTCAAATTGTGGTTGCGTTGGAAAGCTCTGACCTTAAAGATGTTTCCAAGAGAAGCCCATGAGACTGGCTACATCTGACTGGACTATTGTTTTTTCTTTAGTGTTCTCCTTACTTTTGACAATACTCCCATTGACAAACTCAGAGACCTAGAACTGGGTGGACCTCTGGGCTGTCACATCCAGGCCACTGCGACACCACCTCATATAAACACTGAGATAAACACGTCCTGTATCTCAGGTGATGGGTGAAATCTAGAGAAGGAATGGGAAACTTCAGAAAAAAGTTTGAAACGGCTTTTTTGCCCAGCAGCTGGCCTGGTTCTGACTTGTCCTATTATAAATCAGTAATATTTTCATGGAGTCAGGTGTAGTTGCTCCAGTTTGACACGAGTTTAAGTGAGAAGATCAAATTTTGCAAGGAGAGCTTGCTTCCCTCTTCCTTCACAAACTTACATGTTTTAACCGTTAAGGATGATGACACAAGAGAGAAAACTCCCTCCATCACCACCAGCAAGCGCTCCAAATTAAAGCAAACCACTCAGAGCCAGATATCATGAAATAAGATAGATGTGAGTTCAGCAGGATACTTCCTTCACGCTCCCACTATCTGACTCTGGCCAGGGCATTCCCCACGCTCAGACATTCTCAGCAGCCTTCGAGGTTATTCGAGTTAGCTGCATTTTCACTGTTCTCCCAGTATGCGAGGCGTCTTTCCCGGGATCATGCAACTCCCTAAACAAATGCTGAGTGGGGAATGTGGTGAACAGGAGTGTAGCACTCCTGCTGGAGAATACCTCAAAGTGATGGATATGATGTCTAGCAACCACCTTCTACATGTGTTCTTGTCTTTGCAGATTACTGTAATATCTGTGTATAAATAGTAGCTCTCCCTTTTTATATCCTTCTTCTGCCTGATTCACTCGATGATGCAGTGTTAGTGATGTTTGACTCACTGCCATGGCAATTGCATAACGATGGTTTCATAAACACTGGAGTGTGACATATGAATGAATCAGGCGGGAGGAGGAGGATGGGCAAGCCCTGTGAGAGACCTGCACCTGAGCCAGTGCTGGCCTCCGTTCCCAGATGAAGAAAATGAGCACTGGGATGATGTGACACTCATAAGGAGCAAGAAAAGAGCAAACCCAATGGAAATAATGGAAGAGCAGTGTGTGTGGGGAAGAAGTCTGCTAGAAAAATTCTGTATCAGGGGTGTGAGTCAAAGACAGGGTTAGGAGATCAGCTAATACACACTGAGAAAACACTCTAAACATGACTTTTATTTTCTGTTGGAGGAAAAGGAAATGGAAGCTGCAGCAGAACTGGAAGCCAGATTAAGCAAAAGTAAAAGCTTATTTCAAGATACCAAGAGAGGGAATCAGAGAAGTCAAATCAGAAAGGAGAATGTGAAAGGCTGATGTCCAGGCTGTTGCTGTGTTGTGAACATGCTTCTGCTCTGAGTCTGATTACACCAGTATTTAACCATGTATTTGCAATGCGAAAGTCTGGAACTGTGTCCAGATGGTATTGGGGGGTTGTATGGTGAAGTTGGCAATGTTGGGATGGCAGTTGGATTCAGTGGTCTTAAAGGTCCTTTCCAACTTAGATAATTCTATGATTCTGATATGTTTGTCAATAAAGTTTCATGTCAAAACAGCCACATTATCATGTGATATGAAACAGACCTTATGAACAGTGAGAAAAAAGTGTCATAAAAGCTGTAAGAGGGTTCTGAAACTGTTTCAAATTCCACTATCATTAGTAACTAGAAGGGTATGATTATCATGGGACTTGTATGAGACACGGAACTGTTTGAAAAATGCCCTCACAGAGCTGTTGTCAAAGGTTCACTGTTAAAAAAAGAAGCTGATACAGGATACTTTGCAGGTTTTTTCCCTGATGTCTTATTCTGTTCAGTATTTTTCATTTCTATCTCTGTGAATGAATATTGAGTGTGCTTATTAATTTGGAGATGGTATGAATTCTACAGGTACACTGGAGGACAGGGTTGAAACATCATCTTGAAGCTGCAGAAATAATCAGGATAAAAATAAGGCAAAACTCAAAGGAGCAATAAGGCATTTCTCTTTGGCAGAACCATTCACCTATACAAGCAGAGGTCAGGAAACAATGAAGTACTAATTTGGGGAAGCTGAGCATTTCATGCTGTTGCAAAAAAAAATAAAAGCGTCTGAAATACGGAGTTAGAAGTAAAATGATGAACTGATCTTTCCGTTTCACTTTGTGATAAGGAGATATTTTTGTCCCCAGTCATGGCACTGTAGTTCTAGAATGATGCAGGCCAGCTGGAAGAAAACACCAACAGCGATCAAAGGACCAGACATCATAACCCATGAGGAAGGACGAACAGTACCAAGGTTATCAAGCTAAAGAAGAAAAGCTTGGGAGTAGGAGGAAAAGGAAGGACAAGTCTTAGAAGCTTGTTTCCAAGAGAAAGGGACTAATCTATTCTTCATGACAGCACAGGACACAAAAAGCTATAAAGGGCTTAAAATACAGTACAAAAGACTTTGGTTACAAGCTCAGGAGTGTTGAATCCCAACTAGAAGGAAGTGCAGCAGGAGGGCCAAGAGACCTTCTTGGATGGATGAGGACCTGCTGAGGAAAATTCAGAGGAAAAAAAGATGCTTATAAAAGGTGGAAGCAAGGACAAGTGGCCTGGGAAGAACACAGTGATGTTGTCCAGGAAGCTAGGGACCAGGTTCGGAAAGCTAAGGCCCCCATAGAATTAAAATTGGCTAGGGATGTTAAAGGTAAAAGGAGGGGTTTCTATAGGTACACTGCATATAAAAGACAGACTAGGGACAACATGAGCCCCCTCCGGAAGCTATCGGGAGAACTGGCTACCCTGGATTTGGAGTAGGCTGAGGTTCTTAATGACTTCTTTACCTCGGTCTTCACTGGCAAATGCTCTGACCACTGCACCCAAGTCTTGGAAGGCAGATGAAGGACGGTGAGAATGAAGACCTTGGGCCCACTGTAGGAGAGGATAAGGAGACCATCTTAAGAATCTGAGTGTGCACAAGTCCATGGAACCTGATGAAATCCATCCGCAGGTCCTGAAGGAGCTGGCAAATGAAGTTGCTAAGCCACTGTCCATCATATTTGAAAAATCATGGCAGTCAGGTGAAGTTCCCGACAACTGGAAAAAGGGAAATATAACCCCCATTTTCAAGAAGGGGAAAATGGATGAGCTGGGGAACTACAGAGCAGTCAGTGTCACCTCTGTGTCTGGCAAAATCTTGGTGCAGATTCTCCTGGAAGACATGTTAAGGCACATGAAAATCAACAAGGTGCTTGGTGACAGCCAGCATGGCTTCACTAAGGGAAAATCCTGCCTGAACAATTTGGTGGCTCTCTGTGATGCGGCAACAGAACTGATGGACATGGGCAGAGCAGTTGATGTCATCTACCTGGATTTGTGCAAAGCGTTCTACGCTGTCCCACATGACATCCTTGTGTCTAAATTGGAGAGACATCAATTTGATAGGTGGACCACTTGGTGGATAAAGAACTGGCTGGATGGCCGCACGCAAAGAATTGTGCTCAATGGCTCAATGTCCATCTGGAGACCAGTAACGAGTGGTGTCCCTCAGGGGTTGGTGTTGGGGCCGGTCTTGCTCAACATCTTTGTGGGTGACATGGACAGTGGGATTGAGTGTGCCCGCAGCAAGTTTGCTGATGACACCAAGCTGTGTGGTTTGGTTGATATGCTGGAGGGAAGGAATACCATCCAGTGGGACCTTGACATGCTTGTGAGATGGGGTGATGCCAACCTGATGAAGTTTACCCATGCCAAGTGCAAGGTCCTCCAGCTGGGTGGGAGCAATCCCAGGCACAGCTACAGGTTGGGCAAAGAAGAGATTCAGAGCAGCCCTGCGCGGAAGGACTTGGGGGTGTTGGTCAATGAGAAAATGAACATGAGCCGGCTGCAGTGTGCACTCGCAGCCCAGAAAGCCAACTGTATCCTGGGCTGCATCAAAAGGAGCATGACCAGCAGGTGGAAGGAGGTGATCCTGCCCCTCTACTCTGCTTTCGTGAGACCTCACTTGGAGTATTGTGTGCAGTTCTGGTGTCCTCAACATAAAAAGGACATGGAACTGTTGAAACAAGTGCAGAGGAGGGCCACAAGGATGATGAGGGGACTGGAGCACCTCCTGTATGGAGACAGGCTGAGAAAGTTGGGGCTGTTGAGCCTGGAGAAGAGAAGGCTGCGTGGAGACCCCATAGCAGCCTTCCAGTATCTGAAGGGGGCCTATAAGGATGCTGGGGAGGGACTCTTCATTAGGTACTGAAGTGATAGGACAAGGGGTAATGCGTTCAAACTTAAAGTTTAGATTGGATATAAGGAAGAAATTTTTTACTGTGCGGGTGATGAGGCACTGGAATGGGTTGCTGAGGGAGGCTGTGAATGCTCCATTGCTGGCAGTGTTAAAGGCTAGGTTGGAGAGAGCCTTGGGTGACATGGTTTAGTGTGAGGTGCCCCTGCCCATGGCAGGGGGATTGGAACTAGATGATGTTAAGGTCCTTTCCAACCCTAACTATTCTATGGTTCTATGATTCTATCTTAGGAGACATTTACTAATGGCAAGAAAAATCTAACAGTAGAGACTTGTCTAGGAAGGGTATTGTGTCTTCATCATTAAAGGTTTTAACAACAGTTGAGAGGACAGTATAAATACCATAAAAATAGTTGGTTTTCCCTTGCTTCAGATGACTCCCTGAAGATTTCCATCCTCAATGATCCCATGTTAATTATGATGCAGAGCTTTTTTCATGAGCTTCTTCATTACTGAACCACATCAAAAAAAGAGGAGATAAAGATGGATTGAATGTAAAGCTAATTTAGGCAACTTTCCTTTGTTTCTTTGCTTCCTTTCAGCATGTAAGTCTATGCCCAGTTTTCTCCTTGATGCAAAGGCTGCGGGGAGGTGGGGGGCAACATTCCTGCAGCTAGAGAGGAATAGGACTTCCTAGCAATCTTAATTTGACTTCAGATCAGGATATAAAACTTGTCAAATTATCTGCATGCAGGGTAATATGCAACCACCCTACACAGGTGCAGGAGGGGCTGGAATCTTAGTAGTTAGTGCAGGACCGCTATTTATGAAATTTCATGGATTTGGGAAGACTGAAAATCAAAATACAGGTTCTGCCACCTTGTAAGCTTACTTTTGCATATTATAACTTAGACATAATTTTTTTCCCAAAACATTAATTTTCTGTTATTTTGTGTCTTCTTCAATGGTTACTAAACTTGTCATATGTACCCATTCAACTCTTGTTGGCAATGTGAATCTTATCCTAAAGCAAACAACGGAAGTGCTGCTCTTTTATGCCTCTGAACATTAGAGCAGTGTCCAGCTCCCTGTATGTGATAATACCCTGTAAACAAGAGCTGGGCCATGGCCAAACCCCAAGATTAAGATTTCTCTGTCATTAATGAATGTTTGAATTTTCTAAATGGTCCCTTGATTCATAATAAATAAACTATGAATATACACTTGTCTACCATCCAATGATATTTATAATCAATTCATAATCAATAAAAAGGTACAGATGGTCAAAACAGTAGTCTGTGGTTGCACACCCCCCAAAATAAAATCTGTTAGAGTGAACACACCAGTCACTGAGGAGATTGCTGCTGACTGAAAAGGGCTTCATTCAGACCCTCAGGACTTTCAAAAAAGAAGTCCTGTTGCATATATTCTGTGTTTCACATGTTTCAACTGTTTCCAGATTAAGGACAAATTTCTTACATAAATTAAGAAGTAGTTTTTGAAAATAACATCTCTGCATATTTATCTTATTCATGTTTGCTTAGTTAGCATTGTGGAAGAAACTGTTGCACTGTCAATACAATTGCTGTCTGCTTTCTCTTTATAGACTTTTGTTAGAACAAATGCAGCAAGAACACAGTATGTTTTTATTCCTTTGGAGCTGTTGACAGATGGCCTTTAGTATGCCATGAAGTACACCAACTGTGCTGCGGAACACTTGAAATTGTAGCCATACTATCGTAAGGTATGGGAAAGCATTCGACATTGCATGTCATACTCTAATAACAGTCACAAAATCCCACACAAGATACTCACCTGCTCTTGCTGGACTGTAAGAGGAGTTTTCCCCTGCCTTCCATTATGTTAGGTCTACTGAGTGTCAAGGTAGCATCCTAAAAGTAGGGCTGTATGTCCTTCAAGAGAGTGGCTATTCAGTGTAGTGTGTGAAAAGTAACTCATAAAGCTACTTCTTTAAGAGATAAGGTCTGTGCTTTTCTGCTCAAAACTCATGGCTTATTTGTTCTGAACATTTGGAGTCACTACAGCTGGTGCTGAAAATTCCAATCAGTCACCCTTGGACACATGTATCAATTTTTTCCTTTAATTCAAAGAAAACTTAAGCATTGTGGTCGCCATATGATCTCCTTCAACATGAGATTAAAGGATTTTATGATCATTAATAACACATCAAAATCCCAATTTAGTCTGTAGACCTTATATACTTGCTCCCTTTACAAAGATTGGTGATGTTATTTTGTCATTACTAAAGATCTCTGGGCACAAAATTGGGAAATAAGCAAATAGACAAATTGGAAACACAGTCCTTAAGGTGAAGGGCTTCACATTATAGTGTGTGTCACCATGGCAAATGATGACAGAATAGTCACAGGAATGGACATAAGGAGAGCAGACAAATGCTTTAACTGCCAGACTATTTTCCCCAAAAATTTGTCATGTCCACTGCTTTTCTTACTTATTGCTAACTGAGAAGTTAATTTGCAGTGAGTTTTGGTACACATACATGGGTTGATGTTTGGTGCTATTGGTCTTGTGTATAGTGTACCAGTTGGAGCTGGGACTCTGACCCAGACAAGCCAGAACATCCAGAAATGGCTCAGCACTTGAAAGGTCTCCTTCTGTCTTTGTGTTGTGTCATTACCCTTGGAAAGACAACTGTATCATCCTGTAGCCTCTCTGACTGTGAATGTGGAGGGTTGACTCTGGCTGGGCACAAGGTGCCCACCAAGTTGCCCCACAAATGGATGGGGGAGAGAAAATACAATGAAAGGGTTGTGGGTTAAGATATGGAGAGGTAGAGATCACTCATCAATTGCCACCAATTACCATGGGCAAAAGATTCAACTTGGGGAAATCAGTTTAATTTATTGCTAATAAAATCAGAGTAGGGCAATCAGAACTAAAATAAAATCCTGAAAACATCTTCTCCCCAGCCCTCACTTCTTCCCAGCTTTAATTTCACTTCCAATTTTCTCTAACCTCTTCCGCTCAGTGGTGCAGGGAGATGGGGAATGGGGGATGTGGTCAGTTCATCATACGTTGTCTGCTGCTCCTTCCTCCTCAGGGGACAACTCCTCACCCTCTTCCCTTGCTCCCACAGAAGACAGTCCTGCATGAGCTTCTCCAACCTGAGTGCTTCCCACAGGCTGCAGTTCTTCACAGGCTGCTCCAGCGTGGGTCCCCCATGGGTCACAGCTCCTGCCAGCAAGCCTGCTCCAGCATGAGCTCCTCTCTTCATAGTCCACAGGTCCTGCCAGGAGCCTGCTCCAGCGTGGGCTTCCCAAGGAGTCACAGATTCTTTCAAGAGGCATCCCCATGCTCCAGTGTGGGGTCCTCCCTGGGCTGCAGGTGGAATCTGCTCCACCATGGACTTCCATGGCCTGCAGGGGCACAGCTGCCTCACCATGGTCTGCACCATGGGCTGCAGGGGAATCTTTGCTCTAGCATTTGGAGCACCTCCTCCTTCCTTCTGCACTGACCTTGGTGCCTGCAGAGCTGTTGCTTTCGCATATTCTCACTCCTCTCTCCAGCTGACATGCCCCATTGGGATTTTTCCCCTTCTTTACTATGCTATCCTAGAAGCACTACCACCATCTCTGTTGGGCTCAGCCTTGGCCAGTGGCGGGTCTGTCTTGGATCCAGCTGGCATTTGCTTTATGAGACACAGAGAAGCTTCTAGTAGTTTCTCACAGAAGCCACCCCTGCTGCCTCCAGCTATCAAAACTTAGCCTTGCAAAGCCAATACTTTGATGAAGACAGCAGGGAGTGATCTTCAAACACTGCATAGCAGGAAAAAGCTGAGTTGAAGTGCCTGATAGCCTAGCAGAAATCACACAGCTCTCTTTGACAGAAATCACACAGCACTCTTCCTAGAAAACCAGAGATTATTCAAGAACAGTAATAAACATCTTGCTCTGCTGAGGTGACCTAATGATTTAAATGAAGATTTGTACAGAGAACTAATATCTTTCATCACAGCATTAGATATAGTTGGAAACATAGGTAAGTTTTGGTATATGCGGGCCCTTCTTTAGATCTAAAATATGAGCCAGATAGAGCATATAAATCTTGTGTATTTTTCTGGTCATGCAGAGCGATAATGTGAGTTGTATCGATTAGAGTTATGAGCTCAGAGTGGGTTTTAGTACATTGAAATCTACCTTGAAGAAAAGATTCTGCTTTCCGGAGAGAAGACACTACTATGTATGTGCAGCTAATATTTGAGATTGGAAGATTGAATGACCCAGTAAGAGAGATGGGGAAAAAAAGGCAGCTTTTGAACAAGCAAGTATTGTAAAGCCTGTGGCATAATATAATATGCAGCAATTTGGTTTGGAAACCTTTCACTGTACCTTTTAGACTGGCTTCTATAAGAGTCTTTTTTGACGAATTCATTATGTGATGCAGCTTGGTTCCAGTGCTTTCGGAAGACCAACCGTCCCAAGGAGAAATGCGGACTTTCGATTGTTTTTTCAGATCACCTCTGATTTCTTGTAAGGAAGATGAAGACCAGTCCAAGGATTACAGCACCATGCTGTTTGTGATCACACCCACACCTGGCCCTGAGCCCCGCTTCTCTGGCTCACCAGCTGAACACCAGCTTGATCAATGAATTTCTGCCAAGCTTGCCACCCCTTTGGGGACTATTCCAGCTGGAAGTTTGTGCCCTTGTTTGAGCACATCTGGGTTACAGCAACTGGATTGTAACCAGGAAGATTCAGTCTCCAGATTATTTCTGGGTGCCAGCCAAAACTTCAAAAGACAGGTATTTGGCCAGATTCTCACTTGCATTCACGTCCCTTTATTCTGCTGTCATTTCTCTTTATACTGTTGGGTGACACAAATGAGAATCAGGCCCTTGGCCATTATAAATCTACGGTATACATCAAAACATGAAGAATGGTAACCGGAGGCCTTGGCAATTAGCATTGTGAGTCTGTAATCTGTTTCTTTGTTCATGCATCACAGTTTCTGATTCTTTAGATCCTGTCCAACTAACACCTCAGCCAAGCATTTCATTTGACACAAGTTTGTATTTGGGATCCAAAATCTGTAAGGAAACTGCTGAGTTTCAATGTTACTCTTCTGCAGATACTCTTTAATCTCAGTTCTATTCTTTCTTCTTCCAAAAATACCTAAACCTGGAGTATATCCACATAAGGTACTGAATTTATATATATTGTTCTTAACTCCCTACTCGTTTCTTCCAAAACCCTGAGTACACAAGTCTGAGGACACCTGGCATGACTAAAAGTTCTTGCTTTAATTACCCTAACCTTGTGAACACACAATGTGGCATCTTTCCACTCTTTTTTTAATATATCTTTGTCCTTGCAGTACTTTCAAAGGCACAATTGGATGTCCATGGGACCATACCAGAAATCCTTTTATCGCAGTTGGAAAAAGTAGTATTTTTTCATCTTGGAGAAGAATGCTTGAGACACAATGCCATCAAATCCAAAGGCATTCAAATCTAATTTAAGTCAAAGCAGTCCTACCTATTAACCATGCACCAGGAAAACAGCTGACATTTCTTATCGCTGTATTTTGATCTTGTGTCGCCTTGATTTTTTACTTGTTCGTATCTTACATAGTATTATGCTGAAAATTAAATGCCGTGTAAAGAAATTCCCATCTTTAACACCTCCCTAGGATCAGCAAAGGAGACTACTGCTTGCTTTCTAGTGATAGTTGTGTCCAAGCACAATTCAGAGCAGCTGGCAGGCTGTTCCAGATGTTCACATATGCTCTCTGACATAGCCACAGGCAATGTTCTGGCAGCTCACCCTGCTCACTCTTTTTACCACTGAAATGACTGCATAGCATAATCAAGAAAAAACCATGTAAGAATGAGCTAAGAAAAGGTTATAGTTATTAAAGTCTTTTTACAGTAGGAAGCATGACCCTGGTCTTTCTGTAGGTCTTAGAAAGGGGCAGATCTTCTAAAGTGGGAGGATTTTGGGCTTTCAGACCAGAGGCCACAGATACCTGGGTAGCAGTCTCTGCAGCTCTCTGTGACCTGTCCCAGTGCCACAATATTGGGATCAACTGGGATGTGCCAGTGTTGCTCTTCTTTCTGCAGGTGGCATTTTTTGAGTCCTAAATTGTGGCTTCTTCCCTATCCAAATGGAAGGATTGCACAGAGGTGACTATGAGTTGTACACTGTATTCTTTGATGCTTAAACACCCTACCTCCTTTTAGGACATTGTCCTGACCAGCTGAGAGCAGTTTCACTTCATGTTCATTCCCACTGTGAATACAATGCCATTCTTGCCCAGAGCACAGCATAATCCAAATGGCATGGGATTATCCCTTCTGGATCCCGTTACTGCACATTTCCTGGCACACATGAGTGGGAGTTTCAGTCTTGGAAGGCTTCATACCTGGTGCTGCAAATATCCAATTACAAGCCTAATGCTATGGCTCCTAAAGGAAGCCTTGTGCGCCCCAAGAAGGCAGGAACATGTTACAGACAGGAAAGAAAAATGGGTTAAAGTTTTGTGGAGCTCACACCTGCAGGGCATGTGAATGAAGCCTTCGCTTGGGTTCAGGTAGGAGCACCAAGCCCCAGGTAAGTGGAGTTCAACAGCACTAGGATCCTGGGCTGAGCACTATTAGAATCAGTGGCAATTTTTTTCTGTATTTTGGAGGAGATTTTCAAGTATTTGGGTCATTTCTCTATGTTAACACTTATCCAGGAGCAACCTTCCCAGCTTCTCACAGAAGGAAGGTTTTCTTTTTTGCAGCTTCTCTTTGCTGCCAGATGAAAACAAATTGGATTTATGGCTCTCACTAAAGGTTGTGAAGAAGCCAAGTGATTTGAAAGGGAAAAGGAAAACAACTTTTAAAAAGAAATGCTTTTAATTAAAAGAATGGTTTGAAGTATTGCATAAAGAGCTGTTAATTGTTGCTTTGGCAATTACGTGATATTATATCTGTATGGAAGTCATTTGCTGTCACTTCAAGCCCATGGTAGGTTATTTGCTCTAGGCTCTTTCTTTTTCTTCTTTTTTTCCCTCTTTTTTTAGAAGGAGTGAATTAAACTACCTCAAGAAGAGGAATTTTTCTATTTCCTGTCAATTTTCTTCTTCCTCTTTTTTTTTTTTTTTTTCTTTTTAAGGCAGAGGTTTCTAATGATCACATTTGGCCCCGTTCATCCTCCCACCTGTTCCCTTACAAAGCTCCTGCCAAAAAACCTGTTTTATAACCCCAAGTAGTAACTCACATGAATTAAGTCACAGAAGAAGTTTCGGTGGCTCTAACTTTCCTGATTTGGACTCTGTTTTCCAAAGTATAACCCCTTCTCTCCCATAGGATGTAACAAGCTCACGCTGCTGCAGGAAAAGCAAGCTGCTCCATACTGCAGCTGCAAGGAATGCAAAATAGTGATATAAGACAAAACCTTCTTGATTCTTCCTTTCTGCCCAGGGGCTAAAGGAGATAAATGTCACATCTTCTATAGCCCCTGCTTGCCCCAGAAGCAAAATTCCTAAGCTAATTTACAGACTCTTATGCCCAATATTGTATGCACAGGTCTAACCACATGGGGTTTTTATTCTATCCGCCAAAAAACAACTTTCAAAGGTGGGTGTCCCAACAGCAATGTCACCTAATGAAGAAATGGATTGGTTTGCTAGTATGTAGATTAACCTTAAAGTGTCCTCTAAACCACTGACATACATTTTTGACCTACAGGTATATTGACATATGCAGAATGCTGTAAGAGGTCACAGGGAGCAGACACTTGAGGAAAGTGTCCAGTTGCATTTAAACACTTTTAAAATTAAAAAATGACTGAATGGCCCCAAAACATTTTAAAAATCAACCAACTGGATGCTTTTACATTTCTTCATACACCTGGCTCAATGCAAGTGATACTAGTTTTATTTTTCACTGTGAACTTCTAGTCATTGTAAGCCATATGTGTATTTTTTCATCAGAGGTGCATGCACGGAATAGAAAAGGTGAACAGACTGACTGAGTGCTCCAGCTACTTAGGTTTGTGCCTGCCACAAGGGCTGAAACACCCACAACTCCCAAGAGTTCTGTGTAGCTGTTACCTGGGAGTGGAGATGCTTAATATGTCCCTGGGAGATCCTCTTTAATGGCAGCAACTTTGTGAGAGCATTTGCAAATCTTTGTCTGTCACAGAGCAGCTTATCCAGAGAAGAAGGAACATGTAGAAAACCAGGAGTGGGGGTTAATAAACAGTGAATATTGAACGTCTTGCTTCTTTTTTAACAAAGCTCTCATATATTATATGCTGCCAAGCAAACTGGAGAAACTTGGGCTGGGCGAAACTAGCCCAATCTTTAGTCTTTAAATAAAAATCTGTACTCAAAAAAGGATTGGCAAATGCTGTCAATATGCATTCAGCGAGGCTCCAAACTTTCGTTTGTTGTGGATCTGGGAAAGCATTTTCATAGACTATTGTACTCTGTGTGGAAGTCACCTACTGAACTTGTAATCTATTAATAATAACCATATTGGTGCAGAGACAGCTGGTAACCAGCAAACAGCTGTGTTGCTGGCTGGGAACCAATTCTGCTGTGTTCAAGGGTCTGTCCTGCATGTGCTGGCATAAGCACTGAGGAGTCCCTGAGGTGGAAGCTGTCTCTGGGAGAGTGTGGCAGCAGCAAACTTCATGCAAATGGCTTACAAATTCACTGGAACATTTTCAATCCTTCTCTCTCTTATTGCTTCCACTTTATTTTTCTCTTCCAAAGATGCTTTCTGCTGTTGGCAGGAATGACAGAGATTACCCAGCACTCTGATGCCCTTCAGCTTTGCATCCTGAAAACTTTTGTCCTTCCAAATAGACCCTTCTTTGACTCAGGGCTCCCATCATGCATTATCCCCTTCCCTCAGAATATCAATTTTCTTTCACTTTGCCACTCCCTGTCTGAAGCACTATCTAAAATACATAGTTTGGCTTGGGTTTTCTTTTATTTTTCCCCTTTCTTGCTATTACGTATTGCTTTTTGTTCAGACCTCCAAAACAGCTGACAAAAAAACCCTTCTCCTTTTGGGCTTTTTATGCTGGCATAAGGCAGAAAAATCCAGTTACTACTGCCTTATAAGAGATGAGTTTTGTGTTGAATTTCTTTATTAAAAAGACACCAACTGACTGCTGAGCAAGGAGAGTTAGAGGCAGCTTGAATACACAGATCTGATTTGGCTCCACTCTTAGGCTGGTGAAAGAATTCTTCTACTGATGTTATTGGGGCTTACATCCAAGGTAAATGCCGAGGAGGCTGTAGGTGTCAGACTGAAGAATAGCATTAGGCATCTTCAATGCATTAGCAAGCACTGAGACAATATAGACCTCAACAGAGCTATGCTGGAGTGTTCTTAATACCACTGAGCTCTGGGGGCAGACAGCCAGCTATCAGCCTTCCCATGTGTAATGTATATTAAAACCCAACCAACCAAAGAAAAAACCACAAAAACAAGCAAACAAACAGTAAAACCCCAAACAAACACAACCAAAGCTGATTCTGACATCATTAACACTTGTTTTCCCCAAGTAATTTCTTGGGGTATATTGAGTCATTTGGCATAATTAAATGGAAGACAAAAGGGGAAAGACAGCTGAAAACAGAGTGTAAAACTTGTGAAGCCAGGGTGGGTGGTATTACTGGCCATACTGGCAATTAGTGTACTAAATGGAAATGCAGGGAACTCAGTTCTTCTGTCCTCTTACAAGCGCACAAGCAAAGCAGTGCTAAGTGTTCATTGAAGAACTTTACTGACTGGAATGAGAGAGGAAGCAGGTGGAGAAAAAGCTTTTTCTATCACTGGTTTCTACAACGACACTTATTTTGCAGTAAAATTTCACTTCACAGTCAACAACTACATGTGATGCTCTGTAAAAGGGAAATCACTCTTGATCGCTTTAAGTTAGAGCTCAGCTGATGTTTCAGAGCCATCGGATGAAAGCTGGCTATGTCACCCAGGGATGTGCCCTTCCCATGATGGCAAATGAATATAAGCCAAAGTGATGACTCTCACCCCATCTCTCTGCCTTCTCTGCCTGATGCCTTTCCCTTCCTCCTCGTGACCCAGGGAACAAGGGCTGTGCTTCAAATTTCTACTTCTGGCTATTTTTTACTCCTCTGAGCATAGATTTACAGCTTCTGCCCTGTGTTCAACTAAAGGAAAAGTGGTATCTAATAGTGGTAAAGCTTATCACAAATTTGATATATATGTATTTCAGTTTCTTTCACTGTACTCTTCAGTTCGGTCTAGGGGGACTTAGTTACCTTTGAAGCCTCCCCTTTTCTATTAAATTTATTTGAAATTGGCAATGGCTTCAAGATTGAAGAGCAACAGATAGGGAGTGTGATAGTATCAGCCTTTGCGTCTTAGGAAATTGTACTCAAAAAACTAACGCAGTGAAAATAGGGAGAAGTCGTCTAATTTGTTCTTTCCTAGTTCTCTTCTGTTGCAGATAGATGGCAATGGCTGCATACTGTTTGAAGTCTCTCATTTCATAAAGTGCATGTAATTTATATGATGAACAAAATTATTTGTTAACATACTTGTGTGTCATTTTCTGCTCTCTTTTTAAAAACCACAAAAAATAGCATTTATTTAAAATTCTTGAATTAAAAAAACAACAACCAGGAGAGAGCAGATTAAGAATAGCATAAAGAAATGTTAATGAAAAGTTTCTTATAATTTTTACAGTATTTTCTAATAACTGGAACAGCAGGAAATAACTTGAAACAGAGCTTTCTCCTTCTGCGCCTGACTCCTCCCAGGGTTCAAGTCCCTCATAACATCTTTGGAGCTCATCCATATGAGAAACAGCTGCAGTTTAACTGTGCAAATGCTGCACTCTTTCTAGCTGGGAAGTGGGCTTCAATGAACTACTGGGGCAAAAGGGAAGAGAAAATTCACCATTTTAACTACTGTTATTAAAAGTCAATATGGGGAAATACTTCAGTAGAGTAGCTGAACTCATGGAAATAGGAGGAAATGTGTAAAACTTCATATTTAATTGCATTCTGTGCTGATTATAGGCAAGGTACACTAATAGCTTTTACAATGTTCAGTATACAGAGTATTAATGGGCAAGTATGAGCAGGCTGTGCCTTGGTTAAGACACTTTGGAATGCAGAAGATGGCAATGAAAAACTAACTAACTCCCAAATTCTATGGTTTCACAGCTTGCCTTGTAAATAACACTTAAATAAAGTATGAGGCACTTTAGCATTTCTTGACCAGAAAAGTCTTTATTATCCAGGAAAGGCAGTTCTACATCATTGCTGGTAGTAATACACTGAAAAGAAGACTTAAAAAAAAAAGCATATTTAGCCTAAAGACGTATGTCATCTTAAAAGCAGTGATATTATACTTACAGTATTTTTAGTGATACAAAATGTGTGTTATCTTCTTGCAAGCTCTGTAAAACATGCACATGTTAGGGGTTGTACAACAGTACTTACTTATGAAGATTCAAACAATTTTAGCAACACATAGGTAGGGATTTAGAGGGCTGAATGCTTAGATAGGATTTAGTCTGTCTCCCTCAGCAGTTTTAAAAGCATATCCCAGCAATAATTTGTCTTAAGGAAGTTGTCTGAAACAGCATATCATTGAAATGCTGAAAAGTTTCCCTAAAATATATTGGACTGATGGACTGACCAATGAATAACTGGCATCAGTGAGCTCATGTGCAAGGACTATACCAATGACATTTTCTATGAGTGAGTCCTGAAGCAGGCAACTGAAGACTGTGAGAACTGGTCTAGTGTTTAAAAACTGTTACAGCATAGAAAAGAGGGAAGTTGGGCTTTTTATGTGCTTTATGCCCTTTCTGAGGATACAAGGGTCCTATTTTTTTCTTGAGTCCAACTGAAATGTGATGTCAATGCCACTTTCTTTATCATAAATAAGAAAACTTCTTTAAAATTTCTGTATTTTTTATTTATATATTTTAATAAATTTTAATAGAATCTGTTTACGGCTAAAAATGTGTTTTCCAATTCATAATAAGCCATGTAGGTTTTATCTTTTCTAAACAGCGTATCAGTGACACACAGAGTTTGCTAATACAGTATTATATCCTTATCTATTTCTCTCCGTACTTTTCAGGTCTTGATCTTGCACCCATTTCTGCACTCATTTCAAGCGTCAGCTTTCCACAGAAAGAAGGTTCCATCTCTACCCTTTAATGCATCAGGACAACACCCTATTCCTGATCAGTTCAGAAGCTCCTTGAGGAAAAGGGGGATACTAATTTGGGGTCGGTTCAGGCAGCTAATTGCTGTGTTTGGGTTCTTCCACTGTGTGTGTCATGTAAAGGTTTCTGGGCTGTGTGCAGCCTGGAAGGCGGTGGGTGTTTGCACTTAGCCTGTGTCACTGGAAACCAAATTATTAGCAAGCCTGTTGCAGTGTCCCAGATCTAGAAGCAGTAAACAACTAAAAATGTTGTTGAGGTTTGTGCTTGTTTTGATGGTTTGTAGTGTATTTGCAGGCTAATACCAGATACCAGCAGCATGCATTCTGTATCCTGAAACCATTCTTTTCAAAGGGGAAGGAGCACCAGATGCTTAACTGCTTGATAAAAAAGAGATGATTGTAGTGTTTTCTCAAGAAATGAAAGGAGAGATGGAAAAGGGGATATCAACAGACTGAAAGTTCCCTACCTAACCCTGGCATAAATATATATGGCAAAGGATGCATGAAAAGATAATAATAGCTAACTGGATCTGCCATAATGAGGCAGGATGAGGAGAGACTCAGGATGGCAGGCTGCATTTATAAAAGAAACTGGGATTAGACAAAAAACAGTTAACTAGAAGCAACTAAGAGACTGTTAATTTTTTCCCATTATTGGCAGCAGTACCCCAAGTGAAGGACATAAACACAAATCATCCAAAGTGGAGAGAGGATCGGAAGCATATTATGCGACCAGTTTGGTTAAATCATGAGCTCTTTGTTGACCTCAATAACATAACAGAAGCATACAAACCCCACAAACTTGGTCAGACAAAAAAATAAAAAGTAAAATAGCAGAGGAGGAAGAGACAAAAAAGGTCCGAGTTTTTCAAAAGTTAGGTTAAAATCTGTTCTTTGTGAAACAGCTATAGGATGGATGCCAAACTGGTTATAAAACTGCGCCATAGAAAATATTACAAATTGTTCATTATGAGGACGTAAAGTGTTATGAAACAGTATCTGCAGAAGTCTGTCTTAGGTCAATTTTTGATATTTTTATAATGGCATAAATGATGGAATAGAGATTATTTGCAGAGGACATGATGCTACAATGATCCAAGAAAACCAAAAATCAAAAAATTAGGGACAATTTCCACACAGTATGTTTAAGTTGAAATTATAAATTGCATAAAAAGCTGATGGGAACATCTCCTTACCTGGTAGTTTTTCAATAAAAGCTATAGAAGGTCACATATTTTCTTCTTTCTTCATATCCTCTTCACATGTTAAAAAAAAAATCATGCTATTGCTCTAAATTGGGATATACAAACAGCATAAACAGCCTGTAGACACATGAAGTAATCTTTCTGCTGTGCTCAGCACTGGTCAGGTCTTGGCTGGATCGTTGTGTTCAGTTTGGAGCTTCTCATTTCAATAATCTGAGCAATCCAGAATAATTAAGGATCTAAAGAATATAATTTATGAGGGAAATGAAGAAAAAATATATTGTTAAACTTGATTGTGGGGGAGCATCCAAACGTTTTAAAGTATGCAGAGAAAAGTCAGACTTCTGAGGTAAAGATAATAAAACACTGAGATAACTTGCCTAAAGAGATAGTGGAGTTCCCATCATGAAGGGATTTTAAGTTAGTTTAGGCAAGCATGTCAGGAAAGCCAGAGAGATAACTGATGCAATTAATACAGGGAAGGAACGGACCAGGTGGCCTATAGGGATCCCTTCCACAGTGAATTTTCAGTTAAACTTGGAAACTTACTGATGATGCCCTTTTGTTTTATAGATCTGAAAGCTTACCAAGCATTGAAAACAAAGGCAGAATCTTTGTCAATAAGTTAGTCATCAGAAGAAAGTAACCTGATTTTTTGGGGTGTGTTAATGACTCATGCTTGCCTGACATGTCAAACAAAAACTTGTTCAGAAAACTGGAGAGCCACCATTCTGCAACAAGCCTCTAATGCCCTGGTGACTGCCAGTGTATTAGAGAGTGAGCTGGTCTAGGAGCTGATGTTAGGGTTGTTGCTCTAAATGTTTGGGCTTTATTGTTCTCTTGTTCTCTAGGATTTGGATTTTACTTTTTCTTTTTTTCTTTCCAATAAAATGGTGGGTTCTCATTATTTTTTAGCATCTGCTTTTTTATCTTGAATGGATAATGTTGGGTTGAAAAAGTTACCCAGCTGATGTAATGGAGCAGTAATTCCATTATGTCTTTTCATGCACATAAAAATGCAATTTAGAACATGATTACAGAAAGATCACAGTTCTGTTGGCCAAATTATGTTACTTCTATTCCCTCCCTTACAAAACTTCCTGCCCCTTTCAATTCTCATTCGGAAACCTGAAAATATGTCAGATGCAAGACTCCAATACTGAATGGGGCAGTAAACCTGGCCCCTCACTTTAACACCCGTCACATTTCTGGAATGATACAGTATAGGGACCACTGCAACCTCATCCAGTCTTTTTGTCCCTTAGACAGAAAACACAATCACAGGAAATTTGTGCCTTTTTTCTAGGCTTCCCAGGTGTACTCTTATAAGAGGGACATCCTTAGGGTGAATCCAGAGCTGGTTACTTCTCAAGTAAATGAACTCAATTTATGGCTTTATTGAAAGAAAAAGCAGTTTGTGTCTTGACACTAAAGGAATCAGGACAAAATAATTCCTTCTCTTTTATAATTGAAATTCCTTTTTTAATGTTGTTTCTACAGAGGGAACAATCTTTTTTATTAAATTCTGTGTATTATTCATTTTTACATTCCTCTAACATACCTCAGGGTTTTCAGTGAGAATTGAGAGGATGGCTTCTGTCCCAAATTCTTCAGTCCCAAATGAAAGAACTACACAAGTGGGAGAAGAAAGGTAGGCAGAAAACAGGAGTCACTTGCAAGCAAAAGAAGCAGAGCAGAGGTGGGTGAGCATCTTATTGGTTTTATCTTTATGTTTATGAATAATTATTATAGTAATTAATTTTAATTAGTTATCTAACTGCATTTGACATTGCTGATATTCTCACTTCATTTCACCTAATTTCTACTAGAATAAGAGTCACCAAATTTGTCTATTTAATTCCAGAATTCGTAATTCACACTTAGATTTTCTATTTCTGTTTGATATGTTTTGCCCTTTGATATGTTTGATATGTTTTGCCCTTTTCTGTTTAGCATGTTTTGACCCTTACATATTGCCAAAGATTTTTCCTGACTAGCTGTGAGGAATTTCCATTATACCAGCTTCCCTGTTACCATAAAATCACCCTTAATCCAGAGCAACTTCCAGTAAAATTAAACAGGAAATGTATTTACGAATTCAAATAGAAATTACATTGCTGCAAATATCTTGGGAGGAATGAAAATAAGAGAAAACGATGTACCCTACACGCCCTAACACTGAGATTAGCTGACAAGTCTCTGTAGTATACAGCTGAAAAGCTGTTAAGATTTGTATATTATTTGTTTTGCTTTCTAGCTGAGGAGCTACTACCCAAGCAGCTCCTTCATCTTTGCTTTCCTGGAAGATGATGTCACCTTGGATCCCGTGGTTCCTTTTAAGCATCATGTTTGGGGATCTCTCCAGACTCAGAATTTCTTTCCTTCTCCTTGTTCATTTCTTCATTGCCATTTCAGTCAGGAAGAGCTGAAGTGTTGTGTGTCCTACCTCCAGCATTGGAAATGCAATGTCCCTTTGGCTAAGGATTACCCCCTTGGCTACAACCTAACTCAATTGTCTATTTGTTGTGAGGTCAAACTCTCTGTTAGGTGGAACAATATTAAAATCCCAAAGCAACTTTTTTTTCAAAGCAAACTGTACATTACGTATAAAAGCATAGCCATAACTTGCTAATTACTCTTTGTGAAATAACTGCAATGACAGCACACAGAACTTTACTGTCTTTTGTTTCAGACCATCCTTCATGTCAAGAAGACCAGTTTTAATCAATAATAATGTTGGCGTATCTGGCCTTTAGCCCTTTCTGTGACAGGTTTGCTTTCTGTCCAGTTTCTTCAACTACTCCTTTTGGTGGCAGAGACTCCTAAATCCATCTGTCCCCCTTACTCTTCAATATAGTGCTCCACAAATGAATACTTGTGGCCCTGAGACTCATGGCTTCCTCTAGGCAGGGAACTCACTGTAATATCCATAGTTCACTCCAATTCTCACTGTCATTACTCCAAGGTCTGTTGAATAATGTCTATGACTTTACCAGGCAGAGCGTATTCAAACCTAAATATCCCATACTTCAGTGAAGTGCATTTTGATAATTAATTAGAAAAGAGTCATATTCCTGGGCAAAGGGTCCAGTCACTTCTTTGTGCAGGCACATCTTAAAGAGAAGGAATGGGATTTGCCTTTCCCTAGGCTTGCTTTCACCCCTGGGGTTAATGCACTTTTTTGGGGAGAGGGAATCAGTGATTTCTGAACCCCAAAAGAATGTTGTTGAGATGTCATGGTACCTGAGTGGGACTGCTACCTGTAAAATGTGAGAAAAATCTGTCTTCACAGCAGAAAGAGATCTCTGTGGATGTGGGGTTTTGTGCTGTATATGTTAAATGCCCATGCAATTTTGGAGGCAAAATTTTTAGATTACTCTTGATTTTTAATTAAGTACAATACAAGCGAGGCTTTTGTCCATTCTACCCTTAGTCACTTGCGCCCAAATCCTCTTTGCATCACACTTTAAGTTCTTCAGGAGGTAGATGTTCCTTTGACTGCGATAATTTCCCAATCTGCCCCATGATAACTTAACATTCTGCAACCATTTGGAACTTGTGTTCATTACTTACTTGCATACTCAACTTTCTGGACAAAAATTATCTTAATAAGGTAGGAGCAGAGAATATTATGTGTTTGGCTCAAAGCATTGAGAGGAAAATATTTTAGCTGCTATGGCTAACCATAATTATGACTAGTACTAAATTATGTGTAGTGAACTGGCCATTGACTAATCACTTCAGAAGGAAAAAGCTTAATAACACTTTCAAGTTACTGCATGCACATTCATCTCTATTACACTTTACTCTTCAATTATTTAGGTGTTGGCTGGTTGACAAAACTATGTTTTATAGAAAGTGCTCAAATTTGGACATTTCCTTCCACACATTACATGCTTTTGCTATAACACAACAGCTCACCAATAAGGGTCCAAATTAACCAAGCAAAATTAATCTTACTAACATGTCTCCAAACTCACCAAAGGTACCCAGGGGACATACACATTATCAAGTGGGAAAGTACACTGCAGCAGTTCTACCATCAGCCAGTTGCAGTGTTATTCATGATTCCTATTGCAAGGTATTTAACCTTTGGGAAGAACAGTGATAACAAAGAGAGGGTCCCTAAACTGGAAACTATATGCTTGCAAGCACATGTATCTGTTATTTATTGTATGTTGTTGTTATTGATTAGTCCTGTAACTATGACACAGATATATAATGGTGCACAGAAAAGTTGAGCTTTTCTTTCAACACATAACATAAAAAAACCAAGTACCCTACTTTAACTGAAAGGTTCTTCCTAAAGATGTATCATCATATTATGAATTCTGTAATACGGTATTGCAATGAGTAGGGCTTTGGAGTCAGGTAGACCAGGCATCATCAGCAAACATCCATAGATTAAACGTCTACACAGAATAGATCTAGAAATAATGTGTCCATTCCCAGGACACCTCCACAGCCATCACCATGAACACCCAAGGCAATAGAACTACCAAAACCTGTGCATACTCTATTTGTACTTTTTTGAATGTGTTGTATTTTGTCCAGGCCATCCAGTAGCCATAGGGAATCCACGTGGCTAAAAATGGGCAACCAGAGTGCTCCAGAATGATGTCACACAGACTATCAGATAAAGCCTAGAAATGCTCATATAAAAGTGGGAAATATTTCTTTAAAAAACCTATCCTGTCTCTGATATCATTATTTTCACAGGAGATCCTATAAAACAAACTGAAAGACAAATCTCCAAGCTAGATTTCTTAACTCTACTAAAAATACTAAAAATGTTGGACTTCACAAGGTACAGGCTCTGTTGTATATAATTTTTCCTGATCCTATCTAATTGTAACACTTTGTGTTGCAGAGAGCTCTGGTTCTCTATCTCATCTCCTTCATAAGAGAAAAAAGCCTTCTATATCTGTGTTTGCTAATAATTTCTTCTGCTCCACAAACACCAAGTACCCCATCTCTCCTAAACCTAGACTGATTGATATAGGCTTAGTTAATCTCAGGAAAATTGTTTTCTAATTAAAAAATTCCTTTGTCAATTCAGACCTGATGGTCTGTGCATCAAAAATACATATTTTCAGTAGCTACAATGGTTGACTTAATTCATTTTCATTTATCTATAAACTCTACCTCTCTGATCTTCCTGATCTCTTACATCACATCGTTTTGCATGATTCTATTTTCCTTTGATAACAATTTTGTTCATGGTTTAATTTAAACTAAGGTGGCTCATTGCTGTCCATGCACGATACTCTTCTGATGCCATTCAAGATCATCTGCTTCGTGTGGAGAAACAATATGGTTAATTAATAAGGCTGCCTTTTCCAAACAACATAAGCTAAACATAAACCCCTAGAAAACCAGAAGTAGGAGTAGAATATTTTACAAACAGCAGAACACATCATTGTTTGGAAGCTGGAAAAATATTACATGAGGTCTTGTATGTGTTGCAAAATAATAGGACAAGAATTCCTTCCTTTTGTCTTGTCTTCAGCCTAGGTATATAGTAATAGCTAATAAGTATATCCTGCTTGGTGAAGAGAACTATTTCTATGTTCTGAATAACAAAAGATGCCCAAGTTTGTAAGATTGTTTTTAAAATGCTTTATTTATTAACTTATTTATTTATTTATTTTACCTTTAATAGTGGAAGAATAAGCACCAAGAGCAAAAAAAAAAAAAAAAAAACAAAAACCAAAAAAACCTGTTAATGTCAGCTTTTCCCAAAATTCTGCTTATGCATGGAGTTTTTTGCAACATTTTTCATTGAAAGAAAAAAATCAAAGAAAAAGGGGAAAAGTGATCTTAGGTCATGATTAAAGGTTGCGTTCTTGGTGCTCCTCCAGGACTGCTTGGTTCTGACTCAGATAGAGAGATTAATGCTCTCAAAGCTACGATACAGAGACTTGCGGTTCTGTGATTGCACATTCATGATTTATAATGTCTGTTGACCCTTCTGTGAAATTGCCTTTGGAGAAAACTTTGGAAATAAGAAAGAAACTCAAGTGACCACTGTTTCTTACATCCTTTTTTAAATGAGACTTTATTGTTTTGTTTTTCTTCAGGAAACCATTTGAAAGGGGAGCTTTGGTTTGGGAACACTGAAGTGGAGTGCAATTATCACTGGCATGTTTCATTGCACAGTGCAGTTCATTGCTTCACTTTATGTCGAGACTGGCTAATTGCACGCAATTTTAGAAAAAAAGTAAAATTCAAAAGAACCTGCAGTTAGACTTCAAATGCATGAAAAAATATCTAACAACAGATTCAATGAATACTCAATGAATTCTATCCTCCACTCCCCCAGAACTGTTTGTTTAGTATGTTTTTGTCTTCTGGTTTATCTTTAAGTATGAGTAACAGATTTCTTCCCTTTTATTTTAGTAATTATATTATGGGCTACTGAATTTACAGAACAGCCATCACTGAGCTATATAGCTGAACACCAACATTAACAATGTGAGGTTATATCTGCACCAGCACTCCTGTTGGGACAGAAGCTTTCTCAAGAGCAAATGTAAAGGTCAAATCCACAAAGTATATATTCTTTTATAGACAAGAGTGGGGAAAAGAGTAGTGACATCCAGTGCTAGCAGCAGCTGAAAATGACAGCTGCACCTGTTAAACTTGAAAGTAAAGGTGCCAGGGAGGGAGTTGAAGTGAGTCTAGGCCAAGAGAGGAGAGTGAATGAGGCTGCAGTACAGGAAGGCTGAGCAGGTTGTAGGGGAAATAAATGCAAAGTGCAGAAGAAAATCCCACTTTTATACTTGAGCTTTCTCAATCTCGATTTGTGCGTGTAGCCCGATCAGAATCTCAGCTGTAGTTGGGGCATCTGAGACCCCATGTCCACAAACAAATCTGGCAGTAATAAACCTCATTAATATGACCCACTAAAACTCTACTTGGGAAATCAGGAAGAACATATCCTGATGTCTCTGTTCAAATACCTGCCAAAAATAGCCCTCAGCACAACTTTCTTCCCTCATTAGTAATTCTATTCAAAATTTGACCCCGCATATGATAGGATGAGCATTAAGAAGAGTAAGGAAAAATTTGTAGTTTAAATTACCAATTTCAAATTGTCATGTGCATATATAAATTACCAATTTCAAATTGTTATGTGCATAGATAAATTACCAATTTCAAATTGTTATGTGCATATACTCTATTATGTGAATCTTTTACTATAGTCATATTTTATTATTGCATAATAAATAATTACAAAAATGTGTCCTTTGTGAAAGAGATACTCCCAAAGAGATACTCCCATGTGGTGACTTAAACATATTTAACTGTCCATTATAAATTGATAATTGCAGTTTAAAAAGATAAATGGTAACCTCTACATTGATCTGATGGAGCAAATGATTATTTTTACTTAATTATGATCCACTTATGGTCTTCCTCTTTGGATGGTGAAACATTTTGGTCATTAACACAGATTGCCTGAAAGAGTTGCCCTTTCTCTGAAGATGAGAGGGTCTTTTGCACAGAGTAAGTTGAAATCCCAGCCTTCTCTCCCTTTGCCTATGGAATGGCCTGTTTTATTGTTTCTGACAAATTTTAGGCATATAAATCCAGATTCATAAAGGGATTTGGACATACTAACCTTAGCAATACTACATGAGTGTCTCTTTGGTGATGGAATTTACAGTCCCACACCAAAGGCCTAAATTTTCTGGAATGGTGTTTTTCCAGCTTTTGAAAGTCTTGCTGTCTTTTGGCTCATATATCTTCATCCAATTTTCCCTACATCCACATGTTTAAATTAAAAAAAACAGCTGGATGACCTTAGTTCCTCCAGGGTAGCAGAGGGCAAACACCAGCTATAGTGACTAATTCTTAATGTAAATTTTGGTGACCCCCATCCCAAACAGCTGAGCTGCTGCTGGCAGCTAAAGTTAATGAGCTCTTGCAGCCAATAATGACTGTTGCTTTCTACATTCTTATGCTGAAAGAACTGCTGCTGTCGCATGAGAATAGAAAACCCACCTATGTGGCAGCATGGTAGAATGTGGCATAGGACTTCCTGACACCTCTTGGTGCAAAGGTGAGCTCCTTCGTGGGCAGGTTGTAGAGACTAAAAAATGCAGAGATTTGGGAGTCTGATGAGTTTGTGTAACCCAAACATTCCTGGGCAGAAGCTATTCACCAAGGTGAAGACATCTGTGGGAATGCAGCACAGTATAGCTTTTAGCACCAAAAAGTTTTCCAGGGATGGTCCCAGCTCTCAGACAGGATTTTTGTGGGTTAATCCTTGCACCTCAGTTGTGCCTTGACCCAACTATAGGCAGCAAGGCACCTTGGATCTTGTGCAGATTACTGGAACTACTGAGCTTCGATTATGGAAGAAATTGCCATTTGCCTGAGCAGATGGTATTTTTCCCATTGCTTAAAACACAAACTTTAGCAGAGTAGTTCATGCTCTGTTTGCAATACACTAGCATGCCTTCAAACACGCACCAGGAAGCACTGGTATTCAAAGAAAAACCTCTTTGCCCTCTCTGTCATCATTTGCGGTCACTTATCCATCCCAGGAGAGGTTTCTAAGAGAATCACCAGCAGTTCTTGCCAGAGATTCCAGGCATTCAAGTGATGATTCAGACAACATTTATGTGACCACACTGAAGAGAGCCAGATCTGTATGGTGAGCGACAGCTTTCAGTGCTGGAAAGGAGAATCATATAGCAGGATGAGAGCCAATCCACGTGGATGTGCTTCATTCAGTGTCTCAGGATTTTAACTCTGGAAATGTTGCATTACCCACATACGTTACTTTGCACTAGAAGTAGCCTTGGAAGGATGAAAGCATTTATCTTGTCTGCACTAAAAAGTTTTGTCACTTTAATGATACCACTGAAATTTTTCTTTGGTAAAAAATCTCTGTACCATTTGAGATCTATTTGGAGCTATCTTGTGATCACTCGAGTGTAGTGTCAGCTGACCTAATTATTAGGATGCTAGTGTGTGAATATAGTGGTTTATTGAAGAAACAATTCAGTGCTAGTCATGCTAAAGTGGGAGACCGTCAGTCATCTCAGAAATCCTACAGACCTTGCTAAAGTGAACATAAGATTTGTGAGTATATACTAAATATCTGTTGGTGTGGGTTTTGTGTTATTTTGGGCTTTTTTGTTTTTATTAGAAAAGAAAAAAGAAAAAAGATAATTGGATTTTAGAAGTGATACCCTAATGAGTGAGGGTCAGCAGCTTCCTAGAAAAGCCAGTCTGAGATTCCAGAATTATACCAGTGTAGTTGGAGGCGTTAGGACCGCCCTGGTTGTTAAAAGCGGTAATATACAAGTACCCCAGGTATGTGCATTGATTGCACAAATTATTTTCGCCGTCTTTGCTAATAAGGTTAATGACATTTTAATTTGAAACGACCACGCCAGAGGTATACCTAAATAGGTATATCATGCTGTGATATGCAATATCTCGGGCTGTGCTTTCATGAAAATATGCTCAGCAACCTTGAAAAGCCACCTACCTCTGCTTATCACCATCTGGTCACTTTTGAAAATGTTATTCACTTCTTTAAATGTATCTTTTTTTTCCTAAAGGGGCTTAAGACTGTAGAAGTCCTCATAGGATCAAGCCCAGCTTGCCATCAGGCCTGTCTGTGAGATGTCGGCATGTTTGATGTAATTTTCTTGATCTTATATTTGACAATAATTTTCATGAGTCCCATATTTGAGACGAGCCCATGAATACTTAGTGATGTCGGGTGAAAGTTAACACTGAAAGTGCTTAAATAAGGCAATCCTGAAATTTCAAAGCCTGCACAGGAGTGATTTATCAGCAGAGATTTATCATATTTAATATCTTCCAGTAAAGAAAAATGGGAGGTACTCTAGAAACAATTATGCTGGACGGGACAGACCCTTTATTTTTCTGTCTTTAACTCATATTATTTACTTTTCTCTAGTAAAGCTGTCACATTTACTAAAGGTTCTACTGATTTGTTCTCTTCCTCATTCACTTTTTATGCAGTCCCCTTGAGGAGAAGATTTATTTTCTCTTTCAAACAGCAACTCTAGGCCTTATGCCTGATACAAAAGCAAGAGATTAAGTCCTTTATGTGTCCCATATTTTTACAGCGTAGTGTAAGGATAGCTGATTTAACATGGATTGTACCAATAAAATATGAATGTTTTTCCAGTTTTTACAACTGTATATAATAAACTCTTATACAACACTTCTTTTTCTCCAACAAGACTTGGAAATGTAGCATCATTATAGGTATTATTATGCTTGTTTTCAAGCCTAGGAACACTGAACTACAGAGAAATTAGATGATTTTCCCAAAGTCCCAGCCTACATGGGATGAAGCAAAAGGTCCCTGTGTCATACCTTACACAGTGAAGTGGAGCTGAAGCTATTATCTTGTTCTTTCTTCTCTTCTCTATCCTCTTTCTTACTCTGGGGGATCATTAGCCTTTCACTGAGTGAACCAGCTGCTTGTGATTAAAACACAAAGTTTAAAAACAGCACAAAACAATAACAGTGCTACATGAAAGCACAACTCTGGTGACAGATGTGTAACAGAAAGGCAGTAGCACCGACAGGATTTAGAGGTTTTCCAGAAATAAGGTTTAGTGAGAATGGCCAGAAACATTGATTCTGAGGCCAAAATTAGTCTTTATAGATAAAATGACTGAGTAAAGGGCTGGACCGTGTAAGAGAATGTTGAAGACTTCTGATAAATCTCTACAAGACAGTCCATGCAGTAGAGAGCACATGAGACCATGACCTATACAAACTTTCCATCCCTGTTAGAGCTGCAGTCAGTCCCAGGAGACTATATATTCCTTGGGGCAGGAGAGGTGCCATTGTTCTTCCTCATTCTTTTTTCAACCAGAGATTCATTTTTTCCTGTTGTTTTGGCTGGGATCTCACAATACCGACAATGTACAATACTTTTTGAGGGTTAGAGAGAACACCTGGATCAAAAAAATCTCAGAACACTTGTAATACTGCATACAACCTCCTGTATGTATAAACATCAAAGCACTCTCTAAATTTACAGTTTTAGTTATGTGTTAACCTATAAAATAGAATTCCAGTTACTACAAAAAATGATCTTAATTAAAATAATTACAACCCCAAACTTTAAGTATAACCATATCAGTCTTTCCAGCGCGATTGCCACTTAGAGTTTGCCAAAAGTGTTAACTGGGAGATAAGGGATAAAATATTTTTTGTGATTTAAGTTATTCTACAGCATTCATACCTGTAATTTCTGTTTTCAGAAGCTGAAACTAAAAATGTCTATTCTTCAGTGACCATTATACTCAAATATTAATGTAAAATGAATGATTAAATGCGATACTGTTTCTCTGAAGTTAGTGTATGTCTGCAACACCAATGATTTGCATTTCATGTGTTACAGAAGGACACCGGAGGGCCCAAAACTGCTTATTTTGGGAGATTCTTTGAAGAAAAGACTGCAGTCTTCAGAAATAAGAAATTATTCCCAGAAGAGCAGATTGGGTTTGAGAAAAGCAAAAACCTGAAAGACTTCAGGACCAGAAGCTTTAAAAAAGGCTTCCCTCTCCTCTGTTAGCTCAAAGAAGCTTTTTAGAGGAGCTAGCTCACCTGGGACAGATTAAAAGTGTTGAGTGGTGGGTGATACTTCAAGAAAATCTGAACTTAGTCTGAAGGTTGTTGAGGGAAAAACAGACCTTAGCCAGAAAACAGGCTTCAGGGGAAGGTTTGAGAAGTTCTTTTTCTTTATGAGGGGGTTAAAAGGCGGAAAGGTCAGAGTTGGAAATGTTCAGCCAAAGTAGGAGGACTATGAAGATCTCAAGGTGGACAAATGGGAAAGGTAATTGTATAGCTTGAGGAAAGGGTTATAAAAATCTTGAAAGAAAGCCAATTATAATTTTAGAGTTGGACAGCTTTGAAGATAAAAGGAACATTTCCTGGAGCACAAAAGGAGCTGTGACAGGAAAGTGGAAGATAATGTGAGGTGGGATACGTTTGATTCTCTTCTCTAGTCCTTGCCATCCTCAATTCCATTTGATAAGTGCAATAAATCCTATCTGAAAAGCAGGTAACATAGAATATAATTTTTCATTTTTGGTTTTACTGTAATTCCTTTACTATATTACTAAAAAATCCATTTTCTAAGTGTTGGGAACCACTTTCTAACTTTTTAATTCTTCTGATTTCTAACCAAAGTCTTCCCTCTGCAGTTTTTTACTACCCTGTATAACTTTGTTCTTAAACTGAAGCTGCTTTCAGTGTGCATAAAATAGTTTCTCCATTCATCCATTGGCATTCCACAGCAGTGTTCCACCAGCTCATTGTCATACAGTGATGAAAAATTGTACATATTTTCTCATTTTCAGCTCTTTCCAAATGATGCATTTTGTGCTAATTGATATGATTTTAGTCTTATATATGATTCTTATTCCCAACCAGATTTTTTGGTGTTATGTTTGTCATCTCTGTGTTGATACAAAACTTGAAGGTGTCAACAACTGATTTTAGCAAAAAATTCTGATTCTTCATTTATGAAAATAGCAAATCATTCTGTGATCAAGCAAACTTGTCCTGAGGTGACAGAACTGAGGTGATAGTACTGAGGTGACAGAACTCAAACTATACTCCTTTCAGATTACCCTTCCTGGCTTTCAAAACTGTTTCTTGCTTTCCCCCAGCACTTTTCTCCATAAGCCACAGTTACTGGTGTCACTTGTAATTTCTCATAACAAACAGCTTAATGATATCCATGTAAGTGAGGCATGTTCTCCAGTTTTATAGTGAAAATCAATTATAAAAAAACTTTAGCACATTCTTCTTTTTATTTTTCTTTTGTTTTTAATAATCTCTAGATGTAGTTCAATACCAAGGATAATAGGATAATTCATTACTGTGACTAGTTGTCAGGTTGTATCAGGGAGGTCTGGAGTTTCTGTGATAAATCATGACTCTATGAAGGTCTGAATCAGCCTTGGGCTCTATAGCATGACCATCAGGAGACCTTGTACTTAGCCATTTTCCTCATAAACAGATCTAGTTTCATATTTTGACTGTTTCTGTGTGTTTTCTCTTTTGACTAATCAAATGATTTTGTCATCGCTAATACATAACACACTCCATTTTATAGCAGGTCCCATTTGCAATTATGAGCCTGCTTCTTGAAAAAACTGTAAAATTTATCAATTTTTGCTAAATAGAACTGTTAAGAAAATATTCAGCTGCTGAAAACATGCCTTATTATTAAAAATAGTGTAGTAGCTGTAAACACAATGGGACACTCTTTCTAGGAGAGCTCACAGCCGAGACTGACGTAAAGAGGGAGGATCAGGACTTGATGTACACACAGAAAAAGACAGTAACAGAGCCAAGAGCTGAACTCTCAAATCCCCGCTGAGTGCTCTTTCTCCTCAAGTTTGTTGTGTATCAGGGGGAATATTAGTCACACCTGTACAGCGACGTGGAGACATCTGGCCCTAACAAAGCATCTCTATTTCCAAGTTCTTCTACTATTGTACCCCCAGACTGACTTCTTCAATACAACTCCAGCTTTTTTGATATCTGATCCTCCCTTCTTCTTCCTTTTGGCATTGCTTCAGTCACAGTCCCTTGTACATTAGTTCAGCACTGGATTTACCAAGCTTTTAAGTTCTGCAGTGAAAGATTCCCTATAGACTTCTTATTCTTCAGCTACACCCTTCCCCATGATTTTATATCTCTTTTCCCATCAAAATCTGCATGAAATCATTTTTTTCTAAAGTGTCTTTGTTTTGTCTGCTAAATCCTTTCATATAAATTTAACTCTACACTGCAACTAATCCAAAAGCGATAGGCATTCATAGAAAGAAAACAAATCTAACACTGGCTGTATTGAGCATTGCCTGGCCAAGAAGCATATGTTTCTTCTCCAATCAATAACATTTTATATCTAGACTCATTTCAAAGTAATTAGAACAATAAACCATGTTACATTAAAATTGCAATCAGTATCTCTTCCTGTCTGTATTTTAAGAAAAAAGCATATTTTTCTGTTGTTGTTGAAATATTATAATAAAAAAGTTAGGAAAATGTGCATTGAACATCTGGCTTTTGGTGAGGTCTTGCTCTTTCCTATTTTTTCCAGCTGTGTTGGCTCTTTACTTTGATGGATCCTTCCTCGAGCATCCCTGAAGATCATTTTCCTACTGATTGGATGTCCCTTGGCTATCTTCCCATCTTGAGAAAGTAGGAGCAGATACCACACATGAACTTGGCTTAAATGGGACTAAACTGTCCCCTCCGCTTTCAGGCACAGCTGGAATGAAGAACTTGGAAATATAAATAAAACCCACAAAAAGCAAACAAGAAGCCCAGTCAGACAGCTATGTCTGCTTTGAAGAAACAGAGCTGTCTGAGTATCCTCACCTATTCTTTAGAGTGCTGCACTTTCCTGGTCGGGGCAAACCGGAGGAAAAGAAGCCAGGTTAAAGATTTATCAATAAACATACCAAGAGAAATGTGGTCCATTGAGAAAGGGACTTGAAAGCAGTTCATCTTTGGGGTTTTATTTAACTTTTTAAGTGTTACTTCCTTGGTTTATGAGTGTATAAATGACATCATGCTGTCCTTAAAACTCCAGTTTTTAGAGTATCTCCTTTTATTTCCTCACCCATGGCTGGCAGCACTTTTCACAGTCTCAGGAAAGTTTCTCTTTAAAGTTTAGGACTGAATTAAAAAATACCAGTTACCCTATGATGGGAATAGCTGTTATGATCAGGGTTTCCATGACTTTGGCTGGGTTTTCCTAGGCAGAAATACATATTCTATAGCACATATGCACATACAGAATACGACACAACTGGGAAGGATTGTATAAAAAAGTACTGCTGACCTAGGCCTGCCTAGTCAGGCTTCAATAGGCCTTTTGGGTTTATGATGCATGCACAGGTCACTGGCGCAGCATGCATGCAGCCCTCTGTATGTGTGCAGTAGGGACTTCTAGAAAAATGCCCCAAACCCTTTAATTCCAAATAGGATTTTACATAAATTCCAGGTAGAAAATCACACATATTTGGAAAATTTAGACATATAGTAATCATACTTGCCTTCCTTTAATCTGACTTCTGTAACAAAGGCCAAGAAAAAAAGCAGTGTCCTGCATAATTTATGTTTGACCTATGGCATATCTTCTAAGAATAGCAACTTGTCTTGATCTGAATAGATGGGTGATGCATCACCCGTATGCAGCTTGTTCCAATGGTTATTCTTCTTAGAAACTTCTAAAATTACTGCATTAAATCTCATTGTAATTTTCTTTTGACATCAGTTCCTGCTAGCTGAGCTTATTTTGGAAAGCAAGTAATGGAAAATGCTTTCTGACTGTATTAAAGGTGGACAACAGCATTCTTAGCCTTAGTAGCGCACTGGGAAAGACATGTAATACAGTACACCTTGTGAAGTTTGTTAGGATTGCTTATAAGGCTGTCCTTACGATCTGCCCTTCGTAAAATGGCCTGAATAATAATGGCTAGTAAGGCAGGAGGGCTTGTATACATAACAGGTGAATGGGACACCCAAAATTGTCCAAAATTGACAACATTCGTATGGTGGGTGCCCACCAAAGCTTTAGGCGTGATATGCAGGCCAGTGAATGCTGTTTTTTAGTAGAAATCTTATGGAGAGCTGATAAAACATTTGCACCCTGTTTAGAAGAGGCCTGTGATAGTACATGCAGTCACTAAGCTTGTGATGGGTTTTAGATATAGCAATATAGCTGAGCAATGAACTTTAGTATACTACTGTCATAGAATCATAGAATCATAGAATAGTTAGGGTTGGAAAGGACCTCAAGATCATCGAGTTCCAACCCCCCTGCCATGGCCAGGGACACCTCACACTAAACCATGCCATCCAAGGCTATGTCCAACCCCACCTTGAACGCCGCCAGGGATGAAGCATTCACAACTTCCCTGGGCAACCCATTCCAGGGCCCCACCACCCTTACAGTAAAGAATTTCTTCCTCATATCCAATCTAAACCTCCCCTGTTTAAGTTTAAACCCATTACCCCTTGTCCTCTCACCACAGTCCCTAATGAAGAGTCCCTCCCCAGCATCTCTATAGGCCCCCTTCAGGTATTGGAAGGCTGCTACGAGGTCTCCACGCAGCCTTCTCTTCTCCAGGCTCAACAGCCCCAACTTTCTCAGCCTATCTTCATACGGGAGGTGCTCCAGTCCCCTGATCATCCTCGTGGCCATCCTCTGCCCTTGTTCTAACAGTTCCATGTCCTTTTTATGTTGAGGACACCAGAACTGCACACAATACTCCAATTGAGGTTTCATAAGAGCAGAGTAAAGGGGCAGGATCACCTCCCTCTACCTGCTGGTCACGCTCCTTTTGATGCAGCCCAGGATACGGTTGGCTTTCTGGGCTGCAAGCGCACACTGCCGGCTCATGTTCATTTTTTCATCAACCCACACCCCCAAGTCCTTCTCCGCAGGGCTGCTCTGAATCTTCTCCCCGCCCAACCTGTAGCTGTGCCTGGCATTGCTCCAACCCAGGTGTAGGACCTTGCACTTAGCATGGTTAAACTTCATAAGGTTGGCATCAGCCCACCTCACAAGCGTGTCAAGGTCCCTCTGGATGGCATTCCTTCCCTCCAACGTATCAACCGAACCACACAGCTTGGTGTCATCGGCAAACTTGCTGAGGGCGCACTCAATCCCACTGTCCATGTCACCCACAAATATGTTGAACAAGATCGGTCCCAACACAACAATGAAGGAAAAAGCCCAAATCGGCTAAAATCAGTGTTCAGCTTGGCTATGGACCAAGAGCAAAGCAAAATTAATTCAAACACAATGAAATAAAAATGAGGTGGAAAATGTTTCTGTATTTCACATAGATCAACTGTGTATTTTATGCTAGTGCTATATGATGCAAATCAGTGATGGTTAAACTTGATCGTATTTGACATTTTCAGTATCATAATCATCACAAAATTTGGGTACATTATCATATCCCATTATCTTGGCTTTGTACTGGATAACACTTTTCTGGTTTTGCAATTTGAGCTTTAGCAGAGCTGGAAACACTATGCAGACGTATACTTGAAAAAGTGGTCAAAGAAACCTGAATTCTTGTTCCTTTCATGAAGACACTTGTTTAAGTCAGCATTTCTTCTTCCAAGAAAGCAATTTTATTGGCCATTATTCTAACATTATTCTAATACTACCTATTTGTCTGTAAAAAAAGCTATCAGTTTGTTAAAGGTGACTGTTCTAAAGTCACTTCTAAAATGCACAATTTAAGCTACAGAAAACAACTCAGCAAACTAAGCTGTATCACTGCCTCCTTCTCAGCCTCCCCAAAGATCTAAATGTAGCAGTTATCAATTTTGCTTGAAACCTATTTAGTTTGTTGTTCACTTCACTTGTCTTGGGTTTATAGTAGCTCTGGAAGACGATGTGTCCTCTGAAAGTGCCAGTTGCAAAGCAAAAGATTTGAATAATAGACTGGGAACTGAAAAACTTGGACTTGCAGATATGCTCCCATTACTTGAAAACAAAAGCTGAAAGATGTCACAGACTCCTTTTGAGGATCTGGGCAAGAATCATTCCTCTGCAGTTACAAGGTGATGAAACAAAAGAACAAGTTGGCACATCCCTCTTTTACAGGCATTTCATGTTTTAGGCACTACCTCATTCTGCTGTTACTGGTGTTTTCCTGTCCATAGATAACACTGCGTCAAACTGTGTCCTGTTCTCCATACCAGATGGTTAGGTCCCACAGAGGGATTTGGGCTTGTAACCAGTAATGACATTTCAGTGCAGCAGCAGCAGCGGCAATGACTGCTGTATTGTTAGATGTAGCGTAATATGGAGGAGTTGTTTATTATAAAGTGAGGTTCCTGATATTTGAAAAATCATGGCAATCAGGTGAAGTTCCCGATGACTGGAAAAAGGGAAATATAACCCCCATTTTCAAGAAGGGGAAAATGGATGAGCCAGGGAATTAGAGACCAATCAGTCTCACCTCTGTGCCTGGCAAAATCTTGGAGCAGAATCTCCTGCAAGGCGTGCTAAGGCACATGAAAAACAAGGTGCTTGGTGACAGCCAGCATGGCTTCACTAAGAGGAAATCCTGGCTCACCAATTTAGTGGCCTTCTCTGGTGCGGCTACAGAACTGATGGACAGGGGTAGAGCCGCTGTGTCATCTACCCGGACTTGTGCAAAGCGTTCAACACTGTCCCACAGGACATCCTTGTCTCTAGATTGGAGAGACATCAATTTGATAGGTGGACCACCCAGTGGATAAAGAACTGGCTGGATGGCTGCACGCAAAGAGCTGTGCTCAATGGCTCAATGTCCAGCTGGAGACCAGTAACGAGTGGTGTCCCTCAGGGGTTGGTGTTGGGACCGGTCTTGTTCAACATCTTTGTGGGTGACATGGACAGTGGGATTGAGTGCGCCCTCAGCAGGTTTGCCAATGACACCAAGCTGTGTGGTTCAGTTGATACGTTGGAGGGAAGGAATGCCATCCAGAGGGACCTTGCCTCGCTTGTGAGGTGGGCTGATGCCAGCCTTATGGAGTTTACCTATGCCAAGTGCAAGGTCCTGCACCTGGGTCAGAGCAATGCCAGGCACAGGTTGGACAGAGAAGAGATTGAGAGCAGCCCTGCACAGAAGGATGTGGGGGTGTTGGTCAATGCGAAAATGAACCTGAGAAGGCTTCAGTGTGTGCTCTCAGCCCAGAAAGCCAACCGTATCCCGGGCTGCATCAAAAGGAGCGTGACCAGCAGGTGGAAGGAGGTGATCCTGCCCCTCTACTCTGCTCTCATGAGATCTCACTTGGAGTAGAAAGGACATGGAACTGTTGGAACAAGGGCAGAGGAAGGCCACAAGGATGATCAGGAAACTGGAGCACCTTCCGTATGAAGATGGGCAGAGAAAGTTGTGGCTGTTGAGCCTGGAGAAGAGAAGGCTGCGTGGAGACTTCCTAGCAGCCTTCCAGTATCTGAAGGGGGTCTATGGGGATGCTCAGGAGGGACTCTTCGTTAGGGACCATAGTGATAGGACAAGGGGTAACAGGTTAAAACTCAAACAGCGGACGTTTAGATTGGATATAGGGAGGAAGATCTTTACCGTAAGTTTGGTGAGGCATTGGAATGGGTTGCCCAGGGAAGCTGCAAATGCTCCGTCCCTGGCAGTGTTCAACGCCAGGTTGGAGAGAGCCTTGGGTGACATGGTTTAGTGTGAGGTGTCCCTGCCCATGGCAGGGAGGCTGGAACTAGATGATCTTAAGGTCCTTTCCAACCCTAACTATTCTATGATTCTATGCCTTTTTCCAGTGATTATCCTGTCAGGAAGTTTAAAGATCTCATGTGTTCCCTGGCTACCCTGTGCCTCCACAGTAAGAAAAGGTTCATTTAGTCAGTGCTTCTTTTCTCAAGAGAGCAGCCTTTTTGGACAGTATTATCTATTCTATAAAATGACCGGTCTGTTTTCTTTGTTTGTAAAGTACATGATTTGAGTTAGCAAACACAACTCTTGATTTTTCCTTCCTGTCATGGGTTCAGCGGTAGAAGTCATTTTTCTCCTTCTCGGTAGCTGGTGCAGTGCTGTGTTTTTGACTTTCGGCCTGGGAACAGCGCTGATAACACCAGTGTTTTCAGTTACTGCTTAGAACGTTTTGGTCTGGCCAAGGACTTTCTGAGTCTCATGCTCTGCCAGGGAGGAGGCGAAGCCGGGAGGAAGGAGAGACACGACACCTGACCCAAACTGTCCAAAGAGAGGTATTCCATACCACAGCATGTCATGTCCAGGATGTAGAAAACAGAGGGCAGAGACCCGGAAGGGTGGGGGTGCACTGTGGGGAGTGCACCGCTTGCTCAGGCTTGATATTGGATGGTGAGCAATTTTATTCTTTTCCCTTGTATTTTCTCTTGTCATTATTATTATTGGTGGTAGCAGCAGTGGTTTGTGTTATACCTTAGTTACTAAACTGATCTTATCTCAACCTGTGGGAGTTGCATTCTTTTGATTCTCCTCCCCATTCCCCCAGGACTGGGGGAAGAAAGAGTGGGGAGTGAGTGAGAGAGCGACTGCGTGAGTTCACAGAGGCTTAAATCATGACACTTCCCAAAGATCCAAGTGAAAATTGCCTAATAATCTTTGCATGAAGTATGTTTATTATACTGCTTCTTCACTTGGCTCGTAGATTTTGGGGTGAGACTTGGGTGGGCATGTGCCTTGATGAATCAAATCTGGCCAAAGTGTGGATGGCAGAGGTTTATGTGCACACTTGGTTTAGCTCAGGAACTAGTGCCCCTGGGGTCAGTGGAAAGGCTTCAGATAATGCTCTGAGGTCATGTATGCATGGGCTGAATATGACTTCGGATGTTTATATGCCACCAGCTGCCTAGGGTTGTGCACGCAATACACAGCTTGAATGTTTCCTGGCAGAGGGTGTTCCACCCTCTCTCTTGCTCTGCTAGGACAAAAACCTGGTGAGAACATGAGAAAGTGTTATGTATGATGAAGGGAAAGAACAGTGGAGACAGTGAAAAGGAAAAATCGCGAATTGATATTTTGGCATGTGATGAAGTTTTTCTGCATAGATTTTACATCTGTACAAAACAATAACTTCATTAATCCCTCTGAACTGTGTTCTCCATTGTTCTCATCTGTAGCTAAAACTTTTGCCTTTAGGAATTAGTCCAAAATATCAGAAGATTATTGTTGTGTTATGGACTGCAGATTGTGTGTGTGGATTTGTATGTTAAAATTGCCAAATTAATGGATGTGTTATTATTTTTTTAAATCTTAAATCTGCTGCTTGTTCTATGGCTTAGCATAACATCATGAGATCCCTAAACACGAAAGAGAGTGCTTTGGAGCACAAAGTGCCTGAATACTGATGTCAGGTCGTTGTGTTTCAGGTTGCAAGTCAATATATCTATTTGAAGTGACCTGCCTTTGGAAAAGAAGCATTCAAAACTGTAATTGGCTTTAAATAAGTTTCTGTAACCGAGAGCAATGACAATTTCATGACAGAAATTTCACCAAGTCCACATTCTTGGAACTGAAGTAGTAAATATCAGCAGAGACAAACATTTTAATGTCTACATAACAGCAACACTGGGGAGGTTCATGTACTGGAAGCAAACAATGACACTGTTGTTTCTTATCGTATCTGGTTAGGGTACTTGGGAGAAAGACCTCAATCAATTTACTTTTCCTCTTGTAAGCAGTCTGACTGCTTAGATAACAGTCTCTAGTGACATCCCTTAGCAACGCATTGTGAAAACACAAACATGCTGCATTATGAACCATTCCACCTTAACTGTGTTTTAAGTGCATTTGGAGGACATATTCTCAGATAATTATGAAGGGGAAAATGCAAGAGGCCACACAGAGCCATGAGGAGCATGCTGCAGGAACCTGTTCTATTGGCATCTTAATGCAAATAGCAGAGTTTGGACAGCGCGGGAGCTGCTCATTCGAAAGGGTGGGATCACTGGATAGCATTTGGTGCAAAACAGAGAAAACTACTGGCAATTTACTGTGGTGACAAAGGGTCTGGAGAAGTGGGTACAGAAGACCAGGTAGCACAGCTTGTGTGCTAGGAAGTGTAGATAGATGAAGGTTTTGTCTTGAAGGGTGTTGAGCAAGAGATCAAATTGTGGCCCCAAGTCATTCATGGTGGCAATGGACTGCCTGGGAAACTGAGGCCTGAACCAGCAGGGAGTCAGCAGTGCATAAGAATATCAGTGACCACACCAAAGATACAGCAATGGCTGCAGTTGCTATTGACACTCTTCATTAATATAAAAAATACTAGTCTGTATTTTTGTATATATGAAATTGAGGACACTGCTATTGCTGGAGAAAAATTCTCCCTCCCTCCCCATCTAAGTTTTGATGTGGATGCTGAGCTTCCCTGAAGGAGATGAATTTTTCCTCTGATGAAAAGTGTTGTCCCCATTCCTGAGGATATTTTCTGTCTTCCAAATTTGGTTTGAGAACTTAGCAGCTAACCTATTTCAACCACAATGCAATAAGGAAGTGATATTTTTGATAGGTGGGAAAATTCAGTTTTAATTGACTCCATTCCACTTTTCAGTAATGACAGCCCCTGATAGTGATAAAACTTTATTTTGATGTAAATTGATGGGGAATGGCTGCCCTGTGATTGTAGAAACTTAAAATTAAGGCATTAGAGACATGGTGCATGTTACACTTCATCCATTTATGAAGCAAAAGGCAAGGAATGAGAAGTTTGCTGAGGTTCAAAGAGAAATATTTATCACTTTCAATGCTGGCCTACTTTCCTTCAGTTCTTTCTAAGGAACAAATGAACACTGAATGCAGCAGGTATCTTTTTTTTTCTGCCTAAAAATACAGAAATCACATAATTCACACCAAATAGGCATGTTCATAATTCTTTTTAGAATGTAAATCTTAAGATAGTGCACAGATATGTTTAAAATTGATTAATTTGGATGCGCTCTCAGTGTAAAAAACATGGCAGATATTTCGTATAAATTGAGATCCATATTGTTCTGTCTGTATTGCTGACACCACCCATTGACATGGCATAGTACTAGAAACACCAATCAGCAATCTACTTTCCTAAATCATACCAATCTTTTTCAGTTTCTGATATTCATATAGTATATGGCTACAGTAATAAAAACACTAAGATGCATTTCTTTGTTTCATTTCACTTTGAGATGTAGTGAAAAATCCAACTTCTGCTCTCTTTAAAAGTTGTTTTCCTCTTCTCCAGTGCAAAAAGACAATCTTAACTAGTGTCTAATGCATAAGGCTGGGAACCAAGACAACGTTTTTCTCTCTCATTGACAAATTGGTGACTTTGGACTATGGCTATTCTTTGTGGAAGGCTGAAAAGCAAAATTAGTGTTTGTGAGGTAACTTAGGGTATTTGGATGAAAGGCACTGTATACAGTATGAAGTTTTAATTGAAGAAATGTGATCTGGCAAGAACAGTGGGACAGGGCAAAACTGTGTAGCACCCACAAGAGTATGTTTTTCCCCCACCAAAATGCATCAGTGAACTTATGATAGCTTGCTGCTTTTCTAGCTCATTTTGCTTTAAATCTGAACTTTGCTGAAGGTATTTGCTTTTTCGTCTCCTTTCCTCACATCACAGTGCTGATACTTATAACTAAGGCAAGCTGCAGATGATTCTTCTGTTTATCAAGAGAGAAGCCCTTATAAGTGAAATTTAAGAAATTCCTTCTCAGATTACCTCTATTTTATGGTAATGGCCAGTTTTCAGGGGAAGAAGTTAACAAATACAAATCAATACTATTTGATCCCAGCTCAGTAGGCTTGCTACAATAGCATTTCCCAGATGCTAATGCTTGTGCAGACATCTTTAGGGTCATACGGACTGGTGTTTTTGGCTAACCACACCACCAGTGTCTTTCCCACAGGATGATGAGCTATTCAGTGCATACAAAAGGCAATACTGATGCAACTGCACAAAAAGAAGTGGATAAAGGGAAAAGGTACTCTCTTGTCCTGTGGCAATTTAAAAAATGACATATCCTTGAGTCTTTGTTTGGTTGCTTTTGATGTTTTGTTGGCTCAGTGGAGCAAGCTGCCCCTGTATGACTTCCCCATGCTATGATCCCTTTCCTGGGGCAGGAGCAGCCAGCTCTGGACTTTCCTGAGAGACCATGATTTAACTTGGCCTTCATTCAGGATAGTATTTCAGTATCCAAGAGCCAACCTCTGTCCACTGGCATCTACAATCAAAGGGTAATGGAGAAGGGTGTTTGGGAAGTCCCTTTTCTCTCAATTTTGGTGGTGCTGGAGTAGAAACTTTAATTTTTTTGTGTTAGAAAAAGCCAAACACATGAAAGATTTATTTTGATCTTTCAATAATTGTTTTTGGACTGAAATCACAAAGGGCATTGTAGTTTTGTTTGTGCACAAAAGATTAAGTTCTCATTATGTGGTTTACAGAAGGGATAAAAAACACTTAATATGTTAAAGAGTGTTCAGTAATCCTGTCTGGGTTTCTCAGGCAGACACAGACCAGGATTTTCTAGAAATTATAGTATTTGTCCAAAATTCTAACTTTATAATTCTGTTCATACAAAACTTTAACTGAGATGCACCATTTTACTTTCAATAGAATAGGATTAATCTCACTGTATTTTGGTTACCTATAAATTACCTTTTCACACCTGCCTTGTTTGCAGTGGGACTTGTGCAGTGACCACGCTCTCTTAGGAAACATTTCTTCTGAGCTATTGTGGTGTCTGCTTTAGAATCATAGTTTGATAGTTTGGGTTGGAAGGGAACTTTAAAGTTCACCTAGTCCAGCCTTCCCAATGAGCAGGGACATCTTCAACTACATCAGATTGCTCAGGGTTCCATCCAACCTGGCTTTGAATGTTTCCAGGGATGGTGCCACCTCTGGCAACCTGTTCCAGTGTTTCACCACCCTTATTGTGAAAAATTTCTTCCTTATATCTAGCTTGAATCTCTCTGTTAGTTTAAAATCATGACCCATTACCTAGGATGAAATATTCTTGCCATTAACTAAAACAAATTTCACAGAGTAGTGCCTATGCAGCCATAAATTTTTGATCAGAAAAATCCCACTATTACTATTTAGTGACTGTCCTTTTCTCATTGAAGTTTAGAGCAAATGTCATTGGATCCCATCACTGGCTGCCCTATTAGTAGACTTTAACCATAGCCCATCTCTCAGGCCTACTTGTCAAAGTGTTTCCTTCTAATACATTAAGAAACTTGGGCTTGATGACGTTTCTAAAATGCTTCAGACTTCAGCCTCTCCTGTCTTTTCAGTCTCTCTGTACTTTCATTTTGGCAACATTAGTTTTAGGCACATAGCACTCTCAGCTTCATTTCTACTTTTTGAAAGTTCAGGAAACTAATGCTAATGCTGATGACTTTTCAAGGATACTATCAGAAATGGGGTAAATTTAGATACTGATGTCCAAAGAGTGGGAATGAAAGGGTAGTTGGAAAAATAAGCACAGCAAATTTCTTTGTTTATTAATTGATATCACGTAGATGAAAATGAAAGTAATTGGTGACAGCCTGCGTTTTTCTTACTATATTCAAGCACCCAGAAGAGAACAATTAATAAAAACAACTGAAATCAGATGAAATAGACCCACTCTTTAATTCTAATAATATCTGCATGTGGTGTAGCCATTGTAGAACTGCCATAGAAGAGGAGTTATGTTCTCTGATGGTGATCTCAGGCATTTTTACATCTCTATTATTTTTTCTTTGTCATTAACTCCCTGCAATTGCTAATACCAGTGTTAGCAATTAAAGTAGGTATTAAAAAGATATGTAGATGTAGCATTTAGGGACATGGTTCAGTGGTCAGCTTGGCAATGTTAGGTTAACCATTGAACTTGATGTTCATAAGGGTGTTTTCCTACCTAAATGATTCTATGAATGTATTGTATATGCCCAGTGTCCTAATCAAGGTGATCAAGATCACCATTCCTAGTGTAAAACTGCAAAAAAAAATTGCTTTAAGAATTGCTGTAAAATTATTTTTGCAGTGTTTGCTTTAGTTTTAATACAGATCCTATTTTTTTTTTGGTACAAAAGTAACTACAGCTTGCCCCTACTTGCAAGGCACGATAAAAGAATAAGCTGAATGTAACACTACTTCTGAGTTTCTTGATTGCGTGTTTTTTAACCCATTATATAACTACTCTTTCTACAGCTACTATGTAGTATGTTGAGGGGGAGCTATGGGCTCATTTATTAATCAGATACTTATTTCACACTTGTCCCAAATTAAACTGTTGTGTAAGCAGACAGCCTCTATTTGAGATACTTTTGATATATTTTTTGGTCTTTTTTTCTTTAATAAAATACCTTCAAACCCCTGTAGTTCTCACGTAACCCATCTAGACGTGATTTCAACTTAATCCTACCAAACTGAAAACAAACAGCAGACTACACAGAATATGAAATGCAATTTTGTTCCTTATAAGCAAGAAAGTGTTTTTTCTTTATTCTAGCGAGATTGGTTTTTATTGACTTCAAATGTGTTCATTTAGTAGGGCCTTCTAAAGGGAGAAATAGCTGATGCTAACAAATTATCTGTAATGTGTTAAGTGATAAATACAAGAAGAACTTAATTCTAGAAGATGTGCCAAGAAAACAAACCACAGAGAACATTTACATTTATATGCTTAGCTATTTGTCCACATTTTAGAGGCCTCTACACATGGTGTCATTCACACTACAAACGTGTCTGTATCTGCCTATTTTATGTTCTTTCAATACCCTTTTGAATTCACTCATTATTGCATGGCCCATGAAGTCTAGGCTTTGGGATTTTATAGTCTTTTTTAGATTGTTTTATACTTTTTTCTGAACACATTTCAAATGATGTGTTAGCAAATGTCATGACTGTCATTTTTTGGCCAAGGTAGCATAGCATGCATCAAGGAGACTGCCCCACCTTGGTAAAAAAGAGCCATGATGTTTTAGCGAGGTCTATAGCGTTTGCTATGTAGCAGCTATAAAACAGAATCTGGAAGAGACTTTGTAGGATTATGATTTACCTGAAACCCTGTTTTTCTGTAGCCTGACCAAAGCTGCAGCCAGGATCTCTGTAGATCCATTTATGATAGTCAGGAGCTAGACACCTATCTGCAGCTACTGAAGAGTTGTCTACATGGGGATATTGACTGGCAAAGGCAGAGTGAAGTAAGACTTGGGAAACCTGTTCCAGTGTGTCACCACCCTCATAGTGAAAATTTTTCCTAATATCTAATCTAAATCTCCCCTTTGACAGCTTAAAGCAATTTGTGACTATAAATAATAATATTATGAACAGTATGTCCTAAGCCTCATAAACTGAGCTGAGAACCTTCATTTTCAGCAAACAAGGTAAAAAAAAATATATATATATAAAAAAAAATAATAATGCTTTCCTTCTCTAAATCTTTGTCCTCTTAAAGCTATATATTGCAATTCATGCTTGGCTTATCTCCATGCAAAGTGTGATCTGGGAAAGAATTTAAATACTGTTAAGGACATCTCTGTGCAGCATATGAATTTTCTCTTGTATATTTGCTCCACCGATAAGGGAAACCAGTTTAAAAGGGGAAAAGGAGGCAGGTCCATAGCGTGTCATTTGTGTCAACAAAAAAGTGATCAACGAGGAGCTCAAATGTTCAGAACTCAGTTCAGAACAGCCGCATAGTTTGGTGAGTGTTCACATCCCAGATAGTCTTTTCCATAAGGAAATGGAGAATTCATGTGAGCTTAATGTTTGCATCACTGTATATTCTGTCTGTCATGCATTGTGCTTTGACTCAAAGCTCTCTTTTAAAATGAGCAACGGCCAGTGCTGACAAAGCAGCCTACTAGAACTTTATGTTAAGCAGCGTGAATTTCCTTATGCCCAGCACCTATTTTGCACAAATTCATGAAGATGGTTTATGTGAACCATGGAAATAAGTCTTTTCTTTGGTTCTTATTCGACATCGAGCTCCAGGCTTTTTGTGGCTTTATCTGTATGGCACAATGCAATTTGTGTATGCAGAAACACCCAAGCTGAGGCTGAACTAACTGGACTACATTAGCTATGCCTGTCAGAGAAAAATGCTGTTCTAAAGCAGCTAAAGTTATGATAGCTCTAAATCATAGAATCATAGAATCATAGAATAGTTAGGGTTGGAAAGGACTTTATCTAGTTCCAGCCCCCACTCCCCCCTGCCATGGGCAGGGACACCTCACACTAAACCATGTCACCCACGGCTCTGTCCAACCCGTCCTTGAACACCACCAGGGATGGAGCATTCTCAACTTCCCTGGTGTCCTGGGTTCAGCAGTAGCAGCCATTTTTTTCCTTCTTAGTAGCTGGTGCAGCACTGCTTTTTTGACTTTTGGCCTGGGAACAGTGCTGAAAACACCAATGTTTGTGTACTTGCTGTGATATTTAGTCTGACCAAGGACTTTCTGAATCTCATGCTCTGCCAGGGAGGAGGGAAAGCTGGGAGAAAGCAGAAACAGGACGCCTGACCCAAACTAACCAAAGAGGTATTCCATACCACAGCACGTCATGCCCAGGATGTAAAAACTGGGGGCAGGGACCTGGAAGAGGGGGTTCACTGCTGGGTTGGGCTTGGTATTGGGTGGTGAGTGGTTGTATTCTCTTCCCTTGTGGTTTCCCTTGTCCTTATTATTACTGGAGGTAGCAGTAGTGATTTGTGTTATACCTTAATTACTGGACTGTTCTTACCTCAACCTGTAGGAGTTACATTCTTTCGATTTTCTTCCCCATCCCCTCAGGAGAGGAGAGGAAGAAAGAGGGGGGAGTGAGTGAGCAAACTGCATGAGTTACGGCTGGGCTTAAACCACGACAGTTCTTTTTGGTGCCCAATGTTGGACAACCCATTCCAGTTCCTCACCATCCGCACAGTAAAGAACTTCCTCCTTGTATCCAATCTAAACTTCCCCTGTTTAAGTTTGAACCCGTTACCCCTTGTCCTATCACTACAGTCCCTAATGAAGAGTCCCCTCCCAGCATCCCTATAGGCCCCCTTCAGGTATTGGAAGGCTGCTATGAGGTCTCCACGCAGTCTTCTCTTCTCCAGGCTGAACAGCCCCAACTTTCTCATCCTATCTTCATACGGGAGGTGCTCCAGTCCCCTCATCATCCTCATGGCCCCCTTCTGGACTTGTTCCAACAGTTTCATGTCTTTTTTATGTTGAGGACACCAGAACTGCACACAGTACTTCAAGTTAGGTCTCATGAGAGCAGAGTAGAGGGGCAGGAGCACCTCCTTCCACCTGCTGGTCACGCTCCTTTTGATGCAGCCCAGGATACGGTTGGCTTTCTGCGCTGCAAGTGCACACTGCAGCCAGCTCATGTTCATTTTTTCATCGACAAACACCTCCAAGTCCGTCTGCGCAGGGCTGCTCTGAATCTCTTCTCTGCCCAACCTGTAGCTGTGCCTGGGATTGCCCCAACCCAGGTAAATACTTGCATCTGGTAGCTCTGACAGTCCACTGCATTACCCTTTCTCCACACACCCCATTTGATATATCAATATTTCCTCTTCAGTGATCTGAAGAGCTCCCACTGCTTCCAGTTTGTCATCGTCATCTCCATTTCTTTACAGTGGTGTTCCCAGGCCTTCTTAGCTTCCAAAACAGCTAAGAAGAAATCCTAGTGGCTAAAAGCAATGAAAACACTTTAACTATTCCAAACTATGGATTTATAATAGGGAACCTGGAATGAAGAAGGAAAAGTCAACTGAAAGGCATTGTCTATAGTAAGAAATTTTTTTTGCAATACTTCAGATATTTGGGTAGCTTATATAGTCTCTAGTATTCTAGGATTCTAGTACCTAGTTTCTAGTTTTTTATCTAGTATCTATATTTTAGGATAATGGAGAGAGTCTACATTATATTAAACCAAACAAACTTCACATCCATCTGGTCTGACAAAGTATGTAATTTTCTTTCCCATGTCATCAGCAACAGATTGCATCAGCACTTGGAGACTGCAATAGCATATATATTAAAAGAAAAGTTTCTCTCCAGCGATGCTGAGCTTGAGACCCTCAGAATATGTGCACTTTTTATGGTTAGATTGCAAGGGTACTAAAGTAGCTCCTCCCCCTCAATATGCTTTTTGCTGCGCAATGGAGGTCCCTTAGGATACATAACTTCCTTGCATGGGTGGCTCTCTGCATACACGGTTAGCTCTGTATAAACCCCAAATCACTGGGTTTTCTATTGGTGAAGGAGGCTGGTGAGGGTTTACACCATTGTACAAAATTGAAGCAAAATTTGACTTTTAACACAAAAAGTGCAACAGAAACAGAGCACAAAACTTTTCCCTCCTGAAAACTATTACCAGATGAGAGGTTCTTCTACAAAAACATCTTCATAGACTCTAACCAGGTGAACCTCATAGATGAGGATGAAAAAGAAAAAAAATCAGTTCATATAACAGTTCTGTGGTGGTGCAGTTTATTGCCTTTTGACAACATGGACATGGGGAATTTCCTTGGCTCTGTCTTTTCTGACCATAAAATCAGATATTAGAGAGCATAGCCTATAAATGCTTTTGTGTTTGCAGTTTGCAAAGATTTGAGGGTGATTTGTAGTTAAGATTAGATGACTCTTTTTCCAAGCAGTAAAATGACAGCAAGCAGGCTAGCTGTGATAATGTTAAATTGGCTATTACTGTGCCTATTTTTATTAAGAGATATCTAAAACCTATACTAATTTTGCAAAGTACCAGAGAAGCACTAAAAAACAGTGATTTCCTTAGCTTTTTGTTGAAAAAAGAAAAAAAATCATTAAAATGCAGAGAGTAAATAAACCCCTGCCTTCAGGCTAAAAAGTCTGGCTTGCTGTCTGCCTGCGTTCTCTTTAAATCTGAAAGTAATTCTTGTACTGGAACTTGTATTTGATTTGATTAGTCATAGGGTTGAGGGTTTGGTTTTTTTTGGTTGATTTTGGTTTTTTGTTCTTAATAATGTTCATATCCTTAATATTTAGGATATCAGAATTTGTTATAAATACCCACTTGCCTGGAGAGAGCCGAAGCTGTTCTGCTGGCAGATGTATCTGTGTTCATGAAGGTTGTTCATAACAGCACTTCCTGAGATCACGTATGGTTCCTGCTAACCTTGTTCAGGCATGAGCTTCTTAAAGTGTAAATGCTGTTAGAAATCCTATTTGTTTTGGCAATAAATGCCATCATCTGGGATCATAAGCAAGACAGGTAATTTTTTAATTTGAAAATAACTTGTTGAATCAGCAACTCGGTGTAACAAAGTGCTAATACAGCGTGGTTTAAACTCAACTTACAAAGACAATTTCTAGGGTAAGGGACAAGAATGAAAATATATGTATTGTGCTGGCATGGTTCCTACTACCTAATTATAGTACTTATGCTACCTAAGGAATTAAGATTGCACTTTTCCACCTCTGTGTGTTAGACTATTTTAGGAGGCAGTCACATACCATTGTGGTAGAAGACACAGGATTACATAAATTGCCATTTCAGAAGACATCCTAATTTACGAATACTATAAAGGCACAGATTCACCCAGATAGATAGATTATTTTGGCTTCTGATGTGCCTGTTAATACTGCCATGATAAAACTTTAACTTGTTTTGCTCTTCTATCTTAAGTTATGGAGAAAAATATTTTGAAAGTACAATTTGCTTATAATTTATGATATTAATTTCATTTTGCATTCTACTTCAAAGAATCCAGAAAAAAGCAATTTGTCAAAATTCAATGGCAAAAACTACTCTGTCAGGAGAGCTTTAGATACTGTGGATCTGCTTAGGGCAGAAGGATGACATCCAATGACACATCTCTGTCTCCTCCAGCAGTATACTTTGTCATTTTATTGATACTGTAACATGATGATTAACTTATTTTTACAGGGCAGTTGAACATGAATGATAACTACTTTGAAAAGTTTTATCTGCAACTTTCATTTTCTATTGTGTTGTGGAGGGGTTTTTTAATAACATACTGCAGACCTAGAAAAGATCAAGTACCTCTTTAAGCTGATCAAGAATTCAGATCCTAATGTGGCAAAGATGACGATTTGTTGTCTTGAATATAGTGCAAGAAACAGTCAGCCGCTGCCTGTTAACATCTTCCTAAGCTGCTTAGTTTTGGTGTAACAGGGCTATGTGGAAACTGGTAACAAACATCAACTGCCTGGGTCTGGTGGCCTGGGTCCTGCTTCCCATGCTATGTCTGTTAAGGTCTGATCTTCTGACAGCGAGCACTTTCGCAGGAAACACATCTGCAGTGCTTGAATTATTAACGTGTTATAATCACAGAAATTTTAAATTAGCTTGAAACAGAAATGCCAGAGACTGCAAGACAGCAACTCTGTGTTAAAGAGCTTTCATTTCTTTTGTAACCGCACATCAACTCCTGAGTTCCTAAGAGCATCACACTCGGCATCTTTATGTGGTGTCTGAGACTTACTGATATGGTCTATCTCCATTAACAGAGCTCAGAGTCTATTTTGGTAAAACATGGAGAATACTAATAAACTGATTTGGTCTCATTTGACCAGTAAGTACTACTGTTTGTTATTACAGTGATATTTTTCAACTACCGTGAAAAACCATAATTGATTTTTTACACAAGGTTAACATTTCCAAATTACCCTAGAGTAGAATTGCAGCCCCAAAATTATTGCAATCTCTTGATTACTCATTATTACTTGTTAATATATGAAGAATAAATATTTTGCCAACAAAGCTGAAACAGGAAGTAGAAAATAGCTTTACTCAAGGATATATTTTTTTAGTTTACATTTACATAATCCTTCCATTTTTAGTTAAAAAAAATGTTATTGAATAAAGCCATTGTTTTATATGGCTCAAAAGGCTGTCTTCCACACTGAAAAATACCAGGTATTCAGAAGTGGTAATTGCAAATAAAAGAACATTATTTTCTGGTAAAGTTCTTCTCCAGCCCAGCAATAATTTAGGTTGGGGAAGAGAAAGCCTTTACCAGACTGGGAGCTTAAACAACTACATCTGAAACCACTGGAAATATATTCAGTGAATTCAGATACGGTTTTACTGAGACACTTAATTTATGCCCTCAAACAGAAGGTTTGTAAAGCCTTATAATAATTATTATGGTTATCAAAACTGCAGGTGCTTGCCTCAGTATATAAACATTTTATCTTTTATCTTTACCTCAGCAAACACCTCATATCAAAAACTGTCAAAATATTTGTAGCTTTTCATTAGCCTGGGGAAAAGAAAAATGAAATCTTCTCAAGGAAGATCACGTGTGGACATTGCAGTTTTTCTAAAGCAAATATAAAAGTTTAACAAATGAACACATGCCTACTACTTTCCAGGCTCCCAGAGCTCATACATATAATCTAATTCCTCTATGAAAAGAGATAATACAAATAATTAAACTAATCTAAGAGAACCCTTATGATCCTCACAAGTGACTGGGTAAAGAGAACCACTTTATATATATTAACTGTTTCACCACAGCCCAACCACTTCAGCAAATAGTTTGCTTACTCTTTTATGCATATGTACCGTTGAATTCTCCTCTGAATGTGTGATAACAGGGATTGTGCTGGCAATTTTCTGACAACAGGCTGTGCACAGAAGCTGTAGTTGCATAGAGAAATTGCACAATATGCCTATTTAGGCAAAATAAGAAATTGTGTTCAAGAAGAGTTTAATTCCTAATGAAAATTTTGCTAGGTACAAAGGCCGGGTTTGGCCACCCCTTCACAGCTCCCAGTGTATACAGGTGTCTCCAATTCAAGTGCTCAGCACAGGATTTATGAATAATGGTTGGAAACTTTTGTATTTGGATGAATAGTATCTCAAAACCACAGTGGAAACAATGATAAGCGTCACAACTTTATGGATAATACTTTTAATGAACTCATTGAAAAGGGACTTGAAGTGCTTTGTCAGCTAAGAGTACTACATTGCAGATGAGAATATTCCCATTTTTCCTGGCCAAATGTAGAGGAAATGTATGCACAGAGAAATGTGTGCTTAGCATTTTTTTCTGCCTCTCTACAGTCTTCACCCAGAGATGGACTAAAGCACTACGATGGCTAATTTGGAGCATGCACTTCTGGTTCCTCAGGGTTGTGGGAGGTTCCCACAGGCTATTCATATGGGGTCTCTGGACAGCGCAGAATCACACAGACCTAACAATTTCAGATTGGCCAAGGAAGAAGCAATGTGGTAGCTAACACAGCACCAGGTGAGAAGGAATTTTTATCTTCAGGTTTGGGTTTTGGCACCTGAAGTCTACTTAGCTTCTTCTTTAGACACTGGAGTCTCATTTCAGACCTTTCCCTAAATTTCTTTTTATATTTAGAAAATACAATGGATAAGAAAAACACGCGTTTCTAGCTCGGATTATCAATTCCTTGAAACATTTGGTTACATCGTGTCTGGCCCCAAAAATAGATAATTTGCACTCTGGTATTTTCCACTCTGCCACAACCATTAGACGTAAAAGGCAGTCTACAGCTCAGAATTTAACATGGAACTTTTTAGAAAAAGAACTCTAGATTTAGATTTCTAGGTGGTGGCTGTTAACTGTGGAGCAATTGCATTATGCTTAGACAGCCCATAACTTACTCCTTCAGCATGCAACAGATGTGTACACTATTCCCCTGTAATAACACAGTGTGTTGTGGACTACTCAGACATATACAATATCAAGGCATATCATGGATAACTGCAATCACTGCTTGGATCTTATCACTAATCTTGAGGCTGCTCATCTGCTCTGTTTTTTTCATCAAGCATCAATTCCAAATTGCTTTCTGAAGGAGTTTTCTTTACTTTCTGTTTTAGACCTCCAGTTCTAGTATCTTCATTTAAGGACCATTTGACCAGAGGAAGAAGTATTAGGTTTCTGTGTAGGCTATTAAGAACTGGTTTTAGTTGAAGCTGTGAAAGCAATGTGGAAAGTACAGACTGTGGAAGCTGACTGCAATGATTCCCTAATGGCAGTGAAGAGGTGATAATAACAGATAAAAAGTAGTCCAGAAACAATGAGCAATGAACTGGGAGGTGCCTTCAGAACTGGACAGCAAAGAGCTGCTCATTTAATACACTGTCCTCGTGGTTTCATATCCTTTTCCTGTGCCAGAAAAAACACAGTAGTCTGCAAACTAGCAAGAAGATCTGGAATATACCTTTCCACATGCACCAGGGAATTCCTTCTGCAGGAAACAAAGTGGGGGTAAAACAGCCTTCTCTTCTCCTTCTCTAGCTGGAAATGCAGAGGAGCAATTGTGATAATATATTCCCTCAGTCAACAGAATTATAGGCAGGGACTGTGGTGAGAGGACAAGGGGTAATGGGTTTAAACTTAAACAGGGGAGGTTTAGATTGGATCTGAGGAAGAAATTCTTTACTGTGAGGGTGGTGGGGCCCTGGAATGGGTTGCCCAGGGAAGTTGTGAATGCTTCATCCCTGGCGGCGTTCAAGGTGGGGTTGGACATAGCCTTGGATGGCATGGTTTAGTGGGAGGTGTCCCTGCCCATGGCAGGGGGGCTGGAACTCGATGATCTTGAGGTCCTTTCCAGCCCTTACTATTCTGTGATTCTGTGAAATGTGAAAGCGGGAGACATCTTGCCAAACTCAAAACTGACCAGATCGTGTGTGTACTTGTGTTTGATTCTTCAGATGTTCCTCTGGAACAATCACACAGGACTCTTGCAAAAGTAGCAGGATTGTTACTTTAAATCAATATTCTCTCAGTTCTTGACATTTCACGAACACCTGAGGGAGGTGGTGAACTGTCTTGACCACCTCTTTGGCACAGTTAAACACTATTGGCAGGAGTTCCCTCGACAATGCAGGCAGTGAAGGACAGGCTGTACCACCTCAACCTTTGGAGAGCTTTTCTCATGAGTTGCCCTCAGGGGGCCCCATGGCAGCTGCCACACAGAAGCCACCAGTGCGCTCTGTTTCTATCACTACAAAGGGCAAATTCCCTGGAAGGTTTGTGCTTGGCAGGGTGTCACTCGTTCACTCATCGCCACTGTTTCAGCACATGGTTCTGCTGATGTTTCTTTACATCATGCGCATGGACAGTGTGATCCTTTCTGTCTTTTCCTTTGATTTTGAGCATATAAATCACTATTTTGGACTTGCTGAGATTTTCAACTTCCGTCAGTAATTGTAGTGGTATCATGAGGTAATCGATAGCCAGATCGCTTTTGTTTTAACTCACATTTATGGCCATTCATCAATAGCTTCTCTCAACTCCTTTTTGGGACAAATTCCTTTGCTTAGGCTTGGGCCAAAAGTATTTATTTTTCCTGAAAAGCATTGATAGAAGTGGTCCTGGCTGCCGCTTTTTGACAAAAGATAATTGGAAAATATGAGATTTCTCACTTTACTAAAATTTTTTGGGAGAATTTCTTTTTGATTTTGATGAACATTGAAAGGATAATCTTTTTTCAATTCCATTCATATCCAGTCTTGCTATTACTTGCACTCTGTATGTATTATTTGTACTGTGTACTCAATCGCTTGGTGAGCTTCAAAAGCGGTTATTGTGAGGAAAGCATTTGTGGAACATTCTTGCACATTAACTTATTTCTTTGGTTGCAAGAAAATGTTTCAAAAATACTGAAGTTCTCTTTTTTGGGAAAAAAAAAAAAGGTATTTTTAATGTTTTCAATTTTGCCTCTAGAAAAAACTGGGGGGAGGCGAGGGAACAGGATTTTCTACCTCATACAGAAAGATATTTCTTTACAAATCAAATTCTAATTTGGCTTCAGCCCTGCAGAAACTTTGACCAAATTCCCATATGAAGTGTTTGGATCAGATTTTCGAATTCCCCCCAAGAATTTAGATTTCACACATCAATACTCAAGTTTCAACAAGCAACACTTTGTCAACCTCATTTCAAAACAGAAAGTTGTATGCAGACACCTGGAAAATATTATTTCCAAAGTGACACAGAAATGGAAAAACAGAAAACTTTTTTTGTCTTAAATGGGCAACAAATTTTGCACCCATTACAGTTAATTTATGTCTGTGTGGTGAGCAAACCTAAATGTTCCAAAGCAGAATAAGAGGGGAGACTCAAAAAAAAGCTATCAAGACAGATAAAACCTTGCAAAACAAATCTGGTTTTTTATCTCGTGTAATGCTTTTCTCCTCTTTCATTTCTGGCATACACTTGTCTGCTGCCATCGTTTACCACCTTGTGTCTATTTCAGACTGTGAAATACATGGGACTGGGCCCTGTCTTTCAAATTTTGCCAGCTTCCATGGATATCAGGGGTTTTGTATAAATATGGCAATATGGTTGCAGCTGCTTGTACCTACGCAGTTATTACTATGGCACCCTGCTATCTGCATACACCCTGTGACTCTAGAGGCACAGCATCTAACAAATAGTAACAGCCAAGGAAAATGATCCCCACTCACCCACCTGTCAGTGCTGACTTTGCCAGCTGAGCAAACCCAGTTCCACCCCATGGAGATATTCCTACACCACCCATAGCAGTTATGAAAACACAATAAAATGCATCCTTACAAATTGTAACTTATATGCTTATTTAGTAGCCATTCTTTTGAGTGAAAATACTAATGGGCAATGTCAGGTCATGAACAAAAAAGCCAGTAGTGCCAAATACATGAAACTGAAATACAAGGTCTGGGAATGTAACCTAATAAATGAATAATAAACCAGACAGACAGATAAGAAAGGCTTTTTCTCAGAGCTCTGCAATTCACACAGCTTAATCTCTGTAAGGGAGAGAAGTGTTGCAAATGCTGCCTAATATTTTTCTGAAGCTCATGTCCTCTGCAAAAAACCTATGAACCATGCTGAAATGATTAGAGTGATTGTACCATGAAATGGCTTGGATTTGCTCATCTGGCTTCAAGTTCAGAGGAATGACCAACAAACCGACTTATGTTCTTTAACAGTGTAGACCCAGAAGGGTTCGAGCAGATGTTGTGGGCTTACTCCAGGCAAATACATGAAGCCTTGTGGTTTCTCTTAAGTGTTTGCTAATATCTACCACATTGCAAAGTCAAATGCCCTTTCTCAACAGAGCTGACTATTCATAATACAATACAGATGATTTAATCTGTGGTTAGGACTTTCCATTTCTACTAGAGCTGTGTAAAGCCTGAGCTGTTCAAACCTGCATTATATTGACATACAAAACAAAAGAAGGCAAAAACTCCCAATCCATTCCAAACACTGAAGCTCTAACAGTTCACACCTCAGCAGCTGAGTTATGTTGTGATGCTACCCACGGCCTTACGCATGTCTGTGTGCTACTATGACATTTCTCCTTCAAGTCCATAACTGAATGAAATGGGAGGGGTTTTAGAAAAGTTTTTGGAGCAATTAGAGGTGAGTATGTTTTCAGAACTAAATACACCAGGATCTTGACTTTACTTGATTTTGTCACTTGCACCAAAACGGTCATCCACATTCCTCTCTCTTTTGTGACACAAAATAATAAATGTCAACTTTTCATGTCGAAAATACTATTTAAATTTACTATCACTATTCACAAAACCACCATAAAGTGGTTTTGATATGATCATTATTTCTTTCAAAACTAACCTAAATTCTTTTTGCAATGCTGCCATGTTGAAATCCTGAAGAAATTTGTGTTGTTTGGTTTGGAGTTATTGTTTGTTTGTTTTGGTGTTTTTTTCTCCAGAAAAGTGTTTTATTCCAAAAATGTGAAGTTCCTGAAGAACTCGAATCAATCCCTTTTGAATTTGGTGAGGGCTTTTGGACAAAAGCATTGGGTGGTAGAAGATTTAGAAAACTCTGAACAATTTGTTTTGACATCTTTGAACAAAGACATTTAATACTTTTTACTTGAAAAACTGTTTCTGATAATAAATGAAGACAAAAGGCTGAGAGATTTGAGACACACAAACAATACATTTTGTGTCAGAAGAAATACCTCCACTGACAAAAGATGTATTTGGAGTTTTTGCTGGTTTAGCAAAACAAACAATGTGTTTTGGTTGACTGGAGATTATTTTCTTTTTTATGTTCTCCTCAGTTTGGACAGAGAAACAAAAAATAAAAAACTCATTTCTTGCACAGCACTACTCTCGAGTAACTCCCAGAACAAGGCAGAACAAAATCAAATTTATACCTTGGTTGAAACGCTGGCCTCTTTGAAACCAATGGCAGAATTCCCATTAATTTCACTGGGGTCAGGCTTTCACCTTCATCTTTAACTTACAGCTCAGTTTTCCTTCATTATACATTGCAGAAGTGAAGGAGGCTTCTTTCTGGTCAAATCACTGCTAGTGAATCTGTCCCAAGAGAAATCTGAAATACACACTTCTCCTTTCTGTCCTATAAGAGTACAGGAAAAAGCACATTTCTCCAACTTTTATAATGTATATGGGTGTTTTCAAATGTATCTTAATGTCTTTGTCTATAGCAAACCCTGTTTAAGACGTTAATAATTTTTGACAAGCACTTCCCTTGTGTCTGGATTTTGAAAGGAAAACCTAGAGCATAAAATAGCCTTGTCTTAGTGATGCAGTGGATTGAAACCAGCAGAAGCTGATAGCAAACAGCTTTTCTCAAAATGTAAGTTCAGTTTTGTTTCCCATGGACTTCCACTTCATCTTTTGCTGCAAACTGGCAACTTTATTTAAAAAGATAGGGCAAAAATCGAACTCAGAAATCTCCCTTAAATGCTAATGCATTGTCCAAATATTGTTGGTTTGTTTTTTTCATTAACTCTACTTTCTCCCTGACATCCAAACTACAACAAAAGAAAATTTACCTCGTAAAAACAGTCTTCAGAGAGCTTTGTTTAAAGCTTAGAGCAAAGCAAAGGCCTCCCAAAAGAGGAGTCTGCACCCTGAGGGGCAGAGCAGTTATTTTTCCCATACCAGGGGCAGCCCAGCATCATGCATCTCCAGTTCTTTATTGAGACAATGGCAAGTCATAGGAAATATGCACTTTTCACCCTTGTGTGAGAATAAAGCAGCATTAATTGGATCACAGTTTTATTTATATGCAGTTTCAAGGCTGTGGCCTATCTGAAAGCTTTTGAAAATTCAGCTGTTTTTATGACAGAATTAGGGATGCAATGAATTTCCTAGGGCTAACAAGTCATCATATATCAGGAAGCCACGAGAACTGAGCATGTGCTCTTTGTTACTGGAACATAAGTGTATGTCTGAGTCCTTGGATGCCTAAAAATAAGTGTTATTGTTTTGTGTCTTCCTATCTTACAAAATACATTGTTGTGGGAAGGCAAAATACTTCAGATTCACTTGATTAAGAAAGGGCATCTCCATTGCAGCAAATACATTTGGGAGTTGCTCTAGTCTTTTGTAAAGAGCAAAGAGCTAGTGTGTTCAATGGAGATGAATGGAATTCATCTTATCCTAACCTAAATGCCTGTAAATGGCAAAGCATCCCATCCTAGTCTGCAGTGACAATGCTGACGAGATCTTCATTAGGGTCATGAAAGCTGAGGTTCCTTGAATTCATCTGGACACCTACCTCTGGGTACCTGCCAGACCTGAGGAAGTCTTCACTTTTATTTTGTCTGCTGGGGTTTTCCAAAGTAAAAGCTTACATTAGGGCTAGATATTTATTATTTGGTTTGAACATGTTATCCATGTAGATGTCACTAAATTTCTACTGCTGTTATATGTAAATTGCTCAGGTCCTGCTTGTACTGATTTATTTTTTTTTTTACTTACTCATGGTAATATCTGTTTGTGTTTTTAAGTAAAATCTCTTGCTACTTGTGATTAGAAACTTCCCAGGGAGTCAAAGCTGATAACAGTTCTCACCTTAAACCAAATTAGGAACATAAGTTTCTAACACATTGTTAAAAAAACCCAAGGAAGCAAATAATAAAAAATAAAAATCTGTGAAGAGGAAGTGAAATTCTAACTTCATGTTGAATGAGAAAGAACATAAATGTATTGATGAAAACACAAGGATCACATTCAGACATTGCACTATAAATGCTAAGAGGGCGCATGACATCCCACAGAGAAAACAGTTACAGAACTGAGCAGAACATTTCCTCACTATGGCATGTTAAAAGAACGTCAGTTTTGCTGAAAGTCATAAATTTAAAAGTGCATATCCTCTACCACATATTTCCTCCTCCCTTTCTGCTGGACCAGCCTATCTCTTCTTCCCATTTCCTGCTGCAGCAGTGACTGGGGTTTCCTTTTTCACTTGCTCTGGCAGATGCAGACCCATCCACTTCTCGGCACTGAGTGCATACAGTGATTACATATGTCTATTGCAAATGATCATTTTCCCTTCTGCCTCCCAGCTACAAATTCCCATCACAGTATACCTCTCTTTAAATCTCTTCGTTATTGAGTTTCATCAGCATAAGACCATTGTGAATACATCTGTTTGAAATAAAAAATAATTTCCCTGTGTCTGCCACCTCCTCTCCACTACAGAATCTCACCCGATCCCAGGTTCCAGCCATGATTAACCAGCACACATGTTTCAAATAAAAGCTATCTTCCCTTCACACACACTCCTTCCCTCTCCTCCCAGCTGTAGGCTTCCCCACTGTGTTATCCTCATTTGTAACTCTTCTGCCTTGTTTTCAGCCATGCTCTCTCATTGCCGTCTTCACTGTTCTTACTATTTGCTTATGGATGTATTTATCATCTTTCTGTCAAAGAAGAAGCTCTAGAAAAGATAAATAAATATCATATTCTTCACTTTAGATGGGCAAACTGTGCAGAGTTGGAGAAATGTGATTCTATGAAATTTGCCACCTGCTCCAGAGGGGGCACAGCAGGCTTCGGAATGGCGCCTTGGACTAGATTCTCAACTGGTTTAAACTGGAGACAGAAACAAGATCTTTGGGCTAATGGGCTTGTGAGCTTGTGCTGTATTGTTCCTCCTCCATTTTCAAAGACTTTACTCTTTTGGGAGATAAGTGTCTTTGGGAAGCATTACTTACCTGTAGTTTATGTGTTAAACTTATGGGGGGGTTAGGAAAGTGGTGGGTTCCAGACCTACAGGCACATCATTTCAACTGTTATTTGATGGCCAGACACAGTCTTAAATTTGTGGAAGATAAGGGCATTGGCCCATCCTTGTTCCTGTCTGCACAGCAGATGGCGTGTGCATGTTCCTAGTTTAACCCAGTGGGGCTATGGGTAATTACTGGGGCTACTTGTGCCTGTTACTGCAATTATTCACACCCAAACTATGTTTTGGTCTACTATGCAAGAGGTATCAACACTGAACTGCTTTCCCTTCCTTCGGCTGTGCTGCTATGGATGCAGTCAGAACATGATGGTGCAGATCGTCGTTCTTCTTCACTGTGTTTATGTTGTATCCCATAGCTGGTATTGCCCACCCCAGCTACTTCAAAATTATGAATTGTCCTCCAAAGCAAAGCCAACACAAAAGAATTACTTGGCAAGCAGTTGTGCTTATTTGTCTGACTTCTTGACTCTTAAGCTTTTAGGATTTCTTCTCTGACTGCAGTGTCCAGAAATATAAATAGTTTTTGTTCTTTTTCCTAATGAAAACTAGAATTCCAATTTAATCTCTTGTTTTGGGAAGGTGTTTTTTAGGAAGGAAGCACACTCATTGTCATGGGTCTTTCTCTCTGACTACATAGATGAGTAGGGAACATGTTGCAAAATTTAAATCTTAAGGAAAATTTGTACATATACCAGATAACATTCCACCGAAGTTACAGATCATTTGTGTCATTTGCTAAGTGTCACTTCTTAGATGACAGCAAAAACAGTGAAGAAAATTGTTCAGAACTTGGTGCTGCTTTCCTTCTAAAACATTTTGAGTAAAAATATCTACAGTGGTCGGAGCAATCCCAGGCACAGCTACAGGTTGGGCAGAGAAGAGATTCAGAGCAGCCCTGCGGAGAAGGACTTGGGGCTGTTGGTTGATGAAAAAATGAACATGAGCCGGCTGTAGTGTGTGCTTACAGCCCAGAAAGCCAACTGTATCCTGGGCTGCATCAAAAAGCAGTGGGACCAGCAGGTCGAAGGAGGTGATCCTGCCCCTCTGCTCTGCTCTCGTGAGACCTCACTTGGAGTATTGTGTGCAGTTCTGGTGTCCTCAACAGAAAAACGACATGGAACTGTTGGAACAAGTGCAGAGGAGGGCCACGAGGACGATCAGGGGACTGGAGCACCTCCCATATGAAGATAGGCTGAGAAAGTTGGGGCTGTTCAGCCTGGCTGCGTGGAGACCTCATAGCAGCCTTCCAGCTTCTGAGGGGGGCCTATAGGGATGCTGGGGAGGGACTCTTCATTAGGGACTGTAGTGATAGGACAAGGGGTAACGGGTTCAAACTTAAACAGGGGAAGTTTAGATTGGATATGAGGAAGAAATTCTTTACTGTAAGGGTGGTGAGGCCCTGGAATGGGTTGCCCAGGGAAGTTGTGAATGCTTCATCCCTGGCGGTGTCCAAGGTGGGGTTGGACATAGCCTTGGATGGCATGGTTTAGTGGGAGGTGTCCCTGCCCATGGCAGGGGGGTTGGAACTCGATGATCTTGAGGTCCTTTCCAACCCTAACTATTCTATGATTCTATGATTCTATGACAAATGTTTTATGTCTGAAATAATTTTTCTATTTTGAAATAAGGGTATTTAATTTTAAAATAATTTCCTACAGCAGAAGAAGGACTGCAGGGAGGACAGTTAACATCAGCTAGATAGACAGCTAGAAGCAGAGTATCAGAAAAGGTTCTCTCTGACTATATTTTTAGAAACATACATGGTTTTCCTGGTTTTGCTTTTATTTTGTTTATGACCCTTGTGGTTGACAGACTCACAAGAATTAAAATATTTAAATATTAAAGAGTTGAATTTAGGCACAATTTATTTAACCTCACATAAAAAAAAAATAACGGAGCAAGTCAAAAAATCTGTCCTAACATAACAATAACACTTCTCAAAAGAACTGTCTGGATTTTCTGCAAAAACATAGCAGCACAGACATTTTACAATGGTGAAATCATAGACCAGAACTGAAGAGATGCTTGTATGAAGATACGTAATTTTCTGGTTATGACTCCAAAACAAAAGGATACTGAAAGGGCTCTAGTAAATACTGAAGTCTTTATATGTTTTCTTAGATAGATTCTGTATATAACATTTGATTTCTGCAGATTTCTGACAAACCATTAAGTGAAAGAATGTAGAAGGAGATTTTGGATACAACAAAATCCTTAAATTCAAGAAGTTGAAACTAGATAATAAGCCCAGCTTTCTTATAAAGCTATAATCTCTAGCCTATGACATACTGGCCACTTGTTTCCTATAAGAACATCTGACATTAGATGTTCACCAAGAAGTAGAAAAGTTAAAGCAAGACTGGCAGGGGTGTAAAGTGAGATACATCTGTTCAGCCTAGGCCTCTCAAATCTGTTTTACTGAAAGTTTGATACAATCCCAGGTGACAGTGATAAATGTCTGGCACCATTAGTGCACGTGAACCGGAGTAGACTGTGGGTCTAGAGAAATGGAAACAGCCACTGTCTTTATAGCATTAACTTGCTCAAATCAAAACCTGAGATTTTTGTTGTTGTTACTTTTATTAAAAGGTGTTAAACAAGAACAAATGATAGGTGATCTCTACACTACTGATGAGTTTACAACAGACAATCCACTCCCGTATAACTTGTGGCTGTCCAGATGCTTGCCAAGATGGATAGTTTAGTCTTAGATGTAAACTAAGAAATAAAGGTCAAGTTAATACTGGCTTTTCCCTTTGCTGCCGTAAAGTAGGGAAAAGGGTAATTTTCCTTTTCTGCCTTGTTTTCTTCAGATTCTTGAAGTTCTTTACAGGCACAGTGATGATCATGAGGGTGTCTTCCAGAAACAAGCATCTTTTTTGGATCATACTCTGATGGACTATTTTCTCTTACATTAGCAAAAGCATTCAGCCCCAGTGGCTCTTGCCTTACTGTCCACTCATCCTTCTAGGAGCAGAGATGTAGGCAAAAGGCTGTGCAGTCAGCAGCAAAGCTTCCTACCTTCCTGGCCCTGAAAAGTTTGGGATAACACAAATGTAACCATGAGCTTGCTGAACTGTGGCTTTAGAGGAAAATGACTGGAAATGTTATACTTCTGTGCAAAATGCGTACTCCTCTGCATGTGCATGCGTGTACATTTCCTCAGCTCTGCTTATGAAACCAGCGCTTGTGAGTGAGCTCCTCAGAGCTCTCTTTATACGCTATAGAAAAGGAAATCATGGGCTTGGCTCATTTATTGTTCAAAGAATTTTTAACTAAGTTGCAGCTGCAAGGCCGAATACTTTTCTGACTTGTACCAATGCAAGGCCAGAAGGCTTCTTGGGATCCAATGAAAAGACAAGAAAGCAAAGCAAGAAGTTAGAATTTTCCTTCAACCATCCTTTTTTTTTTACTGCTGGAAGTGGCACACAAGTGGGAACCGAAAATAACACAACCGTGAAGTCTGATTTTCAAACCCCAGTGGAATTTGCAGGCCTGATGGTAGAAGTGCTTTCTCTCAAATCACTGCTTGTAACATTCCCTCATTGGTTCTGCAGTAGAATCATGAGAAGTAAGTATTTGCATGCACTCACATGTGTGTACCATGTAGGAAGGATGTGCGCCGCAGTCTTTGCACAAGTAGCAAACATTTGGCAGCTATCAACCGTAACAGCTTCCTCTTCAAAAGTCTAATTATGGCCTTGTCTTTTGTATTTTGTATTCCAACCATAACTGTTAATGTATTAGAGAGCTGACTTTAAACTCAAAAGCACACATATTTTCATACTGAGACCTATATTTAATTCCTCTCCAGTCAGTCCACATACACGCAGCCGGTTTCATGGCTTGATCCTTTCCTTTCCAGTGAACTGGAAATATTTTGCAGAAATTTAATCTGCACATGTATATCAACATTTGAGCTGTTCATATGTGTCCTTCAAAATGTGTGCTCTCTGTCTGGACCTACTGATAACTAATGAGGGTTGAAGTGTTGCTGAAGCCTTTCTGCAAGTAGAATTGCTTTACCAATCTGTCTATTTTCTTTGAACAAGTACTTTGCTGCCATTTTTTTTTTAAATTGATCCAGAAATTAGCTGTGGGGATAGACACACACAGAGTGTGATCAGGTAAGTCTTGTTCCTTTGGGAGACTGAGCTAAAATGACATAATATCTCAGTATGCCACATGCATATCCTTCATACTACATGGGAGCAGCTTTCCTGTTCTCTGCACCAGGATCATTGAAGTTAAGCGCACATAGCCATTAACCACACAACCATGGGGAGGGGACAATTTGTGCAATTTGGAATAGGATCTCCCCATACTGTTAGGTCTTGTTGCCATTTGTCTGTCCAATAGATCCATTTTACCAGTTTCAAGCCTTCCGTAGTCAAAAGCTACACAATTCTTATTCATACTTGTTACAAGGTGTCTTTGGGCCATTTTACTCCCAGGAGATTTAAGGAGTCTTAGAAATCATGTCACCTTTCTCAACCTGTTTAAATGTTAGACTTCTAATCCAAGCTAATCATCAAGGTTTACTCTATATCAGTAAATAATTACTCCCAGGAGAGTTACTCATCCTAAGAGAAAGAAATAGTGCTATGAGCGTACAGCAATACATTTTCAGACTGGTCAGTTCCATCTGTCTCTCCACTGTCCAGACAGGAAACCTAGATAGGCAGAATTAGTTGAGATGAAATTCAGACCTTGCTGACTTCACTAGGAATTGCTCACAGCCCATAGAGGCAAATATCAGTTGTCAGGTAACTAGAGTCTACAATGTTGAACTATCTGGTGGTTGTGTGATGCAGATATGTAACTGCTAGTGGTTATGGTATGACCAGGGCAAATTCCTTTCTGTTAGTGAGACAAATGAGGTTTTAAAATAGATAGAAACCAAAAAAAAAAAAAATCATTTGCTGTGGTCGTTTGTCTTCCAGTCAGAAAATTAGGAGATACATGGTATTGCTTCATTGCTGCAATCACAGAGGCTTTCTTTGGTCTTCATTGCTGCACTCCAAATCACTACCAGAAGTGGACCAATAACATCATCTTATCAAGAGCAATTAGTGTCAAAACTGCTCTTGCCTTATTTCTTGGTACTTTACGATGCAGTAATGAGTGACAAACTGCACAGCAAACATGGTATCAGTGTTCTCTGAAGAGGACTGCTAAAATATTTGACAAGCTTCAGTCAAACCAAGCTGTCTTCTTAATTTTGGAGCCAACTTTCCAAGCAATCTTTCAGCACTTCATGGTATTTTATGTAGGAGTTTTCAGTGTAGGAAAGTGTAAAAAGTTGGGTGTTAAGTTGTACCAGTCCTCTCTGCTATGTTGCTGTAACACACGACGTTGAAGTTCACAGTTTTTGATCACTCATAAGTGTAGCATCTCTGCCATATCTGTGTAATGTAGATATAGGTATGCCAGATATTAAATATGCCAGACATAAGGCAGTGCCAGCATAGCATACTTTGCGTATATTTATCATGCACATTTTAATAGCTCAACTCTGCTCCAATGGTTCGTTTTCCCAAATACCTTCAAGGTTCTGTAATGGTTTAGGTTTTGTTCTTAATTTTCTGAAGAGTCTGCTTCTTACTCTCAAGACTCAGTTGGCTCAGTTACATACAGTTGTGTGATCTGGTATCAGTTGTGCCTTGAAACACGGTGAGAATTTTCCAAACCCTCCCATGAGTACAAACCAAAAGTCCCAGTTCCAGTGAGCACGATGAGCTATTGCTGTGTTCAGTTCGTCAATATTAGGGTTCATTTCTCTCCCACCTTTTATTGTAAAATTTGCAGGCTTCCAGGACCTCTGCCTACCTGCCCCACACACAGTCCCCAGATACCCTGTATTCCCCACACTCCCTCGTTTCCCATCCCTTCACTCCATTTCTACCCTCTTTTGTGCCATGTGTACCCCATCAGACCTTTCCCACCACAATCCCATAGGTCTCTTAATGCTTCTTGCCTACCTTCTCTGAAGGTAGTCATCCTTTCCCAGGGGATACAATTCATAGCATTTTATGTGGTTCAGCTGTTCCTAGAAAATAAAGCTGTCCAGCTGTCTAGCTCCCACTCCTTATGGAAAGCACATAGATTTAACAAGTTAGTCTAGGGGAAACAGGGCTACAGCAATGGTTTCTACCTTTGCAAGTAAGTTTTGTACTACCCAGGACTAGACAAAAGAGAGCCCAGGCTTTCTAGCACAACACTGCATCACTCCTCTGGGCCTCACAGGACCCTTTGGCTTCTAACCAAAAACTGTGTTTCATAAGAGAAAACAAATGGCCACCTCTAAGGTTATAATTTTCTCTATCTCACAATTCTGTGCTTTGATGTTGCCATCAATTCTCTTGTTTTCCAAAATGAGGTGAAAAGAATTACCAACAAGGCTGTTGAAATCTGAGATTTCTGAAATTGCTTCTTAATAATTGCTTGTGCTTCCAAAACAGACCCATGTAATATTTTATTTGTTTTAATTTAGAAATCAGACAGCTTCCTCTCAATCTCATCTGCTGCAAACCAGGCAACCCTCTAGCATCCAAACCATCAAGCTCCCTAAATCCTGACTGCAGTTTCACAGGTGGAGTAATGTGGCTATATCACCGAGAGCAGAGTGGTACAAAGGTCTTGTTGGCCTTTCCAATTTGTCTTTACCCAGATGCTGTTTCTTGCTCTTTATTCAGTTTTGCTTTGGAAGAGAGGATGGTGTTAAGGATTGCTCTTTTTGATCCATTTGCACAGCATCTGTCATCAGATGGCTCAAAGCTGCATCTGAGGGGCAACTCCATTGTGTGGCTGAAAAGAAACTGGGTTAGAAATCCAGAAATCTAAGTCTCTTTTCTGTGCAGTAAGTTCTTACCAAATGTTTCTGGGCTATGTTCTTTTTTGACATTAGTTCAAATAGGGCAGGATGAGGGGATGGGTGACACTGAGCCATAGCCCTTTAATGCTCAGCAAGAGGACCAAGAAGGACCTTCTCTTTGTCATCCTGGTGGTTACAGCTACTTTCAGGTTCCTAGGGCTTGATGGAGGCTTTTTCTTTAAATCGCAAAAGTTAGGTTGTATTTCACTGATGTCACAGGAGATGTACTCCAAAGTGTTCTAAGGGTCTCCCTGCTGCAGAACCAGGAACCTCACTTTTGTCCAGCCTTGGCCCAGTTGCTGCCATGTGCTTCAAATACATTGTCTCTGCTCTGCCAGCCTTTCCAACAAATGCAAAGTGAATTTCCACTCCAGGCAGTATTTTCTGTTCTAACTGTTAAGATCTGCCTAGTATAGCTTCTGAGAGATCTAAAGGACTTCTCTGAGCTAGCTTTGTCTATGTGGCTTGGATGCCAGATAAACTGAGTATAGTTTGAGGCTTCAAATGATAATTCTTTATTGCAGCATCTACTTCAGTGTCATAGCTTGTGTGAGCCTTATTAAGTTCAACAAGGCCAAGTGCAATGTCCTGCACCTGGGTTGGGACAATCCCAGGCACAAATACAGGCTAGGCAGAGAATGCATTGAGAGTGGCCCTGTGGAGAAAGGCTTGGGGGTGTTGGTTGATGAGAAGCTCAACATTACCTGGCTTCAGTGCGCACTTTTAGCCCAGAAACTCAATTATATCCTCGGATGCATCAAAAGGGGTGTGACCAGCACGTTGAAGGAAGTGATTCTCCCTCTCTACTCCACTCTTCTGGGACCCCACCTGGAGTACCACATCCAGCTCTGTGGCCCCAACACCAGAACAAGGTGGACATGCTCAGGCAAGTCCAGAGAAGGCCACAAAGATGATTGGAGGGCTGGAGTACCTCTCCTATGAAGACAGGCTGAGAGAGCTGGAGTGAGTTTATAGAGGCTTAAACCACGACACTTGTTCAGACTGGAGAAGAGCAGGCTCCAGGGAGACCTTACAGCAGTTTCCAGTGCTTAAACAGGGGCTACAAGAAAGCTGGAGGAGGGCAATTTATAAAAGCAAGTAGTGATAGGACAAGGGGAATGGCTTTATGCTGAAAGAGGATAGATTTACATTAGATATTAGGAAGAAGTTCTTTCCTGTGAGGGTGGTGAGGCGCTGGCACAGGTTGCCCAGAGAAGCTGTGGCTGCCTCATCCCTGGCACTGCTCAAGGTCAGGTTGGATGGGGCTTGTAGTAGCCTAGTCTAGTAGAAGGTGTACCTGCCCATAGTAGGAGGTTGGAACTGGATGATCTTGAAGGTCCCTTCCATTCCCAAACCATTCTATCATTCTGTCATCTGCTTCCATGCTCTTGGATGTTCATGCACACGCAGAGCCTGTCTCTTTCCTCTACTCTTCTAGTGTTGAAGACTTACAGGAGGAAAACTGAAACATGTAGGTAACGTGTTTATCTATGGCATGATACAATAGCCACTCTTCAGTGGACTGCATAAATGTGTTTGTTGGTTTACACTGGAGTTATAGAGAAACTGGAAACACAGGAGATAACCCTGACTTACCTTATGTCCTGGTTTCAGCAGCAGTAGTCATTTTTTCTCCTTCTTAGTAGCTGGTGTAGTGCTGTGTTTTTGACTTTCAGCCTGGGAACAGTGCTGATAACACCAGTGTTTTCAGTTACTGATGAAATGTTTAGTCTGACCAAGGACTTTCTGAGTCTCATGCTCTGCCAGGGAGGAGGGGAAGCCAGGAGGAAACAAAGACAGGACACCTCACCCAAACTGACCAGAGAGGTATTCCATACTACAGCATGTCATGCCCAGGATGTAAAAAACTGGGGGCAGGGACCTGGAAGGGTTGGTTCACTTCTCGGTCGGGCTGGGTATCAGTCAGTGGGTGGTGAGCGGTTGTATTCGCTTTCCTTGTATTTCCCTTGTCGTTATTATTATTGGTGGTAGCAGCAGTGGTTTGTGTTGTACCTTAGTTACTGGACTGTTCTTACCTCAACTCGTGGGAGTTACATTCTTTTGATTCTCCTCCCCATCCCTCCGGGAGCAGGGGGGAAGGAAGAGGGGGGAGTGAGCGAGAGAACTGCGTGAGTTACAGTTGGGCTTAAACTATGACACCTTACCACTAACACGAATACTCTCTCCATCACAATTCATAATTCTTGCTGCTAATTCTTATATTATTTTGGTCTGTGATGAAAATACTCTGCCACACTTGAGGAAGCCCTAATGCCTCCCTTTTGACTGCATTGTTCTGTTGTCAGAAATTAGTCTGATATCAATAACCAATCCAGATATCTTACAGAATAAAGGTTACTAACTTTAGAAGTGCACTCAAACATCAAGTTCTAATATTTGGTATTCAGTCTCAATGTCTTAAATGCTATGTATTTTTCTGGAATGTAAAATTGCATGTATTAGCTGCTATGAAAAATCCTAAATAGGGCCATTGTGATTGAGAATGCACAAGGGCTTTCAATTTGTCTATAGGTAACATGCTAGGTGAAATTGACTGGTATAAAAGATATAGCACAGTCCTAAAATGTTTTTTAAGTCATGTCCAATGCTAAGAATAAAAGACAAAACCACAAGTCCTGAACCTCTAACTTGTTATTACTTTAAGCACGTCTAATAAGTTCTAATTGCTCTCATATTAATTCTGCAGTTAAAGGGATGAATTCTGTAGTTCTCATTTGTGAATAACAGCCTGTAAGTGCACATAGGCTCAGTAGTCTTCCAAAAACACATTCAGAAATGATGAAGAATAAACCCTTGCAGAGCTGTTATTTCTGTCTATGGAGTACCCTGGAAATAGAAGATTCTTTTTTTTAATGTGTATATATGAAGTTATGATTTATGCAAACCTGGGGAATTGACTAAGGTAAAAACAGAATGTGAAACCTATTAATAGTGGGGGCTGTAGGAGGCAGAAAGTGTGGTGCAGTGGGGAAGAGGGGCACACTTTTATTCAAGGAGCACAAAATGGCCCATTCATATATACTTCCCACACCAGGGAGACTTTTGTTTTCCAGTGGAGCCTAGAAATAACAGTGTTCAAAACACTGAAGCACCACCATGAACCCTTATAGACCAGTGAAATGCCTTCAAAGACAAGGAGAAACCATTAGTGTGTTTAATATATCTGTGAGCTGCTGGTACTGATGCCGCATTGAGAGCAGAGATGGAGCGCTGTAGATTTCCTTTCCAAACAAGAATATTTTAATACGTATTTTACCAACATATCTTTGGCAAGTTCACTCACTTTTGGGCCAAAAATGAGAAGGCTGCCTTTCCTTCTCCTTCTTCCCATTGGAGTAGAGGCTGCGTTTGTCAGCCTGAAGCTATCTGAAAGGACTATATTCTAGGTCAGAGACAGATGTGAGAAAAGATGCTCAGCAGTCAGGTCTGATATTGAAGTTGGCTCCTGGGTAAACAGGAGCCTAGATCAAACATAATCCTAATTTGTGGGTAGGTTGTTCTTTGTCTACTGCATTTTCCAATTGCAGGAAGCTAGAAGGCAGAGACACTGCCTGGGCTGCAGATGCAGGTGCCATAAAATCTGAGCAAAATTACTGAGCCTGAAGTATCAGCATGATGCCAACAGGTTGTACCTTGCAGACTCAGAAGGTGGTGACAAATGCTAAGACATTGGCTTCCCTCCCTTTCCCCTTCAGGAACAGAGGGTATTTTTAGGATTGTGTGCAGGAGGCAGCTGACTGTGCCAGCACTGCACGCTGTTGTACTTGCATTGTTGGGAGGACGGTGAGCTGCAGCGTGGTTGTTTGTGAGAGTCAAAACCTCTTAATCAGCTTCAGCAGCATTGTCTCATCTAGTGAAACTGCACTCAGATGCCACTCATCTCTTTAGGACCTCATTCTGCAAGGCATGAAGCACCCTTCATGCCAGCTGGCATCCTTGATCAGATGACTTGGAGAGCTACTAGTATCCAAAAGAGTAATTATAGGTAGAGTGTGAGATCAGTGTGCTACAGCTAAGCTGCTCATTGATTAATCATACAACCTTGTTGTGCCTCGGTTTCTCCTGCTTTTTCCTGGGGGAGAAGACTGTTTCTTTGCTATGCCTCTGTGCAATATGGTCCTTGATTACAAATAAAAATATTTATTGAAAAGGGCTAATGATGTAAATTGAGATGAAAAATGCTAGAGATACTAGAAATAACTTGAAAGACAGCATCTAGACAGCATGAAGGCAGCATCTAGACAGCCTGATGTATGAACTCGTCCTAAGCTTATCTGGACACATAGCTACAAGAGTCTACTACAAACAGCCCAAGATTTCTCAGGTAGAAAGCATACAGGCTTAGGGAAGAGAACCCAAAACAAGCAAATCCCTTAAAAAATAAGCAGTAACCAAGAAGAATAAAATACTTCAGAGTCTTCAGCAGTCTCATGTCCTGGAAAAGCTCAGATGTTTGCTGAACTGGATGTGAAACAGAAAATTTGCGTAGCTGGAGTGGGGCCTGAGAGGGAGCAGGAGAGATATGGAACCAGATCCTCCTCACTTCAGTTTATGCCTTCAGCCCCAGGAGACTTTTTGATATATTTTGTCATATATTATTTTATCCAGTATAAATCAATGGGGAATGAGACAGACATGTGGACCTAGAAATCTGTTCATTTAATCATCCTCTGGATGCAGTCCCAGGTTGTGAACTGAATGGGATAAATACAAGGAAGATGAAAGCTGCAGAGCATATCTGTTCAAAAATTGAGTCTTTGTCTGTGAGTTGCTAACATAAACAGAGTGGACTCAAGGAGAAAGAGATAATTACCACTTGCAAAGAGTTCAGAGAAGGTCTGTTGTGCACAACCCCTCAAAAGATTAATCACTTTAGAGTTGCTGGTGTCTGTCTACCAAGCTTTGAGAGTGAATGAGCAGCCTTGTTTGGACACATATTTACTTTCATTTATAGGTTGCTAGATTTTCTTGTTTGATTCATGGCTGTGATTCTGTCGAGTTAAAAAATGAGGAAGTAAAGATATTTTTAGATTGTGAGATTTTTTATCTCCAGCATAAACTGACTCTAGCAAAAAGGTTTGTGTATTTTTAATGCAGCAATGGCTCCAATTGGCTGTTTTCTCTACCAAATGCATGTGCTCTGGAGAGTGATGGCATAAACCAGAGGTGTTGCAAGGGCTGAGGAAGAGTGCATAGGACAATGAGGGTGCCAGGATTCCTCAGACATTACTGGAAGTGCTATCTACGGCTGCAAGGACACAGAAAAGACAAACTTGATGTAAAGTCATCCACACTGTCTCATGTGCCTGCGTATTACTCACTTATATGAAATATCAGAAATACACCTAGGGTTTTTCATCAGAGGCTATGTCTGCATTAGCAGGCATTGCCCATCAATAAAATGGATCTGTACAGTGAAGCAGTTGGTCCTGTGGATCTGACCTCCACCCTGTGCACCTTTTGGGGTTTCCTTTAGATTAGTTCTGGACTGAACACCTATTTGCAGCTGTGGTGTCTGACACACACACTGCCAGCCCAGTTTCACAAAAGAAGAATATTTGTGCATTTGCAGACTGCTCAACAATGTGAATCAAAGAACAGTAAATGGGAACAACTTGCTCAGAAAGTGTGCTTCTGATCTAAACTAAAGCACAGTGCCCATCTCCAGGAGCCACCCTGTTGCCATAGCTTGGAAAGAAGTCTCCCCTGGGGCACACAGTGCAGAGTCCTCTTGGGTGCGGGTGTGCCAACTGCTATCCAGACCATTAACTCTCTATCGTATTTCTTTTTAAGAATGACCTCAATTTGTTCATGAAATAGACCATCTAGTGTGGCTTCTTGTGACAATAAGAAAACAGATACAACCCACAGGATGACCTTAATGACTGTGCTTTTGTATACAGGAATATCTTACACTCCTGGTTGAACTTGTGCAGACAGTGATCTCAAAAACAGCCTGTGCTGTTTTGGGGCTATTTGTGCCTTTCAGATACTATGTTTGCTATGTCAGAGCAGTACAGGGATGTCATATAACTGCAGCTAATATCTGCGTTATTAGACTCTGTGCAAATGCACAGATGTAGAATGGAATTTATCCTTGTAGTCTAGTAGTTTTACCCATTGGTTGTGTTTTATTTCACTGTGTAGTATGCTTTCCTTTCATATGACTTCATGTGGGCTCAAGTTTTCTACTGGAAGTTTTCACTTTGGGCTGTGGTTTCACTAGTAGTATATGCTATACAAAAAATGCTCCCCCAGAAACACTCCAGCTCCTAAAGACGATTTATAACCTGTTCCAGAAATAATTTCATCTGTTTTCCTGATTCAGTTAGCAAGAATTCTCAGATATTGGCAACAAAGTCTGCCACTAAACCATGTCCCTAAGAGACACATCTACATATCTTTTAAATACCTCCAGGAATGGTGACTCCACCACTGCCCTGGGCAGCCTGTTCCGAGGCTTGACAACCCTTTCGGGGAAGAATTTTTTCCTAATATCCAATCTAATCTTCCCCTGGTGCAATTTGAGTCCATTTCCTCTTATCCGACCTCTTATTACTTGGAGAAAGAAACCGACATCAGTCTCGCTACATCCTCTTTTCAGGTAGTTGTAAAGAGCAATAAGGTTTCCCTTAAGCCTCCTTTTCTCCAGACTAAACAACCCCGGTTCCCTCAGCCATTCCTCATCACACTTGTGCTCCAGAGCTTTCACCAGCTCCATTGCCTTTCTCTGGACCCACTCCAGCACCTCAATGTCTTTCTTGGAGTGATGGGCCCAGAGCTGAACACAAGATTCAAGGTGCACACTCACCAGTGCCTAGTACAGGGGGATGATCATTTCCCTAATCTTGCATTAGGTTTTGCCTGAAATTGTGTAACTGTTTTTTCCATTGATCTCTCTTCGAGCTCTGGAGCTAGAGTTGATGTTTTATGGATCTTGGGAGTTTCCCCTAATCTCTGACTGGAAGATCTAAACATACATCCATAAGGTCCTCACCAGGAAAGGCTATTTTCCTAACAGGACGCACAGATAAGTCAGTTAGCTTGATATGAACTGTCAGATTGGGCATCAGATAGGACTGCAGAAGGAAAAAGGTGGATTTGACTTGGCAAAAATGTGTGTGGCTTCCAAAATGTTTATATTCATACATGGACATATAAATCATGGAATTACAAATGCCATGTGCTATTAATCTTAGTCCTTGGAAAAAGACATCAGATGAACTAATAAAATGCATTTTTAGTTTCAATAAACTTTATTCCCTTATTTATCGTGTCCTGCAGCAAAATTTCTTTCTGTTTGAAGGAAAAAGCACTGATTTCTTCAAAAGAAGTTCAATGACTTTTCATGCAGTTTAAATATCTTGTTTTATTTTAAACAAAGACAAAATAAATGACTGCTTGCACTTCAAAGTTGCGCAAGACTTCTGGCTAGTAAAAGGCTATAGATCTGTTTGCAACTATCAAAAATACACCTATTAAATCCCCACTTGGAAAGTAGCAAGGAAAATATCCTGTTCCACTTTTTGGTAAGCCACATCCCTTTGCTAAGAAAAGTGCTGACAAGATGTTTGCTTGAGATACATCTGAGATCAGAGAACAATGGTCTCGAGGAGTACTTTTATGTGTGTAATAGAAGGTCTCTTCTAAAACCAAAAAAAATTACTTAAATATGCTCCAAACCTTGAAGATTATTCTCTATCCCTCCCAAACAATAGATTAGCTGTAATGTCAACCTCCATAAAGTTTTTCCTATTAGATATGCAGCTTACTTCTTCCCACCAATGCACTTGATTTATTGAATGCTTCATAAATCAGATATTATAAGTTAAACTATAAAGGCCCATATTAGCCTTGGAAGAAGCCAGCTGGGATACCAGAATCATGCCAGCTCTTCAGCACAGAGTTCATTGAAGCCTGAACTAGTTTCCAACAAAAAAGAAAAATTACTTGAAGAAGACAGAGATGTTGTTGCTATGGTTTAACCTGACAGGCATCTCAACACCACATGAACATTCAGTCACACCCCACAGTGAGATGGGGAAGAGAACTGGAAAATTCATGGATCGAAATAAAGACAATAGGGCAGAAAATGAAGGGAAAATGATAATGATGATCAAAGAATATACAAAAAAAGTGATGCACAGTGCAATTCCTCACCACCCACTGAAAAATGCCCATCCAGTCCCAAGCAGCAGGCCACCACCCCCTGGCCAACTACACCCAGTTTTATTGTTCAACATGACACCATATGGTTTGGAATATCCCTATGGAGAGTTGGGGTCAGCTGTCCTGTCTGTGTCCTCTCTCAGCCTCTGTGCCTCCAGCCTCCTTGCTGGCAGGGCAGTATGAGAACCTGGAAAGTCCTTGACTCAGTGTAAGCACTGATCAGCAACAATTAAAACGTCGGTGAGTTATCACCATTATTCTTATCCTAAATCCAAGACACAGCACTATGCTAGCTAGGAGGAAGAAAGTTAACTCTCACCCAGATGAAAAAGAAAAAAAAGAGTTACGTGTCAGTTCTGGTACCCGAACTATTTAAAGCAAGCAGAGGCAACTATGTCACTTTCCACAGTGTAACAGCATTAGCTTTAAAGCAAAAAATAGCTCTGGATTAGGAAAGTTTGTTTTCTTATTCTTATTCATTGACAAAAAATCACTTTCGTATCTTGAGGAAAGCTGTGTCTCCATTCTCTTCTGTTAAAACATTGAACTCCTTTACAGTGACCAGAAACATAAGTAGCACCTTTATTTGGTATAAACTATTATTGTTTGATTATTTTGTATGCTACAAGTTTTGAAAACACAGATCCGAAGCATGCCTTCAATTGGTTAGCCTCCTTTCCTATGTTCATCTAATATTTGCAGTAAAATCATGGACTGAAAGTGAGAAAGCAACCCGTGACTGTTGGTACTGTTCTGTTATTGCATGCAGGGAGATTATTTCCCTGTATAAAGGGGATTTGCAAAGATGGAACCAGTATCTTCTCAGAGGGGCAAGTAAAAGGATGTGAGAGAACAGACACAAAATGAAAGAGGGAAATTAAAATTGAGTATAATGGGAAAGCTTTTCACTGTGAGTGTTTCACCACTGGATCAGGTACAATGATAATCCCGTTCTTGGAGTTTGTAATGGTGTCCTGGACAATGCCACAGAGCCACAGAGCTTTAGGGTTAACTCTGCTTTGGGGAGGGACTGGATTAGACTGGATGATCTCCAGAGGTCTCTTCCAATTAAATTTTGCTAAGAATTTATAATAATAAAGCTGTAGAATGAACTGAATTAGTAATTTGAAACTCACTAATGCTGAAATGTTCTGGATATTGTAAATCCTATTTTGAGGGGAGACTTTAATTTTTATTTCTCAGTCCTTTAATTTCTCTAGTAAGTTCTCTATTAACTTCTATGTGTTAAGAACCATGTATTACCCCTTATGAGCCTATAATACAATTTCTGATGGGATGTAGATGGATAACGGGGGAGCAGCTGCCACAGTCCTGGCCTTGGCCAACTGATGTGTTTATGCTCACAGGTAAAAATTCCCAAAGTTCATCAACTATCCAGGGTGAGAGCTGATGGCAGAACTGACAGTCAGGCAATAGCTGCTTTTTAACCTGGCCCACTGAAGTCAGGGGGGATTTTGCCCCACACAGGGAGCTGGGGACAAGACACAGAATCACGCTGTAATGTTTATCTCTGCACTGCCATGTCTATGTAAGTAGAAGCTGATACGGGTTCATTACCCTGAGCCTTATGTGTTCAGATTTCCCTTTGTTCCAGGAGCTGGTTTTTGAACAGGTATTCACCCTCTTAGAGAGGTTTGATCTCTTGCAAGCTTGCCTTTCACAAGGTTTTACCATGAGAAACAGTGAGCGCTGCAGTAAATACGTTAGTGTAGTTAAACGGGAATTTTCCAAAACGTTCGACGGCGCAAGACAAAACCCCCCCACTGTCCGGCAGAACTCCATCCCCCAGGGTGCATCCGCAGCGCCCGGCGGGATGTGGAGGGAAGCACGACGCGGGGCGCGGAGCCACTCTCTCCGCGGAGCCACGGCGGGGCGCGGTTGCACGCGGAACCGCGGCTCAGAGCTCCCCACGCCCGCCCCACTCCAAGGGGGACACATGTGATCTCTTTCCTTTTATTGCTATGGAAACAGACCAAAGCAAAGGGTAAATACATGGACAATAGCAAAAGACAATTTTATTTTTCATTCCCCCTTAAATGTCACAGGTTTTGAGCACGCCGCTGCTGTAACTGGAGGCTGCATCTGCAGCCCGATGTGAAGAGCTGGTCTCCGAGGCCTGAGGAATACAAGTCCCTCATTATTGCCAAGTGGGATCAGAGCACGTAGGTCTGTTTAGACACTGCGATGCATTGTGAGAGGCCTCTCTTCAGGGATAGCCATAAAAGCCTCCTTTTTCCCCCCTGTTAAAAATGAGCAGCTGTATTCTTCTAAAGTGGACAACTCTGAGGACTGCATGTCTCTGCTGCGCAGAGATTCTCTGGGTCAGGCGTGAAAAAAGAGAGCTTCCTTTTAAAGTCTGAACAGGATTTCATGCTTTAGTGGGAGTTGTGCTCACTCCTGTGTACATGGCTCGGGAAAACTGGTGGGGAAGGTTTCTGAGATTGTGTATTGCTTGCTGACACTCCAGGTGTCTGACAAGTATTTTGGCAGCTCTAAAATAGCTGTAAAGTACAAGCCTGAGAAGCCTCATAGATTAGGGTATTTCAGGCTATTAATTACCTGCTAATGGCCGCTCTAAATACCTTTGACATTAAATTAAGACCATAACCACTGGTTGTTTAGCAGGAGAGATAGGTCACCTTTTGGTGCCAGCACTCCTTAATCCAGCAGCTGCGGCTCAGCCTGGTTTTACTTCCTCAAAGCCAGTGAGAAACGCTCAATGAATGACATAAATAAACAAGACCGAATCGGTTATTTTAGAGGTACATGATCAGGGTCTCACTAATTGTTGAGTGTTACAGATGCGAGCAGGGTGCTCTAAACTGTTTACCAGCTGGTTCTTGGAAATGAGACTTCCTGGATGACTTTCCTATTGAGATATGCTGCCCCTCCTTGTAAATCCCTTGGTGGTTTCTACTTCCCAGTAAGAGCAAATTCCCCATGCACACACAGGATGGTTCCTAGAATTGACACTGCAGTTGCTAGAAGAGCTCTGTCTGGAAAGGTGTAAGATATTGATTGCTCTGACACACACGGCATCCAGAAACGTGAGCCATGTTGTCTCTGACAGGACAAACCCCAGGAGCACGTGAACCACTCTGCCCTATCTGGAGCTGGGGGTGACCTTTCCTGAAAGGAGGGGTTGGCTTCGAGTCAAGCTGGGATTCAACGTGCTGCTGGATTTCTCATAATTGAATTAATTGCAGCAGTCTCTCCTTGGCACTGCTTTACTTGGAAACCGGTGTGTGTGTGTGTGTAGTTTATAAAGCTCACAGACAAAAATCTTGGCATGTGAAGGCTGAGTTTCTGGTTGGATTTAGGAAGGGGGAGGAATAGGACAGGAGGGACTGACCAGCTGGGCTCCTTTCAGCGCAGTCAGACAATCCAGATTTGCAGTGCTGTGCTTCACGGGCATTCTTGCTGCTTGCTAAATTATTTCATATACATCTGAAGTAAAACAAAAGGAGGGAGAAAAACCTAAAACCCCACACATGATTGCATATCAAAGAGCAATCATGTATTGGCATGGAGGGGAAATAGATGGCTTAAGCAGCTTTTTTTTTGTCTTCAAAACCTTATGGTTCTGCTTTAATTTACAAGGGCAAATTTTAGATACACGGAAAGCAAATCTGGTGCTATGTGCTAACATCTCTCTTACACTGAATTTGTGTGAATGTGAGTGCACATTCTGACTATTACTTATCATAATACATAACAGTTTGGCCAAATGCCTAATTCGTTTATGGTTTCCTGGTTTGGAAAACATGCAGTTATTATCAGACATTCCCAGTAGTAAAAAATCGTATGGAAAGTTACTACAAAAAAAGGTTCTGGATTAAAAGACCCAACCAGTTCTCCAGTGCTATGTTGTGAGACAGCATTTTCTCCCTCACAGACCTATATTTTGCTTTCAAGAGATAGTAACTGCTCTCTGGAATTATGAGGATTTTAGGAGATCATCCAGAAGCCATGTTTGCAGTTAATATTAGTAAGAATAGGAGTTGATTTTAATGCCTCAATATAGAATCAGAACTGTCTACTGTAGTCTGTTGTATGGGGTTTTGTGTTGGTTTGTTGGGTTTTGTTGGTTGGTTGTTTTTTTTTTCTCTAGAAAATCTTATTACAGTATTTACTATGAGTTAAAAAGGAAAGACATCTAGCACTTCTATCCTGGTTTTATCCTGGTTATATACAAGGTTGAATGCCTAGTTAATTACCAGATGAGCCCAGCTGTTTCAAAGCACTTTAATCCACTTTTGACCAAGATCCTAACATCATAACTGCATATACTGAATGAATGAAACAGTTTAATTTAGCAGGGTCAGACTAATGTTCCCTTATCCTTCAGGGAATCTTTATTTATTTGTGTATGTACCATGACTGCAGGCTCTTTAGAGATGGCCTTCCTCCTTTCTCTCTCTCTCAGACAAATCTCTGCTTTTAAGGCAGAAAGAATACATGTCTGTAGATTAAAGCCTGGTTTCCTGGGAAAATGAACTGTGTATACACCTCAGACAGATTTTAGTAAATAACTGAAATCTTTCAAATAAGGAACTGAATTGAGCAAAATCCCTTGCTAATGTAAACTGAGCTCTCTGGAGGTCAGTAGAACATGGACCTCCTGTAGGTGAAAGTCTGTGCAGTGCTCCCAGGATGGCTGAAAACATTCAGGCAAATGGGAAAGAGTCTTCCCTGCAAGTGCTCCTCATCCTCCAGATCCTTACTTTCATAAGGAGCTCTGACAGCACAGAAACCTCAGACTGGTAAAAGCAGAAGACACGTACCCAAATGGACTTTATTAAGGTCCCTATCTCTCTGGGGTCATGTCAGCCACGCCTTCGCTCTCTGCTCGCCTGTAAGACAGCAGGCAGGATAAGATTTAATAAAGGAGAAGAAGAAGGCACATTGCTCGGTTTGACTTGGTTTAGGCTTCTGGGAGACATTTGCCTATCATGGACATACTTACTCTGGAGTGCTCTTAACCCAGTCTTTGCCATACCAGCATCTGCAGAGACCCACTTGTGGTACCTATTGGATTTCATTTATTTCCTTTTTGACACCCTTCTAGTTTCTTCTGAAGCGACCATTTGAATGATTACTCAAGACAGGCATATAGATCTACCAATACACCTTAGCTCTACTCCCTTCCGTATTTCTAGGTTGCTTTTTTTTCCACCAAAATCATAGAATCATAGAATCATAGAATCATAGAATATATAGGGTTGGAAAGGACATTAAGATTATCTAGTTCCAACTCCCCTGCCATGGGCAAGGACATCTCACACTAAACCATGTCACCCAAGGCTATGTCCAACCCGGCCTTCAGCACTGCCAGGGTTGGAGCATTCGCAACTTCCCTGGGCAGCCCATTCCAGTGCCTCACCACCCCCACAGTAAAGAATTTCTTCTTTATATCCGATCTAAACTTCCCCTGTTTAAGTTTGAACCCGTTACCCCTGGTCCTAGCACTACAGTCCCTAATGAAGAATCCCTCCCCAGCATCCCTATAGCCCCCCTTTAGATACTGGAAGGTTGCTCTGAGGTCTCCACGCAGCCTTCACTTCTCCAGGCTGAGCAGCCTCCACTTCTCCAGGCTGAGCAGCCTCAACTTTCTCAGCCTCTCTTCATATGGAAGGTGCTCCGGTCCCCTCATCATCCTCGTGGCCCCCTTCTGGACTTGTTCCAACAGTTCCATGTCCTTTTTATGTTGAGGATTCCAGAACTGCACACAATACTCCAAGTGAAATCTCACAAGAGCAGAGTAGAGGGGCAGAATCACCTCCTTCAAGCTGCTGGTCACGCTCCTCTTGATGCAGCCCAGGATATGGTTGGCTTTCTGGGCTGCAAGTGCACACTGAAGCCAGCTCACGTTCATTTTCTCATTGACCAGCACCTCCAAGTCCTTCTGCGCAGGGCTGCTCTCAATCTCTTCTCTGCCCAACCTGTAGCTGTGCCTGGCATTGCTCCAAGCCAGGTGGAGGACCTTGCACTTGACATGGTTATATTTCATAAGGTTGGCATCAGCCCACCTCACAAGCGTGTCAAGATCCCTCTGGATGGCATTCCTTCCCTCCAGCTTATCAACGGAACCACAAAGCTTGGTGTCATCGGCAAACTTGCTGAGGGTGCACTCAATCCCACTGTCCATGTCACCGATAAAGATGTTGAGCAAGACCGGTCCCAACACCGATCCCTGAGGGACACCACTCATTACTGGTCTCCAGCTAGACATTGAGCCATAGAGCACAACTCTTTGCATGAGGCCATCCAGCCAGTTCTTTATCTACAGAGTGGTCCACCTATCAAATTGATGTCTCTCCAATCTAGAGACAAGGATGTCCTGTGGGACAGTGTAGAATGCTTTGCACAAATCCAGGTAGATGACATCAACTGCTCTACCCCTGTCCATCAGTTCCATAGCCCCATCCTAGAAGGTCACCAAATTGGTGAGCCAGGATTTTCCCTTAGTGAAGCCATGCTGGCTGTCACCAAGCATCTTGCTGTTTTTCGTGTGCCTCAGCATGCCTTTCAGGAGATTCTGCTCCAAGATTTTGCCAGGCACAGAGGTGAGGCTGATTGCTCTGTAATTCCCCGGCTCATCCATTTTCCCCTTCTTAAAAATGGGGGTTATATTTCCCTTTTTCCAGTTGTCGGGAACTTTACCTGACTGCTATGATTTTTCAAATATGATGGACAGCGGCTTAGCAACTTCATTTGCCAGCTCCTTCAGGACCCGTGGATGAATTTCATCAGGTCCCATGGACTTGTATACGTTCAGGTTCTTAAGATGGTCTCCATATCCTCTCCTACAGTGTGCCCAGGGTCCCCACCCTCACCGTCCCTGTGTCTGCCTTCCAAGACTTGGGTGGTGTGGTCAGAGCATTTGCCAGTGAAGACTGAGGCAAAGAAGTCATTAAGAACCTCAGCCTTCTCCAAATCCAGGGTAGCCAGTTCTCCCAATAGCTTCTGGAGGGGGGCCACACTGTCCCTAATCTGTCTTTCGTTTGCAATGCATCTACAGAATCCTTTCCTGTTGTCTTTAACATTCCTAGACAAGTTGAATTCTAACTGGGCCTTGGCGTTCCTAACCTGGTCCCTAGCTTCCCGGACAACATCCCTGTATTCTTCCCAGGACATCTGTCCTTGCTTCCACCTTTTATAAGCCTCTTTTTTCCTTCGAATTTTCCATAGCAGGTTGTTATCCATCCAAGGAGGTCTCTTGGCCCTCCTGCAGCTCTTCCTTCTAGTCAAGATGCAACACTCCTGAGCTTGTAGTAGGTGATCCTTGAATATCAACCAAGAGTCTTGGGCTCCTCTACCTGCTAGGTCTATATCCCATGGAACCTTACTGAGCGTGTTCCTGAAGAGGCCAAAATCTGCTCTCTTGGAGTCGAGGGCAGTGAGCTTGCTGCATGCTCTTCTCACTGTCCTGAGGATCTCAAACTCGACCATCTCATGATTGCTGCAATCAAGGCTGCCCTGGAGCGTCACATTTCCAACCAGCCCTTCCCTGTTGGTGAGCACGAGGTCAAGCATGGCACCTCTCCTTGTCAGCTGCTCTATTACTTGCAGAAGGAAGTTGTCTTCCATGCAATAAAGGAACCCCCTGGATTGCTTGTGCCAGGGTGTACCATCCCTCCAGCAGATGCCAGGATGTTTGAAATCCCCATGAGAACAAGGGCCTGTGAGCGTGAGGCTGTTCCTATCTGTCTATAGAGTGCTTCATCCACAGAGTCCTGTTGATCAGGTGGCCTGTAACAGATCCCCATAGTAATGTCTTCCGTTGCTGTTCTCTCTTTAACTGTGACCCACAAACTCTCTATTGGCTGCCCAATGAATTACCGTGCATTTTCAGCATGGCAGTGCTGTGTCTATCTGGTGTTCACCCTCAGTGAATTTAGGAACGCTGGGCAGCAAGGACATTGCTGCTGCTGGTATGTGCTTTCCACTTCTCTGTGTCTTTCTAATCAATTAGGTTTCCAAAGAGCTCTTTATTTTTAATTTATTAATTTTGTTTGCATCAACAGGTATTTTGGACTCCTCTGCCACAACAAGTTAAAACAGCTGGTTCCTCCAGTAGTCTGTCAGTTTGTGTCCAAAAGTTTGGCTCTGTCTCTGCAAAGTAATTATTTTTGCTGGCATCCATCTACCTTTGTTATTTTTCAGATGGACTTGATGTCTCTTTCTCTCGGCATGGGGGCTTTTGAATGCCTGCTATTGCAAAATATTGTTGTTGTTGTTGTTGCTACTTCTGCCTTTCATCTGGTGCAGCATCCCTACCAACCTCCAAAATCTTGCGCTCCTAAACTCCCAGCAGTAGTCCTTCTAGTGTTTCCTGCTTTTGCAAATTGCAGCTTTGTAAATAGCAATTTCACAGATTGCTTTTGTCACTTATGATGTTTTCACATCTGGAGGATAGCATCAACAACCAGGAAGCTATGACAAACTGAAATCAGTAGTATCCTCTCGGAATATGTCACAGAAAATGGGCAAATATGCTTTTGCATTGGTCCCTTCATCTATCTTCTCCAAAAGGCTTTAGTCTGTGTGTACCAAAACAAAGCATCCGCCTTCGAGGACCAAAATTGTATCAGTTGACATCAGTTCTAGTTCTCCATTACTAGTTACCTGCTATCATGATATGAATACATAGATGCAATGCACAAACACACAGATCAAGAAGTAAATATTTCATCTCTCTTGCTGCAGCGACCTGTATTTTCCCATTTAGTGAAGCTTCCCCATACCACCTACAGACTTTGCCGATTGAAGAAGGGTGAGGCACCTCATTTCAGGGGTATTTGGAAAGGCTTTTTATGTGTAACCCTGCTAGGTTCATTCTTCCACTCATTGAAATTTTCAGACTCTCCGTGTTTGCAATTTTGAAGTAGCAGCAGGCTCAGCCACATATAATGACACACAGACTGAATATTAATCAACATTTCATTCAGGCCGAGGTGATCTATGGATGCTTTGCTGTGAACCCAGGACACGTGGGCATCTGCCACACTGCACTGGAGGCAGTTTGCTTCAGTCCTTTTGAGCCTGCTGATAACACGAGAGCAAGCTCTTAATAGCTACATCTATATAAGAAAATAAAGTAATGCCAGTGAAAGCTCACAGACACAGGAGTTTGACTCTCTATACTACTAAATTCCATATTAATTCACTAGGATGGACACAGTGGGTCTGAAAGCCCATCCCTGGTAGTCCTGCCACCACTGACTTAACCTCTGCTCTTCCTCCCTTGGCCCCTTCATCACATGCGGCTGCTCTTTATCAGTGCACCAGCCTGTCAGTCCAGCACAGTTTCTGACATCCTCACCACAGCTACCCCAGCTTTTGTTAGACAGCTGAAAATTTAATACCCATCCTGCTGAAAGTAGCCTGCTGATTTCAGAGGGAGCGGGACATTGCCAAAACCATCTGATTATCCACTCCATGTTGTATTTTTACTTTTTAACAAAGGTGTTTACTTTTCATACAAAGATCATAGGTTGAGCCATGGCAACTATAGCGTCTGTGTAGCCAGCAAACAATATGTGGGTGGGTGGTTTGGATGGCCTTGAATACATAATTAAATTTGTTTTTCCTTTCAGCTCCCTGTGGTGTGTTATTTTTTTATATTTAAAAGTTATCCAATCTTGAAGACAACTGTTTTTTATTATTAAAAGGACAGCTTAAATGCATTTAGCAAAAGCAAGTCTCATTTCTTTTATGTCTCAATCTTTTTTCCAATTAAAGAAAGTCGTTTAGTTCCTATGATAGACTTCCTGTAGCCAAAATGTTTCTCTAAACATTTTCTGAAGGTCTAGATGCTTTGTATACTTAATGGAATAAGCTCCACATTTCCTGACCCTTAAAAAGTTCATCATTAACTTGCATGTTTTATGCTGCATGGGCAAAAATGAGGATTGGGAGTGTTTCCCCAGCTATAGAAAGAAGAAGCTCCTGCATGCTGCTTCCATTGCAGGTAAAAGGGAACAGCACATAAACTCAGGACCATCCTTGAGATAAGCTAAAATTCTACAGTCCCTGTGGGATGCACCAGTGCCTTTGAGACATGGCTTGTCAGCATGAATGAAGCCCTATGAGTTTTGGCAGCGACAGCCTGGTAGACTGTGGGAATTCAAAATCTGTCAAATTGGGTAGATGGCTCAAAACAGACAGCTGGAAATTCTGCAAGAACAGCTGTGATATGGACACTTTGGAGTGAGGATCAAACCCACAAACGCAGAGCTGGAGTAACTAGCAGCGAGTGCAGTGCAGTGCAGTACAGTAAAGTGAATTTGGATATGATGATAGAGCTTAAAATAAGTAGGAATAGAAAATACCATTTGCTCGTGAATCAACATCTTACTTGTTCTAACTGAAGAGTAGAATCATAGAATCAAGGAATGCTTTGGTTTGGTAAAGACCTTCAAACATTATCTAGTCCAACTCCTACCCTGCCATAGGCAGGAACATCTTTCACTAGATCTAGTTGCTCAAAGCCCCATCTAAACTGACCCTGAACGCTTCCAGTGGTGGAGCATCTGTAATTTCTCTGGGCAACCTGTTCCACTGTCTCAGTACCCTCATCATAAAAAAAAATTCTTCCTTTTGTCCAATCTAAACCTACTCCCTTTCAGTTTAACACCATTGCCCCTTGACCTGTCACTACAGGCCTTGATAAGAAGTCTCACTCTTTCTTATAAGCACTCTTTATATTTTGAAAGTTCACAATAAGGACTCCCTGGAGCCTTCTCCAGATGGAACAAGCCCACTTCTCTCAGCCTTTCTTCTTAGGAGAAGTGTTCCAGGAGTGTTAGGATTGTTATGGCAAGGTTTAGATAGCACAGCTAAGCTGGTGAAGCTTGAACCTGATGCCTGGATGATAAGGGATATAGACCACATATATGGAAATTCTGAAGGGACTAGGTTTGTTTAATGCCTCAAAAGAGAAAATTGAGGAGAACATGGCATACTTCTTTTATGTTAATGTTGCCACAGGGAAGACGTGGAACCATTGTTATCTGTTCAGTGGGGGAGAGAATAGGTTTATGTACATCCAAAAGTTTTTAATTGGAAAAAAACCAAACTTTAAATATACAAAGGTCCTGAAGCACTGGCTAGCAAGTTATGTGTGAAAAACCTTTCGCTGAATGTGTTCAAGAGCATCAAGGCGAATGACCCTCTGCTGAGGAGGATTTAGTCTGCTTGATCCTACCTCGGTGCTGCAGGTTATTGAGCTAGAGTTTTTGATGTATGTTTCTTTTTAGCCACACAATTTTGTAATGTACATGCTCTGTGGACAATCTGGGAGAAATTAGGGTTGAATCCAAACAATCAGGCTGGGACTGATACTCATGTCTAGATGAAACAACCCAAATATGAAGGCGGAAATTCAACTAAGTAACTACTATTAAAAAAGGGCTATAAATAAATTGCCTAGGGTTTGAGACAGTCCCATTACTGTGGGAAACCATGAAAGAATATTTATTTTTAACTCTCCTGTCGGCTTTTCCACAGCAGTTGATCTGGTGATTTATTGAAGTGCATTTGTAATGACTTCGTTAATACACATGACATGATGAAAAATGCCATGTTTAATGAGTTTTATGTGATTCATAGCAAACTGCAGACAATAAAAGCCTGATGACATTTTTTAATTCTACAGAACAAGAAAAATTTCAATTTTAAAAGCAGGAAGCTAAATTCTGAGAAGTGTTCCCTCTTTAATTTGCCATTAAATCAAGGGAGACAAGATCATTTTAAAAGGTTCAGTAATTAAATGCTAGTCTATTGTAGTCAAAGTAACCGAAAGTCTGTTGGGATAAAACAAAACCAGGCAACTATCTGGAATCTGTTGTTCACTGTCTCTTGGTCGTTGCCAAGCATGCTTTGCTTTTACTTGGTTTATGAGTTTGGTTAAAATTAGTTCTCACATAACCAAATTATGTTGCAACAGAAAGGAATAAAATCAGCAAATGTACTGTTCTCTTTCTGGAATGTCATATTATCCTGTAGGAGGTATTTAATTTTCAATTTTAAGAGCCAATTACTGTTGTATAAAAAACTCTATTAATTTTTCCTTGCCCATTTTGGTCCAAGCCGTAAGTCTACACAACTACCTTGCCCAGCTAATTGCCTGGCTCTTTGGTCATCTCCATTAAAATGGCTCAATACTCAGATAAAAATAGATAAAAGTGGGCAACCCTTTTAAGGTTTGGAGGTTTTTTTTCTTTGCTTGCTTAACAGTGGGCTTTTGAGCTTTTCCAAGTGAGAAGAAAAGAAGCTTGAATCTCCAGTGACTAGCTTACTACAGCTTCAATTCAAATCTGAATTTCCCATTAAGGTCATCTCTGTAGTGGTTTGAAGTTTTCCTATTTGTTAACCTCTGCATTGAACTGAATATTCCTCGGATTCACTAATTAGTTACAGTTGGAGCTTTAGTGACTTTCAAGACTTTCCTCCTTGAGCTAGAAAGAAAAAGCTTCAAACAATGGTCAGGAAATCCTAAAACCTCTTATCTCTCAGCAGTTCGATTAGACAAGAAGAGTACTGTCTTGATGGATTGAAAGTGCTGTGTACCAGATAAGAATAGGAATGATAAGAACATTAGAGGTCTCATTTTTTTTAATGGAAGAAAAACTGCTTTCCTTTGAAGTGCTAGCTTTTCTTCATTTGCACATTGCAAGATAAATAGAATGTGTTTGCAATTAATATTTCTGCTTACATGCTCATTGTGCTTCAATTTTTTGACAGATACAAGGGAATATAGAAGACATTCTACAACAGAAGAATATAAGATTAAATGATTGTCAAAGCAGCTGAGGCTTACTAAACTCCATATTACTTGTTTTACAGCCCTACCAAAGCCAGAAAAGAAGGTAGAAAAGATGATGCTATGAAAATAAGCAAAAAATGTATTTCTTCAATGTGTTCACTTTCAGATAGCATTAAAAAGTAAATATAGGTGTGAGAAAGACATCAGCTGCCCTGGAAAGATGGTTGTGTAAATGTTCTGCTTATTTTGCTCCCTTCAGTGGGTTGGTTGTTGCTTTTCTGACAGTTGCTTTCCATTAATCACTTTGGTTCTAAAAGGCCTTAGAAGGAAATTGTTTACAGATATTTTCCTTTGCTCTGACAGAAATATGAAGCCATTTTCAATCAGCTCCCTCCCATCCTGCATTTGTGACCCAGCCATTTCCCTGTTTAAGTCAATCAGGACATAGCCAGCGACTTAAACTGGAGCAGATGAAGTTCTTTACCTAGCAGTGGATAAAAAGCCAGAGAGCCGAATGTTTTCTATAAGCCAAAGGGTATTTTAATAGCTTAGGTTTTTTGTAGCTGATTAACTTTGTCTTCCAGTTCCAATATAGCAAAACAGACCTTATAGGACTTCTTTTAAGGAGCCTCGGAGCTGCATTTGTTCTCAGGAGCACTACGGACACTTCGCATTAAACACTTCCACTCAAAATTTTCCTAAAATCTCGTAGTTGTAGCCTAATGTATACCCTTCAAAAGGCAAAAACATTTAGATACAGGATATAGTACTTTCAATTACTTGGTTGGGTTTTTTTTTTCTGGTCATTTTTTAAGAGCTACTCTCTGGAGATTTCTGTAGCAGTTTTTAGGGGCATCTATTTATCATTGCATGATGTTAATTCAGATGTTTTCATTGAGCCTACATACTTCTTGCCTCTACAGCTATAATTGCACAAATTTATGGTGCTCTAAAGTTCAGAAACTTGGGAAATCTAGTACAGGTTATATTTGGGCCAAAGTAGCAGATTGTAGCCATCATTTCTAGTAGCTTTTGCTATAACTTTAAACAAACTAACCCTAACAGCTGAGATGGTCTGGGTTCCATAATATGAAACTATTTACACATGAACAAAGTCAACTTGAAAGCCCAGAAAGATAGGCTTATTTAGCGGAAATGGACTAAACTGTAAGTTTGATTCTACAATCACATCTTAACCATGCTTCACTCATCAGCTACTGCTGGCCTTTGATGAATCCTACAGAGAAGCTGGTTCGCATGCGTGTCTTTCTTTGCAGAAGCGGGAAATCATCAAAACATTTCAGGAGAAATCTGTCTCCAATGAATTCAAGGGCATGCTTCAGCAGCGTCAAGTCTTCAGTCTGGGATCCTGCCCACAGGCAATTATAACAACAAAAAAGAAAAATGGTTTCGCTCATGAGAGATGGGGAGGAAGGAGCTGGAGAAGATTTCAGGGGGGTTGGTGAGAGAGAAGTGGCAGCAATGAGGATAAGGAGGCAGAAGAGCTCAGGAGAAGAAGGAGGCAGAATATGGAGCAGATGCATCAGGAGAGGAGTAAGGGGAGGCAGGGGTGTGAATAACAGAGAATGGAGCCAAGATAAGGGGTGCTGTTTTTCAGACCAAAGAAGAGAGTGTGTTTTAGATCAGTTCCTTGAAAGGAGAGAATATGATGGGTGAGCTGGAAGAGCTAAAAGCTTTCAGAAAGAAAACAGGCATCGAAGACCTTACACTGTATTTAAGTCCAAATTAACCCTGCCAGAACTGTTCATCCCATCTCTGGCCAGCTCCCAGGGAACCAAATGACATGGGTTGGGACTGTCCCTGGCATTGAGGCCAGCTGGTGTACAATGGCTTGCACACATACTTTTCTACCTTACAAATCCGGCATATGAGCTTATAGAAGAGATCCAAACAGCTTCTTCTGTATCCCAGAGCAAAGAAAAGTCTGCACCCAGACTGGTTCAGCAGTGATCCCAGGCCTTTGCTGGCTACTCTGAGTATTTCTCACCTTGGAAAAAGCTAGCTATCCAGGTCAAAACCTTGCCAAGGGCTAGTCTGCTGGCTGAACAGCACAGATGGTTGAATCACTAAGCCTGGGAACACTGCTTGGTGCTATTTAACTCACCATTATAGAAACATTTCTGCTGTTTTTCTATGAGGTATTCTTAGTGATTTACTTTGGCACATGAGAAGGAGCATTCACGGTTGTTTTAAGTACTCGTAGCTCCAGTCGTAATAGGACTTGGGGAAATTAGTTCAGAAACTGCATCTTTTTGCATTTCAGGACATAATGACCCCAAGCCAAAGTGTGAGAAAGAAGTTCATTTCCAAAAGGCATAGAGCAAATCTGATGAGTCAAGTTCTGCAGAGCCTGGATCACGTTGTAGGACCCAAGGCTTGAGGGCTCACCATAGTGATACTCTTTATTGGAGTCACCAGGACACACACACTGTTGGTTCTGTGTGTGGTGTTAGCTTAGATCCTCACAGTCACCGGAATGCAGCAGTCAGCTATAAGAGTGACTTCAGGAGCATGAAGATTCCCCATCTCTCCCATTGAGTGCCAGAGAAATCCTTGGGTTAGTGTGGCTCTGTGTTCACAGCTGGAGAGCTGGCAATTATCTTCCTTCCTTCCTTGGCTTCTATCCAACACTAAGTCATATGAAGGACCAAGAAATACCACTTCTTACACACTCCTGTTACTGCATTTCCATTCACAAATGTAAAAGCATCCTTGACTTTTTCTGACAAAAATGTGAACAGGGAGTCTAGATGGTTCAGGGGATATGTAATAGGATATAGCGCCTTTCACCTCTGTCTTATGAACAAAACACCATTCCCCTCTGATGCATGATCAGTGGCTTGTGAGGAAAGAGCTGGTGGTCTGAATCCCAGTGTCATGTCTGCATGAGGAAATCCCTCAATTTGGAGCTGGTTAGCCTCTTTGTTAGCAGCCCCTGCAGAAGGGCTGGTGATGAGCAGATACTGCCTGCACAGAGATAAGACATTCTGACTGTAGTCACACTGGCCTAGGTGATGCTGGTCTTGGACTTATCCCCTGACTGGGTCTGGTCTTTAGGCACCTGGAGGAAAGAATCATGAGCAGGAATTCACTTACAGGACTGTAATGAAAGATAGCACTGTAAACCATACATGTGCATTTTTGTAAGAGGGTGCTTGGTGACTCAGATATGTAGTGCAGTATCTGGTAATGGGTGTTTTGATTAGTAAAAAAGTAATGGACTAATTGAATGCACTTTAATCTGACACTGTATCACCTGGCTGTGAACAGTCCTTTGCTGGCTCTGACTACAGCTCTTGGAGAGCTGATGACTGCCAGTCCCTGTGCCCAGATGAGGAAATCAAACCTGCTTTGCACTCACGTGTTAGCAAAAAGAAGGACATGTGTCTGCCCTCTGCAAACAGCAAGGCAAGCCGCCTTGATGTTGCACAGGAGGAATAGCTCCAGTCACAACATTTCTGTTCTTAGGGCTTGGAGGCTTAGCATGTTCATCTGAGGATGGGGAATTCCCAAACTCAGCAATACTGGTAGATTACATGGGAGCCCTTTGCTTTCAGCTGTTAAGTACATTATTATAAGCTCTAAATGTTTCTTTTTATGTTGTTCTGTTAAAACTGAGTATTCAGGTTCAGACTTTTTGTCGCAGCAGAGTCTCTGAATACTCTCTGAGTATTTCCTTGCCTTCAGGCTGCTTCCACTTGGGTGCAGCTGCACTGAACGTGGTTAAATTCTGTGATGCTGTACAAGTAAGTATCTGAATTTAAAATGGATGCATGACTGGCCATTTAAACTTGTACTTAACACACTGGACCCTGCAGTGCCCCTTGAATAAGCAAATGCACCAAAGTAGGGCTGAGTGTATTTCTGTGGGCACTTTGGATGTGGGCCTTCCACATCCAAAGCAACCAAACAAAAAAGCATTGTAGGAGACAATACTTGGAGACAGATTTTCTCTTAGGTGTGGTGGGTCAGGCTATTGCAGCTGTTTTACTTCCCAGTTCTGCTCTCCTGTTGGAGACTGCTGCCTTGAGGACAGAGTCGGAAGAGCAGAACATGTAAAATGTCCTCAGATACTTCAGCAGAGGATCTGATGGTTTAGCTCCAACCACCTCCTGAAGAAGCTCAGATTGAGCTCTCAGGGCTGAATGAGCTGTGGGGAAGAGTGGAGTAATATCTTGAGATACACTATATATTCACTACATGAATGTATCTAGACCTTGAATTCATTGTGAACTCAAAGAAAAACACTGCTCTAAGGAGGATGCCAAGATACACTGACAATTCTGACTAAGTCCGGGATTCCAGCTACTCCATGTGTCCAGTTCCAATGCATTCTGCCATTATTCCCCTCCCTTTTTCCCTGGGCACAGCAAGAATTTGCTCTCCTTTTTACAGACATCAGGTCTTTTATTCTGTTGCATGCAAGAAAACAGCAAAGGCAATGTAGCACTGGGTGCAGTAACATGTAGAGTCAAGCAAGACCTTTCATCAAGGTCAGAAAGACGTTGCTAATGAAAAGTGAATGACATAGGAGTATTCACACTGTGGGTCATCGGATGCAGGACATCCCTGGTTTCTGCTTTTAGTGGTGGAAGTGAGCACCGGCTGGATATGTTACGTGATTACTTGATGGACCAAATGCACTGATAAAATAAAAGTCAGCTAACTATCCATTCATGTAAGCTGATTCAACCAAATTCCTCTGAAACCTTGCAACGGTGCAGCTAAAGGATATCCCAAGGCATCAACATCCTCTCTGGTTTTCTTGTTCAGCTGGAAAAAGACCACACAAAGCACTGTGAAAACAGCACCCATTTGGCTGCCAGCTGCCTGACTGGGAATATGGGATGTCAAAACCCCCTAAAACTCCCAGTCCTTTAGAGATTTCTATCTCATTTTTTTTAGATAAGTCATTCAATTAAGTTCAATTACTAAGTGTCTGCTTCTTTTAATAAGTTTAGCATTCAGGCTTTTTCATATTTATTTAGTCTGAGCTCTTTATTACTGCAATCGTGCTCACATTGTAGACACCAGGAACTTGATTTAAGCAAATAAAATAAACATCTATGGATATTTTAATTGCAGTAAAAAAATCATGGGTTCTTGATAATTTTGGGAAAAGAAACAAATCCAGAAGACTAAGGATCAGAGCTGAGAAAGTTCCTAACAAGCCAAGTCCAAGAATATGCCTTTTGGTGATCACTTATGCATGGCAATACTTAAAACACACTGAGGACCTCCTTGTTCAGCTTGGTTGTGGAGCTTTTCATCCCAAACACCCTGTGAAAGAACATCTCTCTGTGGACCCTGAGGTGCTGTATTCCTTTTTGCATGAGGGCACAGCAAAAAGTAGAGGGGACTTTGCTTAGCCAAACAGTTTAGGTACTTCTTGTAGACAAAGCCAGGCATTTGAGTCTCTTCAACCTAAACTACTTAACAGGTTAGTGGACTATTGACGCAGCTGTGATATGAAAGATGTATGTAACACCAAGGTTGAAAATTCCCTTGTTATTCAGACATAGTGGGAGAACCACCTAACCCAGTTCAAGGGCCAGTCCTGATTTCTAGCCAGGGGTCAGGATTTAGTCATGCTTTTTGCAGTGTTTCATACTATGTATCTACAGGTGCTGGTTGAATCTCCCTCTGCTGACATGCCTCTCTACTGAAAGGCACTGAAGATGTATTCAAGGGAAGTGCTCTAACATGTTTTAGATTAGGTATAAGAATGAAGTTCTTTACTGTAAAGGTGGTGAGGCCCTGGAATGGGTTGCCCAGGGAAGTTGTGAATGCTCCATCCCCAGCGGCGTTCAAGGCGAGGCTGGACAGAGCCTTGGGTGGCATGGTTTAGTGGGAGGTGTCCCTGCCCATGGCAGGGGGGTTGGAGCTAGTGTGGGTTGATGAAAAAATGAACATGAGCCAGCAGTGTGCGCTTGCAGCCCAGAAAGCCAACCGTATCCTGGGCTGCATCAAAAGGAGTGTGACCAGCAGGTAGAGGGAAGTGCTCCTGCCCCTCTACTCTGCTCTCGTGAGACCTCACTTGGAGTATTGTGTGCAGTTCTGGTGTCCTCAACATAAAAAGGACTTGGAACTGTTAGAACAAGTGCAGAGGAGGGCCACGAGGATGATCAGGGGACTGGAGTACCTCCCATATGAAGATAGGCTGAGAAAATTGGGGCTGTTCAGCCTGCAGAAGAGAAGGCTGCGTGGAGACCTCCTAGCAGCCTTCCAATACCTGAAGGGGGCCTATAGGGATGCTGGGGAGGGACTCTTCATGAGGGACTGTAGTGAGAGGACAAGGGGTAATGGGTTTAAACTTAAACAGGGGAAGTTTAGATTGGATATGAGGAAGAAATTCTCTCCTGTAGGGTGGTGAGGCCCTGGAATGGGTTGCCCAGGGAAGTTGTGAATGCTTCATCCCTGGCGGCGTTCAAGGTGGGGTTGGACATAGCCTTGGATGGCATGGTTTAGTGGAAGGTGTCCCTGCCCATGGCGGGGGGGTTGGAACTCGATGATCTTGAGGTCCTTTCCAGCCCTAACTATTCTATGGTCTTAAGATCCTTTCCAACCCTAACTGTTCTATGATTCTATGTTGCCATTCTCTGCTGCTACTGCTCCTTCTCTCTGCCAGTGCTTAATGAGCAAAGCATAGCTGGAAAACCAGTATTTGCTCAGATCTCAGCCATTTCAGTGACAATTGTTTAATTTATGTTAAATTGTTTAATTTATTTTAACATACATTTCTGTTACAGGAGTGGGTTGTTAATTCCAGGAATAGGGTAGAGAGGAGGACTCGTTCTTAAACTACAATAGCTGGATTTGTTGACCTATTATCATTTGTTCTTTATCTCTCCAGGACTCTTCAAGTTTTGACTCTGAGGACTTAGTGCCTTAATATAGTACTGTAGTGCTTACTTTGCTACTGCCTACAGCAAGATCAGATAATCACCAATGTACTCCTTCATATTTCATCATCAAAATTTTCCACTAACACAGAACACAAGATAAGCACCATCTCTAAATTACTTAAAATGCTAGGAGAAGACATTTATAAAAAAAAATCATTCTCCATCCCAACAGCCTCCACAAATCTGGCTGACCTCAGCTTTGTTTAGCTCCAGTTAGAAAGTTTCCATGGTGTCTCTCTAATTGCTTTTTCAGTGGATGCCATTAATGATGCAAAATTAAGACTCAAATCCCCTCCCTGCAAAAAACAAGGAACAGTGTCTGATGAATCAATAACAGGAGCTTGATTTTGGGGCTCACGGCCAAGAGGGCAGAATACCCTGCAGAAAATAGAGAGACTGGACACACAAGTCCATACCCTGTGGGACAGATTTCTCTCTTGTACACCTTTGTGTGAGTGTCACAGTAATCATATCTCCTGCTGCTCTTCCAGAGATGTGAAGGCTCACTTTTTTTTAAGGCATTCATAAGTTTTGGAGGTGTTAATTGATTGCCCAAGTACTGCAGTGCTTTGAGCCTTGTATGTATCTGCCACCCGTTCATTTTGCCTCCTGTTTCTTAACACAGCTGGAAAAATTGATATGCAGGAACACACTTCATCTCAGAAGTCTTTAAAATCTAATCCCTATTCCTGGATGTCCAGCTAAACCAATCTAAAGTAATTAGGAAATGCATAGTTAAAGCAACAAAAGCCACAAAACATCCTTTGGAAAGGCAGTGCTCACTGGTATGTTTTTGTGACACACACTGATTTATTTGGATATACAGTGAAGATAAGATAAAATTCTAATGGGCCTGGCAGGGGACCCAGAGGTCATGATCCCTACAGTATCACTGGATTTAGCTGATCCATATCGTGAGGGCTTAATGGTAACTGTTGTTTTTTTAAACAATACCTTTTGTTCAAAGTTAATGTACTTCTTGTTGGCTTTAGGCAGCAATCTAAACAGTCACAGCTACCTCCTGATAAGCATTGGCAAGGTGATAATCAGTTTGCTTGTCTTTTATTCCTTACAGTAACAGATGGATTAAAAAAACCTTAGTGTGTTATAAATTACAATGGAATAATAACGTTAATTCAATTATTTGGGATGAAAAACAAGGTTTGTAGGGAGAAACAATCTTTTGCTAGGCTAACTGGTACACTTGCAAACAATGGAGAAGTTTTCTATCTCACATCTTTGTATTGTATCATGTCCCTTTTCTTTCTGCTGGAAGCTTAGAACCTTTTGTTTGTCCCCTCTAAAACCCCAAAAGGGGACATGAAATGCCCAGGCAAAAAGACTGAAGTCCTTGCAAGACCCTATATGCATCCCTGAGGGGATGTATTTTCTCTGCCCTACCTGTGAAAGGTTTGGTGGAAGGGGGCTGGGGACAGAGAATGCACAAGAGGGCTAAGAGAGCTCAACTATGGACAAGCTGATCTCAAATGCCAGGAGCAGAAGGAACTTCTTTCCTATGATAAGCATTTTGAGCCTCCTGGCCATCAGCCAATACCTCTTAGGTTGCCAGATCTATTGCATAAGTTTGGTTTTCTCTTGGGGAATTTTGTTACTTTCACTATTTCACATGACCATTTCATAGAAATGAAACCTAAGGTGTCTCTTTTTGTAGGCACAAACCTGTATATGAACATTGCTGAGATTCCTGTGACTGCAGTTTCAAACACCTGTATCTCACTGAATCACATTCAACCCCAATATAGTCAAGGGAGATCCAGTCGGTATAATCACAGAATCATAGCATGGGTTGGGTTGGAAGGGATCTTCAAGATCATCTAGATACAATTCCTTCCACTAGACCAGGTTGCTCCAAGCCCCATCCAGCCTGGCCTTGGACACTTCCAGGGATGAGGCAGCCACAACTTCTCTGGGCACCCCCTTCCCGTGCCTCACAACTCACAGTGAAGAACTTTTTCCTAATGTCTGATCTAATTCTCTAAATAATCATTAGATGTAGAGCATTACTTGAGTCCCCCAACACCAAATCTTCTAAAGATCTCTGACATAGTGTTGTCACTCACCGTGCAAGAAGTTGCAAATGATTTCACAGCCTTGACAGAGAATTAAGTTGTACAATCAGGTTTGCAGCATCAAAGACTCCCTCCAAAGGAAAGATCATAATTTTAGTGTTTCTAGACACAAAAAATGGCTTTTGTAAGGGTAAGCTTGTGTTTACCAAATCACTGGAATCTTTCAGAGAAAGGAAATTTAGGTGACTTAGGAAGAAAGTAATTCACTAGGCTGCCTCCCATTATTTCTTACAAATTCTCAGTTCAAGTTCAGCTGTGGAGCAGGAGGCTGGATTAAATGACTTCCTGAGATGCCTTTACTTTTATTTCCTGTTATGGCTTTTCAAAGATTAGGAGAAATGAAGGTAGAATGAAAGGAGCACTCCTCCCCCTGAGTTGTGGTGCTTCCAAACAGTCCCTGAAATTACTTTTTCCATTAATCTATTAGTCTCCAGGTGAAGAACTGGTGAAGTTGGTACAGGGGTGATTTGATGAAAAAATCCAATATTTACTCAAAAATAATAATCACATAAATAACCTGAATTAAATAATAATAAGAAAACCAAACCACAATTAATTTCATTATTAGAATAAAAATTGGCTGAAATGGTTTAACTCCAGACAGCAACTAAACCACATACAGCAACTCACTCTCTGACCCCCCAGTGGGATGGGAAAGAGAATCAGAAGAATAAAACTGGGTTAAGACAAAGACCATTCAATAGGTAAACCAAAAACCATGCATGAAAGCAAAGCAAAAGAAGGAATTCACTCCTTCCCATGGTCAGGCAGGTGTTCAGCAATCTCCAGGAAAGCCGGGCTCCATCATGTGCTAACAGTTACTTGGGAAGACAAATGTCATAATTCCAAATGTCCCCCCCTTCCTTCTTCTTCCCCCACTGAGCATGATGCTGTATGGAATATCCCTTGGGTCAGTTGGGGTCAGCTGTCCCAGCTGTGTCCCTTCTCAACTTCTTGTGCTCCCCTGGGCTGCTCGATGTGGGGTGGTGTAAGGAGCAGAAAAGGCCTTGACACTGTGTAAGCGCTGCTTAGCATTAATGAAAACATCCTGTGTTATCAACACTGTTTGTAATACAAATCCAAAACATAGTCCTGTAGAAGTTAATACGGAAAAAATTAACTCTGCCCAGTCAAAACCGCCACAATGGCATAGACAACCTATATAGCATGCTTCTCTAGTTACTTTGCCATACAATAATATGCAGCAACTTGCACTATTTATATGAAATGTGAATAAGCATGTGAGTGATGTACCTGATACACACATAATAGCAGTGTATCTACTGAAAAAAAACAACCTAAAGAAATCATCTTTTCTCCAGAAACACTTGAGGTGACAAGAAACAGCAAGCCTAAACTGCAGACTTGACAGCAGCAGTGATTCTCTGACAGTGGGGATAATTAAGAACTGGAAGAGACTGCTTAGAGAAAAAAGGAGAGAGGATCACTATCTGAAAGAAGGAATATATGTGAGGAAGTACATATATATTTGAAGTTACATTGGCACAGAAGAGTGATCTAGAGGACTTCTTTCAACCCATTTAGCAGTATTTCCTGTGATGGCAGCTCAGCCTCCCACTCTTCCTTATCTCCAAACTGTGATACCTGTGAAGCTTCTTCATCTGGAAAACCTAACTGCAAAATTTGCAGGAAAATCTGCTGTTTCTGAAGTCCGCTGTTGGATGAGCCAGGTTGGACAGAGCCTTGGGTGACATGGTTTAGTGTGAGGCGTCCCTGATCATGGCAGGGGGCTGGAACTAGATGATCTTAAGGTCCTTTCCAACCCTAACTATTCTATGATTCTATGATACATCATCAGCATAGAGAATGTGGTCACTGTTTCACATGCAGCTGCAAGTGAGCTTCCAGGGGGTCTTCATGCGAGTGAACATCATCAGCCAAGGTCAGATGCAGAGGGTTCAAGAAGGTTGCATGTGCCCTCTACAGGCTTATTCTTCCTCAGGAGAGGAACAGTGAGAGTAGACCAATCAGAGAACAGGTCAGGAACACTGAGGAAAAACCTAATTTTAAAGAATGATAGCTAGCATCACAAAAATACACTTTTCGTGCTAAACAGATAAAGCCAAATTGAATACATACTATATTAAATGTCTGCAGAAAATATCAGTGCTATCTCAAATTTCAGCTATATTATAGTAAAAGTGGAGCAAACCATTTGTTCCCAGAATCAGAGCTGCTTTGTTTTCTGAAAGCATTTATTTGGAAAGCCCTTTAAAACCTGATACATAACAATGCAAACTGCATTTGGCCCTCATGTCAAGAGCAGACCCAAGCATCCCAGGTGTCATCACGCAGCAGAATTTTCTCCCTGCAAACTGAAGGCTAAAGCACTTCATTCGTGAGGCTAAAGGGAAGGGAATAAAATGTACACAGGGTTATGTTTAAAACAGACAGGGAAAGGGACAAAAGCACAACTGAACTCAGCTGAGCTCCATCATGTCAGAAACCAGGGACCACCTGAGTAAGAGCTGCTGCTGTCTGGATATATGTGGAACCTATAACTGCTTTTGGGCTTCTTCTAGGTACTGAGGGAATCTCCAGGCAAGGTCTGGCTGTGGTTTAAGCCTTGACCATCCCCTTCCCTATTCTCTGCTTGTGGGTCTCCCTGAAATGTTCTTTCCTCAGTAGCAGTAGTAATTCTTCTGAGTGTTAGTCTAGCCAAGCGCTGCAGGACAGCTGCGAGGGGCGTAAGTGCAGAATTGCAGTAGAAATGGAGCTGATCAGGATTGCTCATTTGGGACACCCGGCCTTTTCAGTCCAGTCTCAGAAAAGAGCCAGGAACATCTCTGCAGGAGGGAACTTTGGGAGGAGGAGATTCACACTTGATGGTTCAAAGTCTTCCTACTTCCTAGCAGCAAATATAGGCGAGGGACAAGGAAGGTGCAGATGGAACTTGTTTCTCCTTGCAACCCTATACCAGAAGGATGGACATGAGGTAAAGGAAATAAGGTTATTTTAACTCACAGTAGGGGGTGAATCTGAGCCCACAGCCTTAAGACCACAGGAGTTCAAAGGTGAGGGGTACAGCTTGTCCGGGCCTGAGGGTTTAACCGTAGCGTGCCAGCTGATGGAGGTATGAGGAATGGAAGGACATTTCCTAAGCAATTCTTGCTATGTTCCCTAAGGGTTTGCAAAACATAGCTGTGAGGGGTGGAGGGGAGATGTTTATGGGTTAGGAGTCTCTTCTGTCCATACACCTTTCCAGGTGAAGGCTCTGGTACTGCACTGGAGCTGAATCTGAGGAAGGTGGTCACTTGGAAGCCCTGAGGGGTTCCATATGTGACGCTGTGGGGCTGGCACATAGGCTGCTTCTGGCACCTGGCAAAACCCAGGAGGATGAAGCTGGCCTAGCTGCATGTAAACATCTTCTCATGCTGTAGGAAACCCTGGTAATGAGCAGCCTGACTTCCCTTGGCTTTCACCAAGTTAATTCACTGATACATATTTTAGGTCTCACTCTATTCTTAATCCATTTATTGTGAGTATCAGCAAGTTGTGCCTTATCTCTGTTAGCTCTGCAGAGTGTCACTGCTTTTTGTGGCAGGTCAGCCATCAGAGTGGTGACTGGAGTCAGCATCCTGCTGCGTGCCTCAGTCCTAGCTGGCTTTTACTCACAGCATTAGCTTGAGCCCTGGAAAATGTGCTGCCTCTCCAAGGTCAAGGTGATCTTGCTTTAGTGAGCTCCAAGTGGACAATTAGGAGGGTGGGTGAGTCAGTGACCCATTCCCAATCGAGATACTTCCAGGAGTGCAAGTGATGAAGTGCCTAATTGCTGCCAAAACTGTTTCCAGTTTTACCTCTGAATGCCCGTGCTTCTGTCTGCATGTACCATGGTTCTGTCTCCCACGAACTGCACATGAGGCTTTTAGATAAGCTGTTCTTGCAGCAGTAAGCATGCACATCCGTGCTGAACTCTGCAGTATTTGTGCACAGGCTGCATGATCCTGTGCTGGAGCAATTATGCTGCAGTATTATGCCAGGTAGAGATCAATACTCACATCTGACCCTGATTTTCCTTTGTGCCAGTCTTAGCCTGACATTTTAGCCGGTCCACGTGTAAAAGGGCTGCCGTAAGGAAGCAGGCTGCCATTTGTGCTCATGCCATTTACTGGGTAGGCATAATCCAAGTTTCTAAGTTTTCCATGCAATATTTTTCTTGCAAAATCAACAGCCTGGAAGATCATTTGAGCTCGGCTCACACCTCCTCAAGTTCACGTCAGGTATGGCTGCAAACGGTAGCTGTAGAATTTATAAGCAGAGCAAATCCATCACCGAATGCGTAATGAGCCAAGCCTTGGAAATGAAGGACACCAGTTTCTTTCTTCAGCATCCTGTCTGGTCTGCATCAGACATGTTCAAGCCAAATAGACACCATCATGAGCATTCACATTCTGGGCAGCAGTGGGAAAAAGCAACAAAGTGGCATTTCACAGCCTAAGCTGCTGCTATTGTTCTGCACACGATCTATAAATTAAATGAGCTTCTCAGTAAATTAAGGCTTCTAAATAAATGCAGTTAATAAAAGAGGGTCTCAGAAATGAGCAAATTTAGCTTTCTATGAAAGTCCTATTGTATGTTGGCCATGAAAAATATCTTTGTCTCAGACCTTGCTGGTTTACAGATTGATGTCTATGTGGACGCTTGTGCCAGAGAGTATTTGGTATGTTCCATTTTGGGTGATCTATAGGGGAGGTTAATTTAGGTGAATCAGGGAATCCTCTTGAGGTTTCAGAGAAAGCAAATCTGGAGGGGCTCACAGACTAAGAGCATTGGCCTGTGCTATTTGTCTGAAACAACTTCAGCTGTGACTAGACTTGAGAAAATTTGAAATGAGGTCTGTAGTTGGGATGAATCCAGAAGGACAGGTTTTGGCTCTTCCAGTTACTTACAGCGGGAAGAGGTGGGAAAGGTGTTGATAAACAGAAATGGAAAGGCTGACACAGCTGGCTGACATTTAAGAGCTGTGAGACACACTTTTTTTACTTCCAGCTCCCAGCAATGAGGAGTTATAAGGGCCAGATTCTCATGCTGGTCATTCCAACTATGTGGGGAGTAACTCCCAGGCTGCTCCTCATACCAGCAGACAGATGTGAATCTGGATCTAAAACAAAAGCTAGACGAGCAGTCACCCTAGGTAATGTTGCAACATGTAAGAGCTAGAAATCAGGCCCCAGGCATCCTAGTGAGGACTAGAGGCACCCAACTCTCATATGTGCTCCCTGCACATGTTTAGGCTCTGCTGATTTCACTCTGCGTGACCTAAAATGTTTTACATTTATTCACTTCTGCCTTTTCCTTGAAGTTATTCCATAACTTTCCTTCTGTGGGGACAGGTAGTCATGGAGGTCTCGTGTTTGGTGGTTATAGCCATGCAGCAGCAAAGGAATGACTCCAAGCCCTCCATTGCCCAGCTCCTATCTGCTGCTTTGAACACCTTGAATCTGTACAAAGGGAAGATGAAGCCATGAAGACCTGTCAACGGAGTCACTGAATTGCAGCTGTGAGAACACATCCTCTTGTATTAAACAGCAGCACAAATCTCCTGACTGCCCTCAGGAATAACTATAGCTTCATTTGGGTTTGTTTCTTTGCCTTTTGAGGAAATCCTCCTCTCTTGCCCCTTTTCCCATTTACATTATGCTGTGCTATACAGCCACTGCCTCTCTGTGCTGAGCTGGCTCTGCAGCCTCCATGTGTGGGAGCAGACTTGTGAACTGTCTAGAAATAAATAGGCAAGCTCTCCTACCCACGCAGGCAAATCTGACACTATATGCCCAACACTGCATTCCTTTGGGCTGGAAGCCCTCATTATTCCTTCTTCATTTTATTGCACACATTTTTTTCAACTAAAGCAGTCCATTGCTTCTCCCCATAGAACCATCAGGTATGTGACATTTCCACCAGAACAATCATGTTTTCAAATGGTGCCAGTAAAATACTGAAGGTTCAATTTAAAATGAAACGAGAGATTTGAGCAACTACCAGGTTATTTCTGCAGTCCCAGAAAGCTAAACTTACTTCTGCAGAACTGTCATGGTTTAAGCCCAGTCGGCAAATCAGCCACACAGCCCTCACTCACCCCCCCCACCTTCCTCCACCCCATCTCCAGGAAGGATGGGGAGGAGAATCGAAAGAATGTAACTCCTATCAGTTGAGATAAGAACAGTCCAGTAACTAAGGTATAACACAAACCACTGCTGCTACCACCAATAATAATAATGATAAGGGAAGTAAGAAGGGAAGAGAATACAGCCGCTCACCACCCGCCGGCCGATACCCAGCCCGACCCAGCAGTGATCTAACCCTTTTGGGTAACTGCCCCCAGTTTATATAGTGGGCATGACATGCTGTGGTATGGAATACCTCTTTTGTTAGTTTGGGTCAGGTGTCCTGTCTCTGCTTCCTCCCGGCTTCCCCTCCTCCCTGGCAGAGCATGAGACTCAGAAAGTCCTTGGTCAGAGTAAACATCACTGAGCAGCAACTGAAAACATCGGTGCTATCAGTGCTGTTCCCAGGATGAAAGTCAAAAACACAGCACTACACCAGCTACTAAGAGGGAGAAAAATGACTGCTACTGCTGAACCCAGGACAAGGACAAAAGCTTGTAAACAGACTTTTGAAGATCTTTACAAGTATTCCGTTAAATACTTCTGAATGAATATACCTACATTCATTACTGTATTTTATGAACTATTGTCCCCTGCTTCACTCTGAACATAGTAAGTTGATGCACTAGTCTGAGAGCAATCAACTAAAGACCTTATTTTCTGCATGTGTGGCAATGTGTAATGCAAAGATTAATATTTTCTTTTTTGTGGATTACTCATTTTCATAGGGCTTATTCTCACAGTATAAAGCATGAACTTTCATGTCCTCATGGCTCTCTTTGTGATATTATGGACTTAAGGGGAAGAGCCTACACAGAATAATTGCTCTGTGTGTGAGCTATAACCAAAATGGCCAAAATAGTAGAAAATAAAACTAACAGTGTAAGTTGCTGGTTTGCCAGAACTAGGGGTTTTAAAACCCATAGCCTTCTTTATTTCATAAGTATGATTATTATGGCAACAGCCGGAGACTTGAGCAGTGCTGCAGTCACCTCTTAACAGCTCCTGTGCAGAGCAGAATTAAGACTGTATCACTTGCAAGTGGGGAACACTACTGATGTATTCCTGCTTGTCTTTTGGGCCAGGAAGGCATAAGCTTTTCTGAGCACATTTTAGACCCTGAAGGCTTGATTTAATTGCCAGGCTCTAGATGTCTGGAGCCATATGAAATTCTCTGTTGTGCAGAGCTGTAAGATACAACAGCAGCTACCAGGTATTTGGCTGTTCTGGAGCAGCTGATGGAGCCAGCAGCTCACCCTGTGGCATCTCAGGCTTGGGCAGTGGAATCCCATCTATTCCGCCATTCCCTTCAGGTAGTCAGATGAAATCAGCCTTAGCAGTTTATGGAGATTTAGTTCATGCTGATGATACCAAGCAGAACATATTCCAGCCAGCAAAGTTAATAAATACATTAATTAATTAAATATCATATATGTACAATTTTACATAAGGTCTAGGTTTCTCCCATATGAAATTCATTATGCAAGCTCCAAACCAATTGTATGAAGCCCCTGAACTTGTGTTTAGCTAAGAGATGTCCACCAGTCAGGCACCAAGCACCATCTAAAGAATGGAAGTGTTGGGAGTGCTACTATTTCCTATGCTAATTTGCTCCAGTAATTAATCATTCTCACTTAGAGAAAGGAAGGCAGGCAGGCAGGCAGAGAAAGAAAGCAAGCTCATTTTAATCTTGTTTTCCTATTATCTAAAATAAGGTTATGCCTCTAGCTTGTCTGGTGAAGCTGTTGAAAATTACTTCAATTATCCTTGCTTATCTCAGAGTAATCCCTAAAATACCAGATAAATGGAGCTGCAAGATAGTGCTGTTGGCATTAAGCCTGTAAAACGAATGCTCTTTTTCCCCCATCCATGGTAGAATCTTTCCTTCTTTCCTATTTACTGCTAAGTCAGCAGTGTTTCGTTTCGTTCATTCACCTTGATATAGAAGGAGATGTGCTGGCAACAGAGAAAAACTGTCATTAGAAAGGAAGGCAGAAGTGACAGGGATATTGTATGTTCATTAAAATTTATAGGTTTACATCTCAGATGGTCTGATTTACCATCTTCTAAGAATTCTACTGTACAGAAATATTTCATTTGCAGCCTAGGGCTGTGTGAGATTTCAAAACTGTTATGTGTAAAAATGTCCTGGATTAATGCCATGTTAAAAGAAAAAAAGAAACCCAGCAGTAAAAACCCACCTTAATAAGATGTTGGTTGGAATTCAGGTGTGAACCTCAGAATATCTGTATTGATGTTATTTCTCTCTTGCTTCCAGCTCATCCAGAAGATATATTTTTTTCTAGCAAAGATTTTCTCTGAACCCCCCATTTTAACCAAGACGGAAACTTCTCATTTCTTTCAACTGTGTTGTGCGGAGCCTGTTCAAGGGCTCAAGATTTTAATCTCATCACACTTCATTGAGGTTGGCAAATAACGTCATCTCAGGTCAGCTAACATCAGACTGGGGACATGGAGAGGCTGGAGGGTCACTCCTCCCATTTATGGGAAGTCTGGGCAGGAACATGAGCCCACATGGGTTCATGCACCCCACACACGGATCTGATGCAATCACTGCCTTCTCCTGCAGTTCCTCCAGCCAGCCCCTCATGGGGGAAAATGCGCATACTGCAGGTTCTACTGTATTTTTCTTTATTAAAATACTCAAAGTTACTATCTGCTTGTTTAGCAAAGGATGGTTTGCTAAATCCAGGGTCTCCTTTTGCACATTATAATTCATAGCTTATGTCCATGCATAATTAAGTGCTTGCAATTTGGATTTGTGCATCCACTATACTGGATTTTACCTACCCCTTATCCTCAGCTGAGCATGTTGTACTAAACCTTCCTTGAATGAAAGCTCTCCTTTCTTCCCCAGGCACCCTGATCTCTGCTCTGAGGCCCTGAGTGGCATAGGTGGAAACAAAATATTCTCAAAGAAGACAGAGGGGAAACAAAAGTCCCTGCTAAAGCCCTGGCACAGGCAGAATAAGCGGCTTCAGGGCTGTGTGTGGCAAGAGGGAGGGATGGCACTTCTGGAGCTTTTCCATCAGTATCTTGCAGGGTATTACCTTCCTGCATAGTTAAGCCTCTGCACAAAAGAGTTAATCACAAACTCATCATCCTGAAAAAGATCAACACAATTGACTCTTGCTTATACATTGCCGGGGTTGTGCTAACATACATTTCCAGGCTGGGCTCCCCAGGGTTGCATCCAGCTGTGTTAATCTGCTTCTATCTAATGCCACCAGAAGCAAGTTAATCTTTTCTGTCAGTCTTGCTTTTAAAGGCAATGTGAAAGAAAAGCAAGAGAAGCTCTGAGACAAGAGCTAAACAGCTTTTAAAGGATGTAAAAGGAACCTGGCTTATACTATTGCTAATTTGAATTGCCCAAAAGCTCAGCTCACAGTACTCAAGGTAAAGGAGACAGAAGGCAGCATGGCCATGGGAGGCTGTGAGGTCCTGGGGACACACAAAGCAGAAAGGCAGCAATTGAGACTGCAGAAAGAAATAATGTAAATATTTTGGCTGCCACAGTAAAGATGATTTAGTAGAAGTTAAGGGTAACAAAAGGATTGGGGGTGGCTCAGGTGGCTGTGGGATATTTTAATAGACCCTCAGAAGAAGCAAGACAGGATGTATTTGACATAAAAGTCCCACATACTTGAAGTAACCATGCATGTGTGGAAAAACTTATTTAGATCCTCCTGTTTCTATGTAGAAACAAAGCACGGTTTCCCCTTTTACAATAAGGGAAGAAAGAAGATGGGAACTGTCAGACTAGGTGGGGCAGGCGGGGATGGGGCAAGATGCCACTGAAGCTTCCCTTCCAGAGAGAGCTGGTTCAGGGCTCCTATGGCCCTGATCTGGTGTCACAATTTTCCACAGGTTGTTGTGATCCCCATAAACACTTCAAAGAAAATTAAAAAATCAATCCCACAAAAGATAATACCCCACAGGCAAGCTGCAGCCACAGCCGTTTCAAAGCTGTGGCTCAGTCTGTACACTCTCTGTCCCAATGCACAGTGATTATTTCACAAATCATTCCAAAATGGAGTTTACAACAAAAGGAATTCTTTTCAAAAATATTAGTGCAAAAAGCTTTTGCATTTTTTTTTGTTTCTATTTAAAATCTATTTCCGTATATTCCTCTACCCTCTGGTTTACTCTGTTTACATCAGGAATGGCTGCATGAAGCTGAAAACTATTTCTTTGAAAAAGACCCAATGAGTGGTCCATGCACTGCTTAAATCTGACATAATGATACAAAATAGAAGTCAACATGTTCAGAGAATAGAGAGATTTTCATCCTTTTTTCTCCCAGTTGCAGACTGAATAAGGCAAGGATCCCTTAAAACGTACATGAAAGATCATTTTAAGAAACACCTGTTACTCAGGAAAAAGTAGATGCATTCAAGGCCAGGCTGGATGTGGTTCTGGCCAACCTGATCTAGTTGAAGATGTCTCTGCTTATTGCAGGGGGTTGGACTAGATGACTTTGAAGGTCTCTTCCAACCCAAACCATTCTATGATCCTATGGTTCTATGATTTCAAATTAATCCATGTCAGTCCTGACTTTTTTGGTGATTCTGTGCATTCAGAAAAATCCCACTGGAAGCATTTTCATGGTGACAGCATTTCTTTCCCTTCCTCACAAGTTCTCAAGGGCACTGTAGGATCTTGTATGACTGTGCTTGGTCCTAACACCATGCCATCTGAGGCTGTTCTCTGAAGAGCACTGTTAAAAAGTCATGCACTGAGCTGAATACAAGAGCTGGTCCTGTTCCTCCATGCAGGGCTGGGCTCTGCCTCCCATGTAGCAGCTGCGGCTGAAGGCATGTGGGGCTGCAGCTTAACCCACACACATGTGAGCATGATGCAGGCAGGAGAACAAGAAGTGTTGGCTTCCTCATGGATTTTGGAGTTTGACTGGGGAAGGACTGGAGGAAACAAAGTATGTAGACATGAATTAAGACAGAGTGCAATGAGTAGCATAATTTTGATAGGAAGATTCTGAGATAGGAAAATATTTCTAAGAAGCATGTTTGGCAAGAGCCTGCAAGCTAAATCCTATCGTAAACAGAGGGAAAGAGTGACAAAGGCAAGTTAGTTAGATAGCAAAGAATAGCTTTAAGGCTTTTAAGAAATATAAACAAATGAGAAACAAGAAGTACTTGGAGACATACTGAAAACAAGCCAAAGGAAGGTAAAAACTATTTTATATTTAGGATACTAAAAAGAAATACTGAACATTGAAATTTAGTGTTTATCTCATTTAGTTGAAACCAGATCTTCAAAAAATATTTGCAGTTGACCAAGGAGGGAAAAGAAAATGCATTCAGGTATAATAAGGAAAAAGGGAAGACAGTTGATGACTGAGAAATGGGAGAAAGAAAGGAAATTTATTAAATCATTCATTTTACTTCCTTATGTACTTACAGAACTGGAGAGCTACTAAAGACATTGGTTGACATTGGCAAACAGTGGTAGAGAAAGCATGTGGAAAGATGGAGAATAAAAAGTCTAAGGTTCCTCAGACAAGACTGCCTACCCAGATGCATATTTTTTATTAATTAAAGGCTTCATTTCATCAGCAATTCTTTCTTCAGTGTAAGCTGTCAGAATCCCTGGCCTGAACCTGCTTTGCTGTCTCTGCTGTCCCCTTGAGATGGAACAGCTCACTTAAGGGTATTTTAAGACCTCTTGACTCAGGGAATGAGAGATTGAGAGCAATGATCTCTAAAATAGGTAGTGGAACAAGAGAGGTTAATAGGTGAATGGCTGTTCTTTGCTTCTTCCAGTACAAAAATCAAAGGCCATGAAATTAAACTACTGGATACTACCTCCAAAGAAAACAAAAACAGGCACTTCACTTACTGCATAGCGGATAGCTATGCTATGGCCCGTGGCATTGTAGGGCTGCAAATATTTCCATTAATTGCAAAAAAAAAAAAAAAAAAAAAAATCAGGAATCAGGAACATAAATGAAAGAAAAATCCACTATGAATTATTAAATATAAAAGCATTAACTTTGACTTAACCCTGAGTCACAAGTCACAGGAGGCTGGAGGAGCATTCCTGGGAAGCATTCCTGCATGCTTGCCCTGTCCTTGTAGCCTTCCTTGGATAACATCTGCTGTGTCTGCTCTGTTGCTGGGGGCAGGACACTAGACCAAATGAACCTGTGCTCTGGTCCCCTACAGATGCTCTCCTATTAAGTTCGCGTGCTGCACTGTGAGCCAGCAGGGGAATTGATCCGGGTAAAAAATAAGCCAACAAGTTTTGGGTTTTTTTGTTTTTTAACCCTGATCAGTACCCTGACCTGGTTCACTGAGCAGCCAAATAAACATTTGGATGGATTCTGCTAAGCCAGTGATGGAAAGAAGCATGAGCAGACAGGCTTTGGAGATGGAATAGAGGAGCAGGGGAAACAGAAGGGTTGATTAAGCCATTTTTGTCACCAAAATAAATCCTCGTGAACCCAAAAAATACTGATGGAAAGCTGGCATGAGTCAGAACCTGAATCATTTCTGTGTGGATGTCGAATGGTCAATAAAGACTGCATAAAGCAGCATGTATCCCTTGAACAGAAAGGAGTGGAAAGGCTAGGACTAGCTCAGATAAAAAGGACTGGAAGGCCTAGGACTAGCCCAGATAAGAAGCCCAGCCCTCCCTCCTGCTCCCCTCAGCAGAAGCACCATGTTGACATCTGTGCCTTTCTGAGAGCTGTGGGCTGGGAAAGGCAGAGTTTCATTTCTGAACACTGCATTCTTGAAGAAGATGGAGCAAAAGCCATTGTAACCAGTTTTACAGATCTAAATTTCTTTTTTCCTTTCTATGTAGGGCAATAAGAATAATTTTGATCCTTCGCTTAAATAATGTGCTATTTCTGTTTATATCATAACACATGCACTAATGCATCCAGGCCAAGAAATGAAAGAAACAGTGAAGTAGAGATGGCCATAGGTTTGAAGCTAAATCTCAAGATATTTTTTCCTTTCTCCCTTCAATGAGATTTCATGGGAACACTAAAACCAGAAACAGCTCCACACTCTAAATTTCACAGATGTAGCTTACCTTAACATGGGTTCAATCCAGGAAGGCAGTTTCACAAATTTCCTTCTTTTCCAGAGTTCTTCAGGGATAAACCTTATGCTTCAGGTATTAAGACCTGGAAGCTCAGAAGTTTTTGGCAGCCTTTGTACCAAAGTCTTAAAGGTAATCTGCAGGCTAAGAAAAATCTGTCTCTCACTGACAGCTTTCATAGTAACACTAGTCATCATCCCTCCAGCTGCTGTTAAATTTCCTTTGCTTGTCTTCACATAGCAGTTTAGCTTTATTCCTCACATTACCATTGCAATAGTTTCCTGACGATTCTGATGACAGTACATCCCTGTGCTGTTCCTTCTGCTTAGGTGATGTTTTCAGATCTGCCTTTGAGCCCTGCAACCCAGCAAATTTGGGTGGCTGGATAGATTTTCTAGACAGCCCAATGAGCCTAGTTTCTAAATGTGGGTATATAACTGTTCAGAAAAATGTGTTATTATCCTCTTTTCTAATGGTGAAGGTTGTTTAGGTTCCAAACTGTGCCAGACTGTTTTCTACCTGTATAGATCAAGAAGTTTGCTCATTATTCAAGTCTCCTGTACAGATTGCTGAAAAATGAAGAGTGACTCTAGATACTTCCAGGTAAGGTTGTGTAGGATATACTCCAATTGCTTTACAACACTTGAAGCAGCCAAACATTTATTAGCCGTAGGTATGATCCTTTACTTAGCTCTGCTGAACATAAGGTAAACATAGAGGGAGAAATTGGATGGTGTGGAGAGCATCGGGCAAGGATCCAGAAGGTCTGTAATGGGTTTCTCGCTCTGCCATAGATGAACTGTGGGACCCTGTTCAAGATGATTAATCTTTCCTCATTTCTGTGTAATTGAACAATAAAGTTCTTACAATAGGAATTAGCTCTCCCTATATGTGTATATACTGCATCTCACATGACTTTGTGCCTTCAGGTGTGAAAGTATTAATTCAGGCAATTAATTCAGGTAATTGCTAATGTTGATGCTGTTAGTAACAACAATCTAGTTGTAAGATTCAATGACTAACTGAAAATTAAAAGTGTAGTAGTTTAGAGAGAAACAAGTATTTGAAGAAAAAAAAAAAAGAGAGAGGAAAGAGAGAAAATAATTTAGAAAGAAAATTTGTCCTAGAAAAATCTCTTAGTTCAAACACTAACCTTGTCTGTTCCTTGGTGTGCCACAGCTTTAGCCACTGACCTATGGTTATGATCTCTTCCTCTTCATGTCCCTCAGCAGTCTGTCATTAAAATGGGGTTCTTGGTACTTATGAGGAGAACTGAGAGTACTCTTGGAGATCCTGAGAGATGAAAGGAAGCCAAAGCCCCTGCCTGCTCAGGAAATGCAGACTGGAAAACCACATGATACCTTGACTTTCATGAAACTTTGTGTAATTTTATAAATGTCCTAAATTGTGAGTATTTGTCCTAAATGTCTGTGTATTTCTTGTAATGTCCTAATTTTTTGCAAAGGTTTTGATGTAAGCCGGCTATAATGTGAACAATACCTAGGTCCAAGGTCTGGAGCATTAGTTTCCGTCTAGGGATGATTTTTTCCAAGTGAGTTCCTAGTGCAGTGGGTTCCTCTTGTAGACTTGCTGGCAGACATATGTGAAACCTCATGTGAAACCTCATTTGCTCCTGTTAGCAGCAATCATTTCAACGTTTGTAGCAGAATATCTAGGGAGAATATGGTGTTGCTTGTTCCCTGCTTTGAACCACGAATTCTTACGGAACAAGTACTGAAGCCAGAGCACGCACTTCAGGATTCTCTCACTTCCGATTTTCTTGAGAAAAATGATTTTAAAATTATATCCTCAGATCAGTCTGCAGAACAGAGACAAGACTTGCCACTGCATAAAGCAGAGTGCCATAAAGCAGTGTCAATGTACCTGCTACATGCAACCAAGTTATCGCAACTAACACATAGACAAGCTGAGCAATTCAAAGTATATCATCATGAAAAAATCAAAACTATAAAATATTTGAAGAACACAGTATTCTTTCAGGTGAAACACTTTTCAGACTTAGCTGATGGCTAAATACGTCCATGGTTTATATGACTTCCCTAATGAGATTATTGTGAGTGATTTTTTTTTTCTTCACCTTAAGCTCTCTCCGGAGTTCGCTGTTTGCGGTTTAAGAAATCTGTATAATTAAACTGTTATCAACAGGGGAGAAAGGTGCATAATACCTATTTCAACGGCGTTAAGAAGCACAAGCTTCTACCATGAAGCCAAATTCAATCTCTGCAGAGAGGCACCTTTACCAAATTCAGCGGAAACCTCCATCAAGATTGACTTGTAATTAGAAAGTAGGTCTGGAAGGGACCCTGGGAGATCCTGTAGTTCATAACCGTCCTCCAGGCAGACCCAGCCAGTCCTGAATCACTTGCAGGGAATGTTTGTGTAACCCCTTCCTACAATCCCCCAGTAAATGAGATTCCATGACTTCCCAGGAGAACCTGCCCAGGGCTTTACCATCACTACTATTGAAAACATTTTTTCCAGTGTCTAACCTAAACTTATGTTTCTTGATTTTAGTCCACAACTTTGTCCCCAGAAGGCATGGAGAAAGGAATCCCTCCCTTTTCACAGGTATCTTCTATGTTGCAAAGTATCAGTGTTACTGAAAATTTCTCTTGTCTGGAAGAAGGCCTGCCTGAGTTTCCATGATTTACTGTGTTATCATGTGTTTGGTGAGCTGTGGTGTCTAAGCATGTTGGCATGCTTAACTCATCCACCAGAGAAATGAAACACGTTGGCCTCACCCAGCCATGAAGGTGAAGCTGATGCACAGAAGCTTGGCTGTAGACTGTGGATTGTGTATTATCTGTATCCTCAGCCTCTAGATCAGAAAAAAGAAATTATTTGGCTGGATTTTCCACAAAACTGCTCAACCTTGGTTTCACTGGATCACTGCAATGGAAACTTTTAATGAACAAATAGTTTAACAATGTACTAATCAGAATGTAGAATCTTGTAAAGCAATGTTAACGAAACTGCTGTAACTGCTGCTTGATTTATGTAGGCATTTGTAAGTCCATGTGTATCAAAGCAAATCCACGGATACTGGTCTCTGCACTTAAGTAATTCCCTTCATCTCCTGCTTTTTCTTTAAATGTTCTTGAAATGTTCATATCAGGTAAAGAAGAAAAGAGAAAAATGCACTTTTGTTTTACTAGCTTGGCCTTGAATCTCTGATAGCATGACAGTGAATCATACTAATGTAGGCTACATGCTTTTATGATTAATGCTTCAGTAAAATATTTTCTGTTGGCATTACAAACATCCTAGGAAGTTTACTGCCCGTAATGTAACCTCTAATTTTTTTTTTTTGTCTTGATATAAATTAGTTTATGTTATTGTTCTATAATATGTGGCAGTTTTATTAATGTAAATTATAAAAGCTGCAATCTGTACGTTTCTCTATAACTTTGGAGAGAAAACAAATGAACAAACAAAAAAATCCCCATTGGAACAAAGCTTCGTAAGTTGTAGATTTATTATTCTGATCTGGAGCTTTTATCACTTTCCTCTCATTCTTGGTAATTCTTCCTCGCACAGAAAGCAGTCATGTTAAATGTTGCAACTGGGAGCATGCTGGAGTTAGTGAGAGAGAAATACCACATGCACTGCTGATTGAAGAAAAGTGTCAACAGCAAACTTACTACACAGAGAACTACTGCACTGTTATTTTAATGATAACGTCAATTTTATCCAGGCTAAACTACAAAGCTTTTAGGATTCACCACAAATACATTTGAGATTGAAGCATTCTGAAAATATACTGATAATAGGGAAATTATTTGATTTATATATTTACATCTGTAGAGAGCATAATCACTTAAGGATAAAAATAAGTCACATTTGAACAATTACTCTATTTGGTAGATAACACGTTTTGAGATAAATAGGCTTTATTTCCTCCCCGTCCCCTTTTTTTACATAGATTGTTTAAGAAATTTGTTTAAAGTGATGCAGACTATTTTCAGTTAAAACAGGGAGTTTCTTAATCCAGTGTCATACACTGCCTACAACACACCTTTCCTCTGCTAACATGGAAGTCAGCATCTACCTATGTCTGTGAGTTCCAGGAGCCGTTGGGGGATACAGGTGGATGAACCCTTATTTCTCACATTTTTAGCACGTACACTGGTGCAATGTAATAACATCTCTACAGATTTCTAAAGCAATAATATTCTGCTATTTAGGAAGCTTTTTGTAAAGGCAGTGTAGAAATAGCTATATTCTACCTACGTGCATGCAGGCTGGATTATCAACCTCTTCTTTAAACCTTTGTCCTTCCTTCCAGGTTCCAGAAAGGCTGTTACATATTAGCATAATCACATAATTAGCATAATCACATCCTTTTTAAACTACCACTCCTTTTTAATTTTCCTTCTTCTGTTTTTAAGGTAGTTAGGATAAAATATATTCTGAGCACAAATACAAGTTGAACTAAAGAATATCTATCTACCATTGCAAAAAATTTATTGGAAATCAAACTTATTTGCTGTTAAACCACGAAGTGGAACTGTAACAACGTGGTTTAGTTTTTAGGGATTAAATTAACCCACTTTTAAATCCCAATTCTTCAAGTAAAATAAAATATACTATTAGATAATTATTTTCTGGTAAAGCTTTTGTGGTTTTGACAATGTCCAATGTGTGGTAAGCACAGAAACACCTAATATATCTGCTAAATAATGTATCTTTTTTTTTTTTTTACTTTTTTTTTTCAGTATGGTACTTTTTAAGGTGGGTTTAAGGAGGATTTAACTGGTGCCTGAATCCCGTGATACCATTTCATGTAAGGTAGGTCACTGCCTCGTATGAACTCAAGTCTGCAGTGGATTCCTCTTGCATTTTCTAAAAGTTCTGTGTCTTTATGTAGCGGGAGTTTCCTGATCCTTAATTATGTCCTGAGGAGATGAAAGAAGCAGAGCCACCCCTAACCTTCTAAAATTTAGTGGGAAAACGTATGCTTACTCACTGTTTGCTGTTTTTTGCTGGGTTTTTGGCAATGTGTACACGATACCAGTGTAGATGTATAGAACTACAGATCAGTTTTAAATGTTTTGTTGACTCACTGTACCTTCAACACTAAGGTTGTTGTGTCATGATCATTTTAGGTCACTATTAACTCAGCCATGCTACCCCCTGGCTCCTTCCCTCTCCTGCACAATATCTACGGGAAGCTGACCCAGGTTAACGTTAAACTGGCAAATAAAGAATGAGTTTTTAACAGTGATTGTTCCTCTGATCTTCCTCCTGTGGCTAAATCAATGTTTGTGCTGGGGCATGGAGGGAGCAACATAGGAAGCTACAGTAAGGCAGGGGCGCACATCTGGCCGGCAGTGCCAGCTTTCATGGGTTTACACTGCCTGTGCTTTTATAGTGCCCGAAGAGAATTTTAAGAGGATGGTTTCTCAGCTGGAGCTGAGAACAGCCTGATTGTTCTGTAGAACAACCTTGAGCACTGCATAAGTGCATCACACCTCCTGATGTCAGGACCTTTTACACAGATCGCAAAGCAGCAGTTGAAAGGCATAGACTTAATCACCTGAGTTAGGAAAAGATTCCCAAGGTAACTCTTGCCTAAGGTAACAGGGTTTGTGCTCTATTTATTAAGTAAAAGAAGTAGGGTCTGTAGAAAACATTCCTAGCATAAGAACATAAAAACACATTATAAAGTTCAGCACCTTATTTTTATGATTCCCATAAAGTCCATGAGATAACGTTTGCCTACTAAATTAATTTTCATCAGGCTTCATTGCACAGTCTGTTCTCCTGATGTTTTCTAGGGGCAGCTGCTTAAAATTCATTATTTGAATCATTAAATGCTTGATTTATGGTGCATGCTTCCGGAGCCTTAGCGCTTTTCCAACTCATATTGCAGTGTATCCTATCCTAATCACATTACTGTTTAAATACATTTGGATGGCGGGGGATTAAAGTGAACCAGCCTGTTCATTTTCTTACAAAGGAGCAAGTTTATTTATCTGACAGTTGCTCCAACAGGCACAGAGCATAACTCAGAACAGCCTTGTTAGCAAGTTGGAGGCAGACGTATTGCTTCATTGGTGTTTGAATATCATTAGCTGGTGCAGTCTTGCTCCTAAAATATATTCCCTTTGGATAAGATCCTTATCTGCACTGGAAAGAGTTGATTGCTTGGATGGTGGAATAAATTTAACTTTTTTTGTTTCTTTCTTGAAACAAACCAGAAAGAACTAGAGACCTCCAAGCTAGGAAGATGTGAAGTACAGGGCCGGAGGGCATGCTATTTGTAAGATTTTTCTCTAACATCCAGCTCTTGCTCAGAGTAACCTCTCACATTGTTTAAAAAATAGAGAGGAATTGTATGTTCTTTTTCAGTTGGAAAGAAAGATATGCAAAGCTTTGATATCAGCAAAGACCCAAACCAGTCTCACTGATCTATTAAAAGGACATTTTCATCATACATAAAATTATTGCTAAACTGCACATTAGAAAGCAAAGAGCATATGAATATAGTATTTTAAAATGTCATGCTGTCATGATAGACTGGATCCAGACCTATTGGAGACAGCCCCATTGCAGCTGAGGATACCTGATGTTTCCATTCATATCTTAGATTGGGGTGGAAAAAGCTTTTCTGACTCCTGACCAACTCCAAGCAATAAATCATCTGGTTTTGTCAGATTTGTTTCTTAGAGTGTTACATTTCCAACAGTCTTCTTAAAAGCAGGAGAAAAGTGAAAGAGGGACCATGAGCACCACTGTTCACATGTAAATAACCACTTCTCAGCCCAAGTGTGTTTGTGATATTTTGTACTCAGTTCTGTGAATATTTCAACACTGCAGCATTGCTGGTGAGAATACTGGTGCAAGGTCTATTTAAAACTGGAACGCTAAGAAACTTGCCGAAAGCAACTATCAAATTGTTCACAGATGGAAGCTGGTGGTGTTCTTGCAAGTCTCTTCTCATTGTTTTCTGTTTTCAGAAAACAGAATTTAATACAGTCGTGCAACTTTGAAGAGAACGCACTAAGAGTAGAACAAATCATGCTGGCTCCCTCCCCTCTGAAGAAACAAACACTGCTTCTTTAGCCAGCTGAAAGATTCCAATACTCTGTTTGTGTTTGACATTGATCATTTATTTCAATTTACAAGAACAAGGGAATTATGGGTGCTGACAAGAAAACTGTGGGAATTATGCTGGAGTGTTTGGACATTATGAGTCAGGGTTACTGCCCCATCACTTTGCCAGATGTTACCAGCCCTTATGGCTAGAGCAGCAGCAGTTAACTCTGTGCTTCAGCTCAGCTGCTGTGTTTCATAGCCTGGTGTGTTAACCTCCCTTTTGGTTTCTTTCTTTTCCATTGATTTATAAGGATTCAGTTGCATCCCATTTACAGGATGAATTGGATTTAGTTTCATCCAAAAGGAGTTCAGGTCATCCAGACTACACCACAGTGTGAAACAAAGCACAGACAATAGGAAGTATTGGGAGATTTGCTTTAAAGGCACCTATAACCCTGAGTACAACCATGGTGGAGACATAGTCCCAGCAGGTAACAATAAATAATATGCAGCAAGAGTGGAGACAAGTGGGTGAAGTACATGAGCTCCCAGAAGTAACGTAACAGAACTGGATTTCTTTTCTTACACAACAGAAGAATGAACATTAAATCAAAAGTCTGCTTTAAGGCCTTTTCTGCAAGATAATATTTTCAGTTTCCAATAATCTTAATCATAGAATTATAGAACAGTTCAGGCTGGAAAGAGCCTCAAAAGATCATGTGGTCCACATCTTGTGGGAAAGGGAGTTTAGATGAGATTATCTAGCAGCCTGTAAAATTGCATGTTGAAAACCTCCAGTGATGGGGACTCCACCATGTCCCCAGGAAGGTTGTGCTACTGAGTGATTGTTCTCACCATAAAAATTACTTTCTTATACTGAGGTGAAACTGCTGCTGCAATGTGTACCTGTTGCCCCTTATCCCCTCCATGTGGCTCCTTTAAGAACTGGAGTATTGTGATGAGGTTTCCTTGAGTTTTCTCTTCTCCAGAGAGATAAGACCTTAAAATCTTCCCTCACAGGGCAGGTTTTCCAGCCCTCTCATCATCTTCATAACCCTCCTTTGGACCCTTCCAGTTTGCTCACATCTTCCTTGAATTGTGGTGGCCAGAACAGGACACAGTACTCCAGGGGTGTCCACCTCACCAACCAGTTTAGTGTCCTCAGCAAACTTGGTGAGTCTGCTTTTGTCATTCAGGTCATTTATGAAGATGTTCCCTGGGGGACCCCACTTGCATCAGGCTGCCAGCCTAAATAAAGGCCACTGATCACCATCCTCTGAGTGCGGTTGATGATCCAACTTCCTACCCATTTCACAGACCACCCATCCTGTCTTATATCCTGACATCTCATCTAGGAGAAGGCTGTGGGAAACAGTGTTGAACACTTTTCTGAAGTCCAGATAAACAACTGCTCTCCCCATATGGACAGAAATCATTACTTTGTTGTTCAAGGTGACCAGGTTGGTTTGGCATGATTTGCATTTGGTAAATCCACACTGGCTTTTCCCAGTCACTTTCTTCATCTTTCTTGTAAGAGTTTCTAGGAGGATTTATTCTATTACTGTCTGAAGTCTCACTGAAGCAAGACTAATGGGCCTCTAGTTTCCTGGATCCTTTTTTAGGCTTTTATTATAATTATGGAACAAATTTGAAAAACACAAATGAAAGATAGTGGATCCAATATGAAATTACTCCCTGCTTCCAGTCACAGTTGAGGAAAGGAAACCAGCTTCTCTCTCACCTCCAAACTAATTTTTGTCTTCCAGCACCCTATACTGCCTCGTAAGCATACGCAGTGTGTGGATACCTTATAAACCTTGGTCTTCTCTATCGGGAAAGCTGTGCAGAGATAAGATTATGATTTTACTCTTTTTTCTCTCCAGTGTCTGAAACACTGGGGCTCCTCACAGAGCAAGAGCTTTGCTCCTGGCAAGTTGTTCTTGCAAAGCCAAACTCTTGCAGGGCATCTATTGGGATCTTCTCAACAGAGATGAGTAAATCAAGCTTTTCAGCCATTGGCCTGATCTCATAATATGTGTTTAAATTTTTAATTTCTGCCTTCCTGCCAGTTCTTCTGCCAAATGTCCAGATGTAGTATCCTGCTTTGTCTAATGGCTTGTTTCAAATAAAAGGATTTACAAGGAAAAGGGAGGGTACAAAGCACTCCTTACCCAGGATGCCTAATTAAATCCCTCAGAAATGCCATCAGAGTTATACTACCCCATCTGTTGAATGCTGTTTGTCACCTGTAATTTTCAGTTTGATTTGGGATGTAAGCAACCAACACTGAAATACATGCGGAAAAACAGAAAGATGGCAGTAATTAGCAGGACATGAAGATGAGCATGGGCCAGGCCAGACCAGAGAAGTCAGGTCTTAATGCTTTGGCCAAACCATTCTGCTATCCTCATAAAACAAACAAGCAAAAAAACCAAAACTAGCTTTTAGCTGGATGCATTTAAAGGAAGATGTCTGCTTCCAAATGGGACTCCATTTAATACTTTAAAGTCATCCTTGTCCTTCTATTTAAGCGTTTGCCATGAAGGAAGAGTGGGAATCTGCTGCATGCTACCATCTGGCTTTCCTTAGAAATATGGCACTATAAAAGATGGGCTTTACTATAGGGTTAGAAAGAAAGCTGTGACTACTTCTTTTATTCAATGGAAATTTATAGCAATATGTTATATTTTACTTTTGCCTGCTTGTCACAGCATGCAAGCTGTGCATGAGAGATCATGTCTACTTCACAGAGGCCAGCTTCAGTGAGCAAATTTTGGTCTACTTGATAGAAACCCCCCTCTGCTTTCAAAAAATTTGAGCTTTTTGGAATATATTTGGATAGTGTCGTGGTTGCTACATTCTTCTGCCCTTTCTGCTGAAACTTCCAGGTTTCTGTACTGTGAGGTTTGTATTATTTTTAGGATGCCAAGTAGAAGATTTTGCAATTTCAGTTTTGAGTCCCTTGTCATTTCCTCAAAAATTCACACAAAATTTTCCCAGCATTCACCTTTCTGAAGCCATGGTGAGAAGTTCCTTTTTCTTTCCCCTTTCTTCTTTTCATTCTTTAAATAAATGAATAAATAAAGCCAAATCATTCTCCAGATGTTTTGTGATCTCATTCCTTATTAAGTTCGGAAAGATCTTGCCTACCAAAAAGATTAGGTTCACTCATCTATGGCTTCCTGGCTCCTCCTTAGTTCCTTTCTTACAATAATTCCAGGAATGCACAAATACCTATTTTGGCATCAAATATGGATTCCATGAGCTCAAACGCTCAAAGATATCTACTTACCAAACATTTTATTATATCCTATTCTGAAACAGAGAACCTAATTTCCAGTCAAAATAGCCATATGAATTAGGGAGCCAGTTTATTAGTGATTAACTAAATAATTCCCCTGACGTGTGATCTGAAGTGATCAGTGATCTTCTGCTGATTTCCTGGAGAAGGTGACTGTCATTGTCAGCATTTTGAACTAATTTCACAGTGGATACCAAAACCAGTGGCATTTTCTTTTTTTCATGTAGCTCAGATCCACAGCTGGGAAAATCAACTCACACTGAGAAATACAGCTCCAGCTGCATATTGTAAATGTGGTCTGCAGGATGAGGTCCTCTGTGCCTCTCAAAGGACTCAAGGCTAAGAAGTGGTTTCATGGCCTTTTACAGGCTACCTGCTGGGAGGTGAATCTCATTCTTATAAATCATAATAGTAACAACAACAACAAAAGCAATAATAAAGGCTTTGAGTTTTGTCAGTGTCATATGCTTCTGCTATTCCAAATATATCTCAGAAGGGCTGCTTTTCAACTGTTCCCTCTGGTCCTTTTCATGCAATGTTATCCTTTCTGCTTTTCTTGTCAGAACTTGAGAGTTTACTGAAACTTTGTAGGCTGGCTGTGTTTGGGGTTTCTGCTCTGGAAATACCCAGTTGCTCAGAACTCCAAAGATATCTTTATGCCTTTTTTATGTTACAGTCACAGAGAGGAGCAGCCAGAGTTTCCAAACCCACTGCAGACCTGATAGGGGAGTCCCAATGAAAAGTACAATTGAGTGTGTGTTTTAGCCCTAACTTTAGATCCACATCTGTGCATTTGGTCCTGGGTGCAAGTTTCAGGTCCAGTTCACAAGCTAAACTGAGAAATCCAGACTTTCAAGGACTTTACAATAAAACCACCAAGTTCCTTCTTTCAGTGAAAATTCATTTCTGGCTTGCACAGAGTGCTTTGCTGAATTAAGGGCCCTTCTTCTTCTTCTCCCTTCAGCTTCTTTTAGAAGCTGCTGCCATCATTTTTCAACAGTTTTCTCTAGAGTGCAGTGTAGCAAACATGGCATAGCAGAAACAAACCTGGTGTTATTACTACTACCTCCAGCATCAGCAGAGGGAAGGGATGCAGCTCAAAACATTTCGTTAAGGATATGCCCATCAAGATAGGTTTGCCACCTCTTAGCTCTGGGCAAGGAAATACTGTACTGTTTTGTCTTGCCAGAATCAGGATCGATTTTCTAAGCATTTCAAGCAAAACCGGTTGCTGAGGTTGATTCTGGCAAAATGACAAAGTTCATAAACCTGTCAACTCTCCCCACGTCAGAGGTGGGACTGTGTGCCAGCTCTGCTGGCACGGTGCCCTCTCTCCTCTCCCGTCTTCCCTTTGGCAGGTTTGCTGTGCGATCTCTAACTTACCAAAGCACCCGCCAGGAAATGTGCTCATTCCCGCGTCTGGATCGTTGCGGCACTGACTTGTGATGCTGGCATCTGCCTTCTGCAGTGAAATGCTGCTTTTAGAAACCTCAGCGGAGACGGCAAAATAACCCCAGCTCTTTTTAAAAGTTATATCGTTCTAGCCTCCCCCTTTGCAAACTGTTGACATTGTTGACTCAGTTAAAGAATTTTGCCTCTTTCGGGTCATTCTGAAGGACTTTACTAGGTGCCTGGGTTTCTTTTAGGAAGGAACTAGATACATGTAAACAGAGAGTTAGCAGATCATAACTTAAATAGCACTCCCTCCCGCCTACTAAGCCATTTGCTTTTCTAACTGAAACCGGTGGTTTGTGATTCTTCACATTATTCTTTTAATGTCATGACCTGTGTGTCAAAGTGAGAGGTTGCTTGTGGATTTTCCTTGTCTTTGAAAGCAATACTTTCTCCAGAGACAAAGAAGCTCTTTTACAACACTCTTAGAAACTGCCATGAGGTGGGAGCTACAAATCGGGCAAGCCTGGGCAGTTGCATGCTGACATTTTTCATTCCTCATGTCCCACAAGTATTTCTCTTTCAACAAGGCTTCTGTGTAAGTGAAAAGGAACTTTTTTGTTTCCTTGATTTAGTTATATTATGATTTAAAATTTCTCTTGGCCTCCAATTTCCTTCTGGAAGCTGCCCTGGCCATAAAAAATTTCAAACACCCCTCTTAATTTTTAAAATTACTAATTAGTGTTGGTCATCTATGGACATCAACAAATAAGCTACAAATTTACTTTTATTTCATTTGCATTTGCAAAGCCTTTGTAAGCTGTTTTCCACAATAGGCCACTCATAGCTTTGCACCTCAGAAATGAAGTAGGCAGATTTGGCCCTTGAAAAGAAACCTTTTCCAACTTTTTGTAAACATTAATGACCTATTCATAAAGAAAAGGGCAAAAGTTTTGCACAGACGTATTAAAACATTGAAGAACTGCTAAGGCTGTTGGATAAATAAATGATGGTGATAACTTTCAGCAGACTCTTTGGGAAAGAGAAAAGAGGGCTATAAATGTACCAAATTTAATCTTATGATGAGATTAGGAAGTTTCCATTGACATTTCTGGTGATTTTCATACATAGGTAATATGCAAACAGAAGAACAGCTTTACCACATCAAAAATGTCCATGTATCTCAACCTTCTGTCTCCAACACTGTCAACAGAGGTCATTTGTGGAAGGATGGAGAAGGATGGAGCAGGAATGCAGTGATACCTCCCTGTCATGTACTCCCATTTCCAGTAGCTAGCAACTGAAAGATTGCCTGGGCCACCAGGCAATGTCTTTGCATTTCTTCCAGCTGTGTTTTGACCTTATGTGCACCATAAGACACACACCAATGTCTTTCGGAAGGAAGTCCCAGTTTAACAGCAAGCTGTGAAAAAAAATAGTACCTGCTCATGTTTGGTTTGTATTTATGACCTATTATCATTGGTTAAGGCTCTCTTTCTCAATTCTTCTATTAGGAGTAATAGTGATGAGTCATTCCTTATTTCCTCTTCACCTTTCCTGTTCTACTTATGATTTTACAGTCTTCTGTCTTGTCTCTTGTCCTGGGTTTGGACCACCTTTTTTAGCAATTTTTCTCCAAGATTCAGGAAACCTTATCTATACAGCTGCTCACTGCATTGAAGCTCTTAATTACCTTTGATCTTTTTATTTAAAATCATAGAATCATTTAGGTTGGAAAAGACCCTTAGAGTCATCAAGTCCAACTAGTTTTGCTGCTCTCTGTGTCATTCTGATTCTTCCATATGCTTATATAGAAGAAACAGGCTTCATTCTTTTGCCTTAAAAATATATTGGCTACCAACAATGGAAATATGATGGAAAGAAAACTGACAGGTACTGCTATTTTAGGCCACCAGTCAGAAAAGTGCGATGTGCCGTTGCTTTCTGCTGAGGACAGATGTTAGCTGTGTTACTTATTGCAACACTGGAAGGTACTCGGCTCAGATCTAGACAGGCATTCAGGTTTCCAACTCCTATTTGTGCTTCTAATATCTGATTTAAGGGAAAGCTGAATACTTGGTTAGATGTGGCTATGATACGGACCTCAGAATTAAATGTTCAGCATGTGCTGGTGGGGTTTGAGCTTGCAGGATCAAGGCACAATATCTGAACAGAATTAAATGGCAGTATTAAAGACTTTTAGAGGTGTTATAAAAAAGAGACCCTTGGTGAACTGAGACTATCAGGGACTATGGGATACACTTTTTCTCCTAGATGATACACATGAATGCTAATTCAGGCTAGCTTTGCTTTTTTGTGTAGTAAATTGTCACCTTCCTGGCAAGGAGGTGCTACTGGAAGAATGGATCCTATGGAAGTGTTGGGCAAGCTGTATGAATGCTTCATTGTGTTTAGTGATACCCAACATGGCACTCTGTCATATACAAAAATGGGATATGTAGGAATTATGGCTTTATGCAAAAAAACAAAAAAAAAGGAAAAAAAAATCTGGATTCATTAGTCCATTTTCTTGTAAGAGGGCAGGATTAGTGACTACCTTTTCCTGTAAGACGAAGGGAGCACTAGAGGACACCTGCTTTTCCCAGCAGTTGATTTTGTATTCAGTGTTCCACAAGCAAAACCCTTTCAGTTGCATATGTGTTTAAAATCACCTGGCAGGTACAGTGTCTTGTGCAACCAAGGCATGATTTTCATCTGATCCAGCATTTGTCTTCAGGGGGAACTCGTGTGTGGGCAAAGCCTGTGTGATCAGCCGACCCCTCCGGCAATGTACTTTCTCAGATAGTCATTCTAGATAAAGGTATTGTGTTCATTTGTGTTACAAAAAAGAAAACTAGTCAGAAACAACAAATGTGTCATTTCTTTTCCTCTAGGTCTCAGCTTTCCATTTGGAACCCCTCCTTGCTTCATTCACCAGTTTCTACCAGCATATACTGGATGAGTGTCTCTTTATACAGTGTGCAACTCAGATTTATGAATGCAGTTTGTGTAAATTGGGTTTTAGTTGCATTTCCAGATACGATGATTCAGCTCTAGAGAATGTGCTTTCTCTTTCCCATCATTTGAAATGTCATGTCCCATAAGCAGTCTTCTTAAACGCTTTGCTGGAAACCATGAGGAATAGCAAAGAAGCACTCACTGTTCAAGGTAATATTCAGGGCAATGGGGGATTTCACTATCATCTTCCCTTCCTTTAATTATCCTATATTCCTAGAATTTCAGTAGAATAACTATATGACTAGGGGGCAATAATTAGAGCTAAATTAGAAATGGAATAAGGTACCCAAAGGCACATGAGTTACAGCTGCTATTGCGAAGATCAGAAAAGTGGGTCAAGTGTTCTGCTACCTGAGGTAAGGTTGCACTTGCAAGGTCAGGAGAGCTATGAAGGCTCATTATCAACTGATGAGTTCTGAGACAAATCCCAAGATCACAGTAAATATAACCTTGCTGTGAATGACTCCAGGCAGAAGGATTTCTCCATAAACCATGAAAGCCAAAGATTGAAAACTAATTTCAAATCTTTCCAAATGACTTGCTGCTCTTTGGGAGAAGTAGGGAAGGACAGAACAGAGAAATTGAGGGCAGAATGAAACCCTTATGTGGCATGTTTCAGTGTTGCAACACAGCCTGATCCAACCAATTGTTGGAAGTGCAAATAGCTGCGTGACCTCAGGCCTAAAGCATACAGCTTTGCTGTGAGGAGGCCTGGCAAGCTCTCTGATCTGAACAAAATGAGGTGCTACAGCTTGCTAAAAAAATGTGAATGGAGGCAGAGAATACAAACTGTGAAGTAATACCAACATGTTGTCAGAACTATGTAAAGATTATATGTGGATGGAGGCTGCCATAACATTCACAGCCATAGAGCCGTGCTTTCAGAAACAGCTGAAGTGCAAAGAGTTCACGAGGCGCATTTGCCCAAGCTAGTGAGCACTCTTGTCATCCTCTGTGAGGGGCCTAGGTTATAGTTTACCCCAACCTTGGCAGTGGGCAGCAGCCAGCTGGAAGCATGGAGCATCCCACTGTGTGTCCACAGTGCTGCCCCTGGGATGGCACGGACCTCACCCAGAGGCAGCTGGCATTCTATTGAGCTCCTTACTCCCAGGCATGTGGAGCTGCATGCACTCCAAAGGGTAACACTGGCTTGTACTGGAGCCATGCTTAAGGATTGTACAAGGAGGTTGGGCTTGGGCACCACTCAAAAGATTACAACAAACTGTTAGATATAGGCATAGTTTTCCCTACCTCAATTTGAATTCCTAATCCAAGTGTAAATTAGTTTCCATTTAAAATATAAGGAAGCCATTATAAATAACTCTCCAGTAGTTTTGTCGTCTTCACAAAGTCATATTACAACCTACCACTTTATTATAAATGTGATGGTACTCTGCCCAGACATTCATTTCTTACATTGATCTAAAATTGAACCATGAAGTTTTAAATATACTACAATTTAGCTTTACTTTTAAATAATGTGAACACATATATATATGCATACTGTATACACTGTATGAACTGTGTACATTAAACATTTTAGAAAATAGAAAATTAGAAGTTGTAACATGACTTGTAGAACAGTTTTGCTGTTCTTATTTTATGGAATATATTTAACTCATTTTATATGTATCTTAAGGTTATACCTACTCTAACATCTGAGATTTGGGGAACACTTGGCAACAAACAGTATTTATGATGGCTTTCTCTCTTTTATCTTACTTCCTTTCTTTTTTTTCTGCTTTTTTAATGCATTTTCAAGCACAGGCTCTTTGAAGCAGGCAGAGGAGTCAGGAAACTATATGCTCTACTTAAAACAGACAACAATAATAAAGATTTGACACTTGGGATAGGTATTAGATTTCAGAAAATCTGAAGACCCTGTTAGCAGTGCTAGCTTGCAGATTTTATCTTTGCTACAAAGAGCAAAATAGAACATGTATACATGCATATATATTGTATTTTTTTAAATATATATATTTTAAAATATATATTTCCAAGTATAAAAGCTGTGCTTTGCATGCAAAGAACAGGTACAGTGGAAGTTATTCTTTTAGTAGACCAACACTGGGTACCAGTTAAAGCCATGGAAACTTGCCATGAGCTCTGCAGCCCAGGGCTTGGCTCCTGTTTTCCCATTGTTTGATCCGCTTGTGTCAAGCCTTCTTTCAAGAAAGGCAATGGCAAAATTCCCACTGGCTGTTAAGAAAGTGAAGTTTGGCCCTCAGTGAGTAATAAATGCTCTGTGAAGCCTGGGGGTGGGAGCTTGCTCTGGCTCCTGCAGGGCTGACATGCGCCGGCGAGGTTAGCTTGCACCCCACCCCTGCTCGCCTATTGCAGCTCCGAGATTTATAGGGCTCCATGGAAAAGCCCCCACATCATACTGCATGGTATACTCAGTCACCGGTGAATGTTTAATGACTGTGGATTATGGCTTTGAAGAAAACAGCCTTGCGGCCATTAGATAAATCAAAGAAATTTTTAGCTTTCCTTGTTCTGTTTCTGGTATGTTGTTTACTTATTTGGGCAGCTTCACAAATGCTCTTGGTGGTGACAGTCATCTGCAGAATGTGCAAATGAAGAAATGGACCCCCCCTTCCTGGACAGTGTCCCCCTCTGTCCCTTTCAGGCAGTGGAAATGCTGTAAGAAAGGTCTTCCTCATCCTTCCTTGTCTCTGTGAGCCTGGCACAGTCCTCCTAAAACCTTGTGTCTGGCTTCTTGCTAGACTCAGCGCACTGGAGTGGGGTGGGGAGCTGAAGCACGGGTGTCCAGCTATATAAAGGTCAGCTGTCTCTGGAGAAATAGCCACTTTATGGGGTTTCAGGTAGTTTTTGAGACCCTTTCAGTACCCCACATGTGATGAGTTTGCTCTTCAGACAATGAAGCTCTCCATGCCTGTGTAATGTCTGAGCCTCCATTAAAATCATAAAGTAGGAATTTCTGCTCTTTGTTTCCCAAGATGATTACATATGATCATTAGCAATTGGGATGACTGAGAACCACTTCAGGCCTTCAGGTGAAGGAAATGCCCAGGTCCCTTCACTGCTTTTGTCCCGGGCATGGTCAACTCTCCCTATCCCAGTTCCAGCACCTCCATCTGCAGAGGAAAACAGCTCAACAGGGAAGACCCAGGCAGCAACAGGTAAATGCAAATGGCTGAGCAGGCAGAAATGGGTGGCAGAAGGTGGGGAAGAAAGTGATGTGGGCATGGCAGCACCTCTCAGCTTATCTGGGCTTCCCAGAGCCCACCCAGCCACTGGCAGAACTGTCCTGGCTGTCACACCTGCTCTCCAGGTATCACCCATTGCCAGCTTTGGGCTGAGGAGACCATTTTCTTCCAAAACATGCTCAGGAATTAGGCCATGGTCAGGAATTAAGTCACAGGCAATGACTTAAAACCTCCGGTCAGAGAAGGAAGAAAAGCCCTGTTTCTGTACCCCTTAACTCTCCACTGCAAAGAGGTTTTGTTCCCTTGAATTAATGTCTGCCATTGCTGTAAGACTGTCTTCCAATTTGTTCTCCAACTGATGGCTTATTGCTATTCTTTAAGGCTCCTAATATTTCACTCGTAAGGAAAAAGTCAATGTCTTAATGTTGTACCTGGTAAATTCTGGAATAGCAGATGAGATATACATGGTTTCACTTGAATTCATTTGTAATATTTGAAACTCAATTTAAGTCTATAGGGGAAACAAATGGTCATAGCACAGGCAAATGATGCTACGTCACTGTAGTACATGATACGTTCCACTGGCATTAACATCATCAAGCTTGCAAAGTGAAGAGTAGATAAATCAATCAATACTTGGTTCAAACCTACTGTGGGGACAGTACTGTAGAAAGACTGATGCCTGATGAAGATGCAGTTGAATAAAATCTACTACGGCTTTCAATGCTTCTCACATTTACTTTCATTCTTTTCTTGTGAAGGATGACATGAGAGAAATACTGTTCACACATGAAAGAAAGGAGGACCTGAGCCTTTTGGGCTTGTTCGAAAATCACAGCCTACATAACAAACATTTTGTCAGTGTTCAAGTGAGGGAGACAGGAGTTTGTAGAAACAATTTTTTTGGTACTGCTAAGTGTGAAACAGTTGGTATAAAGGTAGAATAACCACTTTTTGCTAGGTGCATGATTGATCTTGGTCCCTGCTCCTCTGCAACTCATTTGTCTTTTTGGTTGGTACATAGCAGTGAATAATTCATTTTTCTTCTGATTCTTCAGGGATCTGGTGTTTACACAAAAACCAAGCATGCATGTACTGTTTGTGTGAACATCCTCAATGCATTTGCCATAGACTCATATAGCTTATATTGACAACTTTGATTTTTAGCCAGAACAGAAAATCTGGTAATGCTGAATACCCTTTTGGATATAAGTCATCGCAGCTCTCAGCTGATGGTAGAAAAGCTGCAAAAAAGGCACCGATTGGGACCCTGCTAGTATGAGACAGCAAAACAGTGAATCAAACTCAGAATACAGACCACAGGAAAGGCTTTTCCACATGCTGGCAAAGCTATCCCAGCAGAAATCCATTGTCCCATTATTGTGGATCTTGGAAAATCATGTAAGCAAGTTTGGAGGCAGAATAACAACTTTAGTTAGTGTTGTGTAAATCCTTGGCTGTTACACTCAGGCAGAAGTCAGTCTAGATTCCAGCCATCTGGAAATGTGACAGCATAAAGGAAAATATCTTCCAGTTTAACTTGGGGGTCAAGTCTTTTCAGTAACTTAAGGATACAAGGAGGAAACAAGTTTCCCAGTGACAGTTGTCAGACACATTGTAAATGTCACCTGTCAACATTTCTTTAAAGACTACAAGAAAGACTCTAAAAATAAATAGTTTCTCCGCTGTTGAGTCTGTTGGTAGTTTTCTTCTTTTACCTAATGAAAGAAGTTGCTTTCAAGTCTGCACATTTTGAGATAGGGTGTGTTATATAGGTTATACAAGTATTTTCTTTCACCCTACATAGTGGACCTGATCCTACAAATACTTCTATGCTGATTTGGGTACGCAGAATGAACTCCAGATCGAATAATAGTTTTGGGTGTGGAACAAAATTCCCCAAGGAATGGAATAGTGTATACTGAATTATTAACCCCTGTCTTTTGTCAAATATATGAAAAACGTTAAAGCCATCAAGTGCATAGGATCAGCATACAGTATTAAGAGATAGCTAGTAGACATGACACTATTTCAGAGGCGTCCTTGACTGCATATTAATGTGACATGACTATTGTCTTTGCTTTTGGACTTGGTGGACTCAAGGATGCTGAAGATAAGGAACTTGCCCACTGTTGGGGTTTCTTACTGTCGTAGTTTTGGAAATATTATTATAACCCTATTATCATCTTAATCCTAGTGTCGCTTTTCAAATTTAATATTGAAGCAACATTCCTTTTGCATTTGTGACTAACAAACATCAGCACAAACAACTGGCGCTGTTGAACATTCAAGTAAATAGGAACCATAATTTGAAGTGTTACAAAAATTGTAACTGCTTTTGAAAAGCTCCTTATTTGACAACTTCATAAATCTCACAAATTCTGATTACCCATTTGGGAAAAAACATTTGACAAAACTTTAGGTTGATAAGCAGTATATAAATGTTAGATACTATTACAACATTTATCATCATTATTATTAATAAAACTTAAATAATATTAAAACCTGACAAATACCCAGTTTTAGATGTCCAACATGTGACATTTTAAAGGATTTGGCTTTAAGGCAGTTGTTTAGTGCTTCAAAATCTTGGCCCCAGTTTCCTTCCAACCCTGAATTTCAGTCATATCAACAATATATGGTAACTGTTGCAGCAGCTTCAGAGAAAAAACCTTGGTCCAAAGGAATTCATGACTGAATCGTACTAAGTAATTTGCAAAGTTGAAAGATGAATCCATATCCTTCATCAGTTATAATCACATTCTTCATGATGGAGCTTGCTCCAGTGCCAAAAAGATGTTGTGTTTCTTTCCAGACACAGGGAAAACTAGTGATTTACCCAGAAAGCATACAGCATACATACAGAAAGACAGATGTGGGGTGGGGGAAAAAGCACAGAAACAAAGTGATCAGGACAAGTACAGACTCATGACATAACAGCTGTCACTTTGCTGTGAAAAAAGAAAACAAAACCCAACATAAATCCCCCTTCTCACTACTTGCTTTTTATTGATTCCAATGTCTCCCAAGCAATTCCCTGCTATCACGTTATTGCTTTCTCATCTCCCCTCCCAATACACAGCCTGTACTCTCCACCCAAATACAAAAGTGACTGACCTGATAAAGAAAAGAAGACTCTAAGAGCATGCTTTGGTCACCTAGTTTCTTGGACATGTTCCAGTGCAGTTTACCTTTGGGAAGGATTTAATACCCTGATTTAATGAAGTTTTTAAAACTACTGCCTAGTGCTATGGATGCCTTTTAAAGCACAGAGTCTTTTGGGATGCATTTAGAGATTACATGGGATGGTGCTGGTTGATGTTTGAAATTCCAGTTTCGGAATTTGCTTTTTGTGACTACTTTTGCTATTCACCTAACACTCACTGTGCTTCTCATCAGTAAATCCATTAACTGGGGTGTCATTATGAAGCAAATAGAAAGAAATATGAAGTTGGTGTTAATGCCACCTAAGGTTTTAATGAGTACTTTAGAATATATTTCAATTTAGGCATGGATAATTCATGGGTAAACATTTGAATTTTAGATCATGAACAGTAAGGATAAAGAAGAAAAATGCTTAGTTCCCAAGTGTAGGAGTTATAACAGGTTCTGTTCGTGAATTAATATCAGTCCTATGGGGACACTCACTGAGAGTTGTTTATACTCACTGAAGTCAGAGTTTATGGATGAATTATATTCAAGGGCTTTGAATCAAATTAGCAATGTTATCCGCTTATTTATTCTGTGATGTTAACGAGTCATTCTGAGCAAGAAATGTTTCAACATTTTGTACATTCAAGCTTCATTCCATAAGATTCACTGTAACAATAAGTAAAGAATGATCTTGATCACTCCAGACACTAGCAATTCAGATAACCAAAAGAATGGAAGAATGGTTATGCAGACTTGAAAGTCTGCAGTTGTTTCTTTTGACTGTTCTTACAGTGTTCAGATGGATGGGTTTTATTCCTGACTTGTGGTTTGCTTTGGCTCACATATTTATTTTTTTTCTCAACTGTAGCCCTCCACCACTTTTTTAATCCTTCTCTAAAGAATTCAGTTTACCCTGATTGTGAACGTCTCACTTGCTGCCCCTCCTTCATGTATGCAACAACTTCCAGTCTTCAAAATCCAACTAGTCTCCGTTGCTGTCCTCATAGATGTGTCCAAGATCAAATTTGGTAGGAAGAGCACTTGGCTCCCTGCATCTCCTGTCTGATACCATCTTCTTCATTTGCCATGAAGCAGTGTCCGTCTGCCTTTTGTCTTCTATCATCCATCTGGCTTCACATCTTCCTTTCCACTGTACCAATCTGGTAAGTTAGTTATTTCTGTCTGCTTTATTCCCCTCATCTCATCCTCTACACTGATTAGTTAATCCAATTCCCTACCATGCACTTTCTTCCATTAATCTCCTTTCTGATCTGCTCCACCATAATGCCCCCACTCTTGACCTTGACCTTGTCTTTACAGAACAGTATTCCTTTATGGATCTGAAGCTCAAACCCATCTCTTTGGCCACTGCATGCTGCACTCAGCAATGCTCCTCTCTTTTCTTTGTTGGCACTCACTCCTTCCCTTCCCTTCACACCCCTCTGGGCTTTCCTCTGGCTACTCCCTGCTGACCCACACCATGGCCTCTTTGCTCTCTGATTCATCTATTTACCTCACACACAACTATGACTACTTCTCTAATCTTGGCTATCTCTCTGGCAGCATGTGAATTAATTTTTTGATTCATCTGTGTTTCTTGCTGGGACAGTAACAGCATCAGGCACATGAACTGTGCTATATATTTCACTTTCAACTGGTTTCAACTCATTAGGCCCCTAACGAGTAAGTGAATGCTGATGAAAGAAAAATATAATTCACCCCATATCTCCATCTTCAATGTTTCCTTATTCTTTAACTTCTTTTTCTCTGTGTTACAATTTGGATATGGGAGCAATGAGCCCATTCTGAGCTGTCTCAGATTTTCTTTTCTATTTCTCATCCTTTCTTTATTTCTCACCTTTCTTTCAGTATTCAATGAGTTGTTTTCTATCCAGCTTGACATCTTCATTACTGATGCTGCTAATGAATACATTATCCACCTCCACTTTCAACACTTTCTTCCCTTCAGCTTCCTCCTTCATTTTCTCCAAGATGTCTTAGCTCGTTCCCAGAGCTAAGTATATGTGACATCTGGATAAAAACTGGCTGAAAACAGAATAATTTTGAGTATGAAAATGTTCACATACTCTCTGATACTCATCCTGTATACTCATCACTGAGTCTTTGGTTCTATCTTCACCCTTTACCATCATTAGTAACCAACATCTTTTCCTATCACCCTGCTGACAGACCCTTAAATCTGTTTTGTTGCTTGTTTCCCTTTGGCTTCAGTTACGCTTTTCCATCCAGCCTAGTTTTCCAGAGTTTTCCATACCTGGTTCCTAAGGTTGTCCTGTTTTCTCTTTCAGTTTCCTCCTTAATTAATAAATAAATAAGAAAGAAAAAGAGAAAACAAAAAAAACTGGCATGGCATCTTCATCTTCCTTCTTTCGACCTTTATCCAACTTGTTCACAAACAATTACTTTGGATTTTGCTCAAGACACTATGACCAAAGCAAGAGATCTTAGGATCACTCATATGATAAAACACAGTCTATACTTACATAATGTTACATACACTTAAGGTATGACTTTGAACATAAGGTCCCATGTAAAACAGATATCTGTCAGCATATAAAATATGAAGAATAATAGCTACTTGTAATGCATGCTAGTTCTGAACCATTAGTTACCGAATCATAGAATCATAGAATAGCTAGGGCTGGAAAGGACCTCAAGATCATCTAGTTCCAACCCCCCTGCCATGGGCACGAACACCTCCCACTAAACCATGCCATCCAAGGCTCTGTCCAACCTGGCTTTGAACACCGCCAGGAATGGAGCATTCACAACTTCCCTGGGCAACCCATTCCAGGGCCTCACTATCCGCACAGTAAATAATTTCTTCCTCATATCCAATCTAAACTTCCCCTGTCTAAGTTTGAACCCGTTACCCCTTGTCCTATCACCACAGTCCCTAATGAAGAGTCCTTCCCCAGCATTCTTGTAGACCCCTTCAGATATTGGAAGGCTGCTATGAGGTCTCCACGCAGCCTTTTGTTCTCCAGGCTGAACAGCCCCAACTTTCTCAGCCTATCTTCATACGGGAGGTGCTCCAGTCCCCTCATCATCCTCGTGGCCCCCTTCTGGACTTATTCCAACACTTCCATGTCCTTTTTATGTTGAGAACACCAGAACTGCACACAATACTCCAAGTGAGGTCTCATGAGAGCAGAGTAGAGGGGCAGGATCACCTCCCTTGACCTGCTGGTCACACTCCTTTTAACGCAGCCCAGGTTGGCCTTCTGGGCTGCAAGCACACACTGCCAGCTCATGCTCATTTTTTCATTGACCAACACCCCCAAGTCCTTCTCTGCAGGGCTGCTCTCAATCTCTTCCCTGCCCAACCTGGAGCTGTGCCTGGGATTGCTCCCACCCAGGTGTAGGACCTTGCACTTGACATGGTTATATTTCATCAGATTGGCATCAGCCCACCTCACAAGCGTTTTAAGGTCCCTCTGGATGGCATTCCTTCCCTCCAATGTATCAACCGAAACACACAGCTTGGTGTCATCGGCAAACTTGGTCAGGCGGTCCGTAACAGATCCCCACAGTAATGTCTCCCATCGCTGTTCTCCCTTTAACCCTGACCCACAAACTCTCTGTCGACTGCTCACCTATCCCCAGACAGAGTTCCATACTCTCTAGCCTATCCCTAACATAAATAGCGACTCCCCCTCCTCACCTACCGGGCCTGTCTTTCCTAAAGAGCCGGTAACCTTCCATTCCAATGCTCCAGTCATAGGAGCCATCCCACTATGTTTCTTTGATGCTTATGATATCATACCCCCATAGACGTGCACACATCTCTAATTCCTCTTGTTTGTTCCCCAGGCTACGGGCATTTGTATAGAGGCATCTGAGCCGAGATCCAATTGAAGCCGGCTCATTGGCCAGAGCAGCTGGAATATCTCTACATTGCTCCGAACGTTTACTGTAGGTGCTACCAACCGACCGGGTGTGTTGGGATGGAATGATGCCCCCCTCCCCCAACACATCTAGTTTAAAGCATCCTTGACCAGCCTGGCAAGCCTCCTACCAAATCCACTCTTCCCCTTCTTTGTCAGACCAGCTCCACCAGCCCCCAGTAGACCTGGCCTACTATATTGAGTCCCATGGTCAAGGTACCCAAACCCCTGACTATAGCACCGCCCTTCTAACCATTTATTAACCTGCCCAATCCTCCTAGCCTTTTCAAGGTCCTGCCCTGTATCCTGGGGAATTGACGAAAAGACAATCTGAGCTCCAGAGCCCCTAACCACCTCTCCCAGAGCTCTGTAGTCCTTCTTTATGCTCTCCAGGCTACTGCTATCTATATCAGTAGCACCCACATGGATCACTAGAAGTGGGTAATAGCCAGTGGGACTTACTAGCGCAGGCAGCCTCACTGCAACATCACTGATCCGAGCCCCTGGTAGGCAACACACCTCCCTTGAGCCTGGGTCCGGCCAGCAGATGGGTGCCTCTGTGCCTTTCAGCATAGAGTCCCCTACTATTACGACCTGCTGCTTTTTCCTGGCAGCACCAGTAGTGACCTCCTTTACCAGTGCACCAGCTGGTTGCGCCTGGTGGGAGCGCTGTTGCTCATCAGCCCCCTGCAGGACAGCAAAGCGGTTCTGGGTGGGGACAACAGATGTAGGAGGAAGCCCCTTGCTTTTAATTACCCTCTTCCTCCTTTTTTTGTTGTTTTTTTCTGTTACCTTTTCCCAGCTTCCTGGGTTAGCAGCCTCCTTTCCTGGGTTAGCAGCCTCCTTTCCTGGGTTAGCAGCCTCCTTTCCTGCATGAGCTACAGTAGACGCTCGAGGCCCTTGCACAGTCTGGTCCCGGAGCAAGCGGTGCTGCTTCCCCTCAGCTTTCCTGACACCTTTCAGCCTGGTAACAGCATCCTGCAGCTCAGCCACCTGCTGCAGAAGGACCTCCACCAGGGAGCACAGAGTGCAGCCCTGCCCATTGTGCACCCTCCTCCAGAAGAGCAGTGCAGGCGCTCTCTACACCCCGAGCTCTCCACTGCAGCCTCCCTTCCCATCGGCTGTGTCTGGGTGCCTGCACTGGCCGCCGCCGGGGCAGCCAGAGCAGAGGTCCAGACCGGACCCTGATCATACGGCGAGTGCTCACCTGCCCGCGCAAACTGCCTCGAACCCGCCTTGGTCGCTCGGGCTCCCTGGGGCAGGTTTTCACCCAGTCATGGCTGGTGCCGCTTCTCCTGGCGCTGCCCCCTCTGAGTCAGCTCCTCGCCTCCGCTGAGCTGCCGGCTCCTGGGTAAGTCCTGTCAAGGACTTGAGGCTCTCTCGGTGCCTGTTGCTGCTCCGAGTTGAAGCTCCTGGATGCCGAGCCTCCCCCCTATCAGGCGCTGAAGGCGTCCTCTCTCGAGTTACTCACCTCAGCAAGTGGCCAAACAGGACCAAAATTCCTCGAGATTGTGCAAGGCCACAGAGTTCAGCGGAAAAAATAAGAACAAATCACTCCTAGTGAAGCAGCATGCTCCAATCTCCTAGTCCCGCTGAGCTGTGTGGCTTTGGGAAAGCCAGATGGTTTTGTTATACAAACCTCATTTAAAGTTAAACATGACCCTGGCTAAAATAATGGCATTTCTGGTAAGCAGGATAGTAGGATTAGGCAGAGAACAGGATGTTCATTATATAAAAGCAATGGAAAACACAAAACACGACAATTTATTCTCTGAGTTTTTCCAGCATTTGTGTTGCAGTGAATCCAGCTATTCAGCTGTTGTAATTACACCTCTGGATCAAATTGCAATAGAATTAACATTTGATCTTTTTTTTCTGTAGCCATAACCTGAATTTTATTTTATCCACAAATGTGTACAGGCACAACCATACCACATGAAAGCCTGCACAATAATTTGTCATTCCATCAAATTTTTTTCCATCGCTAATACTTTCCATATTCTCTCAACCAGTATTCCAGTCTTGAGATGTTCTTTTGCTTCCATGTTGGTACAGTCTCATGAGTGATAACTTATAAACCTTCCCTTCTTTTTTCTTTTTCAACAAGGAAGAAGACTTAAGACTGGATGATTTTTATATTCAGTCAAAATGTGAGTTTGATTTTCTACACTGTCCAAGATTTTCAGAGACCTGCAAAGGTCACATCAGACCTTCATTTCTGGATTTGCAAAATGACGAAATGAGCAGTGTCCCTTCTAGAAGGGATAGTAAATCCAGAGCATAAAACTGGGGAGACACAAAGATTCTCTAGGGATGGGGCTGTGCAAGTATCTCAAATGACTGTGTATTAGAAGGTCATAAGGAAGTTTCAGTTCAATTTCAGCTTTTAGTATCAGGAAGTTCCCTTTCCCAGAGAGTTTTTATTAATCCTGTGTTTCATGTCGATTAAGGATCTTTTATATCCAGCCTTCAGCAGATACTGTACTCGCTTCTAAATATATTATATGCTTTATTCTCGTCGTCACATAAAAAAGAATAAAATGTTACCACTTCAAGAATTTATTTCAGTTATACCTTCGTATATTTAAAGATCTTTGATGTGAATATGTAGAGGTGCAATATTTCTATCATCTTATTTGTGCAGAATGGAAACTGAAGGCTGTTCTTCCTGTTTGTATAAGGCATTACATGGGAGTAATACGCTTGTCTAATTTGGGACATGCTTTCAGGGTCAATGTCCTGCAGTGCCACTGCTAAAGGCAATATCTGGGTTTTCTTTTGTGAAGGCACTAAAGAAGGAAATGTAATGAAACATCCATTATCTGGTCTAGACCTGGAGGCTCACTGCCTTATACAGCTGGGAGAGGCTCATCTTTTCACAATTAAATGCAAGTAGGGTGATTATTACATTTTGGCTTTTGGTTTTGTTGTTGGGGTTTTTTTGCACAGGCAGACAGCTTAGGAAATCTTATTGTTCAAAGCCCAAGGACAACATAATGCCTTTTCTGGACTGAGCCTACTGAATTACTTACCGTCTATCACACAAGCTGCTGTTCTGCACTCAGCATCATGCTTCATTGTCTGACAGTACAGCTGGCTGGAGGCTGAAATTGAAAATCATTTTACTTTGCTCAATTTCCTTGTAAACAGCAAAAGAATGGTGTTGATATATCAGACTTCACTGGGAAAGTGCATTGCCAACATGCAAGATCTGTCTCCAGTGGTTTGAAAAGCAGAATGTGATTTGTCTCCTACAGAGCTAAATCAAGACACCTTCAACTTATGCTTCATTTAGTCTTTGCTATTATAGACTCTCATTGATCTATGCTGCACAAATCATGAATAACTGAGACTACTAAAGCAAAAAAAAAACAAAACCAGAAAAATTGCCTCTTCTTAGGAGAGCTAAGTGAACAATTGTTAATGGGCAGTTTATGAAGTATTCAGTCCAACAAAAACAAGAACAGATTTTTCAGTCTTTGTCTATTTCTACTTCTATTTATATGAATGTCAATTTTACACTATTCACATTATTTATGGCTTTGTAGTGTACACCAATATTGAAACTTAGAACTGAGTGCATACTTCTGTATTTTCTTGAGAAGCATGCTGGTGAATTTTTCTTTACATCAATTCATAAATAAGTAGAAATATAAGAGTTTTACTATTTATTTGTAATTCAGGTTAATTCTATGAACACTTACTGCAAATGCATTCCATATTATTTCTGATAGATTGTTTGACTCCTACAGTACTCAGGTGTGACCTCAGTGACCAGCATATTTCATTTTCATTAGTATTAAGTTGCACAAATAGTATAAAAATGAATAAATGTGTCCTTTTTGAAAGCAGGATTCATGCTGCTTTAGTAAGTATTATGTTTTACTAGTGTGTCTTATACTGTTTATAGTTTTAGGGTCCAGCTTTGCTTCCTTTGAAGTAAAATGTGAAACTCCTTTTGCTTTCAGGGTAAGCTGTATTGGAGCAATAAATCACTGCATTTTCTCCATGTAGCCTTGAATTTATGAAGATCTGTTAGTTAATAAAAAAAGAGTCATCTACTAAGTCTGTTCAGGGACTGATTTAGCAAAGGTTTGGTAGCTAAGAACACATTTGCAAAGCTGTTACAAACCAGTTTTCTAGGCAGACTAAAGCACAATGCTCCCTGAGTTTCTTCAGATGGTTATTCAATCTGCTGCATTGTGGTTGTGTTGATTAAAGGCTTATATATTCTATAGGATGTACTCTACAACACTGGGCTCAAACTTTCTAGTCCCTCAGGGGCACTTGTGTTGAAGAGCTAACTTGTGTTGAAGAGTTTTCACATAAAGCAACTATTTCCAGAGAAATGATGACTTACTTAAGAGCTTCATTTAATAAACAAGTTCCTTCATAAATGTACATAAATATTCATAAATATTCAAGAAATGCCAAGAACAATCCAAGAAGGATTGGGAATGTCTGGAGAAATGCTTTTAATAACTGTATGGCTAAAATGTACTGCAAGTTTCTGTCTATACCAAGTAGCCCAGTATTTGCATGGACCTTTCACTGGCTCAGAGAGCTATAACTAAAATGTCAAGTCTCAGCATTTAATAAAAACCACAGCATGGCCACTTTATCACTGCAACCTTGATGTAGCAGAAACTCATGGGTATTTCTAAAGTGAAGCTTTGAAGTAGTTATGGGGCATGAACTTAAGAAAAATGCATGTCCATAAGTTTTGCAAGATCAGGTCTTAATGAAAATCACTGGACTGTTAGGATTAGATGCTCCAGTTTCCTGCATGTACATCATCAGATCAGGACTGTGATTTCACTATAAAGCACACGAATTGTTGTGTTTAGAACCCATGTTTCCTTAGACCTGATGATATTCCTTACACTCAAAGAAAAAGTCTGCAGAGGGACAACTGAATTCTGACTTACTTGATACTCATGTGTTTAAGATGTCCTCGATTATCAGTGGTGCATCAGAACAACATCTGAAATAAAACATTTCCAGAACAAGAACCCAGAAGTAATTCAGTGTAAAAGCACAGTGGAGATTCATTTAAAGCAAATGCATTTTCTAAAGAAGTTCTTTCTGATCTGTAGCCTTTTGCTGTGGCATGAGACTGTTTCACAGAGACACCTGCTTGAATTTACCAGCTATGAAGCTGCTATTGAGGAGAGTAAGTGAACAGTGAAAGATAATTAAACTAGTTTTCTTTATAGAATAGCAATTAAAAGCCTATATGAATTTTATCTAAAGAGAGAGTTAACCCTTTGCATTGAGGCATTTTAAAATACAGTTTAAAATTAAATCACCCGTATATATTAAGGACTTGTCTTCACTGCAGAAATAACTGAGGTATTGCTCTTAATTTGAATTCAACCCACAAACAAAGCCCTTCCATTCAATGAGGAAATATTCTTACACACAACTTAACTGGCCCATTGGGAGGTATAGGCTACAGCTCAAGTTAACAGGGTTGCTGGATGCTGCTAATCCATTCACTATTTACAGTGTCTCTTCACAGATGTGGCTTCTTTCGCTCCAACTAAGCTGAATTAAACTCAAAAATAACACTCGTGGATTAGTAGGGGGAGAGGTGGAAAAAGGACATGAGGCGTCCTACTTTGATACTTGCTCTGGTCAGACGAGCTGCTGGCACTCGTTGAGGTGTGTCCCACCCCCTCCTTATGTCATAGCTTTGTCAGCATTACTTAAGTCTCCCAAACTGTTCTCCCGGCTCCTCTGGTGTACTGGCTGTTGCCCACCTGCAGGCATAAGTCCCTTGAGATGCACAGCGTATTGGAGATATCCACAGGGCCATGGGTACAACTCAGAGACAAGAAAATATAACCCAGGTCCTATGAGACACTCATGCTTTCCAGGGTGGCAGCTGGTGGTGAGGTGGGCAGCCTTAGGACATCCCAAATAGCATCTGGTACCTGTGTTTGAGCAACTGTATGAAGCCCTTAATTTCTGATACTGATAATTGGAGTTTAGATGCTTTGATTCAGACATACAGATGTTCTGATCCACGGCTGACTCCTCCCCTGACAGAGGTATCACTTTCAACTGCCTCAACAAGATTTGCTGGAGCCCACTTGTCAGATCATAGAACCATAGAATCATAGAATAGTTAGGGTTGGAAAGGACCTTAAGATCATCTAGTTCCAACCCCCCTGCTATGGGCAGGGACACCTCCCACTAAACCATGCCACCCAAGGCTCTGTCCAACCCGGCCTTGAGCACCACCAGGGATGGAACATTCACAGCTTCCCTGGGACACCCATTCCAGGGCCTCACCACCCACACAGTAAATAATTTCTTCCTATGTCCAATCTAAACTTCCCCTGTTTAAGTTTGAACCCGTTACCCCTTGTCCTATCACCACAGTCCCTAATGAAGAGTCCTTCCCCAGCATGCCTATAGACCCCCCCTTCAGATACTGAAAGGCTGCTAGGAGGCCTTCACGCAGCCTTTTGCTCTCCAGGCTGAACAGCCCCAACTTCTCAGCCTATCTTCATACGGAGGTGCTCCAGTCCCCTCATCATCCTTGTGGCCCTCTTCTGGACTTGCTCCAACAGTTCCATGTCCTTTTTATATTGAGGACCCCAGAACTGCACACAATACTCCAAGTGAGGTCTCACGAGAGCAGAGTAGAGGGGCAGGATCACCTCCCTCGACCTGCTGGTCACGCTCCTCTTGATGCAGCCCAGGATACGGTTAGCTTTCTGGGCTGCAAACGCACACTGCTGGCTCATGTTCATTTCCTCACCGACCAACACCCCCAAGTCCTTCTCCTCACGGCTCCTCTGAATCTCCTCTCTGCCCAACCTGGAGCTGTGCCTGGCATTGCTCCCACCCAGGCGTAGGACCTTGCACTTGTGATGGTTAACATCCGTAACATGGTTGACATCATCCATAAACACACTTAGTTCTCCCTATTGCCCCACTTCTGCAAAACTGCCTGGCTTTGTTGCAGAGGCAAGGTCTCTTGTGCAATGTTAGTGGTCAAATCTTGCTGTGGTGGGTTTAGATGTTACTGTCCTTAATGCGGCCCCTCTGCTGAGATTGATATCCCTGTCCCTGCAGAGGAGAATATATGCTTGGATCTCAGGTCCTTCAGGTCACAGTTTGGTTTGTTGTGTTAGCCTTAACATGGTTTCAAAATTACTTTTGCTTTGAAGTAACTTTGCAATCACAGGGACTTGTACTTGTACACACAAGCCCCATAAGGTTTGGGGTTTGCCCACATCCTGTGTGCTGTTTAAGCTACAAGGAGATGTGACACATTTAATCTTCATGGGGAAACACAAAGGTTTTCATGGTGTTTCTGTTCCAGTACAATCACAGGTGTCTGAAAACCACAAAGGACTATGAGTGACCTCTAAGTGGTGAACTGCATTTTCTCTGGAAAAGCCCCAGAACAACAGCCATGGAAGTCCCCGAGGACAAGAGCCAGTAACACCTGCCAAGTGACAGCAGACACAAGCTTGCAGACAAGTCAGCAGACACAGGAGTTTAAAGATTCACTGCTGATTTGCAAATGCAGGATGAATTCGCAGCAAGTCTGTTTTCAGGCTTTTGTAGTTCAAAGGAAACAATTCACACATCTCTCGGAATTGCCTGATGAAAAAGTGGTGAGGCATTTGGAAGTCAGTATAAAGAATGTGATAAACTTCAATTAGAATAAAATGACAGGAAAGATAAGAAGAGATTTCTTTTTTGTTTGTCTTAAAAGGAGTTTGGAAATCATATTCCACTGGGGTGTAGATTAAATAGTTTTTCTGAAATTATTTATTTGCCACTTCAATTGCTAAGTGTGTGGACATTAATTTCTGTTGTGGAATGGTTGACATATAAGGTAGAAAACAAAAAGAAAGTAAAAGACTTTTATCCTTTCAGGAAGAAAAAAGACATTCATAAGCTGTCACATGGTAGATCTACTGGAGAAAAGGAATTCCTGGAAATTGGTGCATAAACAGAAAACAAAACTGCGTTTGCTCACTTACATTAGATTTTTGAGCTTGCACCAATAAAGCCATGGACACAAAAGTGAAACTTAGAGATGCAGCAGCAAATAAAAATTAAAATTAAGCCAATACTTTTTGAAAACCATGCAAACAGAAGCATGTTTTATTCTCCAAGGAAAGGCTTAGAAATAAAGGTATGTATGAACATGCCTAGTTATCACCTAGTGTCTGATCAGAGATTAAAGAAAGCTGAGACGCCCTATACCAGTTCTAACAGCAGGCAGTTCCCATTAGGCTCAAGAGGTAAAGATCTCTGAATCTCAAACTAAATGTCCTGTGCTCTATTCCCACTTTTTCTTTGCTGACAATGTCTCACTATGAAAAAGGAGCCATTTTCAATTCTTTCAAGAACTGAGTGATGCTGAATGCTCAGAAGAAACTCTCCTCAGCCTTCCTTACTTAGAAAAGCAAGGAACAGCATGTTATAAGCTCTCAATATGCACTGAAAAGAGAAGAATTTAAGAGATAGTTTTGGACAAAAGCTGTAGATGTCATCCAGCAAAAAAATTGGTTAGAATCATAGAATCATAGAATAGTTAGGTTGGAAAGGACCTCAAGATCATCTCGTTCCAACTCTCCTGCCATGGGCAGACAGAACTCACACTAAACCATGCCATACAAGGCTATGTCCAACCCAGCCTTGAACACCGTAAGTGACGGAGCATTCACAACTTCCCTGGGCAACCCATTCCAGGGCCTCACCACCCTCACAGTAAAGAACTTCTTCCTTATATCCAATCTAAACTTCCCCTGTTTAAGTTTGAACCTGTTACCCCTTGTCCTATCACTACAGTCCCTAATGAAGAGTCCCTCCCCAGCATCCTTATAGGCCCCCTTCAGATACTGGAAGGCTGCTATGACGTCTCCACGCAGCCTTTTGCTCTCCAAGCTGAACAGCCCCAACTTTCTCAGCCTATCTTCATATGGGAGGTGAACCAGCCCCTCATCATCCTTGTGGCCCTCCTCTGCACTTGTTCCATCAGTTCCATGTCCTTTTTATGTTGAGGACACCAGAACTGCACGCAATACTCCAAGTCAGGTCTCAGAAGAGCAGAGGAGAGGGGCAGGATCACCTCCCTCGACCTGCTGGTCACACTCCTCTTGATGCAGCCCAGGATACGGTTGGCTTTCTGGGCTGCAAGTGCACACTGAAGCCAGCTCATATTCATTTTCTCATCAACCAACACCCCCAAGTCCTTCTGCGCAGGGCTGCTCTGAATCTCTTCTCTGCCCAACCTGTAGCTGTGCCTGGCATTGCTCCCACTCAGCTGTAGGACCTTGCACTTGGCATGGTTAAGCTTCATCAGGTTGGCATCAGCCCACCTCACAAGCATTTTAAGGTCCTTCTGGATGGCATTCCTTCCCTCCAGCATATCAACCAAACCACAAAGCTTGGTGTCATCAGCAAACTTGCTGAGGGTACACTCAATCCCACTGTCCATGTCACTGACAAAGATGTTGAACAAGACTGGTCCCAACACCGATCCCTGAGGGACACCACTCATTACTGGTCTCCAGCTGGACATTGAGCCATTGACCACAACTCTTTGCGTGCGACCAGCCAGCCAGTTCTTTATCCACCGAGTGGTCCACCTATCAAATTGATGTCTCTCCAATTTAGAGACAAGGATGTAATGCGGGACAGTGTCAAACGCTTTGTACAAATCCAGGTAGATGACATCAGCTGCTCTACCCATGTCCATCAGTTGCATAGCCCCATCATAGAAGGCCACCAAATTGTTCAGGCAGGATTTTCCCTTAGTGAAGCCATGCTGGCTGTCACCAAGCACCTTGTTGGTTTTCATGTGCCTTAGCGTGCCTTGCAGGTGAATCTGCTCCAAGGTTTTGCCAGGCACAGAGGTGAGACTGCCTGGTCTGTAATTCCCCGGCTCATCCATTTTCCCCTTCTTAAAAATGGGGGTTATACTTCCCTTTTTCCAGTCATAGGGAACTTCACCTGACTGCCATGATTTTTCAAATATGATGGACAGCGGCTTAGCAACTTAATTTTCCAGCTCCTTCAGGACCCGTGGATGGATTTCATTATGTCCATGGACTTGCATATGTTCAGGTTCTCAAGATGGTCTCAAACCAGATCCTCTCCTAGTTTCTTTTAATTAGTTATAAAATGTTGCAGTAATAATCATTTAACTGATAGCCGCAGAACTATGCAGCCTAGAGCTGGTTGTGACATCCAAGGATATAGTTGAGCTACAGTATTTAGATTAAACAAAAAAGGACCATTATAATAATATGTAACAATGAGCAAAGTACCTCATTTTCTAATTAACACAAGAACTGAGTTTCACGATGAACTGTTTGTGGAATGTTAAAAATACAATTTAGCATATCTGAATAAATTATTTTCTACTATGTAGTAAAAACAGAGAAACACATGGCATAGATTATAGCCCCAAATGCTTGAATATTCTTGGAGTGGAGGCTGCCTTGCAACTTTTGTACCAGCTGGAAGAGCAAGGACCCAGCTGGCTTGGCAATAGCCACCATATAGTGCCTTGGCTGGCAGATGGCCATCCGACACTTTTGAAGGGTCTGCGTTCCTCCCTTCTGCATGTCTGCAGCACCGACAGCCCACGACCACATTTAGAAGGAATGGGCAGATCATTCCCAGCAGTGTCAATCACATTGGCACATGACAGTGAGGTGTGAAATACGTGAGGGACTGACGTTCCTGAAATAGGCTGAATGATGGTGCTGGTAGAAGCCTGAGAGCAGGTTTTTGGGGTACTTCAGCACTGAAATTTCCATCTGGGCATGAGAATTCAAGAGCTGATGCTACTGTAAGAGAAGGGGAAGATGCAAACATTCATGCAATTTTTGCAAACCCGTGCTCACATGAATGTAAGATGCAAACAAAAGAAATATAATATTGTATGTGCTTGTAATGCCTTTAATCTAAGCATTATAGGACTATTCAGTAGCATATCAGAGGTAAGCTCCCCACGGTCAGGTACTGATGCTGTCAAGTTACAGAAATAAATGTAGTAAAGATGTAATATTGGAACAAACCAAATTGGAAGTTTGGGAGGGATGAAGGCTGTAGTCAGCTTCAGGTCAAGGAGGGAAGGCAACTACAGCAATAAACAGCCACATTGCCTCTTTTGACCCCTTCTAGTGGAGGAAGGGCAAGTCTCAATTTAGGAAAGTGGGCACATCTAGGAGTCCTGGGTCTTTCAGAGGCTTACATGTAAATAGAAGAATGACCCCAAATGGGTCATTCTTTGCTAGACACTGAAGGATCCTTAGAGACATTGCTACCATCTGTATGAAATGACGTGTTATTGATTCTATGTCTCAGAATTTTCCTGCTTTTATTGTTCTTTGTGTTCCTATGATGAGTTGTCCACCCTTCCCAGTGACACCCTAAGGTTGAATACCATCTTTCCAAGAAATTAAAACAAACACAGTCACAGTGATCGAAGCTTGGGTTTAATCCCTTCCCTGCTTATTTCCCAGCATACCTGTTCTGGCACAACTCTGGTAACCATCTCCTTCCAGCTCCGCCACATGCAGCACATCCAGCAGTGGCTGAGAGGTAGGTGGCTTTTCATGGGCATTGATGGGAGTTGGTGGAGCAGTGAACAAACCTATAGTCAATGGGGATTTAATTCCACACAGTGGGATGATGGCAGGAGATTCCCACATGTCCTTTCCCACACAGGCTGTTTCATGATCTCTTCCGAGCAGCCCCATCTGCAGTCCATGCTGCTTTTGGGGAAACCACAGACCACCGAAAGAGAGAGCTCTGCAGAAAAGCTCTCCTTGAGAAAGTTTTCGTGGTTTGGTTGCTTGTGTGGGTTCTTTGATCTTCAAGGGGAGTGTCATCAGTGCTCATAAACTTCTTCTCCTCCCACAAACCCTGAACCGATGACTGAGGAATGGATGTTTGTATAGCAATAGTGCCAGAGCCTCTTGTCTACGCTACATCATGGAGAAATGGGACTGAAGTCAGTAAAACTTTCCTTATTCATATCAGTGAAAGACCTGTTTAATAGCTTCAGGCCAGGACAAAACAATGCGCTATATGTTCTGTACACCTGCATCGTCCAAACCATAACATTTCAGCCACTCAATCCCACAGTAGAGAGAGAATTTGTTCTCCTTTGTCTAAATGTTAACATGCCCAGCCCAAAATTCCAGAGGCTGGATTCATTAAATTGACATTAAAATATGTTTTCAAGGATGCGTAAGCAATGCTTTTACACAGACTGAATTCTGTTTTTAAATTGGACTCACAATTTCCATTGGACTTTCAATGAGATTTAAGCACCTCTCTCTGAAAACAGATCTTTGGCTTCTAAATCATTTAGTCACTGCTGAAAATTGTATCCCATCTGCTGGGGAATCTGACTTGCAAAGTCCTTGATTTATAGATATTCATATTCACCAAATATTTCTCACATATTTAAATAAGACTTTCCTTGCAGAATTCCTTCAAAATTGTAACGCAGAATGAATGAATACATCAGGTCCTTTGCCTAGTTAGGAAGACTAACACAGGCTTTTGTTCTGGTAAGCATACTATGGGACCCTGGAAAATTATAGGCTAACCATCAGGGGACAGTTTTGTAACACTGAAGCCATGTGGCCTTGCTAGTCAAGGACTTTGCCTGTGGCAGGAAAGCTACCAAGAGTTGGGATTTGCTAGTGTAGGTGCTGCTGCAAGCTAAGATGTCCAGCTGCCTTGTGCCCTGCCATTCGGCAAGAAATGTTTGTTTTGCAGCAAGTGAGTCTGCTCAGAGGCCTAAAGGTATGTTTAGTTACAGATTAGTGAGTGCAGAGAGATGGTTATTAACTCCCTTTTTAAAATAATATATAATGTTGTACTAACTTTATACCAGTGAAGTATCCTTGACTTAACTGGAAGCAGTCCTGTTTCACCTTCATGTGACCACAGAATTAGGCTTTATCATTTTATAATTGCTGTATCTTAATATCCAACACATAGATCTGTTGCACTTTCAAATGTTAACTCAGGCGTATCACACTGTGCTCACAACAAAGTCAATGGGAGAGTTGCCTTGGAATTAAAAAAATGGAGGGATTGGGCACCATGTAAAATAAACAGAAACATAAGCTTCTTTAACTCCCACTGCATTGAGTCATAATTAAAATATTTTCTTTAAAAATTGGATGTTGTAGCAGTTACAAATACCTTTCATCTGAGGTTCAGTGGTAAGATTCTCCTCTCATGTTACTTCTGAATTATAAAGGCATGAAAGAAGAATTAGGCCTTGGTATCTGAATTCACTATGAAGCCCAAAATGCGAAAAATCACCTAGAAGAGTTTTAGAATCATAGTACCATCTAGGTTGGAAAAGACCTTTAAAATCATTGAATCCAACCATCAAGCTAACACTGCCTAAGCCACATGTCTGTAAGTGCCTCATCTACATTTCTTTTAAATACCTCAGCAGATGGTGACTCCACCACTTTCCTGGGCAGCCTGTTCCAATGCTTTACAACCCTTCTGGGGAAGAAATTTTTCCTAACATCTCATAGAAACCTCCCCTGGGACAACTTAAGGCTTCTTCTTCTTCTTGTCCTATCACTTGCTGCTAGGGGAGAAGAGAGTGACCCCCACCTCACTGTAACCTCCTTTCAGGTAGTTGTAGAGAGTGATAAGGTCCCCCTTGAGCCTTCTCTTCTCCAGACTAAGCCCCCCCACATCCCTCCCCTGTTCCTCATCACACTTGTGCTCCAGGGCCTTCACCAGCTCTGCTGCACTTCTCTGGACCCACTCCAGCATATCAATGTCTCTCCTGTACTGAGGGGCCCAAAACTGAACACAGTATTAGAAGTGCAGCCTCACCAGGGGGACGATTGCTTCCTTAGTCTTGCCAGCCATATTTCTATGTAGTAGAACAAATTAGGCCAACAGATTTCTGAGAGCTTTTAACTGGGTATGCCCCAGACAGCAGCTATCTATGTTTTCAGTCATCTAAATGCCCTTGAAGGTGTGGCTTCAAGGGCAAGGAGGTCCTTTTGAGTAAGAAGTTGGCAGGCCACCAAGGCAGTGGTACTCTGAACACAGACTGAGAAAAGTTTGAGTCACAAGTGCTTCAAAATTAGGGGATGAAATCTTATAGCTATGCCCATGTCTTGCCTTTTCACTGACAGGATTTCATAGGTAAAACAGCAGATTTCTTTACATGGATTGATTATTTAGGAATTTATACTCCCCTGGCTACCACTGCTTGACTGATTGAAGGAATCCTGCTGCAAAGATCCTTATCCAGTATTACCTGCCTCTCAGATAAATGGCTTGAATAATGTGGTATTATTTTCAGTTCTTTTCCCATAGGCAGCTGATCACTGTTGTTCGTGTTCTCTTTTTGCAGGCTCTGGATTCATGTCATTTATGGCTACATTCTGCTATACTGTTCACAGACCAGGCTAATTGCTTCTACAGACAGCATGGTGTAGTTCCACTTTTTGTAGGTTTTTAAAACAGCAAAACAAAGTGAAAAAATGGCAAAATACTTGGTGGTATTAATGTTTGAGCAAGTTCTTGTTCATGTCAAAATTTATGGAAGTTCATCTATCTAATTCATGGATCTGTCTTACGTACACTTGTGGGATGCCTACAAATAAGTCTAATGCCTTGTTTATATCACAACAAGAAAGCTAGGATGCTTTTCTCATGGCATGACAATCTCAGTTTACATTTCTGCTGAGACACTTGTAGCATTCTCTATGTGGATATGAGCTAACACAAATATTTTTTAGGGCTTTAATGTACTAATATACTACAATAACAAGATTAAAAGAGTTTGTATCATGATCTGAACATCTCTGATTCCAATATAGTCCCTTGATTTATTCATATTTGCAGCATAAACAGTTTCTTGGAAGGCAGGGGTATGTGTGCTTGATACACATTTATTACAGAAAAAAACAATGCAAATGGCTAGTTTTTCAAAGACTGCAGAGATAAAATTCTTTAGATGTGCTGCTAAGCAAAATGTTCCTAATGACTTTTTTCCCTTCTCACAGTCATAGAAAAACTGATTGATAGTCCCTGAAAAAAAAATCAGTTTCTTCTCTGGTTTTTAAGGCCCCTTCAAATAAAGGCTAGAAATGAGCTAGCAAAGCAGCCTTGAGAGAGGTTTCTTCCTTCTAATCTATAGATTAGTTTTATGAGATTGATAACAGCACGTTTTTCAAACAAAAATTCTCTCACAATATACAAAAGAGACAGAACAGTGACTGCCAGAAGAGATAAGCTTTGCCTGACATGGTGTGTGCTCAGGTGAATTTGGAATTTGGGTAGGCTGGAAGCATCTCATTACAATCTGACCAGAGCATGGAGAACTTTGGTGAGCTGTGCAGAGCTAGTGCTGCCCTGTAGCTCTGGTTCTCCAAGGTCTTCAGATAAAGAGCAGTCACTGAAATTACTGATGGCTTCTGAGATATATTCAGTGAGTGTTTTACAGGCTTAAATAGCTATTTCTGGACCCTGAAATGATCCTGTATCTTGTGAACACGTACTGAAATCTTTCGTGTGCCAAATTACCACAACATCTACGGTCAGTACAAAGAAATGCAGGAATATTAGATATTAGGTTGTCTCTGGTTCTTCCATGGCTTAAACATAAAGACCCTTCTTCTTAGCTTCCCCAGATACCAAATCATTTACAGGGTGAGGAAGTTAGTAAAGCAATAGATGAACTGGTCCTGGTCCTCCCCCTGTTTGCGCTGGCTGGATGCACACATAAGTGGGCATGACACCAGCCTAAGGACAGGTTACTCATGTTTCCTCTGCCTGCCAAATAACTCTAGGAGCTGCTGTGTCTAAGCCACAAAATTAGCCCTACAAGACCCATGCTGAATAGGCATTCAAAAGGTCTTATGCTTATGCAGAAATAAGTAAGGTTAATGGTCTCTGAGGTCCTTGAGTTTACCTGTTGTCTTTGCAGGTAACTGGGGAGCAATTTAGGGGGAAAAGGGACTGACCCAGTATTTTGTGGTACTCATGGTCCCTTCGCAAACATGAAACAACTTTTACCTGGGCTTTGGTTTTTGTTTCACAGGAAAGATGCCAGAGAACTGACCTTTGAGCTGTGAATCTTCCAAAATCTCTGTGTTGCCTCCGTATAGAACTTCTCAGTGCTGCGCCATTCCTTACTGTTACACTTGTTCCTCCAGTTTCAAGTCCCACCATAAATAACCTGATGACAGATATCTCCTTTTAACCACTATCAGAATAGAAATGCAACCTGGTTGGCAATTCATAGATAGTAGAGGACAGCATAGTTAAGAAATATGTTGTATGTGGTCTGTAGTGAGGCTGCTTACATGAGACCTCTGTCCAGCCTGTAATTTTACAAGCATAACTATTATGTAAGAGCTAGCAAGATAATGAATGAAAGCAAACAAACATTTGGCAGTAACACAGGAATATACCTTGATAAGACTAGGGTGCATGTACACATATACATACACATATACTCTATATATACATATATGTGCATTTACACATGTATTAATAAGCATAAACTTGCATGTGTGTTTATATCCTGTGCACAGAAGTTAAAGAATATTATAAATGCAGGCAGTAAGAAAAAAAAAAAGCCCACAGGAAAGAAAGGCAAGATTAGCATCAGGACCTTTGGTACTCAGAATAGGGGCTTCTTGAAGGACTTCATGATAGCTCTTGGTATCTAATGAAAAACTGTTTGAGAATTACTTTGCTGGAAAGCTGTTGAGGGAAGCCAGCCAGGTATTAGGTAATTTAAGGCTGCTCAGAAAACCAAAGTAACAGTGCCATTAGCTCAGTGTTATGCTTTTGGCAGGGGAAAGGGCTGTGGAGAAGGGGCCTCTAAGTCTCCCATGTGGATTTTTTTCCTGCTTCATCGTTTCCAGTGGGGACATACATGATTTGGAGGGAGTGCTACCATGCAACCCCCTTGTCACAAGAGGGAGTTGGGCATTTTACCCACCTTGACCATGTCTGTAATCTGCTGTAAGTCCTTGTGGTGCCCCTTCTGCAGAGGATGTGCATGGCTGTGCCACTCCTGTGGCTGATGAAGTTGGGGACAGGAGTGACCTCCTCTGTCTCCACTCCTCTATTGTGCCACTAGAGGGCACAGATGCTAAGGACTTCAGCTCACCTCTCCATCCTCAAGTAACTCCCCCAAAGGAGCCATCTAGACAGGGCCAGTCACTTCCCTCCAGCTGCGTGCTCAGCCTTTGGTCCTCCCAGCTTCTTCTTCCAACGATGGTTTCCCCAAGATACGCTTTTTCTGCTGGTGCCCACATAGCATTTCCAAACTGCAGCACACATGAAGCTAATAAAGTGCAATAAAGGGAGAACTCACTTTCAGAAGCAGCACATTGGCCACTTTGGCTTTCGGTGGGAACATTTTGCCAGCTGAGCTGAAATTGCAGCTGCGCTGGCTTTAGGGATGCCGAGTCTGTAAATGTCCCCACAGGCTTTTGGGGTTGAAAGTAGGCTAGCAAAACAGCAGGGAGCTAGTCTTTAAACCTACCTCTGCTGTTTCATGACTTTGCTACCTGGTGGCACTTCTCCTTGTAGAGGTCCACATTTCATGCAGCGTGGAGCAAAGCCTATTGCAATCCCAGTGCTTTGCACACTGATTGTGAAAGCCTGGGAAGATGTGGTCCAAGAGACTCGGACATTAATAGAAACTGTCATCACAACAGGCAACTTTTGTGGTTTCAGAGTGGTTCTTTGGGATGTACTCTATTTGTCTGTGCTAAGGTAGCACTGCTAGGTTTCCGCAGTACTCTTGTAGTATTCTTTGAATTATAGTGACTAAAGAGAAACCTTTGCCAGCTCCAATCTGAGCAACCAGGAATTTTGCAGAAATTACAGGTCTGGTCCTGTTGCATGGAGGTAGCTTATTTAAGGGAGTGGTGACACTTCCAGCAGCAGCATAAAGGTGTTACTGGCATACAAGGCTCTAGCTCAGTTTGAGTGACTGCAATTCCAATTTTTCTCATTGAAACATTAAAGACTTGCCTGTGTGTGCAGTTTATAATTCTACAAACTCTGTTATTTTACTGCAAAAAGTAGCCTCCCACGCAGCCCCTAACTGATGTGACTGGTGAAATGCTGGAGACTTACACTGCAGTAACACTTATGTGGTCACATCTTCATTCCCATGTATTTTGGTGATACCCTAGCTTCCTTTCTCTCTTCCTTTCTCTCACTTTATGGCTTATCCCAGCTAGTTGCTTTAATTAACAGTATGTTACTCCTTGCTTAAATACTGATGCTCTTCTCCGAGCTAACACGCTCCTCAAATCCAATATCATCATCGCTTCCAAGGACCCAGCCCGGTCATGCACCCAAGGAGGACGAGGGAGGTATGCCAGGATGGAATCTAGAGGGGATGATGGAAGTGGGAAAATAGAAAGGCAGCAAACATATTCCATGCTTCAGAGCCTGAATTTTTTATTTTGCATGAGGACCCTGTAGTAAGAGTGATGCTGTAGCCATTCATCCTCCTGGGGAACAGGCACATGGACATTGTGCTGGGGGGTACTGTGAAAGGATCCTCACAAGAGTAGGGCATACTTCCATCATTTGAACAGGGCATTTGCACAGTGTGGTGCCATCAGCCATTTCAAGACTTGGTATGTTAGACTGTTGCAAACTGGCCAGCACAACTGGGGGCTCCTGTTTTGAAACAGAGCAATTGTGCTGATTTATAGCTTTGGGAAAACTGAGTGAAATCATTTGGATTGGTCAGGAACTTTGCCTTTAAACAGCTCTTTTCTCTTTTTTTCCCCCTGCTTTTTGGAAACCACTGATTTGTTGAAATCAAAATGTTTTGTGAAATGGGTGGGTTTTGGCAAACTGACAAAACCCATGCAGAGTTCTGAGGAAACCCTTCCTGCCAGGAAATCAGCTGCCATCAGAAAATTATTGGTTTCTTGACAGCTTTCTTGGCTCACTGCAAAGTTGCACAGTTCCAGTGCAACTTTATGTACAGTCTGAGCTTCCTCAAAAGGCAGGGCTGTACTAGTACCTCCATGGGGGATCTCAGCTTCCAGCTTGGGGACATCACAGCTTCCAGGCTTCCTGGCACTGGACAAGGAACTTGCAAGCCCAGGGAACTGCATTTCCCATACTCCACAAGTCTCAGCCCATACTCCACAAATCTCAGCCCAGTGGTGGTCCCAGAGTTTCTCTTTGAAATACATGAACACAATGACTGTCATTGTAAAAACCATGTGGACTGAACTGTTGCTGACAAATCTCCACAGCTTCATAGAGAAGGCATCTTTGCAGTCTATTGGCAAAACAAACAAACAAACAAACAACTGACGTAGGAAATGAAGGGACTTCCACTAAAGCCTGTTCTAGAGGTAGGGCAGGGCTCTGAAGTGGAAGTGTCATTGCAAGAATGGTCTGTTCAGTATTCACCACAACAATGAGATCCCTGTGTCTTTGGCAGAGATAGTCCTATGAAAAAAGTTTTCTATGGTTTGTAGGTGGAATAAAAGGCCCATTTACAACCCTCCATGGGAAGAAGAACGAGTTTAAACAGCACAGGGTATGAAATTTCCTCTGGGACAAGAGGCTACTCTTTTTAGAGCTTAGATGGGACTCAAATGCTGTAGTACAATCACGTTCCTTCTGGGGGTGAGCATCACCCCCAGCTTTTCTCAGGCAATGCATTACAAAGGGCTTGCCTGCACTGCAGAATCACCTTATGATTTTATCAAGGTCCAGCATTCCTACACTGGCAAGACAAGGTTGCAATAGCTGTAAAAATGACGCCACATAAGCTTTAGAAGAAGCATCTAAACAAGATGTATTGCTAGCGATTCTAAAGCATTTGAACCTTGTTATTAGCATATGATAACATTCAGGGTGCTACATTTTCCTGGCCATTGTCCTTCCTGGCAGGCAGATTACAGCAATTCAGGCACCTTTGTTTTGCTGAGCAGAACTGCTCCTATTGAGAGCTTTGCCCAATCTCAGGTACTTATCAAAAAAAAAAGGAATGAATTTGGACTCAAACTAATTTGGGTTATCTTGGGGAAAATACATAGACACAAAGAGGCAAGTCCATGGAAGGGACACTTAAGTCTCTTTGTCATGCCTTCTCAGCTATCAAAAAAGAATGAGTGCCTTCAGCAATACTGAATTATTTATTGCCTAATTCCTGCTGAAATCCCTTTATTTTCCTTTGAGATTGAAGTTGCCTCTGATGAGAGCCTGAATAAAAAACTGAAAAATATTCTAAGTAGATGATCAGCCATATTTCCTACTGAATTTTCTTTGCTCCAGCTCTTCATACAACATTATGTCATGTATAGTGATAATCTTTTTCCAGCTGACCTATATACAGCATGGGATGATTAATTTGATGACAATATTTATGTCATAATGTAAAAGTTGTGTTCAGGAGCCAGGAATGGGGAAACATTTGGAACAAAGTCAAATACAGTTAGATTAAGCATCTGAACATCCAGCTCAATCTCACAGTCCTTATTCAAATGAAATTCCCCTTGGATGGCAATTTAAGCTGAGTGAATTGCAAAATGAGAAGCCTTAATCAGATTTCCGTAGATTGAAATTGATCTCTAATAGGTTTTGTGTGCAAATGGAAAACCTTCGCTGTTGTAGGTGTGGAGACAGCCTTTGTGAAGTCTGACATTTGCAGGCAAATCCTGGTTTGACATTTCCTTAGCATGCAGAATGGTTTGTAGTTTTTCCCCTGTCTAGCTCCTTGGAACAATGGAATAATCCAAAATGTCATTAAATACATCTAGATTGGCCTACCAGAGACTCTTTTCCAGAGGTAACTTTGACTGATGCACAAATAATTGCATTGGCAGGAATGTTTAAAATCAGAGAAATCAGAGAAATGGAAAAAATCCTTAAAATTAGGATATTCCAACCTGTAAAATGGGGCCTGGCATGAAGAACTCACAGACTTGAACCAAGTGTTTTACTGGCAATGCAAGAATTGTTCCATGATCAGTGAAACTAATCGAGGCTTTGCATCCCCTGAATTTGTGTCTTATGATTGCTTTCTTACCTGGTTTCTAATGGCTTAAGGGCTAGAATTTTCACAGAGGTCTTCCATGTAAATTCTCTGATATAAAACAGGAGGAGACCTCCCATTGCAGTACTGATAATCTCTATCCCCTATGCAGATACCAGGTTTTTTAAACCCATAAGGACACAGAAAAGTTTAATCCTTTACCCTGTTCTTAGATATCATTGAATTGGCTTACAAGTGGAACGCACATTTGGAAGATCACGCAGATAATCATCACTCCTCCCAAGCAAAATACACACTGCATAATTATCCAGATTGTGTTTCTTTTTGAAATTGTGATAAAAATAGCTCCAACTACAGACCGTTAGTGTGAATATCATACAGGTCAAGATAGTAGAAACTATTATGAGGATTTGTCAATTATAAGCTGAGGTAAAGATACTCCTGAAAAATTTCTTCTATAAATTCCTAAAAGCAATTGTAATATATTAAAAATGTTAAAGGAAGGATTGCTGTCTGAGACAGCAAGACAGTGCAGCATTACTAACACTGCAGGAGGAAAACCCAACCAAGATTTATCACAGTGTTGTGTGCAGAGATCACTAAATGCATATATATTCTCCTTGATCAGAAGCTAGTTGTCATAACACCAACCTGTCACTGATTTCTAATTGGTATAAATATATGGTATTAGCCATATTACATTAATCTTTTATACATCATCCAGAATGCTGTTAATAAAAACCAGTTTTTATACTTTAGTAGACTGTGAGAAATACTGGAGATTAAATGAATGAATAAGGGTTAAATGAGGATTTATTGCATATAGGTGTTGATACCCATGTAGGTTTCACCCCCAAAATTTATTGATATGCAGGATCACAGTAATTTTGCAAAACTTATTTTGTGAAGATTTGTTACGTCAGACTTCCCCATTTTATAATAAAAAACATCTAAATGTCTAATAAATGGTACAGAAGTGAGAAAAGTTCAGCTGTTAAGGTTACCATCTTTACAACAGTTCTTTCAGCCGGCTTTATGCGGTAGTTAAATTTAAGACTGTTTAAATTAAATGTCATGCTTTATTAATTAAGTGTAACAATATTTATCTTAATTATCTCTGCAATGGGTTGAGGAGCTTAGACAATATTGAGTAGAACACACACAGACTCGCGAACCCAAGCAGAAAGGAAATGTTCATTTAATTAAGTGAAGAAGTTTGCGTCATAACACTTTATCATTGCTGAAATGCAATTGTCTCCAGTTCTACTGTGTGTGCTGTGCACAGACATAGAGGTCATCTTTGTCTCTTGTTGGTGCCCCTCTCAGAAGACAGTTGGACAGTGCCCAATAAAGGATAAGCTTATGGTCTCATCTGATCCATTTGCATGAGAAACCCATAAAGATAACTTGGTATCTGAAATAGATGAATTCTGTGGGAAAAGGTCTCATGTATTAGCTCTAAAAAGGCACGGGAGATGCTCCTTTGTGATGATATACTGGAGGTCCAGGTGGCAACTACAGGGCTTTCACAATTTATTTATTTTCTCTGACTCATAGAAGCTATAAAGGGGCAAAAAGATATATACAGGGCAAAACAGAATAACTGACACCAGACTGCTTCTTTACAAAGTGCCCAAGAACTTTAAAAGACAGTGGCAAGACAGGAGAAAACCTATGCCCAATAGAGATCAAAAGACATGCAGTAGCTTTAAAATGGAACTCCTGCTGGAGAGGCTTGTAAAGTTGTTAGGGGGAATAACACTCCTTTTTGTCACGTAACTGTCTGAGAAAGCTGGGATAAACACAAAGGGGTGCAGAATGCATGCTAGGTCTTTTAATATGCTTTTTCTTTACATAGTTTAATCCTGTGGTTGTGTTAAACAATATTTTGGTCTGCTTTGTCCCTGGTTTTCACACAAATTCTCAGAAAGGAGGTGCAGCTGGTGTCTGAACTTGGGCAGACCTGAATTCACAGACATTAGAAAAATGCTAGATTTCACTGCTACCAGTAGCTGTACCTACAGGACGGAGGTAAAGGAAGGTATTTTGGGACATCACTGATATATTTGCACATTGGTGCACTGATAATGTATGTTTCCTCACTATCCATTTTTCTTAATTAAAATTTCAGTGCTGGTGAGCTTTTTATTAAAATGAAAAGTTATTGACATGCACTTGATATGTAGAAGATGCTAATTTTAAAAGGATAGCTGTTTGTATATGTCTGAATTAACATCTCTTGATATTTCTTGGCTTAATTTTTCCTGTCGTAACAAAACAAACCTGAGCATTAGCAATTAATCTTTTCAAGTAGGGCATGGGAGGTCTCTCAAGGTCTCTCTCTTTATAGTTACTCAACCCACTTGACTGTGGGTGCTAGCTTTCAATAGATCTTTCATCTATTTACTTTTTCTAGCTTAGTACATCGTCTTTAAGGCTATGATAAACTTTAGCATATAACCAGCTGTTTGGACCCCTCAGATAAAAGGTGGTAATTACAGCTGAAATCTCCTGAGACATGTAAGCAAGTCCCTAACTCCAGAGAAAAGTATGAGGCTATGAATGCTGCCCCCATGACAGTACGTAGGCTACTTCTTCATTTCTTGTATTTCTCTTGGTTTGTTCAAGGAGGCTTCCACTCAGCTTGCTAGCTTTTATAGACTTTCCCCATGACAGGTAATCAAGGTGCCCAGCTCATGGTTGTGGGTATAGTGCATGACCATGGCCTAGATCCATCCCATCTAATTTTGCTCCTTTGACAGTGGTATTTACATTAAGAAACTAATGACTGTACAGTTCAGAGGGGCTATATGAGTTGTCTACAGGTAAAATCTTTGTCAATCTCCGAAGGCGTCTTGTCCCTTTCCATTAATTATGAGAGAATATAGGGCAAACAGCCTTGAAATCTATGTGGTTTTGTCACATTTGCAAAGTTGTGTGTAATAAATCTTCAAAGGTGTGCCTAAATTTGGAGCTGCTATGCTCAATACTGCAATCCCTTGATCTTTTTTTTTCTTTTCCCCATGAGAACCTGTCATTTCAATGCTGAACTTCTGGGTTTCTATAGAATCTAGATTAATATTTATAACTTCATATACCTAAACATCTAAGCATATACCTCACATCATGCCATGTGAGGTGTTGTAGTGTGTCCAGTATAAAGATGGCACACAAGATGTGCCTTTCTGGAGAAGCAGCAGAAGGACATAAAAAATACCTTGTGGCTCTTCTTTTTTGGCAACTGAATTAATCCCCTATTATAATGAACTGAATTTGTAAGAAAGTGAGGGAGTTATTTACCTTACATCCTGGTGATTTCACCTTTAGCACATCTGAATATCACAGCTTATATGTTATCCGTGACATTGTGCAACAAATACGGTAGACATTTCCCACTGAGGGCTTCCAGCCTCTGTTGGTGCACAGTGGTCTGTGTTAACCCATCTTTATAGACTAAATTGTATGTTTGAACAGATGTAAGTCCTAGAAATCTGCTGTCTATTAAAAATATGTATTAATAGTTTCCCTGAGTTCCCTCTGTCATACCATAGGTCATCAAAATATTTCCTTAGAACAAAAAAATATTCATCCTTTTTGTAAAGAACATCTTGACAGAAATATTACCTCATCAAGCTATCCTGCATCAGCATGCTTCCCTTTTCTTCCTTCGAGCAATGTTTTACTGTCACATGTTAAACAGATGTTGTGAATCAAGATAATCTACCAAGTCTGAAGAAAGTCATACAGAATAAAGCAACTGCCCTGTGTTAGTAAGAAGAGGTAGCTGAGATGGATAGAAAGATCAATCAGCTAGCAGAAAGAGGGAAAACCAAAGCAAATTACCAAGCATTTAACAATCCCTCTTCTTTTCTGCTCAATAGCCGTAGTTCAGCAACCTCGTGTTGAGGTTCTTAGAACTCCTTCTTAGACTCAAAAAATCATGTAATGTTTTCAGTTGGAAGGGACCTTAAAGATCATCTGGTTCCAAAACCCCCTGCCATGGGCAGGGACACCTTCCAGTAGACCAGGTTGCTAAAAGCCCCATCCAACCTGGCCTTGAACACTGCCAGGGACGGGGCAGTCACAGCTTCCCTGGACAACCTGGGCCAGAGCCTCACCATCCTCACAGTAAAGAACTTCTTCCTAGTATCTAATCTAAACCTACCCTCTTTCAATTTAAAGCCATTCCCCCTTGTCCTATCACTATATGCCCTTGGAAAAAGGGTTCTTTTCGAACTCTTTATTCAGGGACTTGGGCAAAAGTAGCAGTGTAGACTAGATCAAAGCCATACCAGATGAAGACAGGATGGATCAAACACAGATGAATCAGATCAATGAAACATATCCAGGCAAAATAAACAAAGACCTTATTCAAGACTTTGAATTATTTACTGCTGTCTTCACATTGCTTCTAGACTGCATCAGCTCACCTTTCTTGTGCAGGTGCAAGTCATTACAGTCTTCCAGGTAAATAAACCAACTTTATGTAAACAAAACTCCTAATTAACTAGTCTGATCCATGCCATGGATGCAAAAGCATGTGAGTAGCCGTGTGCATGGCCAGCTTGACTGCAGTGTGATTTTTTGGTGCAGCTTCAAGTCCAGATATGCACAGCAGTGCTGTGACCAGGCAGCAGGATAGGCGCACACATGCAGTTTGGCATTCTGTAGTTAAAACTTGTCAGAAGCACAACTGTGAGTCCATGCAGTATGAGTCCAGCCAGAGGGGTGCAGAGACAGAGATCCCTTGTATGGGGAGTTATTTCCAGCTTCTCATTAGCCTGGATGACAAGGAGCTGACAGTATTGGCAAAGACTTATTATGCTCATACAGTTTGTGCTTGCATTAGGGTTTTTGTTGGTATAGGTATGACACAGAAGAAATTGCAGTTTTAGCTAAATCTTCTATGCTGATAGAAATATAAACCTTGTCAAGTAATGAGAGAGACATTAAATTATGCTTAAATAAGTTACAGTCATTGTACAGGTGAAAGTGGCCAATTTTTTCTGTAGTTAACTTCATACTTGTACTGTGAGCTAAAGGCTGGCAGAAGATTCGGAAGCTGACAAAAAGAGGAATTTTTTTCTATTTCTTCCTTTTCCCTGAATATTTGCAAGCTCCAAAGACTTCACTGCATGCATCATTTTTAAAAATAGAAAGATATCTTATATTTACAGTTTGTGCATACTGAGTGAGGCGGATTCGTATCACTAAAAGAGTGGATACACGCCAGTTATGCATTTTGACTTACAGGTTTTGACTTTGCACAAAAATTACATCAGAGTAATTTCCTTTGTTTCTCTTTTCTCTTACGTGGTCAAGAAGAGCACATGTACTGTGAAGTATTTAAAACCAACAGCTGTTGGCAACAAAAATGTATGAAAGTGATGAATATGGTGCAGGAAAGCAGTGCTGGGATCATATCACCATAGCACTTATAAAATGTGTACCTGAGTGTTTTTTAACCAGTCTATGTTGGAGATTGCCTGATGCAAATTAATTTCATAGAAACGTATGCAGAGAGCCGCAGCTGCACTTCGCAACTGCCAGAGATTTCTGTAACTGGCAATTTTTCAGCAATCCTGCTAAGAAAGAACTGAAAAGTTTACCACAAACAGCTATGCTGAGGCAGGCTCCAGGACTGAAATAAACTGGCTGTCAGTATACCATGGGGTTACTCCTAAATGAATTGAATATTGGATTTTGAGTTGGTTTTGAAGTCAGGTTGTTTATCACTCCAAAGAGACACATTAGAAATCATTCTATCAAAATTCATTACTGGAACTAATTTTAGATTATTCCATTGCCTATAAGATTTGACATCTTTTGCCCTCCATAATATTTATTCTGGTTCCCAAATGACAATATCTAATGAGTTACCTCATAGGTTTAAGGAAGAAGTAATTTTTGAAGTATTACTTTGGCTACATGATTAAGTCATTTGTGACTATAAGTTAAGCTTGTAATTTAAATGATAAAATGCACATTCAGCAAACTGCGGTGCCTCTTTTAGCCTTACTATTTATTGTTCTTATCATATTATTGGCAGAGAAATGAGGTGAGTCAATTTAGAGTGACAGACCTGTCAGGGCTCAGGAAGGAAACTCTACAGAGACAGCCTTAACCTGAAGGGCCACCTCTAAAACCACAACTTCAAGCAAAGACTCCCCTAGCTTAATGAGGCAACAGGTCTTGGCTCTTCTGCAATGGGATTTTTGCATAGTCTTAAATCAGAATTCTCTAAGATGAAGATTATGGACAATGGAGGAGGGTGAAGTTGGCTGAACATGTTTTTAACAGTGAATTAAATACTCAGGAAAGGTTTTACACCCAGCTACTGACAGCACAAGCAGACTCATGTTTTCCTGCTTTTCATTTATTGACCCATTTAATCTAACCTTTGAAAAACATTTGTCTCTGCAGAGTTTTTGCCTCCAGACAGCTTGTAATAAACAAGGAGAATATTTGAAAAAGGAACATGACTAAATTGTAAATTGTTCTGCTAACAGCTTGAGATAATGTTTATTTCTCTTGTTTTATTCTGCTTTTTGTGGAAGACACTGCTTACAATCAGAAGTAAATAGCTTCGTGAACAAGTGGATGCAAGAAATTAGGCAGAGAAAAAATGGGAGTGTGTTTAGTTGGATACTAGTCTTGCTCATCCTAACCAGTGTGGTCAGCTCATTTCTGACTGCAAAGTAAAGTATGGTGTCCCGCATAGTCAATTTCTTATTTTGTAACTGCTCAACCGTTAATAGTAGTGAGCTGAAAAGATCGGAAGGACGTGTCAAATTAAAATGCTTACTGGTTCTTCTAATTTTGCTGTAAGGAAAAAAAAAATCAAAAGCAGGCAAATGTGGTTAGTCCAGGAAACTATCGCAATTTCTTAATTCTCAACAGCTTAAATCAGGAATTTCTCTTAGCTTCATACTTAGCTGGTTTCCAAGTATGGGAGCCAACAAAGCTTTCTGGAGGTTGATGAGCGCTTGTATTGGCATGGCCAATTGCTTGTCACTTGGGTCTGACGGCATTAGGATGAGTCAGTGGTCTGATGCATTGCCATGGGTACTGCATACCCTTATTGGAGAACGCTGGCATCCTGCCCTGTCTACCCCATCTCCATGGCCTGAGGACACCAGAGCCATCTAGATCTGAATCCCTGTTCCTGCAAACATATGGTGGCCACAAAACTGAGTTGGATCTCCTGCTCTTCAAAGCTATGACATTAACTTTGGATCATTTACATCTGTGTTCCTCCATGAAATGCTTATTTTAGGACCCACTAAGAGCAGAATTTATCTTAGACAACTTCCTAAGGTTGTATTTCATTTTGAAGACCTATGGAGAACCTGAAAGGAATGATGCTACAGAGCAAGCTGCTCTGTTCACTGGTGAGAAAATGCCTGGAAGGGAGGCCATTACCTCTATCGCAGTCAGAATATGGGACTCACAGAATCACAGAATCACAGAATAGTAAGGGCTGGAAAGGACCTCAAGATCATCGAGTTCCAACCCCCCCGCCATGGGCAGGGACACCTCCCACTAAACCATGCCATCTAAGGCTATGTCCAACCCCACCTTGAACGCCGCCAGGGATGAAGCATTCACAACTTCCCTGGGCAACCCATTCCAGGGCCCCACCACCCTCACAGTATAGAACTTCTTCCTCAGATCCAATCTAAACCTCCCCTGTTTAAGTTTAAACCCATTACCCCTTGTCCTCTCACCACAGTCTCTAATGAAGAGTCCCTCCCCAGCATCCCTATAGGCCCCCTTCAGGTATTGGAAGGCTGCTATGAGGTCTTCACGCAGCCTTCTCTTCTCCAGGCTGAACAGCCCCAATTTTCTCAGCCTATCTTCATACGGGAGGTGCTCCAGTCCCCTCATCATCTTCGTGGCCCTCCTCTGGACTTGTTCTAACACTTCCATGTCCTTTTTATGTTGAGGACACCAGAACTGCACACAATACTCCAAGTGAGGTCTCACGAGAGCAGAGTAGAGGGGCAGGATCACCTCCCTCGACCTGCTGGTCACACTCCTTTTGATGCCGCCCAGGATACGGTTGGCCTTCTGGGCTGCAAGCGCACACTGCTGGCTCATGTTCATTTTTTCATCAACCTACACCCCCAAGTCCTTCTCTGCAGGGCTGCTCTCAATCTCCTCCCCGCCCAACCTGTAGCTGTGCCTGGCATTGCTCCCACCCAGGTGGAGGACTTTGCACTTAGCATGGTTGAACTTCATCAGGTTGGCATCAGCCCACCTCACAAGCGTGTCAAGGTCCCTCTGGATGGCATTCCTTCCCTCCAATGTATCAACCGAACCACACAGCTTGGTGTCATCGGCAAACTTGCTGAGGGCGCACTCAATCCCACTGTCCATGTCACCCACAAAGATGTTGAACAAGACCGGTCCCAACACCGATCCCTGGGGGACACCACTCGTTACTGGTCTCCAGCTGGACACTGAGCCACTGAGCACTACTCTTTGTGTGCGGCCATCCAGCCAGTTCTTTATCCACCGAGTGGTCCACCTATCAAATTGATGTCTCTCCAACTTAGAGAGAAGGATGTCATGGGAGACAGTGTCAAAGGCTTTACACAAGTCCAGGTAGATGACATCAACTGCTCTGCCCCTGTCCATCAGTTCCGTAGCCCCTTCATAAAAGGTCACCAGATTGGTTAGGCAGGATTTCCCCTTAGTGAAGCCATGCTGGCTGTCACCAACAACCTTGTTGGTTTTCATGTGCCTTAGCATGGCTTCCAGGATAATCCGCTTCAAGATTTTGCCAGGCACAGAGGTGAGACTGACTGGTCTGTAATTCCCCGGCTCATCCATTTTTCCCTTCTTAAAAATGGGGGTTATATTTCCCTTTTTCCAGTCATCGGGAACTTCACCTGACTGCCATGATTTTTCAAATATGATGGACAGTGGCTTAGCAACTTCATTTGCCAGCTCCTTCAGGACCCTTGGATGGATTTCATCCGGTCCCATGGACTTGTATACATTCAGGTTCCTAAGGTGGTCCCGAACAATATCCTCCCCCACAGTGGGCCCAGGGTCCCCACCCTCACCGTCCCCGCGTCTGCCTTCCAAGACTTGGGTGGTGTGGTCAGAGCATTTGCCCGTAAAGACTGAGGCAAAGAAGTCATTAAAGACTCGTTCATCAGGGACATTTCTGCTAACTCCAGTAATATTTAGCTGGTGGTGAATTTAGACTTTGGACTTAAACTAGCACAGACTTCACTGAGTGAGTCTTGCTTTATCTGAGTAGGTTTGTGTATTTCTTCAGTAAATCAAGTACTTATATCGTGTTCACCCATACAGCCCTGAAGCAGGTCACATAAGTGAAAACCTAATCCTAGGTAGTTCTGGCCAGGATTTGTCAGTGGAATATGTCTTAGCTGAAAGAACTTCTGTAAACTAGAGGAAGTGCTGACATTTGTGGGTGAGACTGAGCAAAAATGGATGAGAGAAAGGAGAACAAACGGTCATCTCACAAACAGCTCCAGGGACTCAGGAAAGATATCTCTAAAACAGGCCTAAGATTCAGGGTCTCTCTTCCTAGGTGGCCAACAGCAATGAGCCAAAGGAAGACTTTTTGCACATTTTGTAAATACTTACAGCAGGCAAGGAGGACACTGCTGCTTCAGGCAGGTGTTAGATCACTTACCTGAGCTGGCAAGTTCCAGATGAAAACTCTTCCAACAGAGCTGGTAGTTGTTCCGCCAGTTTGTCTGAGCTCTCATGCTTCCCACATCTCAATTCCTTTGCATTATGAGACAATATTGAGTTTCTAAAATTTTTAAAAATCAAGTAAGCATTATTATTTCCATCCTGTCCTTCCACCCTCTGTTAGTTTTTCTGTGTCTTCGCTGGACACCTCATTCTAACAAAGGCAGGGATCACAGGCTAGCTCCAGTGTCCACAATGGCTCAGGCAGCCCCTGCCCAGCTTTTGCTCTCGTCTCCCTGCAGCTTGTCCTGCCTTTCCAGGAAGCAGAGCTGGGCAAACCTACAACTCTCTGCCAAGGGATATTTGCTGAGTAGCTGCAGATAAAAGAGGACAGCAGCAAGGGAAGTGACCATGCCTTACGCTTTCTCCTTACTATACTGATGCAGAGTCAATTACTTTTACATAGAAATTGTAGGGAAGGCAGTTTTGATAGGTTTTAGCAGAAAAAATGGCTAAAGGAAAGAGAACGCAACCTCTGCAAATATAATGGCTAACCGCATTACAGCCTCCAGTGGTCTCAGGCATATTGGCATTAAGGTAGATGCCAAAAAACATTTTCTGGAAAATCAAGCATAAGCATCACAATTTACATGTACCAAGAGGACAGGTATTTTACAAACCTTACACATTTATGGAGTATATGTCAAAGCTTTTATCATTGCTCTACATATTGCAATTTCTTGTGCAGAGGTGGGCAGGGGAACCTGGGCATTGAGAACAGGAATGACCAGACTGGGACTTTTTGTTAAACCATTTGTAATCTCAGCTCAACAAGTGACTCTGAATGAAAGGAGATCATTTTGTTCATAGGGATGATCTCACCGCACAGAGTGGGGTTGGGGAGCAGTGAGAAAAATTGTGAGAAAACAACCTTTGCTCTTCCTCTGTTACCAAGACATCCTACCCAAACTTACAGGACCAGAGATAACAAGGCTGCAGTTCCTTTTCATAATGCTTTTTCCAGGCTAGGGTATCAGCTATTCTTGCTTGTCAAATTAAGCGCTCAGTTGTCAGCAGGCAATATCTTGAAGTTAAGGCAAGCAGCTATTTAAGCAGCATCTTCTATGTAAAAACAATGATGCCAGTTATTACTGGGAGGTGTTTGCTATTGAACCCACAGTAGTAAGATGTGACAAAGAATCACGGAAAGAGCAGTCCTACAAAATGCCAAGTTTACTACTCCTGGTGTCCTGAGTATGTTTATTTATTTCTCTGACAGTAATCTTGATGGTACTATTGCTAACACCTTAATTAATGAAAACATGTGCTGTGGCTGCCAGATCACATCGATGGTGGTTTTTGTTTTAAATCTGTGTGTGAGGGATTAATTTCCGTCAATAGTCTGCAAGATTATCGGTGGTAGATGGCTTCATAGGTGGGGTTTTTAGCATGACACCATGGAACAGGCCATTCCCAGCCATCAGACCTGGGATGTTGTGCCCCAGCTCTGATTGTTCCGAAGGAAGCTGTGACAACACAAGAAAGGGGCACTAGGGCAGCTGCCTCACACTGCAGCTCACCAGTTTCCTTGGGCTTTTCATGTGCACATGTAGATCTGGCACCACTCCGACCATGGCCTGTCATACCCATGTGATGCGACAGAGCCATCTCTCATCTTGTGTACAAGTTTTTAAACAATTATATTTGGACCTCTGATCCTTTTGCACCTTCCTTTTCTGCAATGTCATAATAACATTATATGAACCCACATGGGATTTTATCTCTTGGACTGTGGTTCATGCAATTTTATCTCCTTGCCATACACTTGAGTTTAATGACCTTAAGGGCCTAGATTTCAGCACAGCTCTTCATGAAAGGAACTGAAGCTGAAGTTGCAAGTTTAAGAATTTATGACTCAGAATCAGACCTGAGCTGAAAGCAAAAGGTAAAAGAGGTTTTCCTATACAGGCCTAATTTTACCTACAGCAGTAATAAAATCTGTTGAGGTCAGTAAAGATAAATGTGAGTGAAACTGATCTCTTGCTTGCTTTTCTACCCTTTCTCTGCTTTGGGACAATTTGTGCTCATATTATTATTATTGTTCCTGAGAGCAACTGCCAACTTGTAGGCAGGAGCTTCCTGCCTTACTCCATTCCCCATCTCCTTTTGCTCTAGCGCTGCCCAATGAAACCTCAGCCATGGACTCACAGAGTTTACTGGGCTTCTTCTTTTTTGAAATATGGTATTTTCTATCTGATCTTCTCCATCTTCAATTTTTAAGGCTTGTGAACTCTCTCTTTCCAGTATTTCCATGAGCTGGCTCATCTTCTGTTTTCTCTATGTCTTACAGTCAGATCAGGGTGAATCTTTACTCCTATTAACTTCTTCCTGCATCAAAAGGGTTTATCCAACCGCTTTCCTGAATTCATGCACAGCCTATCATCTACTTCCTTTCCCACCCAGCAGCAGAAATCCCCTCACTGACACCAAATATTGTGTTTAAGATGATTGTCCTCTTTGCTCATAAAAAGCACCATCAACCTGATCTTCCTGGTCAGGTGGTTTTTAACACTTCCCTGTGAAACCACCCTGAAAATTCTCCCTTGTACTCAATAACCCAGCTGCCCAACCTCTTTCAGACCCTCCTCAGAGAAGATGATGACTTCTTCCTTTGTTTTCTGCCTACTCTTATGTGGCAGTTGCCCTCCACTTCCATACCTTCATGGCCCTGGAAAGGAAACTTTCAGTATCTGTTCTTCAACTTCACAGGCCTACAGAGTAGGTGAAAATATGCCTGGTGCAAGACCTGCCTCTGGAACCTCCTTCCCTCTCCACAACTAGCCCTACCATAAATCTCTTTTCCTTTTCACTGTGTCTCTCTGTTCTGCTGATTAAATCACAAGGATTTCTCAGTTTAGAAAAATGATAATGGATGCAGAATATGGCACAGTCTGCAAAAGCAGGGTGGCACAGGGAAGACGAAAAGGGACTCATTGTTTACAGTCTCTCAGAACATAAAATCTTAGGGGTCACCTAATAAAATTGTCAGGCACAGTTTAAAATAGGCAAAAATGGAAACTTTTTTGTGCAGACTATAGTTACACTTTGGCCAAATAAATTAGATAAATAAAACTCGAAAGCGATTGACACATTAATGGAGGATGAGTGCTGTGTTGACCATTTGATACTATGCTCTGGATGTAATTTCAGTCTCAGGAAATCTCTAAGCTGTTGATTTTTGGAGGCTGGAAGGCAGTAAAAGGACTCTATAGGCCTTAATTCTCATACTTTTGTTTCAGGATCTGCTAATAATCACTGTCAGAGACAGGATACTTGGCTAGACGGGCCTTTGATTTGACTGACTACAGTACTTCTTACATTTTTTAATACATACTGGAGCAGCTTTGCCCAAAACTTGCAGTCACAGAGTTTATTCTGCTCTCTGTGCTCCACTTATAGACAAGAACGACAACTTTAAAATAAGAATTAGGGCAGCAGCTGCTTGCATGGCATGAGCTGCATGGTAACAAGTTGGTTTTCCTAGTTAAGTGCTGGAACAACTTCATTTGCTGCCCATAAAAGGGGTCTGTACATTCAATCCCTTGATAGTGAGAGCGCCTGCAGTTGGAATGGACCACAGCTTACTGAGCCCAGCAGCTCTCAGCCCTGCCTGATGCTGTGATTTCAGTTCATAGGTTGACATTTAAGCCACTGCGTCCTAACCCCAAAGACTGTCCACAGCTTGGAAAAAACAATTTTGCATTGACCCTCTTGTACAACCACAGTAGGTAAGAATAAGTATGCTCACAGCAGCTAATGATCAGTAAGGAATGTTGCACACAGTGTTCACAGAAAGAATAGAAACACCCTGCTAAATTCACCTGACTCTTAGGATCTGGTATCAAGTCAAATCTCAAGAGTAGGTGAATTAAATGTTCCCTGGGCACGTCCTTTTGAAACCCTGCTCTGAAACATAGGGTGTGAGGAATAATGATGCGTAAGGAGCAAAGCCAAAGAAAATATCCCTTAATATTTGGAGAAATGAAACTATTGTCTTTTGGCATTTGCACAGCAGGACATGTGGGAAATTTCAGGGGCATATTAACAGAATTGGTGCAAAAGTTGCCCAGCATTTTCAGCAAATACTGGGCTTTCTTCTTGTTGCCTTTTGTTTTGTTTTGTTTATTGGCTCTTTCCAATACCCTAGGGTTCTGTTGGCAAGGAGAGAAATACACGAGTGAGTCCTGCAAAGTGCTGAGAGCCCTGGCTTGGCTGGTGTGGCAGCTGATGATACTGTGCACCCATGGGCAAGGTCCCTTCTGCTGAGCAGGATTAGTATGGCTAACAGGTGTGAGGCTGTAAGATGTTGATGCATAGATTCAACTGTCATAAGTCCCATAAAGTAGTAGCATTTGGCAGATCCTGTTATTAATGATACTACGTTTGCCAGCAATGTAAAACAATAACACTTGCGAGTTAACAAAATTCAAATCATATGAAGATTTTCCTGCATTCTGTCCAAAAAGCTCTTAAAAGAGGCTGATTCATCCAATGCCGTTTCTATCCCAAGAGCAAGGGAAGATCACTTTCCTGCTCTTCAACTGTGGGAAACAGAACCCACATCAGCACAGATTTAGTCCATTTGGTGATTGCAGTTAGACACTACCTTTTTCTAACAGACTTTCTCTAAGCTGTGCTTGTTGCTGCTTTCTATATAATAACTGTTCTTTTGCTGTAAGGTTGCTCATATGGTTAAAATCCACCTAATCAAATAGATGCAAAAAACAGCAAAGAACTATTTTCCTTTCTGCCTCAGAGCCATGTGTCTGGCTTGAAGGTCCCTGCAGATTAATGTGTGAAATTCAAGCCCTGGCACTGTGGTCTGTATTTAGGGAGTTGCAAATACGTATAGAGCAAGCGTTCTGCGCTTCCCCTCAAGCACTACAGCAAGATCTCAAAGCATTCACAAATTCATACATTAACTGTTTCAGCCCCCTCAGAGCCTTTCCTCTCCCTTTGTGTCATGAACATCTGATTAATATTCAGGTCCTTTCAGGACTGGTTTTGTTCTTTCCTCTTTAGGAGGAAACTTTAATATCATGAAAAAGGCAACATCTGTCCTGTTATCTAGTTTATTTTCAATGAGTGGGTACGAGAATCAGTTTCCCCCAGGGGTATTGAGAAGTTTCAGTAATTCCCTGCTCAGGAATCCCTGAAATACCACTTCAGAGAAGGAAGAAGTAAAGCTCTACGTATCCTTTTGGCCCAGCTACTCCTCACAGCTGCTTCTCATGGCTCTATGATCCCCACAACCCCATACTCATACTCTTCTGCTTTCCTATAAATTAGCACAGTTAACACACTGTGCACATTTTTTTCCTGTTTTAGGACATTGGTCCAGTTGCCTTGGGTGGTGGCTTCAGTTGTTTCTAAGTTTTGTCTCTACAGAAGTTGCTTAATAGCCCTTTTCTTAAAAACCAAACCAGTACACAGGCCACCCCATATTTGAGCAGTTCTGGAAGAGCCACTAGCACTATCTGGCAGCAGTTTACCCCTTCCCATATGGGATTATTATTGTTAATCTTCCAATTGCTTAATGTTGCACAAGTGTGTTGGAAGAAGGTGGTGTTCCACTACAAAAGGTTCTTGTTGCTGACTAATAATGAAGTGCCATAAAGGGGTGAAGCAAATTCAAGAGAGTGAAAGTTAAAGCTAAAAGCACTATTTCAGATGAATATTATGCTTAAACTCCACTTGTCAAATGCACTCTCTCATTTAGAAATGTGGGGACCCCAAGGAGGCCGCTGTTCTGGTTGGGATGGCTTGTGCCAGTACCAAGTCCATAGTTGTGTCCTCCTACCCCAGAAAGCAGGAGGAACTGCAGGACTTGCTTTCCAGGGCTCACCCAGTTCATCTCGCTGAAGATATTAATCAGGCCCAGGACTCTTACACTGGGGTGGCAAAATTCAGTTTGCCTACAGTACCCCACAGACTGGAAGTGGGTTTTGTGGGACATAATTTAAAGCTATTTTTATTCTTTCTTGACAGATCTATGGATGAAGGCAGAGGTGCAGATATGCTTCTTGGTATGAGGGTATTTAAATCCTCCCAGTTTGTACACCATTACAAATGATTCATTGCTCATTCCAAAGACAGCACACTGGCACCACATCACTTTGCTTTCTTCTGATTTTCTGGTCCCTTGAGCAATTTCTCTGAGCTGTACAGCAAAGTAGATACCTTCTCTTCATGGACACTTAAAAAGTCTTTCAGTGAAGTCATAATTTTTCTGTCCACGTTGGGAGTGATCTGCTCCGTTCTATGAGGAGAATGGGGGAAAGCTGGAAATAAGAGATGTGCATCACTTAGTTATCACACTAGAAGTATAAAAGTTACTTTTAAAATATAGCCAATAATGCTATGTAACCTCAGGATCCCTGAGAGCAACCAATTAGACAGCAACTGACCTGCCCAGTTAAGAACTGTGTTTTTAAGAGCCCATGAACTATGAACAGTTTATTTGGAGAAGTGGAGTATCCCACTCCTCCCTCTTGATAACTTCCCTTTCCCTTTCTCTTTCCCTTTTCCTTCCCCTTTTCCTTTCCCTTTCTTTTTCCCTATTCCGTTCCCTTTCTCTTCCCTTTCTCTTTCCCTTTCCCTTTCTTTTTCCCTTTCCCTTTCTCTTTTCCTTTTCCTTTCCCTTTCTTTTTCCCTATCCCTTTCTCTTTTCCTTTTCCTTTCCCTTTCTTTTTCCCTATCCCTTTCCCTTTCTCTTCCCTTTCTTTTTCCCTTTTCCTTTCCCTTTCTTTTTCCCTATCCCTTTCCCTTTCCCTTCTCTCCCCTTCCTTTCCCATTCTCACAATGAACCCAGGCAACATGTTTTAACTGAAAAATATATACATTGAAATGACTAATGAGGCTGAGATTGATGTGGTAATAGAAGTCACACCCACACTGACCTCCATATGCTTCTTTTCCCTTTGTTTTCCTCTATAGAGAATATGATTCAAGTTTTTATCAAATGTACTTAAGATCTCCTATTTTCAACCAAATGTTTATTTTGTAATTGGCTCTGTGATGACATTACTCATTTTCCGAATATTGCGTTCTTTTTCCCACAGATTACCTGCAATTTCCATGTATAAATTATACTTTAGAGATAAAACCAAAGATTATTCATTTTGCAAGTACGAATTTTAAAAGTAGTTTTCCAGGCTGAATATTGTAGGACTAAGGACTACAGCACTTGCTCTAAGTTTAAAAAATAGATAATTAAATCCAAACATATAGATGTATTTCTATAATATAGAAGAATGATTTATGAACGTCCTCCTTCAAAAAAAAACACATGCAATGAAGTCCTTTGGGATGTTGAAATCACTTTTACTTATCAAGGTTATTAGCACAGACCCATTTCCCTGTGAAGTGAAAATATTTTTTTGTGAGAAAATTACTGCTCTAACTTTTTCTGGCTACAGAATGAGATTTCATAGAAAAGGCTACTTTTCCTTTTCCTTTCAGTTCTTCTAGTCAAGTTAGCTATTTAACTGAAATAGATGGGTGGAAAGTAGCAAAAGATTTCCAAAACTGCAAAGGAATCAACAAAGAAGGGCAGTGAAGCTCATGAAGGGTCTGAAGAATAAGCCTTATGAGGGGCAGCTATGAGGTTGTTCAGCCTGGAGAAAAGGAAGCTCAGGGGAGACCTTATCGCTCTGTACAACTACCTGAAAGGAGGTTGCAGTGAGGTGGGCTCGGTCTCTTCTCCCAGGTAACAAGTGATAAGGCAAGAGGAAATGGCCTCAAGCTGCGTCAGGAGAGGTTTAGATTGGATATTAGGAAAAAATTCTTCATGGAAAGGGTTGTCAAGTATTGGAACAGGCTGCCCAGGGAAGTGATGGAGTCACCATCCCTGGAGGTATTCAAAAGACGTGTAGATGTAGCACTTAGGGGCATCATTTAGTAGTGGACTTGGCAGTGTAATGTTAACAGTTGGACTTAATGATCTTAAAGGTCTTTACCAATGTAAACTATTTTGTGATTCTATGAAATTAACTTTAAAACAGAGCTGAGCTGCCAGAAATGCTATCTGCTCTTGAAAATCTTCACGTAGATGCACTTTGGTTCATTTTTAAAGTCAGATTGGCTTTTACATTATTCTTCCATAGATTAAAAAGATATGTAGATCAGAAAATTGATATCTTTTAGAATCATCAGTACTGCCTGTCATTATATCCTTGTTTTAATGACTGTTACTGATATGCTAATGTCTTTCTCAGTCTACTAGAGAAATTGGCAGGTTTAAACAGCCTTCCAACTCTATATAAAGCATGAAAAGTATATTCAATTTACTTTAGAAAACACCACAGATGTACTTTATATTAATAAGAGCCAAATTTTAATAACTAATCTCTTTATACTGTAACGGGAGGAAATTTGTTTGCAAGTTCAATCAGTAACTTAGAAGCCATCAGCTGAAGCACTTATGATGAAAAACAATTTGTGGATACACATTTTGGCTTTCTTTTATACATAAAAGATTTAATTTCTATCCTTCATAAGGAAAGATGGAATTTAATCACTTCACTCTTTAAGGTGTTCAAATGCCCCTCTTGTTTTAATAAATTTTTTAATAAATAAGAAAAGAACTGATAGGTATCTGAATTTAAAGAAAAGAAGACTCAAGGTTTCCTGGTTCTGTTCTTTTTCTTTTTTATTCCCAGAGCTCATGAGAAAGTGAATTATTTCCAAGAATTTGTTTTTAATTTGCTAACTCAAATTTTAGCAAGTATTCTGCAGACTGGGAAGTGCTTACCTGGAGCCTTCTGTATAAAATTAATGGTTTTGATGAGTAGTTGAGACAGTAGACTTTGGTTGGATGCTAGGGGTAACCTCCTTCAGTGGAGTTCTGATTGAAAAGTATTAAAATTCTTTGACATCTTTAGAGTGCAGTAAGGGAGCCTGAAGCCTGTGCCTCCCAGGTACAAGGATAACAGCACCCATTTATGGTTTACTCTCCTCCTACATATTTGCCCCTGGCTTTCTCAGCCACACCAGTTTTGACATTATGAGGAGGGTGTTACTTCGCCATGCTTCTGTGGGAGGTTGCAGATCTGAGCTGGAACTGCCTTTGTCTGAGAAGTAGAAAAGCCTCAAGCTTCAGCTTTCTGGGTAAATGTTTTAAACCTCTAAATTGTAGATAAAATCAACAGTTCTGCTTCCCTTCCAGATGCAGATGGCTTGCTGTGCTTCATGCAGACATCAGTACTGCAAATATACATCCAACTTTTGGAGAAAACGCCTGCTAGACCAGACCCTCACAGACATGGGTGGAGGAGCATCCAGTTTCCAAGTCCCAAAGTGCTGCAGGCGTTAGAAAGGTATCTCTGGAGGGATAGCATCAGATCAGGCTGTCAAGCACTGGAAGCACCTAGTGAACTTTACTGAGGAAAAGATCTGTCATTGTGGACTTCTTTATCCCTTGCAGGGCTAGGCAAGGTTTTGTGGATTGTAATTTTAGTCTTGGGCATCTCAATCCTTCCTCTTTCTCCCCTAGAGCACTTCCATCCGTTGGTGTGGTTCCCCAGATATTCAGCATGCATGCAGGCACAAGGTTGTAGGCACTGCCTTTACATGAAAGTCCCTGAAACTGAGGCAAAAGAGGCTGGATTTCTTGCAAAAGTGGTTTCAGTGCATAGGTTATTTCTTTTGAATTTTCTAAGCAGGCCATTTGGTTAAGTGTAAACATATTCTTGGCCAACTAATGGAGTTAAATGTTTTAGCAATTCCATAAAAACCATTATCTAGGTAATTCTTGTCATTGAAAATTAACAAGATGAGTTCTGCCAAGATTTACACAGAAAAGGAACTCTGTAAAACAAGACGAGGCAGGACAGGGATTTATGCAAAGATGGGGTTGTTTCCAAAATTACTTAAAAAAAAAATGGTTAATTTTTTGTTCCAAACCAATATTAAAATTTCCTCTCTGTTTGTGCGTCATACTGAAAAGAATTCACTAAGCACAAAAGGTTTAAATGGAGATTTGTATTTTATGCTGAATGTTCAAAATTTTTTATGGGAGGTGATAAATACTTCCCTTCTGTAGATTTGTGAATCAAATTAAGAAACATCCACATTGTTGTCGGTGTGATGTGGCTTTTTACTTACAAGTAACATAAAACATAGCAGTTCCATTTAAAGCCACATGTTTGTTTTCCATTTTTCAATGCAGTTTCTCTTGTGGTTAAGATAGGTAATGATCTACGCGACCTTTTTCTGAAGCAATACTGAAACTATGCATACGTTCACTAGCATCTGTGAAATTTGGCATGCTGTCACTTCGGTGTGGATTTTGGGTCTTGACTAATGGAATCACTCTCTTTTTTCATTTGCAAAAATAAGCTGACTGCTGATATGGACTGGATGCTTCAAGTGACAGCTGAAACCAAGGGAATGGCCCAATGATTATGCTATGGGCATGAGGAAAGATTGACCTTCTTCCAAAAGGGTGCAGTAATTCCATAGGGAGGCAAAAATCCCAGGCAGTTAGTCTTTTTCCACATGGTTTTATTCTGCAGGGCCATGGGGCATCACTTACAAAAGCAAATCCAAGTGGCTTAACTTAAAAAGTATAAACAGAAAAACTCTTCAGCTTTGGATATGATGCAGGCTTTTGATCATGGGGCTCTCTTTTTCTTCAAAGCCTGTTGCTCCTTTTAATTATCTAATATTTAGTCTTCTAATTCCTTTTAATCCCACAGAAAGCAGGAGAAAATGTTTTGTCCCCAACTTGTTTTTATAATTCTCCTTTCTGTACATTCCTGGGAGAGAAGCTTAATATGAAATTTTGCTTACTATAAGTAAGCTATACAATTGATGTATCACAGCTCACGTACTTTGCACATCTCCACTGTGACCTTGACTGATCTTTCTGCCCTATGACTAACCTTGACCATGCAATTCTAGAAACCAATATAATTTCAGGATAACTTACCTCTTCAGGACAGTACAACAGAAAATAAACTCATGCTGATGGTGCCATTCAGATTTAAGAAAAGAAGATCAGATAGCTTAGATTCTTTGTCATGGTATTGTAAATCCCCTAAAGCATGGAAAACCTGAATTACTGCCTATAGCTTGAAAGGGTAAACTAAGAAGAATTAGCTAGAAATTGAGAAGAAAGAGGAATTAAGCAAGAAGGCTTCCACTGCTTTCCTGGAAATCAACTACATCTATACCACTAACAATTTGGAACAACTCCACAATCCTTAGCTTGCTGTGTTTCTTCTGGCAAACTTCATCTGTATCTGACATGAACAGGCAATATACCTCAAGAACATATGACATTATCAGTTCCCTTACATCACCAACACCATGAACATGAACCCTCAGGAGTCTTATTTGACAAGACATTTGGTTCCATCCTGCTTCATAATACTGCTTTTTGAGTTTGGTTCCTGGACTGCTGAAGAATAGAGATTTTCAGGTTTTCACATACACAGCTATTCCTACTGTCTTGGAGATAAGGGCAAAAGGAATTGCTACAAAGGGAATATTTTATAGACGAATAGTGAATGGGGGAGCAGAGCAAGGAAATATAAATTTATTGTATCATCTTTAAAAATCATGTATGAAGGTTTAAAGTCACAGTGCTTGTGACTGATTCACATCCTTGACTCTATATTGGCCTAAGAGTACTGCTGATGAGTCAGTCCTATCTCTGCAAATCTTTGATGTATGCTTCTGGAGAAAAGGACATGTTTTCTATCTCTGACCATATGTTAAACTTTCCTCTTCTCTATTTTATTTATATTGACAGAGAAAAGGAAGGAGGTTTTGGAATAATCCCAGGGATGTCCAGAGACAAGTGATTAATGCTTCCTATCCTGGATGCTTGATTAATTAATGTAAACTCAGACATCTTGAGGGAAAATGTTGCATGTGTGGACCATATTTCCAATAACCTTCCAAATCTTAAACCTTAAAATTAGTTAAATACAGTCAGCTTTTCAATTAGAAGGAAAGTGAAGTACCCCAACTAACTAAGGTGTCAATTGTATCTGGAAAGTTAAGGGTAACCAAGAGAAGACAAGCTGATGCAAAACCATAGATTTTTATCAACCTCACAAGGAAAATGTATACAGTCATAGAATCATAGAATCATAGAATAGTAAGGGTTGGAAAGGACCTCAAGATCATCGAGTTCCAACCCCCCCGCCATGGGCAGGGACACCTCCCACTAAACCATGCCATCCAAGGCTATGTCCAACCCCACCTTGAACGCCGCCAGGGATGAAGCATTCACAACTTCCCTGGGCAACCCATTCCAGGGCCCCACCACCCTCACAGTAAAGAATTTCTTCCTCAGATCCAATCTAAACCTCCCCTGTTTAAGTTTAAACCCATTACCCCTTGTCCTCTCACCACAGTCCCTCATGAAGAGTCCCTCCCCAGCATCCCTATAGGCCCCCTTCAGGTATTGGAAGGCTGCTAGGAGGTCTCCACGCAGCCGTCTCTTCTCCAGGCTGAACAGCCCCAACTTTCTCAGCCTATCTTCATACGAGAGGTGCTCCAGTCCCCTCATCATCCTCGTGGCCCTCCTCTGCACTTCTTCTAACAGTTCCATGTCCTTTTTATGTTGAGGATACCAGAACTGCACACAATACTCCAAGTGAGGTCTCACGAGAGCAGAGTAGAGGGGCAGGAGCACCTCCCTCGACCTGCTGGTCACACTCCTCTTGATGCAGCCCAGAATACAGTTGGCCTTCTGGGCTGCAAGTGCACACACTGCCGGCTCATGTTCATTTTTTCATCAACCCACACCCCCAAGTCCTTCTCCGCAGGGCTGCTCTCAATCTCCTCCCCACCCAATCTGTAGCTGTGCCTGGCATTGCTCCCACCCAGGTGGAGGACTTTGCATTTAGCATGGTTAAACTTCATCAGGTTGGCATCAGCCCACCTCACAAGCGTGTCAAGGTCCCTCTGGATGGCATTCCTTCCCTCCAATGTATCAACCAAACCACACAGCTTGGTGTCATCGGCAAACTTGCTGAGGGCGCACTCAATCCCACTGTCCATGTCACCCACAAAGATGTTGAACAAGACAGGTCCCAACACCGATCCCTGGGGGACACCACTCGTTACTGATCTGCAGATGGACACTGAGCCACTGAGCACTACTCTTTGCTTGCGGCCATCCAGCCAGTTCTTTATCCACTGAGTGGTCCACCTATCAAATTGATGTCTCTCCAACATAGAGAGAAGGATGTCATGTGAGACAGTGTCAAAGGCTTTACACAAGTCCAGATAGATGACATCAACCACTCTGCCAAGTTGATTTATAGTCTCTCATTTTGCATATTTAAGCTAAATCCATTCTAGAAACTACCAGTGTTAAGAGTGGTAATGCTGGAGACCAGCAATTTTACCCTGAATGCTCTTCAGTGTATTCATTGTGTGAGACACACCAATTATCCCACAAAATGCCTCAGATTATCCTCAGTCCAGAAGGTTTGTACCTATAAAATGGGGATCCTACAGCCCATAGGCAGATATTCACACCTCTTCATTAGGTAAGACCTGTGGCTATATTTTGTGTGTATGCACTAATTGTATGTGGCACTATGTGCTAATGTGGCCACTCGAGAGGGCTCAGAAAGCCTATTCAGCCTGCAACAAGAAGACTCTCTTCCCACTTTGTAAGAACCAGCATTTCCTGAAATGACAAAGAATGAGCAATAGCAAAAATTTCCAGTGCAATTATTCCTAGGCAACACTTCCACCCTCACTTACACCTGACCATCAAGAGAGCATTGACATTTCTCTGGTGCTGTGAAACTCAGCCCAGAGTTAAGACTCTTCCAAAAAAGGCATATTCTGTTCAACAAAACAGCAGCAGATTGCTCATATGTAAAATCGTTCACTGCATGTGCATTCTTTTGGACCCTCTCGAAAGAGAGTGGCTTGCACCTGATTCTTAGTGTTTCATAACTGTTTTACAACTGCTTTACAACTGGCGACTCCATCAGTAGCGCAAAAGTCTATCCTTATATTCATTCTGCCTGTGAACCAGACTGCCACCCGTTGCACTTTCATGACATCAGATTATAATAATGTGCTCTTTCTAAACACTCATTTTAGGAAACTGATGTTCAAAGAATTTTAATTTCTATGTAAAGTTAAACTAGGGTTGAATGGCTCTTTATTTAGAAATTAACTATAGAATCAGAAGTGTAGGCCACATCCAGATAATCCTTCAAAAGTTAGAAGATCATTTCAGACTGTGGAGATTTCCAGTCAGTCAGACTCTGGTTCCTTCAGCGACAAAGTAAGATCAATAGGTGACTCAGTGCCAGCTGGCTGCAGAAAGGTGGTCTGGATGTTTATGTTGGAGCATAGATGTGGCTTATCCTGTCTAAGTGGACAGGAATTAGGCTTCACTTCTCAGTCTGCCATTGTTATGTCCTGATGGACATATGGACATTGTTATGTCCTAATGTCCTGACTGGAACAGGACAACAAAAAAGTCACTTTCTTTCTCTATCTGCTGGGAATTCATGTGCAGAAATGTGAAACAAGAAGGGATAAGGCGTACTTTTTCCTAACTGCAAACCAAATATATTCTTAAATTTAACTCTGATGGAATCAAGACATAGATCTATACTGGGAAATTGAACTAAAGACTCGGAAATATGCCTCAAATTAGGAAATCTCTACATTCACCTTTAAGAAGAAAAATGAATACTTTTTTCAGAGCATGTTTTCCATATGTGGCTAAATAGTAAAGCCAGTTTCTCACCACTTATCACCCAGATTCATCTGGATGGCTTGCAGTACTGAAGGAAGTGGGGCGACTCTGAAAGCTCAGAAGGAAACTAAAACAATACCAGGAACAGCTTTTGACACCCTGCCACAAAAACCCAGCCCTGTTACAGCCCCAAAGACTATCATGTTCTATCTTAATGTTTCACAAATATCATTGGCCAAGGTGTCCTTCTCCCCACTCCTGTCCCTTAGGTCTACAAGCTGTTCAAGCGCACACTTGCTGGGAGACACACTCAGGTACATGTTTTCCACAGGATGGACTGTCTATGGGGAACAAAGGAGAAATCATGTTTAAGATTAAGTTAAAGATCTTGGCACTACTGAACAGCAGTTTCCAGACAAACATCCCAGTTATTTTAGCTCCCCTGCTCCTTCCCTTGTCCTAGCTTCCCTCCCTGCAACACCCGCAGTGCTTGTGCATTAGTTCTCACTCAGGATCTTTCCCAGCATTAAGTGACTGGTTTCTCCTGAGATCATAACCAGCTACAGTTCTAGGAGGGTTTGCCTCATGTGCTGCTTCCCACTGACAGTATGAGGCAGCAACATCCTCCCTCTTATTTTTCCCCAGACCTACATCCGAGGGCTTTGCACCCTGAAATCCCTCCCCACTATCTATGAACACATGCCACCCAGCCCAGTACTACAAGTGAAACCTCTGGGGTTGTACAGTGAAGATACCAGCTCTGAAAATTGTGATGTAAAAACGACTGGGCGCACTTCATGCTGCAAAATGCACATATGCATAAATGTATTTTATGGCCTCTAATGGAAAACACTCAGTAGATTAGGTTTCCCTGAGGCACCCCAGGATGTTACTAGAAAGGAGTCTACCTACATTCCTGTGTGTCATAAAACTAGGAATCTATTTCTAATGGATGAGTAGCTCCCAGAAGGTACAACAACTTTGTCCCCCAACTACAGAAGGAGTGTAGAGTGTGACCTAATTTTTAACAATTATAGTAAGCTGAGAAAGCTCCTACACCCCAAATTGGTTCTCTGAATTATTTGTTAAGCAAAGACCTAGGTGGAAGCAACTGACATTTTTCTACATGGAAGGTATATTACAATAACACTAATTAACCATGCAGTGATCTAATATATGTGTGCATGACTGAAAAAGTTTAAAAGACCTGTAACTTGCAGATATACTCGTCTCAGTACAAAAAACACCTTGGGACCTGGGAACTTGTTTATTCTTTGCTCTCTCTCAAACATAAATTAAGTAGGATTTTACCAGCAGCACAAGATAAAATAGCAGGTAGCGCTACAGTTCCACCGCTAAACAAATATGGTGGCATTACTGACAGGGAAGGAATTCAAGTTGTCTGTGTGGTGGTTTTTTTATGGCTCACTTCTGGATATATTTGTAAGTAACATGGCAAGCTTGAACGCTGACTGGTGGAACAGATCCAACATGCTCACCTCCACCTCAGGAGGGGTAGTTTGCCGTCCACAATTTCAAAGCCCCCCCCCCCTTCAGAGGTGTTAAAGAGTTCAAAAATCCCTTCAGAGGTGAGAGGGTTGCAGGGAGAAGGGCAATTCTTACTCACTTTCTCAGCACAGCACAATAAATAGTCTCATGACATCGTGAAAACCGTGACAAAATCCATTTACAGTGGTGTGCCCACAAATTTTCATTCAGCCTTCCTGTAAGCTCAGGTAGGCAAACACTGACCTGTTATTTTAGGAGAGGAGGTTTAAAAATACTGACGGGCAGCTATTAGAAAGGGCTGTTGCTTTCCTGGGCCAGGAGACACGCTCTTCATAGCCGAGGGCTCGGGCAGCACAAGAGCTTTACTGTATCCCTGCATCATAGCTCAGTGCCCATAAACAGTCATATTATTCATGTGTAAACACTTTTCATTTCATTTTGAGAGTGAGGACTTGCATATCTCTAGCTGGAAATGTGGTTGGTAGCAGTTTTAACACTTTTTTTTCTTAACTAAGTGATAAAACTGTTGGTATTCTGGAAAGGAACAAGATGACAGAACAGCCTGTTTGTCTCTGGTGTTTACTCACTCAGGACAGGGAAGGGTCTAAAGAAACATCTGGTGTCAGCTTTTTTCCACTGAGGAAAAAAAGTTTAAGCCAGTTAAATTATTTAGCCAGAAAAGTAAGTTCATGAGTCATGAAAAATTCATCTAATCATGGAAGTGAAAACCAACAACGTTCTCTCCTATGTAATCCAAAAAGGAGAATGGGGTGTTGTTACTCTTTATCCTGAGTATGTCTTGATTTACATTTCCAGCTGGGAAGAAGGCTGCGAGAAATTTAGGTGCAGAGGCCAGAGGGGAGAGAAGGGCAGGAGCCAGGCTGGCCACAACTGTGTGTTTACAGTGAGCAGAGAGTAATGAGGTGGCAGGGAAATGTCTTCCCCTCCGGCCTCACTCTCCACCTTCTCTCTTTCTTTCCCCACTTTGAAAGAGGATGAGGGTTTCAGAAAGGCAAAAGGGTGCTTTTTTTCCCCCTCTTTCTGCCCCCTTCCTCTCTGTTCTCACTCTGTCTTCCCTCGAGTCACCCCAGGTTTTCCACCTCCCGGCAGGAGCTGTAAGAGAGCAGCTTTGAAATCCCTTGGGAAAATCCCCTTCGCAAGATTCAAAAAGCAGGGGACAACGAGTGCAAAACCTGCTACTGCACCCTGTGCTTGGGGCACTCATGACCTTGCATTAAGGCCTCGGGTTGGTATGGTGCAAAACTCCTTGCAGCAGATTCGCAATGCAAATTTTTTATGCGAAAACTCGAGTGGCTGCTATGAAAAACCATCGTGTTAAAATTCCCTCTCCCTCAATAACAAAACAACCTTGCTGAGAAATCCTGTAATCTAAATACAAGCTTAGCACCATTTATCAAAGGGAGGATGTGAGCAGCGCTTGTAAAAAGTTAATAACCTCCGTGGTGGGACAGGACAGCGCGAAGGGAAAGTGCTGAGTAACGGCCAGGAGAAGCCTTTCATCTCCAAGTGAGCTCAGTGACTGGAAATGTGAAGTTCACTTCAGTTAATGGCAGTTTTCTAATGGCTTTTAAAATTACTATGGATAAACAAACAGACTCAAATCCAACTTTTCTGACTTAAAGGTTTTGGGGTTGTTTTGAGCAGCTCAATAGGCTCAAATTCAAACAAAAGAAGTTCAGATTTCAAGCTAACAATAACCAACCAGGGTACATGTCCATTTTTCTTTGCACAAAGAAAAGTCTGAAAATACAGTGTTAATGCATATCTCAAAAACTGGAGAGCAAAAAACTAGGCTCTGCATAGTTTTTCTTTGTATTTAATTCTCTTTAGTGGTATGTCCTTACAGGTAGATCATGTCTTGTGAAACCTTGAAAACTGCATCCCCTTTAAAAATTGAACACAAATGCCTACGTGCTCACTTGCACCTAGGCTGTACACAAATGGGCCTAATTTATTTTGGTGCCAAACAAAGCTGTGAAATACTTTGACTTAATTTTAAAGAAAAGCAAACAATGACCGCTGCTTGTGAAGGCACAAGCTGTGTCATAAAACGCACCCAACAAACCATTTACATTGCAAAAAGTTGCCCCAACTGTTGTTTATGTTGGAAGTAAGATTAGCACATTTGTATCCTCTGGCTAGCAGATACCATCAGCTGCCATCACTTACTGATCATCAGTAAGTGATTTTACATTAGAGAAAGGGACACTCAAAATTGAGACATGCTGGATAATTTGTGAGGTTATTTTTTTTAAAGCAGAGCTCAAGCCCACTTTAGTTTGCTGGAAAAAAGGTATTGCTAAAAATGCAGTAAGTTTTCCAAATTTATGTGAATACTGTGTTGAATGTAATCCAAAACTCAGTGTCTGTTTAATTGGTGTAATTCAGCACAAATCTTTGAACAAGACTGATTCATACAAACTGAAGACTTAGATTTTGGTGCGTCCTATTTAATGCTTCTTTGCGTTTCTTGATGAAAAATTGTCTGAAGTTGGTGATTAGTCCCAGTGCACCTGATAGACAAGCTCTCTCTAACAGCACTCCAAAATATTTCTTCTCTCAGGTGTATTGGTCTACTTTACGTGCTCAGCATTAGGCTCACCACTAAATCTGGGGCTAGAAGGAACTATATCCCAGGCCAGGATGGCAGACTGTGAGGCATTTCAGTTTTATACATTGGTGCTCAGTGTCTAAGGAACATCTTGTGCTTTTAACCAAACCAATCCAGGACATTAGTGATGTCTTTTAATTCTTCTTTTCTTTCTAGGGGAAGTATTTTATGGCTGTGGTGGATTGTTTGGTCTGTCGAGCTACTTGCACTCTATAGACTTACATAAACTTATGGGGCTAGATTTATTAATCCAGGTGGGTTTCTTCAGTTGCATGTTTCCTAGTATAATATACCAGAACAACAGAAAAAGACCTCCAAACTCCTAACCTAAACCACAAAACCGTATTCCACAGAACGGACCAGCCTTAAATCACACATTGTGAATGGTCTTTTGAATGTGTAACTGTGCTGCGCATGTGCAAGTTTGCAGCTGGAACAGGACGTGAGTGGATTTAGCATGTAAATCTTTAAAAATGATTTATCATTTCTTATTTTCCTTATGTAGTTTGATTTTTTTATTCCCCATGACATAAATGTATATGTATAGAAATAGTTAATTTAAAAATAACTGAGACCAGTGTCTTTGCAAAATTTTTGTTGACTGAGCCTGTCAAAGAAGAATAATAATTTCATAAACTCCCATTTCCTAAGGTGGAAAGTGGAGGAGACGTGCAGGGGAAGAATGGCACAAAAGAGAAAGAAAAGGGAGGCATAAACCAATGATCCATGGAGACTTGATGTTGAAGTTACACATCAAACTGATCTCAGTGTCCATTCAGGAATTGAGGAAATTTGGGAATGTTTCCAGATTTCACAGTTGGCTTCTGTATTGTCACTAAACTGACCCCCACATTGAAACACTTTCGAATGTTCAGATTTTCTTGCTCAAACCCTCCAGCCTAGGGTTGTCCCTCAGCAAAATAGAAACATTCATTAAGCACCAAGTGCCCCACTTCCAGCCTGGGATATACATCGAGGCTTCCCATTGAAGTGTGGTTCCCACAGCAGGATGGAGCCCTTTGGGGAGGTGTCGGTTGTCAGTAGTCAGTTGTCAGGATAATTCATTGCCTCAGGGGGAAACCTGAGTTGAGAAGCAACAGCCTTCTCCAGTTCAGAGGAGGTCAGCCACATCAAAGCCGAGATGTGCAGTGGGCCTCTGAGCAGGGAGGAGTGGCCAGTGCTCTTGAAGTTGCCAGTTTTCCTTTTTCTGTACAGGCTAGGGAGTGGCAGGGGATGTGTTTGAAGATCTAGGGAAAATCTGGGATCATTCAAGCTAGAGCTGAGGAACAAAAGAGAAGGGCTCCAAATCAGTGAGGCTTGATGGTTAGCTTGTGCTCAAACGGGCTGGAATTTAGAAAGAAAGAATACATTGCAGCTTCACATTGCTTTTGCACTGATGCAGTGCGATTCACTTTAACTTCCCTTTTACAGAGGAGTAGGTAAGAAAGAGCAGATTCATCTTGTTGTTCCAGGGGTCCAGGGCTTCTCCCTCAGGACTTTGTGGTTTTACTGAGAACATATGTCTTTCCAACTCCTTGTGCTTAGGGAATTTGGGAGTGAAAACAGCTTACTGAACTTCTTTTTATTTTGTTTTTAAATCTAAGCAAAAGTTTACCAGGTGTGTGAAAGCAAATGAGCTTTACTAAAGCATCTGTATGATGACAGGAGGAGTGAACAGGTCTGGAGCTGTCAGGGGAGAGAACGCAGTGATGGGAGAGAGCGGAGATCACTGGGATGGATGAGATAGGGCATGACCAGAAAAAATTAAAATTGCTGAGGTTAGTTCATTTCAAGTTTTAAAAGCTGTTGATGTTCAGATTATTGATTTACGACTGGAAAAGTGATACCTGTTCTTTTACATTAAAACTTATCCAAATCTCTCTCTCTCCGCAATATATAGTTATGTATTTTTAAACTAACCAACAGTTTCTACCCCTAAGTTCCCTCATTTTAAATTGTCTATCACCAAGGAAGGAGTTACTGAAAAATGTTTCACTGCTACTGAGTGAATAAACAATAGAAGATGGTCCCATGTCTGGGAGGCTGCTCTGGCGAGGGAGAAAGAGTCCAAAGTACAAATGGAATGGGAATAGATTAAAAAAAAAGGGAAACTACAGTTCAGAGCATTAAGATGAATTTTGCATTTGATTTACATGGCAATCATGATTCATTTCAAGTTATATTGTTACATGGTCTTTGGAATACATTTGTCAGCCCATTGTGTCTGCAGTCAGATTTCCAAGAGCAGCTATAACATTGAACGGGCTGTAAATATAACTTGCTTTACAGCATAATACTAATTCCTCTGCCCAGCTGAGTGCAGTGTGTTGAGAGGTGAACACTCTGCCTGGGTCTTCTCTCTGGAAAAGGTTGCTGGACACTCCTGCTTGTAATCCTCTTTGCTGGAGTTTCGTAGGACTCCGCATCACATCCTTTTCTCACCTTTGCCATGCTCTTTGAGTGCTTCCAAGTCAAGCTGAAGCAAGTTCACCTGGACAGGCAGTTTGCCTGGCTCTAACCATGGCTAAAATGTGTCCAGGACGTAATTGCTCTGTAAGCAGACGACACAAGAAGGGTACATGTGCAGCAGTCCAGGGTTTTGATCTGGAACATAATGTAAAAAGGACATAACATGATGACATTTATCAGCACTGGGCATCTAGTTAACAACCCTTTGTAATGAACAGGGCAAATTACACCTCAAGCCTATTGTTTTAAGTGAAGTTGAAACAAGTATATAAACCAATCCACTTGCTCTGTGTCTTTGCTTCAAGATATCCATAGCTGGGAGTTTTTACTAAAGTCTGATTATCTAATTAACACTTTAGCTCCCCAGGATAACTGCAGGTGGGTAACAGGGCATTGTCCAACTGTTAAATGGTCGTGCACATTTTGCCATCTGTGAAAGCATAGGCAGGGTGCCACAGTGAGTTAAATTGCATAGGAAAACCAGGTTGCATGTTAAACCTTCTCCCTAAGTTCCTATGTCAAAAAGCCACCTGTGGATATCCTTGCTGAAAGACAACAGGGAGAACTCCAACTGAATGGCCATGAGCAAAACCGAAACACAAGATCTTCTGAGAAGGTCAAAAGCAAAGGAACCTGATGCCATGTTATGGATATGTTATGCAAGGCAGGATTTCTGGCTGTACCTGTTGTTGCTGTTAGTCTATGGGACTATCCTTCCCACAAATTTCACACATATTAAGCTTGATTAAAAACAACTAAAGGAGCATTTAACTCTCAAAGAATCCTTTCATTACGGAGAACACTGAGATGCTTGTTACTTTTGCACTTAATGAAGTGCGTAGAAGACAGTTGTTGAAATATGTTGCACTCTGGCGTGCAGCTTAGCTAACAGAATTTGTAGGGTTTCGTGAAATCTGGTCTCAACACCAAATTTAAACCACGCACCCTTTCTGTAGGTACTGATTGTATTTTGACTGAAAGTATAAGAGGGCCAAGTAGGCTACAGGTAGCCAAGTGGGCAGAAAAAGCCCCTGTAGAAATTCTCAGTACCTTGGTAAAAATTCTGGCAAGTGTCTGATCTCCTCCAGCAGAGAAGTGGAAGTTTCCACCCTGAGCTCAGATGCTGGTACAGGAAGGTAAAAGAGCAAATGAAGGAATGAATTGCTCATAGTAAGCTGCTCACTAGAAAATAGTGACTGCTGCTGCTGAACCCAGGACAATAGATATGATGGAAATAAAACAAAACAGTATGTTCTGCATATAATAACAAGAAAATTTGCAGAAGAATAATTAGTACTTCAAAGAGGTTTATTGAAACAAGTAATATTAAAAATAATAATAGTCTTTCCTCAGGCAAAATACAGACTGGATTTAGACCTGTAGACGAGTTTGGTGCCTCCTCTGCTAGTAGGTGTATGTGCTTAGTACCTGACAAGACTAACCCAAACCTATATAACACTGGGATGGAAACCTGTAGCAGTTTTACATGTAGTTACATTGGGAAAAGCCTACTTCTGAATATAATACCAGTCAATTTGAGTCAGAATTTGATGAAGTGTGTGGGTGGTGGTATGTGTCAGTTAGGTAATTCCCATTATCTTAGTGTCTCTGCTGGCTTAGACTATACACATCTTGAATTCATTGAGTCCCATATTGGTCCAGGAAAGAAAATTAAGAGAATCATCTTCTATTCTAGCTTACAGATAGAACTCATTCAAGATTTAACAACAGTACAAAGTCAATTTCTCATTGCTGCATAATATATTCAGATAGAGAGTATAAAGTGCCCTGAATCACCCCAAACCATGCTGTAACTGCCTGCTTTCAGCTGTGGTAGCTGAAACAGCTGAAGTAAATAGTCTTGTCAGGGAGAAGAGGTGAAATTAAAGATTCAATTGTCACCATAAGTGTAGAGAGAAACATTAAGATTGATTGGGGTATGTGAGAACAGATGGAGAAAGCCTCAAAATCATTATTCACCTCCAGTATAGAGGCTGCCTATGGACTATTGCTTGGGAACTAGTCAAAGCTCAGGGGAAGGAGCAGAAGGCCTGGGTTACAGGAATGCAGGTACCCCAGCTCATGTGCCCTCTGGTGCCTCCTATCCAATGTCTACAGTCTGGCCCCAAAGGAAAGATCGTGCTGAAAAAGGTATGTATAAGTTAGCATGGCCTTGAGTGTTCATTAAGCTAACCTGAAGCTTTCCATGGACTACTAGGGACTTTCTGAGACATGGGAGGCTCCAGTGGATTGGAGACTGGAAAAGAAATAACATCATTAAAAGGAAAGCAGGAGAAAAGCAAGGAAGATAGAAAGTAGAAAGTGATAAAATTAACTAATATGTCTTTACTGAGAATAAATTCTGTCAAACTATTCAACAGCCTACTTTCATGTGAGAGCAGCTGAGGGGAAATCTGTAGGCGTGCTATTTCTCATTTTGGTGAGACTTTCAAGACATTTCACAGGACAGCATCTTGAGCAAACCAAGTTCCTATGATCCAAAGGAAAGGGTCAAGTGAGCCATTATATAGTTGGTCAAAATCGCGGTTATATGACAGCTGGTTGAGAAAAGGGGCTGAATTTCAAAGTGCATGTCTCAGCAGGGACACAGTCAAGGTCTGTCTAGAATCCATTCTGTATTTGTGGCATTTGGAGATTGGTTAAATGGTGGTTGAAATTTTATTCAAACTCTAGTACATGATAATGGTGCTAGAGAATTTGAATCCAAACTTGCCATCATTGAGCATGGGTGATGCTTGTCAACTCATCTTTGAAACATTTCACCCAGTTTTATAAAATGTTAGAACCTTAGAATTCCTTTGGAGGATATCTGATTGCCCTGAGCATTTCTATGCACAGAATCTGTATTTATGGAGTTGCCAAACATTCAGATCTTTAAGTGGAAAACAACTTCTGAGGAGTCTTATTCTTACCAAAACTGTGTTAAATGGGAATGCATTTCATGGGGCTTCAGAGTTTCTTAAATGGAGAGCTTCTTATGTTTATGCTAAATAAGCATAATTTGGGGTGAATTTAAGAAGAAATTCAACAGTGAAATTAGAGACATTAGAGGTGGAAAAAACCTCTTCAGTGTTCTTCAAGCTGTAGTTAGCTCATGGGTAGAGTCTACATGCAAAACTGAGGAACTAACAAGCTTGGCTCTGCCTGGTGGTCTTGTCTTTAACATATTTCCTCTGACCACAACCAGTTCTCGAGGGCTTTCAGAGCCGTGGGTTGGAAACCACTTTTCTGGAGTATTCTCCTCCTATGTAAGTAGTGTAAGACTGCTCCTTCTAGCATTCTTGTGTTCCTGTTTGTAATGAGTTGTGGCTTGTCTGAATTTTACTGTTTGTACGAACACAACAGTGTAGGACAATCCATGGGGGAGGCCTCTTGGACAGACTTGCTGTGGCATAAGAATGGCTTTTTTGGCTTTGGTTCCAAATAACATAGGCTTAAAAGAAACAGAAAAAAAAAAAAAAAAGGCAGGTGTGCCTGAGTAAACTCCCAGGGGTTTCATTGCTCTCATTGATTAAAATAAATGACTTAGCATATACTAAACAAACTGACATGTGCAGACAAGGCTTTAAAATATGCAGTCCCTCCCTTTCAGAGGTTTGGCAGCAGCAGCGAAGGACGATGCCAGCTGGATTACAATCTACATGTATCAGGGCAAAGACAGACAGCTTCTTCCTGATGTAGCTGTAACTCTTGAAGAAGTAAAACTCTTGAGGAAGAAACAGCTTTGGCTGCTGACTGCTTTTGTTGCTTCCACAACGGGGGTCATACATGGAACTGGGAACGATATTTTCCTGAAAGTATTCAAATATTTTATCTGAATTTACCATTGATGAACATGGCTTTCATTAACCTGGCTGATCCGGTGCTGAAGCAGAAAATCTAAGGTTGCAGGTGTAGCAGTGGAGGCATCTTGCATGCCTCAGCTACTTCGAAATCTATCTGAAGTATCTAGCATGGTAAAACAGTCTAGATGCTAGTCTTCTAGAACACAGTATTGCCCTAGGCATGTGGTTTTAGTAGTTTACCTCATAAGAATAGGTAAACTCAGATCTATTATGCAATCCCATAGCAGAGTATGTTTTGCAGCTTAAATGGATCTAGGTAATGATCTATTTTCTGCTTTTTGCTTTGCTCAGACAAACATGTGTCCCTGCATCCCAATGACTTGTCCTGTAGGTGGACAAGAGGGCAAATCAAGATCAAATGTTTTAATATGCATTAAACTCCAGGTAATTGCCAAATCTTTTCAAACATCTGCTTATGCCAATGGATTTAATCCATTGTAGCTGGGCCAAAAGGAAGTTTTTTCTGATTATTTTAGCTGCAGAAGCTCTTGACAAACATACAAAATAGAGGCATCCCTTTACTATCACTAGAAATGTGTCTTTGTCTGCCTTGGAAAACATCTGTTTGTTGTTACACAGCTGTGTTTTGGGAAACAACTGTTCAGAGCAGAGGAATACCAGCTCAATTCAAACTTCAGGGGCAATTCAATTAAAACAAGTGTTAACTACTGGAATTTATGGAGTGCTTCCTGCCTAATCTTATGAAACATAACATGTAATTGCTATGGGTGGTTAAGACTTTAGCTTTATACCTGCCTGGTTGTACTGATTTAACAGAGAAGTAACAAATTAGATTTGAGGAAGTGGCTGGAAAACAAAAGGATGCAGGTGTCCCATGCAGTGATGCTGAGTTTCCTAGGGCTTTGCTTATTAGCACATAGTGTATCATTTGAAAGTCGCAGACAGAAAACGTCGAAGATAAAAAGCTTTTTGTTTTGTTTCAACACTGGGTTGATCAGAAAGCTGCATACAGTGCTTGGGAAGCTGAAGTTAATGTCAGATATATTTCCAAATGACTCTGTCACTGCTTAGGTGCTTAAACAAACCAAACCACAAATGAAAGGTATGGAGTGATCAGTTGTGTGTGCAGAACACATTCTTACAGACCAGCACTCTCCCCAACATTTACCAACATGCTGCAGCAATGTATTACTGGAGAGTGCATTTCTGCTGACAGTTTCTTTCCACCACAATTACAGAAAGAATAATGGCCGAGAAACAACACCCATATGTCCCCATTAACTTTGCAATCTGTTTAATCTGTGTACTTATAAAGCCCTCATCACATCTCGGATATTATAGCTATAACAGGCTAGATTAGACAGACTTTAAAGCTGAGAGAGAAATATGAACATTGATTCCCAGCCATGATTAATTTGGCCAGAACCTCACACTCCTTTAATTTAATTAAGAACAGAAGGAGCAATCAGATCAGTAACAAAATGAGAGAGGGGCCGTGCTGGCAGCTTTGGACAGCATGGGCTACCCAACAGGTATACATACACATGCCAAATCTTCATGCTGCCTAGGGAGCACATTGCCTGGGGCATGTGGGTGATTCATTCACCATAGAAGTATTTTAATCTCACTTGCAAGGACTATTGCTATCCAACTGATTACATGGTGTGTTCTAGTCCTGGAACTCAGTTAAGCCAAATGACCTTCAGTTAATTAATTGCTAGAATTAAAGACTGATCATTACAAAATTTGTAATTGATGGATCTGGCAGCTGCCTGTGAGCATGCTTTCATGTTGCAGTACATGTAAAGCAACCGCCTGTCAGTAAAAGAGGAGCAAACTGCTTCTAGTGGGACGAAAGGCAAGAGTGTGCACTGTGGCAATTGAACCCAGCATAATCCACTATAGGTTCATATTGTTTTCCCGTGGAGTAACAGGCTGATGTGCCAATGCCTCCAGGCAAAGCAGCCAGACCAATGCTCACCTGACCACAAAGAGATGTCCCATGCAGTGAGATATCATATGTACAGCTTACTTACGCTTCTTTTAGTGATAAAACCTCTTCTCCCTCCACTACTGCCAGAACCAGATGTCTTGCTTGCACACTCAGCTCCTGTACTTCTGGTCAAATATAGGTTTGATGCATGTACAGTATGCTCTGGGTACATCATATATATGACCTATGCATCTGTCAGGCACTGGAGTGGCTTCACAGGGCTATATGCAGTCATTTAGCGAAGAGCCTGCTCCTTGTTCAGCTAAGAACAGCTCAAGGAAAATGGGTACTGACAACATGAGGCAGGTATTTTGACTCTACCTGAGTGAAGTCCTATGTGAGGCAGAGATGGTACATGTCCAAAGGCACATATATAATCATCCCAGTTTAATTTCCTTTGCAGTAGAACACATGTGCTCAGAATCTTGCAATGCCAGCAGGAAGGCAGCTTCTTACAGTACGCTTGCGATTGTGTGTGCACGTTTTGGTCAGACTTTTAGTGGGCAAGAGTTAAATTGTACCAAAGTCCTGCCTAAAAAAACATGCATGTGTGTTGTGTATTACTAAATCAAAGCAAAGTTGCTTTTGTTCTGAAAACCCATTATTAATGGAGGCTTTCCACAGTTAAATAACCAGCTTGAAATCTTGGTAATTCACTTCAACTGTTCCGGTGTCTTTATGTGCATATGCCCCTGATTTACCTAGAAGGCAGTCCTGACCAATTTCAGGTACAGATACATTTAACAGCTTCTTTGAGCAGCCTAGGGCGTGAGTTTACGCTGTCTTGCTCATCATACATTATCTGCCCATGTTTCCTCTCTTACCCTGTGGCAAATTCAATATAACTAATGACTCTGATGCTGTAAGCTAAACTACCTTACACTTAACTGCAGAGCAAGGATTTGCCCAGGGCCGTCCTTATGGTGTGTCTGAAGTGCTATAAATTCACAAGGTGGCTTATCTTAAGGTAAAACGTGCAAGACTTGACTAAAACGTATCTGGCATAAATAGACATAAAAGTGTCATGTTTCTCTGCTTGTTTGATTAAACCAATTTATTATCACAATGTAAATGCAGCTTTCTTCTTTGTTCAAGCTAGAAAGCAGGATTCCCGATTTTACAATCATGGGCACAATTTCCTAAGAAACATAAATCAAAATAAACCAAATAAAATAACACTTATACTACAATAAGTAAAATCACAAAAATTTTGGTTACATCAGGTAAACTTTCGTGTGTAGAAAGGCTTTCACAGTGCATGTTTTTACATTAAACCTGGCTTGCGTCTGTTTAACTTTTATCTTTGAATGAGATTTTAATAGATAAAAGTGTCCAAAGAGAACTCTACAGTGAGTCAAATGGATCATTTCTAGAAACAACTGTGGCTCAATTCCAGCCTCATACATGGTTTACATTAAATTTCTGGGACATATCCATGGTAATAAGCACATAGATATCCCTTTTAGGTGGTTTTATTTGAACTTTCTTCTGTCTGGAATCAGGCACCACAAGTTCTTTCCAATCCTAACTATTCTATGATTCTATGTTTCTACAATCCTATGAAATCACTGGTGATCTGCAGCATCAACCCACTGGATGGGTTCAGTTGATAAGCTACATTCATTAAAAAGAATCAGTATGCAAAACTTAAGAGCACTTTCAAGAGCAGACACAGGACACAATCTTATAATTAGCTTATAACAAGATGTCCATTTAATCTATTTTTAGTCACATTTAGCTCAGTTCTTCATGGCTGTTTTATGTGTCCCCAAAGTGCTGTAGGGTCAAGCCCTAGTGAAAAGTGATGATTTTCCTCTCGTAAACTCTAAAATAAATAATTATATGGGCAGATAAACTTGTAAAATTTAATTTCCTGTGATTCGCTTGCTGTGTGTCACTCTCTTGTATGCTGTTTCTGTGGGTTTTCTATCTCTAATAATGTGACTGATAATGTTAAATTCCAGACATCAGACTCTTGGGCTGTATAAAGCAGCACTGATCACAGGCAAGCTCTTCATGCATTCTGTTCTCACTGAACCTTGTGAGAAGCAGCCAAAAAAAGGTTCTGTCATAACCTCTGCATTTCTACAGGGTGTGTCAAATCTGGAGCAAACCAAAGTGGATCGCTACCAGGAAAAAAGCAGCCAGCACAGATGCTGCAAAAGAAGCAATGAAAGTATTAATGCAATGGGATCTAGACCTGATAGCTGTGGTAGTAGTTTTTGATTCCTGTGTGGTGTTGGTTCTTGCTTCCTGGGTGTGGCCAAAGGAATTAGAAAACGTGGTGTTTCTTAATCAAAGGATAATAATAATAATAATAATAATAATGTGTTTTCTAGAGCTGCAGAACTAACAACATTTACTGATCTCTTGAGAGTAAGATCCCATATGCATGATGTTCAGTCATGGGCGAGCTGACCTCAATGTCCTCCTCAGTGGTGTATTGATCATTTATATTTAATCTAGTTCAAAACAAAAAACAGGGTCTGTTCTCCAGTCTTGAGACCAGTTGAACACACTTAAGGTCTTATGATCTCCCAGACCAGGCTGATTCCTGTTCCATACATCTTCCCTACCTGAGTTCAACATTATTTCGGGCAGCCCTATGTGCCCTATGGCAAAAACATGCCATGGGCCATGCTTATACTTGACCAGTATAAGCTATTATCATGTACCAAAGTTCAGATATGTGGCCTGAGTTTCTCATTTGTTTAGTGTAAATGTAACTACAAGGTCATTTTCCTCTATGCAGTCATGGTAACTTATAGAAATTTTAGGGTTATTCTAGAAGAAAATTCAAGTTGAATTTCTTTGGGAGAGACAGAATACTTTATTATATAAAATGCCACAGCTGGAAGAAGTAGCAACAGTTTGGGGCATCCATCCATCCATCCTTCCATCCATCCGACACAAAACTGAAGCAGCAAACTTAGACCAAGCGAAAGTTGGGAAAACAATTGTACTGCATCTAAGTGAATTGTGTTAACTATGGGGAAAAGTGGCATTTCTAAAAAGCCTCGGAAATACCAAATCTCATCATCAGTTTTCACTCTATTTTGTCTCCTCTTTACCATTTTATCTTTTGCTAAAAATGAAATTCAGATCAATTTCTTTAACAGACAGATTCACAACATCTTATGCATCAGGACATTTTTGGCAGCATGTGTCTGACAGGATTTTTTTCCACCTCTTAGGGAAGTTCTGCTAAATATTCATGCATTTCCCATTGAAAGAAACCTGATTCTTGGCCAAACTGAAGCTTGTCAGCAGACAGAACAGGAGGGCTCCTTCCTCCCTGCTACACCTCTGATTCCCACAGGTTTTGTTCACACCTGGTCTCTGCAGACAGATGCTTTCAAACCCAAATCACTCTACTCTGGAAATGAGATATTGTCAATTCAGTGCATTGTTTTTAAAGATCAGGTTTCTTTTAATATTATGCACAATTTCAAGTTAGTGGGTGTTTCTCACAGAGTTCAGTACCATCTGTCTATCAGATGTTGCTGAGAAAAAGCTGTTTAAAAATAAGTTCAAAACAAAGCATGAGTTTTTCTTTTAACATGTTTTCTTCTGAGAAAGCCCTCACAATTATATTTGCTATTAATGACAAACAGGAAGTGTTACTGTAAAAAAAGTAATTTGTCTAAGAACAGTCCCATTAAGAACTGTTTTATAGCCTTGTTTTAAACTGAAATCCTTTTTACACAGCTGTAAATGCGGTGAGGAAAGTGACACAGTGTCAGAGGAAGGGCTCTGATTTTTTGGGTACTCAGAACCAGCTGCTGATGGGATTTGTGCCTGCGGTCAGGACGGATGTGTGGGGGACAGGGATGGGAATGAGCTTCCGTGTGGGTGGGAGTTGTCATTAGGAAGCAGACTGTCAGCACCTGCTTCAGAAATGACAGGAGAATTCATGTTTGAAGGGGCCACAGAGGTCTCTCTCCCAATCTCCTGCTAAAACAAGGTCAGCTCTGAGGTCAGACCAGGCATCTTGGGACTTTATCTAGCCTAGCTTTCAAACTGTCCCAGGATGGAGGCTGCAGTATATCTCCTGGCAACCTGCTTCAATGCCTGGCTGTCCTTACCAGGAAGAAGTCCCTATTTATACCCAGGCTGAACCTCTCCCATTTCAACTTAAACTTGGATACTTTCATCTTCACAGCAAGCAGCACTGTGAGGAGCCTTGCTCCATCTTCTTTGACCTCCCTATAAGTACCAGAGGTGATCTTAGGTGTCCTGCCATCCCTTCTCCAGCCCAACCAGCACAGTGCTGAGCTCCTCTGTTACAGTCCAAACCATCATGCTGGCCTTGCACGGAACTTGCCCCGTTTTATCAATTACTTACTTGTACTTGGGAATGGAAAACTAGTCAGAACATCCAGATATAGGGTAACAAGCACTGAGTGCTGAGAAGCTGTCTCTAAGTAATTGCCTGTCATGGTCTGAGAGATCTGTGAGACGTCACTTTGCCCCCTGCTCACTCTATCCCCCTGCTAGTGGCTGCTGCCCATAACTCTCTGTGATAGAAAATACAGCATGCATTTCAGCTGTGCCAGGGAAAAGTGGGCTTGAAAAATAGTAGTAACAAGGAGCAGTAGAAGGCCCTGTACATATTTTCGTCTGCTTCCACAGCTATAGAGGGTAGTAACTTCCAGTGGACCTGAGGGCTAGAAAATATGTGTTGTTACGTAAAGCACTTTGGCCATAAACTTCAAAGTGCTTCCCAAAAGGAGATTAGATTGCTATTCCTGTTTTACAAATGAGGAAGCTGAGGAAAAAGGGAGGGAAGTGTTTTGAACAAATTCACCTAGCAGCTGCTGGCAGAGGCAGGCAGAGACTTGGAGCAGTACCACATATTGTGCTGCCTCTCAGGGCAGGGACCAGTCCCTGACTCCTCCAGCCATGTGCTCCCTGGGTGCTCTGCTGTATGATAGCTAATTCCTAGTTGGAAATCAGGCTGGTGAAATGACAACAGCCTTCAAACCATGCAGATTGATGGCTTCAAAGCAGAAGTGCTGATGAGAAATATCATGAATTAGTCATAATCTTATCAAAAATATTTTATTTATGAAAGTAACAATTATACTATACAACCTATACTGGAAGTACATTGAATAATTGCTAGAATAAATACAGGCAATTAATTCAATCTTTTTATAGAATGAGAGGATTTATTTGACATTTGAATGTTAACCCAAGCTTTAACTTACATCATAAATAGTTAAAAGGCATAGTCAAGTTTTTTTATTATTTTTTACCATTTCTTTTGCATTTTTTAATACTGTTCTATTTTGTAATCAACATGAATCAACTCTCCAATCATTAACATAATATTAGTATGACTTTCAAGCAATCATGTACCTCAAGATAATCAGACAAATATAAGGTAGTGTGTGTGCAGTTCATTCTACAGCAGAATCTGTTCATGTCTGCATAAAAACAAGAGAAGCTGAAAATGCTTCTAAGTTCTTTAAGCATCATATGCTGATTTCTGCTTTACCACAGTGCTTTTAATACCAGAATCTAAAAAGGGCATGTATCTGTGTCCAGCTGGATTTCTGTTGCTCTTTATAAAGTATATTAGGGCTCGATGCCACATTCCTTTGGCTGGTGAAGGACTGCAGAATTTAGTCCTGAATAGTATTTCTCAAAACCATGGTCCAAAGTAAATGTCCAGGACTGATTATTAGGCACCAAGGAAGTGATGGATTTGCTAAGGCTTGGTGTTTCCTGACAAAAAATTGGCTTCTTTTCTGGTAGATATGCTCTAGTCAAATGTAAATCACTGGGCTCAGTACTGTGGTCTGTATTCCACTGGATCTCAGAGAAGCTGATGTTCGGATTTTCTGTAAACATGCGAGGGGCACTGCAGAAGTTCTATAGTAAGAGACTCATATTTTGAAAGTACTGATAAGTTTTCCTTCTATGTATTTTTTCAAACTAAAAAATCTAAACCATCTGCATGGCAGTAGCAGATTATGAATTATGACCATCAGTGAAGTCAATAGTAGTTTTGGGTGTCCAGTGTTTTCTCTAGATGAGAAATTTTGACCCTTCAGGTCGCATATAAAATCAGTGGGAGTTTTCCATTAGCAATGTCTTTTCCAACGGCATGGAGGCCTGCCTTGCCTTATGGTTATTGCGCATGTCAGGGATATCATGCCCTCAGCAGAAAAGCAGATTTCCCTTTCACAATGTTATCCAAACCAAAGCCCCAAATTGCACATATCTACTACCCCTTTGGCCTTTGTTTTATGCACAAATATGCTTGTATTCAAAAACTGACAATGTTGGGCCTTTCCTAATAAATGTCTTCAAAGAGCATATTTAAATGCTTTTTCACAGAAATAACCATTCATCAGTTGCAAAAATGCAGAGAGACTTTTTATTCTTTCTGTTGTGAACAAGTCAGCACAAATTTTTGGGGAGAAAGTATGCTTATTTTTTTCCCAAATGTATTTAAAAAGGCTGAAGAACAAAACGTTGGCGGAGGCAGCTTTTTTTGGCAGATAGTAAAATATAAAATATGTGATTTTAAAAAAAAAAAAGTTGGCTTAAAAATACACACACACAAATAATACAATAATATAAAAATACAGCTCAGCCAATGGCCTCTTAAAATTTACCTTTGGCATTACATTTGGCAGCCTAACACAAAAGACCCTTCCTATAAACAGAACTATAAAAAAAAGAGAAGTTCATAAATTAGGTTGCAAGGGGTGGTAAGATCCTTTTCGCGATTCTCCGAACTCCTTTCCTTCCTGTCCACACACATAAGCATGACCAGTGAGGTATATAGAACATAACACTGTCAGGCATATGCACAATAAAAAAGTGCACAAACATAGAAGTTCTCCCCTTTTCTTGTGAACAGGATGGAACTGTGTGGTTTGTGTTTTTCCCCTCCCTCCCGCCCGCCTTGGAAAAAAGTAATCATGTTTTATTGTTCCTCTTTTTTCTTACTTTGGCAGGATGAAAATGAACCCAGAGGAATATAAATGTCCTATTCCCAGCAGCAATGATCCATTTCCCTTGGCAACATTCATCTGATGCCACAGATACTACAAGGTCGTTGGGTTACTTTACAACTCTCTGGGTAGCTTCTCACAGAAACATCATACGTCTAGCACCATGTCATAGTGTTGCTCTTTCTTCCGCCTGCCACATTTGGTGATAAGAACCAAGTACAAAGTCAAAAGCATAACCCAGTAACATGCATAGAGTATTGTGCCAATGATGAGAACTGTCTGTTTTGACTCGGAAAATGGCTTTTTTGATTCCTTGTAGATAGTGAAAATCACGCCACCTAGGAGGATTGTAAACCAAATGGAGACTGGAATGAGTCCTATAAAATTAACTACAATGGTTTTTCTTCCTGATGTGCCCCACCCTGCTTTGTTTATCGTGGCAATTGCAAACATCTTTGCTGGCAGTAAACTTGACATGTACAACACTGAGTAGAGTGACATGAAAACCATGACAATGTTGCCCCTAAGGAAGCTGGCAAATGAAGACTTTATCAGGCCCACTAACTGAACTGTCAATAAGAAGAGGAGGATGTTCCAGATTTTTCCCCTGTAGAAGAGCTGAATGACTGTGGCGATAAGGAAGAAAGGAAAGAATCCAGTGATTACAGCTTCATAGGTCATCCACAAATGGTGCTTGTGGAACCACATTGCATTATAAAGCCACTCTCTAAAGTATGATTTACTCCAGCGGGTCTGCTGATTCAGCCACCTGAGATACTCTATCGGTGTTTCAGTAAGGCACTTGGATCTAGCTGTGTATTTTGTTGCATAGCCCAGACTTAGCACTCTGTTAGTTAGATGTCTGTCATCTCCGAAGCTGCACTGGGAGCCCATAAATTCTTGATTGTACCAATCTTCCACAAATTCATGGAGTAAAGAGTTTCTGTACATCCCCAGAGGTCCACTGATGCACTGTACACAGCCGAAATAGGACTGACAGGCTCTTTCTATGTTAAATGCCATCCAGTATCTCACGCTGCTCAGAAAGGAGATCCAGGAATCGTATTTGTTCAAAATCTGCAAAATAAAAAAAGGTTTCATTTTAGATAAGCTCTTGAGACAGAAAGTATATACGTTGGATCAACATGGAATTTGCAGAGACTAGAGCATCATTAGCCGAAATACAGGAGGAATCTCACTCCCATATCTAGTCACGGACACAGGAGCTCTATATGGTCCAGGTCATTGGCAGGAAGGGAAATATGAAGCCTTCAGAAGTCTGTTCCACCAAAATGCTCTCTTTTTCCTTGCAACCCTTCCTATTTTCCACCAAGAAGTTTCTTTTCTGGCTCATTCTTCCTTCCCCTTTACCCTTAGTTTAAGACCTGCTGGACTCAACCTCTCTTGAGAGGAGATAGTGGAGTCCCAGACATGGCCTGCTGCTTCTCTGTCCCCTGCACACATCTTTGGGGCTCATATGACTTCTTCCAGCCCTCCAAAAGCTATGCTGGAGCATGAGAAAGGTGAAGCACATGGTCTTTGGCATACATTTTGGTATCATAGGGCTGGCCCTAGAGGTTTGACCATGGATTATGTCCCCATATCTGACAGTAGTCCCTCTGAGGAACAACCTGTTCTGTTTTGTCTCTGCAATACCGGTCCTGGTACATTGCCCCACAACACGCTGTGATACGCCAGTAAAGTCTTGCTTTGACCTGCATAAAAGTTTCAGTCTTTCTCTTCTGTATGCCTCAAAGCTCACCTGAAGCTCAGGTCTACACTTAAAATACAACACAGACATAGCCGAGAGGTCTGAACACCCAGTGGAGGTATGGGTGTGTGCAGATGCCCAAGTCAATGTCTTCATATCCAGGCTCTCAGTGCACACCTTGTGCTGGGGGATGTGGCATGGAAGCATGTAGTAGGGTGGCTGTGCCAGCTCTGCACCCATATCTTCTCAGTTTGGGGATTTATAAAGGAATTTGTGACCTTCTACAAGTAGAAGGCATTTTCCTGCAACTAGGAAAAAAACCCAAAACAACAGTCTTTTGCTCTGATGATCCTAATTTCTGTCAGGTTTGCAGGCCAAGAGCCAACCGTGCCTTTGTTTAGTTCTGGAGCAGTTTAGAAGCAGCAGGGCTCAGGGATAGGCTCAAATGTATTTGGTGTATGCTGGAAAGTGAATTGGAAACAAACAAAAAAAAAGACTAAAGTCTCATTCTGCCACCTTTTCTCCCAGAAGACACATGTCCTTCCACCTCTCTCTGCAGATGCTTATGAACCTTTGCTGTCATAGGTGAACCTGTACTGTCTCCAGTTGTACTCACACATTCCTGGCACCTCACATGTGCAGGGGGAGTGTGATGCCTGGTCCGTGGTCAGTCCAGAGCTGCAAAGATATTCAGGCTTCTGTGGGAATCTCAGTTTCTGGAGTTAAGAGCCACATGCCTGACATACTTCTAACTACTGGGGCATTCATTAGCAAGTGCTTGCCCATAGAGATGGCCTTTCTCCTCCATCTCATATAAAAGCCCAACTGAGTACGGGGGACCAATCCTAAGGCCAACTGAAATATCCATATGCATTTTTCTTTCTGAGTTGCAGCAGAAGCAATTGTGTTTAAAGGAATGAACAGCCTTTTGCTGCAGTTGTCAGCCAAATTCAGCAATGCTGGAAATCCTGACAGAAGTGGAGCTGGGCTGACTTGGGGGTTTTCCATTGTCCTGCCTGACAGAGATGCAGAGGAAACCCAACAATACACAGATTGCATAGTGCACTGCGTTTCAAAAAGGCTTTTATTCCTAACAATCTTGGCTTCCAGTCACAACATAACTGAAGCACTTGTGGTGCTGAACTTCGCTTTGGGCAACCTGTTCTCAATTCCCTGCTCCCCTATAGCTTTTATTCAGTACCCTGAGCAAGCAGTTATACCCAGAGACTCAAAGATGCCACAACAGTCCAGCACTACCCCATTTTTTGTATATATGGATCAGAATATTTGTTTGCTTTCTATGGGTGCTAAACTATTCAGTGCTCACATCCAAGGATAAGAGTTTCCATTCAACAAACAGATTAAGGTATCATAAAAGTCTCTATAATGGTATCATAGTATATTCAATGCTACTCCAGGCAGGGAAATAGTTGCTGAAAGTTGCTGAAATCCTTCTGTTAATCTCATAATTGTCATACTCACCTGCACATCACCTCCAACTCCTCCAACCATTGGATCTTCTTCTAAAACCTTTACCATCTCCACTGATGAGGCTGGATCAAGCATTGTATCTGAATCACAGACCTACAAATAAGACAAAAACAAGAATAAAAATGGGTTAAGGAGCACACTAGAGAAGAAAATAAAGATCATGTGAGTGACTGCAATAACTAAATGGATGTTCTCCTCAATTAAATTAAATCTCTCTTTGAAGCCTGCATTGATGTTTCTGTTAAAAACCATTTGTATCAGGCAGCAAGCAATGGTGCTGAACAAATCAGAGTGCTTGTTGGGGCTGTGTGTGCAAACAAACCTCTCTTCTGTATCAGCTCTATTTGTTTTACTGGCACGCTGAGCTGGCTTCTAATAAGATATGCTCTCAGAGATGGGGCACTGCAGAGCAGGACAACGTTTGTGGGTGTGTGGCAGAATCCTGCTGAGCCCTGACACAGGGTTTCCCTGCATCGGCTACATGGTTAGAGCTCCTTGGTCAAATGTTTCCCACTGCCATATGAGGGAAGGAGTAATGAGTTAAATTCCGGCCACTTGTTATAAAAATGTCAGCTAGGAGTCTGGGAAGAAACCTAATAGTTCTTTCACTCTCAGAAGGCTTTAGCAATCCATGTAAGATATGTATTTTGGATTCCAGAGCAAACTCATTTTTAATTTTAGATGCATGGTGTGCTATTGGTAGTGCAGGGATTTGACATTTGATACATAGAAATTATTTGCTATTTTCCTCTGGCATTCTTATAAAAAAAAACTATGTAAGGCCAGAAGGAGCAAGTCCTGAAGTGCAGTGCTCCACAAAACCAGGGCAGAAATAGATGACACACAGAAGGCGTTTCAGCCACACAAACACTTCTAGTCAACTAAACACTGTGTACATTAGGAACTGGCTTTCCTCTGGAGAGTAGGAGGAGGGCTCAGACAGGCTGGCTGGCCTGTGAGGCAGCTGGCACTGCTTTCGTTTGCTCGGAGGAGAATGACACGGGCTGCAGCCTGTTTCAAACAAGTGGGTGTCTCCTTGTGGCTGCTGCTTCAAGCAGTGCCTTCACTGTGTGTTTTGCAGACACCCAGAAACTGGGGCAGAAGAGGCTGTCCCAGAAACACCCCCCTGGCTGGCTGGATCCTGCCCTACAAACTTTCATACTGTTTCCAGTTTATCCCCATGGTGCATTTCTGTGATTTCAGATGGGGACAATAGGGCAAAAAGTCAGTAGTTCTGCATGAACAACACACAAAGTCAATTCTGGTGAGGCTTCATATTGGGTATGCTAATTTTGGTGTCTTTTCATCCAATTTTTCAATTCAGTTTAAGCCTTCTGACTCCAGGGGAGCAGAAACCCTCATGTCTGGTCTATGAAGAGAGAGAGATCGTTTTGGGGCTCTACTACAGATCAGACTCAAGCCCAGGATAGTCAGGCTGCATAGTTTGGGATGCAGCTGAGTGCCTGACGACATGCTCCCCTCTGTGCTCACTTTGGGGGGCCAAGAGGAGAAAGGTGATGAAAGCTCTGATATTTCCTCCAGGAGAAAAGCCACAAGCATTTCCAGCTTCTGCTAACTTCATGCATCCATCTCCTCCCCTCAAAAGATTAATCCCAAGGAGTACCTTTGCATAACCAAGGTGTGCTCCAGCTATCATCAGTGACAGCACTCAGTGATAGAAAGGGAGCAAAACAATTCTGCTGAAGAGGGGAAAGGATGCCTGTATGTTTATCTGGAGCTCCCTGGACAAAGCTGTGGCTGAGCGTTTTGCACAGGGAATCCGTAGTTTAGTGAGTACGCACACTCAGGCAGAGATACTCATTGTGACCATGACCAATGGGCTGGGATCCGCTCCCTCCCCAGGGCCTCTGCTTTCCCTCCAGCACCTATCATCTGAAGTAGCTGAGCAGTCTCCACACCATCAGATGCATTTATCTATAGCAGAAATACCTGACCATGAGCAACATCACAAATAGGTATGAAGAATCCTGAAAAGACTGGATTAATTTACCAGCATGTGTCCTGGGCATGCCAGCACGATAGACATGTCTGGGTTTTTAGGGCAAACCTGAAAAGCCATTATTTTCCATCTGGACAAGGCTTTTGCAGGTGAAAAAAGGATATACCCAGAGAAAGACAGACACTTAGGAGCCCAAATAAAGCACACCAAGGTCTGGCCAGCCAGGGGTGGCCCAGCACAGCCCAAGAGGCAATTTGCCACCTTTCTACATAAGGGCTGTGACCTAGAAATTACTGCCTTGGGTCACAGAGTTGCATGAAAGGGTTATAATGAGTTCAGATACTCATTATATCCAGTGGTGGTTTATCCAAGCTGCTCTAAGAAGTTCAGGTTGCACTGGACTGTCCACACAGGTATCTCCATCAAGCCAAGATGAATTGTACCCTGGCTGCCCCAACCAGCTCAGCAGACATGATACCTGCCAGTTTAATTCCTACTCAGGCTTGCACCCTCCTAACCTCCTCCAGGAAATAAGCCTTCACAGCAGTTTCAGGTATTTTATGAGACATCACTAATGAGCAACAGCTCTTTATCTGCATTGGTATGACTACTTATGGCTGCCTGTCCATAACTCCAAGGTGTCTTTTAAGAACCATAAGGCCCACAGTTTCAGGGGTGGGAAATGGTGCTGGCTGGTCCATTTTTCTAACGTACTTGATCATTGAGCCAGATTGCTCAGCCCTTAAAAAGTCTAGCCTCTTTAAAGTAATTTACCCTGGGTACCCCCATTTGAAATATCTCGACCTTCATTCATTCATAAAACAGATCTACATTTTAGTTGCATTACATCATGACTGTGTAGAAGCCAGGGCTACCAGGGTGCTGCATTTCTAACATAGGTGTGTCTGCAGACGTGCCTGTGGCTTCAACCGTTACTGCAGCTTTTGGGACAGCAGCATTACAGTCCCTGACACATTCATTAGTGAACCCTCTGAGCCAGGTCAGGAGTGTTAACTGACTGAAAGACCAGAAGTATCTCTTCTAGTTTCTCAGTTTATGCTATGACTATTGAAATACAAACACTTTTTCCAGGTTCCATGAACAAATGCAGGAGCTGGACTGAGGGAGGAAACTTGCAATGAATCCATTTCCTCTCTGTCGTCTCTCTCTGCAATCTGATACTTCTGTGTGAAGTGATTATAAAACCATGCTAATAAAGAAAAACAGCATTTTTATCCCACCATAATGCCTCACAGCACAGAACCAAAGTGCAAACAATGGAAAGCTTAAGCCCATTGTTTCCAGAGAATAAATCAGTTTCAATTTTGGAAGTGTTAGGGGATGGGGATGGGTTTTAAATCTTTGCTTTACACTCTCAGCTCCAATAACAGAGCAGTTCCTGGCACTCCAGCTTCTGCCCCTCCTGTGTGTGGAGGACTCGTTGCCCTCAGTCCAGCTACTGGCAGCCTCTATGGGGACACTGTGCAGATGAATGCTGTATTTCTGGACCACAGAAACATGTGGCTCAGCCGTGCAGCTGCCCTGAGCCAGCAGAGAGCACTTCATGGGTTGCTGAAGAGGAGACCACTGCATGCTCTGAGGTTGGGAGAGGGTGGGAAGGGCTGAGGGTGGTTAATTAGGAAGATCATCTCATATTCAGTGGGGCTTACTGGCCTCGATCAATAAGGAGGGATCCTCAGTGTCCAGCCAGAGGCCCTGATCCCACCTGCCTTCCTTCACACATGGCCTCCTCCCCTTCCCACAGTCAGCAGGGCTGTTTGGAAGAGTGAGGAGTGCTTCCATGTGTAAGGCGAAACCAGAAAATCTTTCATGGGATCCGAGGCAGCTGGGAAGAAATGTGTCTCTGCTGCTTTGGAAACAGGGAGAGAGGACCCAGCCTAATTCATTTTTAAGTGAATAGTGTCATAAGGGCTTTAAAGGCCAAGTTGCGGTGAGTGAGGTAATGCAGCTGTAACTGATGAAGCAAAAGCTCCTTCAGGCTTTAGCTGAAGAAATCTTTCTTTCAAGGCTGCATATTGACCTTTTTACTGAATACTCTGCATGGCCTTCGAAGCCTGTAAAAATATCCCCATCTTTTTCACAAACTCCAAGACATTCCCTAGTGCCACCGAAATACTTGTCTGTGTGCTTGAATATGGGGCCACTAGCAACCTCACAAAATAAAACCTTACCCGAGATCTTGACCTACAGAAGCACAGATGGGGTCTTCAGGAGTCTACTGGCTTTGTCTAAAGCAAAACCACGTGGATGAGCGGCAGTACTGAGGTCTGGGGAAGGATTTCAGATTTCTGCAGTATTTGGTGCACAGATTTAACGTATTCACAGATACAGTGACCATTTTAAAAGGTAGCAAAATATGCTTGTAACGGTCAAGCTGTTTCCAAACAGACTGAAAGGAGCACTGTGTTCATCAGGGACTAGGATGGCCTCTAACATGCTGCATAAAATGTACAAAAGCTGCTTTCTTTCAAAGTGTGTTTGAATTGGCACTGACCTGGTGCAGTAATACCTACCTGTACATAATCCACGCTTCTCCCCAGTGCTTTGAATGCTGTGTACATAACTTCTCTTTTTCCACCCCATTTCTGCATGATGCAAACACTTTTGTTGGACAGGACCAGCTGAGATACATGTTGCATGCTCTCTCTGTGAGACTCCTCTGTCTCACCTGGACCTTTGTCATGAAAGTTATTACTCCAGATATAAGTGGCAGATTTGTCCCTACCCATGATTTCAGTAAAAATGTCCATCATGTAAACGTCATCTTCCGAGTTCCCATCAATGACCATAACAACTTTAATTCCAGGGTAGGTCAATCTTTTCACAGAAAGTAAACATTTTCTTAAGTAGTCAGGATCCTCTTGATAGGCAGCAATACAAAGGGCAACTGTTTTGTTCAGCTTGATTGGAGTCTCTAGCGACCGCTTCATTTTCCTGTGCTCTAGGAAGGCAAACAGGCTTTGGATGATGAGATGTGATGCCAGGATAGCACCATAGAGTCCAAAAGAGAAGTAGTAGTTGTCTGTTTGGATGAACTGGTAGCCCACAATGTAAGCAGCGGTGATTCCCAGCAGGAGGGACACCCCAAAGAGTGTGGTTCCAAGTATTCTCAGGATACATATAAACCTCTCACAATACATCTGCAAAGAAGTACGGAAACTATTAGCAGAGCCACCACTTGCTGATAAAGACCTTGTAAGTGGTACACGTGACTACAACATAGAGCTCAGCATCAATACATACACGCTGTGCTTCTGGCTGTGTCACAGATTTACTTCATCACCTTGTTAAACTTAACAACTCTTTGCTGTACTTCCTCTGTGTAAAGTAAGATACAAATGCACTTAATGTACCAGGGATGTTTTCTACTATTTGTAATGTCCTCACAGAAGGTGCTGTCTGTGTAAGGATCTTATTTTGGCAGCCTGGGCTTGCTTAGTGAGACACTCTGTCATATTACCCTGGGAGATTGCAGAAGGGGCTTTTGGGCCACCACTCTCTTCATATGGTCATGGGCAAACAGAACAGCTGAATGTCTAGGCAGCCCCTCCTCATCCCCCATCCATGTCATGACTGCATCCCCCTCTGAATTGCTTCTGTCGCTCAGTTATGTTTGTAAAAATATTGGAAAGACATTCTTAAAGCAGATGTCTGAATGTATTTATAATTTTTAAACAGATGCTTGACTATATTTATAATTTATATTTATATAATCAGACATCTGTTTTAAAAGGTCTTCTCAATACCATTGCAAAAATGTATTATTCATACATTTGTGTACATAGATATATGCATGTGTGAGCATATGTGTATAGGGCTAAAGCCTGACTAAGATTAAGTCTGTGGCAAAACTACACATTAATTCAGCAAAGCCAAGACTCCACCCTGAGCTCAGAAATTCATTCAATCAGTTAATTCCGACCACTTCTGCATATTTATGGTACCTGGTTGTGAAATCTTCTAACCTGAGCTCTGGGCTATGAAGGAGCTGGCTGGCAAGGAGGGTGCTCTGGAATTCTTGAGACAAACAATGTAGGCAGGCAGACAGGCAGAGTATATTGCTACCTAACTGCTTTTTGTTGGCAGTCACATTAACCATTTTATGCAGCAGCTTTCTCAGAATTACAGGAAAGTTAATGACAATATTTCATGTCAGTTCTTTCGTTTGACATTAAGGACATAAACAGATGATATCTGTTTGAGTCTCACCCAGCAAATGCATTGCAAGTCAATGAATCTGAAACTCGTGCTTGAATATTGTGCTGAATTAGGTTCTCTTAGAGTAATGAACTTAATATTTGTGTTTTCTTACTATTACTCATATTTTCCTTGCTGCTATCATCTTGCCTGTCTGCTGATCATGTTTGTTTCACCATCTGTTGGCCAAACCTGAAGCTGGAACAGCACTTCCTTACATCATATATGTCCTTAACTCTTTCTTGAAAAAATACTACCAAGCTGCAGCAGCATAGCTGTCAGCAATTACATTTCTGTCTGAAAAGTTACAGACTTGGAAGAAAAAAAGCCAACAGAGCATCACTTACACAATAAAAATAAACCAGGCGAGCACAAAGTCTGAGGTTACAAAGACTGTTTTTTTCCACTAGCTATTTAGGGTCTTAAATTTCAAGACAGGAGGAAGCCTCTTAAATATATATTTGGAGACACTGTTAAAGAAATTGGACCCTATCTCTAGGACTTCCTTGAATACTTACGGCTGGACTCTGACAGGTGCTGGTAATCACCCACCAGCAAAAGAGACTGTCCCTTCTCCGGCCTGTCTGAAAGTCCTTCACAACAAGGGGTCATAAAGAAGCCTAATAAAAGATAGCTTATACTTACCACCACTGTAGGTGAATTAAAACTCAGTGCCCAAAATAGACTGGCTTTAAAGAACATATTAAGTAATAGATCCTCTCTAGATTACCTTGAAGTCAAATGGCCTGTATGTTTATTAATTCCTCAAGCACGCACAAGGTCACAAACATCAAGGTAAACGTTTCATTAAGAGCACAGTTGTACTCTGCTTTTCCATTTGGGGTCCACTACTTCTCTTTTCTTGCCAGAAATAGAAAATTCCTATTAGTGAGCAGGGGCTAAAGTCTGCTTACATTAAGAATTATATGGCTGAAATAAATGGATCACTTGTATGGTTGGATCCTACAGGATTTAGATTAAGATCTGGAGCGTTTACATTTGACTGACTGTATATTCTACCAGGCTTCTTATATATTAATTTGCTATTGGTTTTCTCTTCCAATGAAGTGTTTCTGCACAAAAAGAAAAAAAAAGAAAGAGAATTCTCTGATCTCGTCATTACAGCACAGCTTCCCTCCCTCGCAAAAACAGTCTTTTAAGATCAAGAAATGGATTTCTGGTCTTAATAAACCAGCATTTTTTTCTATCCTTTCACTGTCAACCTTGGGAAAATAAACTGTGTTTTGATCTAAATTCCTGGCTTTCATCAAAGAAACTTTCCCCTTTGTATGTGCAATTGAGGTTTTTATGTATAGTCTTTTAACTGACTGAAACACAGGGAAAGCCTGGAAAAAGTTGCTCAATATTCTCAAGATTTAACACGTGAGCTATTGACAGCTTGCCCAGCAGAACTGATCTTTATCAACTTGAACGTGCCCAAACAATGGCAAAGAAGCCAAAATCTCTCCACCCTTCTCCAATAATTGAGCCAAGAAGTTAAAAGGAAATGACACTTGTACAAGTCTGGAACCAAAACTGAACTGCTGAGTCAAATGCTAGCACCAACGGTAGAGAATAGCTGCATCACTTTGACACCACAGGTCGAACTGTGCTGTTACAAGTATCTAGCCTGGCCTAACACTGTGAAGTGTAAAATGATATCCTTCATAAGACATCAGTTGAAATCTATTCCTGAAGTTCCTGAACTTGTCACACAAAGCTAAAACCAAGTATTACCAGAGAACCAGTGTACAGTACTGTGTTTTATCAGTGCAAGCCTAAAATAACATGGTGCTGAGTCAAGATGTGTCAAATGCTTGGTGAAGGACAAACACCCACATTAACTTTCAAAGCCGCAATTGTTTTTCAGTCACTTCATTGATAAGCACTCTTTCTAAATGCTAGCAATATTCCTTCAGCAAAAAAGTAACTGCTAATATTCAAAGTCGCTGACACTACAGCCCTGTTCAATGCCTGACTAACTGGTGGAAGGTGCTGTTCACAGCCCATACACACCTCCTATGACCAGCACAGCTTAGTGTATTGTTTATGTGTCAGCCTAATGGATGTTTGGTTCCTGGAGGCATTTAACTCAGTAAACTTGTTCTGGGAAATAGGCACTGAAGCACTTAAAAAACACAAAAAAGCACCCCCTATGCTAGGGATGAGGTGCTCAACAGGTGGAGGGCATGCAGCCAGTCCATACTCCTGGATCAACAAAGATAATTGCAGGTCATTTCTGTTTACACACAGGATGGCTGCTGCATGGGAACAGGAGTGAGGAGGGTAACAGCTTCTCACCTGGTGAGAAGGTGAGTTGGGTTACCTCACTGTCTTTGGAGTCAAACCTGGATCTTGCACTTTCTGGACAGGTTTTTAACCAGGTCTGTAATGCAGGGGGAGGAAGATAGTTCCTGCAGTATTCTTCCTTTATTATTATTTTTTTAAGAGTGAAAGCTATTTAGCACTGAAAGAAGTCAGAGAGTCCATTAATTTGCATCAGCCTTCCAAGTGGCAATAAGATTGTACTGGCTGTGTCAGACTCTTTCTGGAGATGCCTATGTTCCCCATGTACTGCACAGGAAGCCTGAGACAGGACTGCAAATTCTGCTCTGCAGTAGTAAGGTACCACTTCACCCCCATCCTCCAAAATCATATAGAACAGTCCACCCATATGGTTATTAATCAGCTTTCATGCATCCCCGAGAGTAAGAGCATCTGGAGGTAGTTCATCCCTTTGCAAATTCAGGAGACAAAGATTAAAAAAAAAAAGCTTAATTTGTTACTAATATATCAAGACAGCAATAAACAAAACAGGGGCAAATGCATATCCAGAAAACCTATGTGCATTGGTGTCTGAACACATCAATATTATCTGCAGCCTGTTCACTTATGCTGCATCAGCTGCAATGAGGGCTAAGGAAGCAGTCAGGAGGTCAAACTGAAGTTAGGTTTGCTTGCAACATATGGGATGCAGCTCACTACATCATCTGTTTCCAAAGTCGTCTCTCACGTACAACACTCAAACATATTGCCACTTCTGGCTAGCTTTTCCCCAGAAGATGAAAAAGCAAGAGGGGGAGACACAGGAAGTTTGTACATAAAACATAACGATTTGGAAGTCTGTTTGAAAGAATTAGCACTTATTAATTCCAAACATCTGGAGACCTTTCTAAAAAACCTTACACTGCAAAAGTCAGTAGCTGTCCAGGAGACAACAGTAAAGGTTTAGTCACAAGTGTAATGATTTTGTGCCTCCATTGGCTCTGGCTGGAATGGAGTTAACCGTCCCCACAGCAGCCCTTGCAGTGCTGGATATCAGTAGTTAGGAAGGTGTTGAGAACATACCGGGTTTTGGCTACTGCTGAGCAGTTCTTCTCAACATCAAGGCTGCTCTCCCACATTCCACTCACCAGTAGGCTGGGGGTGGGCAAGGCCTTGGGAGGGGGCAGGTTGGCCAGAGCAGTGGTGGAGTCACTATCCCTGGAAATGTTCAAAAACCATGGCCCTCAGTGACATGGTTTAGTGGTGGTCTTGGCAATCCTGGGGTAATGGTTGGACTTGGTGATCTTAAAGGTCTTTTCCAACCTAGTTGATTCTGTCATTCTATATGAGGTCTGTGCATCAGACTTGTCTGCAGACTTTTTTGCAATGTGCTGAGCACCAAAAATCTTTGAAAAAGCCTAATTTTTACATGCCTGTATAGAAGCCGAATTCTTGAATGTCTACTAGTCATGGTCCTCTGAACCTTAGCGCTGAGGTTTTGGATTCAGCAAAGCATGTAAGTATGTCACTATAGATAAGTGTGCACTTAAGCATTTTGCTGAAGAGGGAAATCAGTGAATAATTTATCTTGCAGTGCTGTAGTGGAGGCGTAAAAGAAGAATCTCCGCAGAGCTGCTATTTCCGGGATACTCATGATGAAAAAGTATGCACACATTTGACAGATTTATTATAGAGAGTAATGTCCCTTATGAAAGCTGTCAGCTGGGTCATTGTTTACCACTGCATTTCTTTGTTACTTGTTTCTTGGATGTTACAGCATCCAAGAGTGGACAGGGACACAGACAATTTGGATTTTGTTCCTAGTGCTGGCGTTCACCTGCTGGGTGACATTAGGTGTGTGAATTCACCTCTCTCTGTCTCAGCTTCCTCACCTGTAAAATTGGGATCATGATCATGCAAGAGGTTCTTGGAGGCCTACAAAACCCTTCATGATGAGGCTTAGGCTGCTGATGTGTGTTGTGTTACCCTTTGTGGTGTAGAAGAGTAGAAGCCTTAAAAACCCCTCCTTACTCGTGAGAATAACAGCGTTGGCTTCAACAGAGCAGCTGCTTCAATGACATGAGCATGTCTGAGTGCACGTGTGAGTGCGGATGTGCATGCATTAGGCAGAAACATATTGTATGTGGCTTTGCGTCATACAGTTTGCATGTACACACAAACACTATCTGCGGGTTACCATTTTCCAATGTTTAAGTTCATTATTAGCCTTAATTTGATGGCAAAATAGATAATTTATCTTTGAAGTACAAATGATTCCAGGTACACATTAATTACAAGCATAAAATAGCTATCCAGACTCCCTCTTCTATTTTACAGCCTACAGAGAGGAAACTGAAAAGTTATGTTACATCTGTACATCTTTACCACAGCAGAGTTACCATATCTGTTGCTTTTGGTTATTTATCACTTCCAGATTTTGTCCTGCTATTGATCTTCTGGAAAGGGTTTGCATAAGACTAAAATTAACTCTGGGGGTAGGTTTAAAATCAAGAACAGGATTAGTAATGACAGCAAACTGTATCTGCATGCACAGGCTTTGATCAGCAAATCAAGGATCTCCTGTCTGCTTGGTATATGTTTCCCACTAAACTGCCCAAATTTAGTCTCCTACAGGTTTGAGTAACTGATGTGGAAAGAGTTCTGCAGCTGCTGGTTGGATTTGCCCCTAATGCAGACAGTGATATGCTAGTTCCTAAATTAACTGAAAGAGGAAAAAAACAACAAAAAATAAAACAGACAAATGCTGTAAGAAGTAAATCATATTTATACTCAGATATTTCAGATTGCGGTTAAACAAAAATCTAGCTTAGAAATGCTTTCTAGTTGCTGGTCATGAAGTCCATGGATGCTTTTTGCACAAACCCGACTATTCCATGCCTTAATCAAGCACATAAATATTTATTTGGCGTTCATAGCTGATTACCTTGTAATTTGTTTATAAAGCACAGGTCATATCTTGTTTGACTTAGTCAGGTCCCACTACACTGAGTAGCGGAGGAGTAATTTGCTGCTTTATATACTAATCTTGAATAGTAACAAAATGAAGCAAATTTGTTCCCACATCATAGATATGAAGAGTCTGTTGCTAGTGCACTAGCATGGGAAACTCCACTGGGCCCAGAGGGGCTGCTATTCCTACTACTGGGAAAACCTTTTCCCAGGTTTTTCTGCACTTGCATGTAGGATAAGGAAGATTTGCCAGCATGAAAGAAAATCCTGGCTTTGTTCCATGAAGATTCCATAGAATCATAGAATCAACTAGGTTGGAAAAAGACCTTTAAGATCATCAAGTCTAACCGTTACCCCAAGACTACCAAGACCACCACTAAACCATGTCACTGAGGGCCTCATCTACATGGTTTGTGAACACTTCCAGGCACGGTGATTCTACCACTGCCCTGGGCAGCCTGTTCCAGTGCCTGAGCACCCTTTCTGGGAAGAAATTTTTCCCAATATCCAATCTAAACCTCCCTTGACACAACCTGAGGCCATTACTTCTTGTCCTATCACTTGTTACTTGGGAGACCGACCTCCACCTCACTACAACCTCCTCTCAGGTAGTCGTAGAGAGTGATAAGGTCCCCCCTGAGTCTTCTCTTCTCCAGACTAGTGACAAAGCGGCTGTGACCTTGATGGGGGCTGGATTTTCAGCACATTTTTAGGGAAGGAGATCACCTGCCACTGCCATAACCCTCCAATGAAGTACCCTGCTGCCCTGCTTTCTGCTGGGGCTAAACCACCATCCCTCTCCAGTCCCTGAGAGGGGAGCGGCACCAATGTGTGCAGATGAGAGAATGACCCAAGAGGAGGGAGGCTGTGAAGGAGGGCGCTGGCGCGGAGCAGCTCTGTGCCGCGGTGTCACTGCAGGCCCAGTGGATGGGTCTGGCCCTGCCGCGGAGCCCTGCGGGACTCTCAAGCGCTGGGTCCCGGCCGTGCCCGAGCCATGGACGAACGACTGGCGCGGGGGTGAGGCAGCCCGTCCGGAGCGCGGCGGAGGCTCCTCTCCTCGGGGGAACCCCGGCCCGGCGCTGCAGCCAAGGGGGGCGGTGCTGTCCGCGTCACAGCGGGCGGGCGGGGCGCCGAGGGGATCCCCCGCTCCGCCACGTCACGCTGAGGGCGGGCGGCGGTGGCGGCGCGGAGCGGGGTCGGGCTCGTTCGAGGGATCGCCCCCCGCGGCTCCCGCTGTGACCCTCCCTCAAGCCGGGCCGGGCTCCGCGGGCTGCCCGACGGGGCGGGGCCCGGCTCTGCTCTGCTCTGCTCTGGTCGGCGTGCGGCGGTGGAAGTTCGCGGGCAGCCGGGGGCTCCCGCCCCACCGCATCGCACCGCACCCGTTTCATCCCGTCCCGCCTTCGGGAAACCGCCCTCTCCGCTCGGCAGCCTCTGTTTCTCCCTTCCGAGGAGGGACTTCGGGCCTCCTCGCGCCGCTGCCTCCCCGCTGTCCCGTCTCTCCTCGCGCTCCTGTCACGTCCCCTCTCCCGGCCCTGGCCGTAGAGGCGGGGTCGGCAGGGGAGAAGCAAGCCGGGGCTGGGAGCGCCCCTCGCCGCCCGCCGGGCTCGGCGGAGCGGCTGCTGACCTGCGGTTCGAGTTCGTTTCAATGTTGGGTTTGGTTGGGGGTTAGAGGGGTTTGTTGGGGGGTTAGATGGGGTTTTTGGAGGGGGAATTGCCGCCTTTTATTTTCCCCTCCCAAATCTTAACGCTCAGCAATATTTTAACCGGATTACACGGAGGAGGGGATTGAAGCTGAAAACCTCATTCATCCTCATGACGGTCCTATTCGTTGCTGATCTAGGTGTAGCGCAGAGCCGGCAAGGTCCTCCCCCAGCCCCACTCGTATTTTGGCTTTAGTATTTCACCTTTTCCCCCTTGAACAGTGGGGATGGGAGGAGAGGGTCTTCTGCTCTCGGGATGACAGAAGCGTAGCCGTAAATCACCTACCTTGTTTGTCCTTCTGTCCTTTGGTCATAGAGGGGCTCCAGCCAGCTGTGTGGTCTCACGTACCGCTGCTCCCGCTGAACAGTTTCCAAGTTTGAGGTAAAAAATCAAATCGCACTTTTCAGGGACTTACTGAGACGCTCAGAAATAAAAAATAATTAGAAATGAAAACAATAATAAAAAAAATCGGTTAAGACTATTCAGTCCTACTCATTTTCTCCCACGTGTGTTCACAATTACCATGGATTTGTCTTTGCTTCAGTTTCTAGCTCAAAGTCGTGGGATTTTTTTTTTTTTTTCAAATAATAATAATAATAGAAAAGTTTAAAGTAATAAATTAGGAGTTAATTTCTCGTGGTCGAAGCTGAAGGTCTTATTTCAATCCCGGCTAGCCAAGAGCCTGGAGAAGTTGCAAGGCAGCGTCTGAAAGTTTGAGAGATGTACAGCATCAGATAAAGTCTCTTTGGTGATGCCTTGCTGACCGAGTAACTGTTTCAATGAGGTTTCTCAGCAGCAGCAGCAGCAAACGGGTAATATTTTCCAGACGTCTTTTTCTTTCCTGCTGCTGCTGCTGCTTTTCTGCCTCCTCCACGTTATGGGGTCTTTTAACAAGTGAGACTTGAGTTGTTTTAATAGGCGGAGGATGGGAAGAAGGAGGGGAGGGAACTTCTGTAAGGAGGAAAAAAAAAAGAAACCAACCCTGCCCATTGAAATGATCTCAGCCAAGGACCAGTTCAGCGGCAGGAATACAATTAGCTAAGTCTCAATTTTGCAGAGAAACGCAATACACACATGTTGCCACCACCTGATTTCCTCTCCATGCCCCGCATTCAGGGGGAACCCTCCACGTCCCCCACTCCCTGTATCACTCCCCTGGGGCTGTGGGGCTTGTCTCTCCCGCAGCCACTATTCTGCTGGGACAGCTTTTGCTACTGCTGGTTTTTATTAATAAAATGGGATTTGCCTCTATGAATGGATGAACTTTGCAGTTTCTAATTCCGCTTTTACCCATTCACTCTCGGAAAGATTTAAAGTAGTAAATACTCAAGGAAGCTCCCATTGGCGTTAATACCCATGCCACTCGCGTTAATACAAGCCAGGAAACACGTTAGACAATTTAAGAACTGGAAAACTATGTTTGGGGGGTTATTTATTTATTTATTTAGCTGTATTTTTTAACGGGCGGTGTTCACTCTGTACCGTACTCATGGTCTACAGGTAGCCGGGGCACCAGCGGCTGAGAGCACACCGCACCGCGGGCCGCTCGCCAGCAGCTCTCGCCCGCACGGTCCGGCTCTTTCCCTTTGTAACTCCTCTCTGCCTCAAAAGCGGCTTTCCCCGCTCCGGAGCCCCCGTTTCCACTTGGAATAGTTTAAGAAGGTCACTAGGTGGCACTGTTGAAGTGAGCGGAGCAGCCCGGAGCATGGGGACGCCCGAGCGGAGCAGGGCCGGTGCGGCTGGGGCACGGAGCCGCGCTGGGGCGGCGGAGTCTGGACGTGCACTGGTAGGGACCCCCGGGAGGGCAGCAAAACCAGCCTCTCGCTCCCCCTTCTGTTCACTCAAGGACCACAAAGATTACTGCTTTGAAGAGTCGAACTCACAAAGGAGGCCATGTCCAGACACCATTGGGAAACGCAGCGGTGACGCCTCGCTGACTTATCGCCCCTCGTTGTCTTCTGCTGTGGGAAATCTTTGCAGCGCTCTGGGGGCTTCTCATGCACGATAAATGCTTTGAAGATGGTGGTTAGCTAGACTGGAGATTCTTTGAGTACCTCAGGGAAGTGGTCAAATTTTCAGGTGTGCCCGGTCTCTTCCAAGGGGAAGAGTGGCTTTAGGATTTGCATGGAAGCCAAGTTCCTTGAGCAATAGGTGTGCCTCAAATAAGTCTGCCTCTAGTTTAGGCTGGAGTTTTGTGGTTGGTTTAACCTGGCAGTGCCAAGGAAAACATCTGCCTTACCTTCCTCCTGCTTTGAGGTCCTCATTCCTGCCCCCTCATTGTCCCTTTCCCTATATTAGGAGAATTGACTTAGGTCAAAAAAGTGCTGTTTGAGGAGAGCATAAGAATTAATAACCTGGGACAAGTGAAGGCGGGACAACTGCTTTTGGCAGCAAGTTGGTTTATGATGGTTTAGGGTATCCTTGAAAGTACAGCCTTGGCTTAGCAAGCATGAAGTCTATCTGGTCTTCCAGGCATTCCTCTGCTCAGGCCTTCCTCCCCAGGTAGCATCGTTCCACGACTCCAACCTTCACCAGTTGATGTGTGTCACACCTCATAGGGCTCACCAGTTGATGTGTGTCACACCTCATAGGGCTCAGCACATCTCTGTCATCAGGGAAGGGGCAAACTGCCCCAAACAGGGGCAGAGGGCAGAAGGATGCAAAGAGGGCTACTGACCCCCCTGTCCACACTAACCTTCACACCACCCAATATCTAGTGTAAGCCAGGCAAGGAGCTATCACCAGGCTCTGCCACCATCATAAATGCAACCAAGACCTTGATATTTGTGAGTCCTAAACCATGATTTCCTTACATCAGACTTTCACTGGTGCTGCCAGAGGCAAGAGAGGATTAAGCTGTAACACAGATGTCCCAAGACTGTCCTTGAACATGGCTACCCCCAATGCTGTGCATTGGGGAGATGCTGATGCCAGCCTCTTGGGCTCCCTGGGCACTTGTCTTGGCTTGATTCAGGGACACCTGTGTCCTCCTGCACAGGAACTTCACATCTAGGATAGTGTCTGAAATAAGGGTGGAGATGGGGGCGTTAGGTTTTTTCTTCTTTTTGTAACCAAATGTTATAAATGAGTCTTTTCCAATGAGCATTTGTTACAAATGAACTGTTTTTCCCTTTTCTTTCTTTCTTTCTTTCTTTCTTTCTTTTCTTTTTTTTTTTTTTTTATTCCACCATTTAAGAGTTTAAGTTTGAGGCTGCGTGTCTCCTCTGCTGATGACTGTATATTACTCTGGAAATACACAGTGTCCCATTGGCTTAATCCCATGCTCTGAAGATTTGAACAGGGATCAAGAGACAGTCTGGTGAGGCACAAATCTTTGCGTCCTGCTTGTATTACAGGGGCAGCAATAGCAGCACTTAAATCACACTGAAACTTTGTTCTGGAAAATGACATAATGGGAGTGGTGAGTCTCTCATGTCCACAGCTACTTTCTTCTCAGCCATAGCTCATGTTGTGTGATCGTGCTGTCAGGGCAAGAAGGATAACGTAGGTTGCTGAAGCTAGGTTTGCCTACTAGGAAGAAATTAAAAGTAGGAGGATGTGATTAATGTCAATTCACATAGTGCTAGAGAAAACAGATGTAGATGCGTTTCATTGGAAGTGTATCACATCTACAATTATATGTTATGTTACATCTACATGGTTACCATTATCAAACAATCCTGTTTTCTAATTGGGATTTATAATCATAAGTAGTGGGGAAAAGGGACTTTGTGGCTGTCACTGTCTGCAGGCATAGGTGATCACCAGCAGCAGGAAAATAATCTGACTGAACTAACCTGACTTCATTTTCTAATGAGGCAGTGGGTTTGTTTGACAGAGGTCAGACAAAATATACTTTATGGGGATTTTGACACAGACTATGGCTAAATAAATTGGTTACTGCAGAGCAAATTAGGGGATGAATTGATGGCATGTTAGACACTCCAGCAACTGTTGAGTACTTGCTTTTACCCTGAGGGGATGGCTCCAAGTGCATTTTTCCTGCCTCTTCTTTTCTATTGCCCTTAAATGTGTCAATCCTCCCCTCGACAAACACCACACACACAAGTATATGCCGTCTACTCCCTCGCTGGGACCAGCAGAGCTTGCAGTGCTGAACTGATTGCTTCAGGGAACTGATCTGAGTTGAAGATAGCGGCAAAGCAGGGAAGCCATTTCCTATGTGCATGTATGAACTGGCTGTCCAGGGTGAGGGGAATGAGGACGTTCTTGTGTGGAAATCAGCAGCCGGTCGTGGCCGGCAGCAGGACTGCCCTGAACGGCCCCCCTTCGGTAGCGTTGCTGCCATGAAAATGTGAACAGAGATGGTCCCTCAGTAAAGCTGAGGTGGCTGAGCCTATTCAGCTGAAGGGCTCTTATCTCCCATCTTCTCTAAGGTAAGGATTTACACACACTTTTATTGCCGATAAACTACTGTGCAGAGCTTATAAAAAAAGCAAGAAGCAAACTGTTTGCAATGCATATTTGTCTTCACAGTAGGAAAATGAGAGATACTATGGACCTTTTTCACATAACAGTGAAAAGCTGAAAGTGGAAGGTGGACATATTCAAGCTAGGCACATTTAATAGTGAGCTTTCTGTAACAGTTGTCTGAACGATAAAGGGAAGTGGTGGATTCCAATGTTTTGAAATCCTCTGGATGCTTTTTTGGAAGCTACATTTTATTTCACTGCGATTTATTGGACCCAGTACAAGAATAACTGAATGGATTTCCATAGTGAGGATCTCAGACTAAGCGATCTAACAGTTCCTTCCATTTCTAAACTCCATGAAACTGCCAACCCAACTGACACATCAGGTGTGCTCCACACCTATTTCCATGTACATCATTTTGTAGCAGAAGTGTGAGAGTTACAGAAGCTGATATGGGTGTAAATGAAAGTGGAATCATGGCCTAAATGATGATTTTATGGCAGCTGAGAATCCACTTGCAGATTTTAATATAAAGGCTGTGGGCAGTTTGAGGCTCATGAAGGCTGTGTGCGGATAGACCTAAAACTCTGTGGTTGTTTTCACTAGATGCAGAACCATTTTAGAGGCTGCCAAGTGTTCGGGATATTTAAATCCGAGGTTATTTATAAGTGAAGTTTTACAGGATCTGGGGAAAACCACTGGTCTTTAAATTGAAATCCCTCTTGCAGAATTGAAACTTTGCAACAATTTCTGTTTCATATAGCAGAGAAAGCCACAACACAAAGCAACAGTTAGAAGTTAATAGCAGACAGGTTCAGACTAGAAATAAGTGTTGCACATTTGGATGTGTCTAGAACTTGGCTAGAATGGACTGCGATTGTCAGCAAAAATGGCCTTCAGGACAGTTTGAAGTAACGAGTTTTAATATGTAACCAGCATGGAATATAAGTAGAAGCAGGTCAGCTAAGGGTTTCTTTTGTGAAGCCTAATTTAAGAGAAATGACTTAATCACATGCCTGTAGTCTAATGTGACAGTAGTGAAAGCCCAGATTAGAACAACTTGATGTTATTTTTAAATGGCAGCACTATATTCTCTGTAGGATCCATAGATAACACCACATAAAACAAAGAGCGCATGCAATTGAAAGATGGATCTACATACAATGACTGTGCTAGTAAACTAAACTGACCAGAGCCAGGCAGCTCAAGGCTGGCACATGTTCATCCATGCTATTTCACTGCTGCCAAGCTCCTGACAGGGCTGATCCTGACCAGTCTGGAGAGCTCCACCATCACCAAAGAGGACCAGCTCCCCACCTGGAAGCATGTTGGGGCTCTTGCCTCAAACGGGCTGCTCACAGGATAGGGACTTATTCCTGTACATTCCCAGCTGCATTCAGATTGATAAACTGGATGGAATAGTGAGTTTTACACCCACCAGTATAGTGGTTTTTGGAAGCCTCCATGACTGGTTGGAGGTAGTTGTTTTTAATCACCACCCTGCTGCTTAGGCAGGGCCCTGAAGTGCTGCAGCCGGTCACAGCCTGCTTGCAGCACTGCCCTGGCCTGTGCCAGCCTGGTGTTTGGGATTGTCCTCCCAATAGCACTGGCAACTGAGGCAGCACAGATTTCCTCAGCTGCTCATGGGAATGAAGACACAGGGATTACCCTATAAGGTGCTTATTTATAATAATTAAAAAAAAAATTGTAGAAATGAAATTTCAATTTCCATTGAATTTGAGTTTTCATCAAAATTAAATTTTCATTAACTGAAAGAAAAAATGAGTGAGACTTTATTGAAGTATATGAGATCTGGGGGGTGGTGTTCAGGACACCCCTTTTATTCATTTTTAGGGTGCTCTTTTGTCTGCTGGTGGTTCTTACCATCCAGTTCACCCAAACATGCTACCTTACTTATATAATTACTCAGCCTTTTGCTCACTTAACAAGAGCAGGATTTATGTTGCAAATCAGTGGTAGGAAAGTGAATACCGTTCAACTGACATCCCCTCCCTACCATCACCAGCTCAGTGAAAGAAGGGTCCCCATTCTGCAAGCATCCGAGTACAGCTACCCCAGGAGATTCCAAGGGATGCTGCTATGCTCAGACAACTCGGAGCCCAATTTTGTGCCCATGTTTTAGAAATATTTGCCAGAAATCAAAGGGCACATGTATCTCTTGTTCCTTTTTCTGGGAGTCCCACATCAGAGCAGTAGCTCTGACTTAGTGACATCTTTTTCAGATCATCAGAAGTAGCTAAAAATCAGGAGTGAACCTAACACTTGTGAGGTTCTGTGCTGACGTGCTGAGCAGCATGGCTGTGCAATGTATGTGACATGCAGACCTTACCAAAGAAGGGTGCATCTTCAGATGGGATACCACACGTTTCTATGGCAGCGTCTTATGTGACAACACTAGCAATCAATTAGTGCCCCAGAAACCTGGATTTGCATGTGTTTTTTCTTGTGTGGGATATATTGTTAGGCGGTGGGAAGGGTCCAGGTCCCGCTTTGTGGTCTTCATGGGTTTTCTGTGGTCTGGACAGGAGGCTGGGTTGCAGCATACGGCAGTTGAGCTGTTTGGGTTATTGGACTGTCAGGTCGCTTAGCTGCTGAAGATTTTTGCCCCATATTACACAATGTATCCGGAGTGCGTGAAAACATCTAGTAGTGTTACACTAAGGAGCAGGAAATTAACCTGAAGAGAGCCAGTCTGCTTACAATGAAGGAAGTACTTACAATAAGAAGTGCACTAACGATGCCCAGAAGCTTACACACAAAGAATGCAGGACCTCATCACAGGCAAACACAGGCCAAATAATTTTCTTGCTTTCCTCCGCAATCCGAAGGGGTCAGCCATGCCACAGCCCTTTTGCAAACACACATTTGAAATGTACATGCTGATAAGAAAGCAAACCTGTGAGTAATGACAGACTGCAGAGCCTGCTGATTCAACTTGCTCTTCTAATCTTTTACCGAAAATGTTGTTTTCGGTTCTGGTTATGAGGGCAGACCTCAAAGACACTGCGCTTTCATGCCTGTTGTCATACTGAAGCCTTGACAATGAGGGTCTTTTCCCTGACCACAGCCACAGGAGTAGGTGATACATCAGAGCTACCAGTGAATTGACAGAGATTTGGCAGCATTAACGTGCCCTGATGCAGAGTTCAGCTTCTGTTGCTGCTGCTCACTGCAATCTGAAATGATACTGTCTGGCCTATGGTGGGGGAAAGTCTTTCCATTGCTGGTCATGGGAAGAGGAAATCCTCCTGGTAGACACAGGGCTGGAAGCAACGCCATAAGAAGGATGAGCTTCCACATTCATCTGTCAGGGAGAGCTGTGAGCCTTGTTGCCCGCTGTCCCCATTGCAGGCTACAGGCAGCCACTGTGTCTGACCCCTGTGCTGGGAGCAGTGTTAGGGCAGGAGGGGAGTGTCTGTGAAGTCTGGCAGCTTCCTGCAGAGGGTATTTCAGAGATGTTGTATTATGTTGTGGACTGACTCCTAAAGGAAGGAGCACCATGGCTAAAGAGACATCCCCTGTTTCATTGAGTGACTTCTCCCCGCTATGGCTGGAGGACATGTCAGTGATCTGGCTATTAAAATGCCTTCAGTGCTCCTGGCATCTGCCTGTTCCTAGAGGTTAAACATACCTTACACTACTGCCCAGACAAACAGGATTTCACGTAAAACTCTGATACTGTGATTCTGCAAACACTCATGTCCTGTGACCAGTCGTAATAAGTGCCACCCTCAACCTGCTATCCAGATGGAGCTCAGGGTCCTACTGGACATGCCACCCAGCAAGTACCTGGTCTGCAAGTACTTACTGGAGAGAGCTCTGTCCTCCCATGACATTTAATGTCACCTCAGAGGTCGACAAAGATTTTCTCCTTTTTTTTCCTTTTGAATACACTCGTCTGACAGCATGTCAGGCTATGTGTACTGTACCAAACCAGGCAGGAGCAGCTGCAGGCTCTAGCCTGGTCTAGAGGGCACAAACCATAACATGAGCCTTCAGGACCAGGGGACCAGAGGACAGGCTCTAATTAATTTCATTTACTGGAATAGACACAGGCATCACAGTGTATCAGTCATGTGGTTGCTGGGACTTGAGTTACAGCAGCTTAAGATTCTGCAGCCCATCACTTGCCTCAGTCAAATGCACTCATTCAAACTATGCTAATCTATATTTTTGTGTAAATCCCTTAGCATTATAGTCTTTTCCTGTAATGGCTTGATCTTAGCATATGTTGTGACTCATCTCAGATCTATGGCTGGTACACAGTATAAACTCAATTGTATCGTTCCTACATACATGAAGTAAATATTTGGCAAATTCCAGGTTACAGTAGACACAAGGCATTTTAACAGAGATGCTTTAAGTGTCTCAGCCACTCTATTAGTCCTGCTACAGTCACTAAGCCCTAACAGGCTCATTTCCCTCACTCTCCTGTCTCCAATCCACACTACTTGGGAGTTCATCCTGCATATTGCATGGAATAATAAACACATTCATGACTTCAAGGCTGAAAGCAAGTGTACAGATGTATGAAGAAGGACAGATGAAACCTCTTCACAAAAATCTCTGGGTTTTGTGGCATTGCTTGGTACGTCAAGTTGCTACCTCCTGCTGATTCCCTTTCATTAAAACATCTTGGCAGCAAAGCACCTCCAAGAAGTGCCACTTTCTGTCAAGCTGTCATTGAATGGGCAGTTACATTAGAAAATGAGAGCATAGTATGATTTCTTAGTATGCTTACCTAGGGTTCCTCCTCTCCTGTTCTCTGCAGATTAATATCAACTGAAAATAATTATTACTAATGATCAATTTACTTGATGAACACATTTTTAAAAGAAAAATTCAAAATGTTTAGCTACAGCGATGACATACAAGACGCGAAGTTCATACCATTGGTTTGCAGATGGCTGGGTAACAGCGTCTTGATTTGATTTCTGATGTGAGTACATTGGAGATTGAAGCAACTGCAGCAGCATAAATCTCCAACTGCTGTCTGTGACTCTAAGTCCATTCAGTACGAGCAGACCCATTTTGTTGCATGGCTTTTGGCCAAACCTGTCACAGGAAGAATCATGTTGTAATGAAATAGCATCCTGACTCTGCAGGATGCTGTTTGATCTTGCTTATATAGATGGGGCTAAGCCACGCTATGACGGCATTATAGCAATGTGCTGCAGCCCTTTGAAGATTCGAGGTTTTCTTCATCCGTATAAGTTGTACTCCTCACTGGAGGGAGACCCATCCCGAGTGGAGGCAGAGAAATCATGGGAAAAACAGAACTAAAATAGGGGACAGCTTCTCATAAATCTGTTCTCAAGAGAACAAGAGAAAATTTTGCTGATGCCCTTTGCATCCTGGTCCAAGGGAAGTCGCAGCTAACAGATGTTTCTTTCCTCACTTCCTTTCCAGACGCATCTGCAAGATCCTTTGAACATGCAGCATGCCTCCTTCCAGTGCTCTGAATCAACAGCTGTCAGCTTTTCCCTAGATTCACCCTCTGGTGTCCCCAGCTCATGGATGTACTGAGGCTTTCTTTTTCCTGGGACCTAGGACAGAAGGGATTTGTCTCCATCCTTCAGTTATGGTTCCTTATAACAATGTAAAAAAGAGGGATGTCAGTTGTTTTTGCATTCAGGAAATGTGGGCATGAATGTGGATGCAAAGAGTTTAACTGTGAAAGCAGGTGAACACCAGTTGTTGCAGAGATCTATAATGTTTTTACTGCTTCCTCAGGAAGTATAGAGTCATTCCTGAGGGACTTGCCATATTTGAGCTCAGGTCCAGGCCCCAGCTAGGGATATCTCCATAGCATCTGTGCACCAACGCTCACAGTCCATAACGATGGGGTGCCACCTCACCCCTTCCTGAGGTTTGATTGTTAGTTCTAGAATGAAGCAATGGAAAAGCAAAACCTCAAATCTTTCTTCTCAAAGCTGCCTTTACCTTGTATCTCGCCTTTCAGTTTACTTAGTTGCTCTAGACCCGCTCTTACAGAGGAAGTAAAGGCCCATGTGTTTCAATGAACTGGCAACATCTGCTTTCCAAGGGGTGGATTTGTGGCTCTTTACCCTATTTCAGACAAACATTGGAAGTTTAGTGCGAGCTTGAAGATTCAAGAGGAAGTATCACATGTTCCCATTAGGAGAAAACAGAACCCCCCACTTGCAGGTTCAAAGGGTGTGCAGGTGCACACAATAGCTGAGGAGGCTTGGAATGATGGTAACTCATGCATTGGTGTTTGCACTCAGAGGGGCTTTTCTGCCTTTTACCTTTTCTAGGGCTTTAGCTTTTTGCTCATCACCAGCTCAGTGTTGCAGAGGGCTTGCCATGCACTCATGCTTTTGGATCCCTGCACATAGTGTCAGCTCTGCATTCTAAAGTAGTATGGTCTTTGAGCTGAGAGTCCTGGAGAGTTTGGAGTATGGGGTATATATGTAGCCTGGTGTATCACCCCTGTTAGGCAAAAGCATTTAGAGCTGAACAAATTGGAAGCCTGAGTGCCAATCTTGCTTTGCACAGATAACTCAAAGTCTTATGTTGCTCAAATAATGACATGCTGTGCAAAGCAATGAGAAACAGATACTACATTAGATTTACCTGGGAGGAGGACCTTTGTCCTGGGTTCAACAGTAGCAGTTGTTTTTCTCCTTCTTAGTAGCTGGTGCAGTGCTGTGTTTTTGACTTTAGTCTGGGAACAGTACTGATAACACTGATGTTTTTAGTTGTTGCTAAGTAATGCTTACTTCCATCAAGGACTTTCTTAGTCTCATGCTCTGCCAGTGAGGAGGGGCACAAGAAGCCGGGAGGAAGCAGAGACAGGACACCTGACCCAAACTAACCAAAGAGGTATTCCATACCACAGCACATCATGCACAGTGTATAAAGTGGGGGAGTTATCCAGAAAGTCAGGATAGCTTCTCAGGTCTGGCTGGGTATCGGTTGGTGGGTGGTGAGCGGTTGTGCTCTCTTCCCTTGTTATTTCCCTTATCATTATTACTGGTGGTAGCAGCAATGGTTTGTGTTATAGCTTAGTTACTGAACTGTTCTTATCTCAACCCGTGGGAGTTACATTCTTTTGATTCTCCTCCCCATCCCTCCGGGAGCGGGGGAGGAAGAAATGGGGGAGTGAGTGAGCGGCTGTGTGGTTCTGAGTCACTGGCTGGGCTTAAACCACAACAGTTCTTTTTAGTGCTCAACGTGGGGCTGAAACCCAAGACCCTGAGATTAAGAGTCTCATGCTCTACTGACTGAGCTAGCCAGGCTGAACCTGGGACAACCCTCAAGAGAAAAGTTCGCAAAAAGTTTAAAATTAAAACTCTGTAAATATCATTTTGTATCAAAGCGAGTGATGCTGCAACCACCAAGGCTTGTTTCCTGTCAAGCTTTGCTTCTGTGATGTCTGGCAAGGATCGCGCCTCAGTGAGGGAGTTGATTTTGGTCTTTTTTTTTTGGACACTTATTTACCCAGTGCTTGGAATACCTTAACATTTATGAAACTTCTCTATGATTAATTCTGTAGAAGCTGGCAGAGGAGTTAAAAACACTGAGAAACTGCAAAAAAGAGATAAAACCAGAGGAGGTAAAAACAACTTGCCAGGAGCTAGAGACAAAGTAATGAACTCTTCTGAGAAAATATTCTAACGCGTGAATGGAAAATGCCCATTACAGTTAATCCCCTTTGCATATCCCAATATCTTAGCCACTTTTTCTGTAATGGAATATCTACATTTCTAAATACCAATGAAGTTTAAGAGCTCTTAGTCACAGGGAGTTGCAGGGGATTAATAATGATTCTGGCATAGCGAAAATTTCCTCTTACAAGTCCTTTCAATTTTTTTTTCCATCATTAATCTTCGATGATCTGTCCATGTCTCTTTATCTTCTTCTCTCTTCCAGGAGCCAGTGTTCCCCAAAGAGGCCCAGCAATTGTGTGGGCTGCTCAAGCCAGCCTCAGCAGGGAGGGCAGGGCTGCAAAGTGCCCTTTATCTTGTGTCTCCTACTGGGAACCTCCATCTCCTCTGTTGTCATTTGTTTCGCCATCTTCAGGGTGGCTGATCAAACCCCTCAACAGTTGGGCAATATTTTAGTAAATGCAAATCGCCAACCAAATTCCCCAAGTTATGGAGCTGGGTAGAGCTAGTTTGTGATGTGTTGTACTGGCTCATTTCTGGTTCTTTCTCAGAAACAGAGAGGAATCTTTCATGAGACTGAAATACATGTGTTTTGTTTTTTTTTTTTGTTGTTTTGTTTATTGGTTTTGGTTCTGAATTTTATTTTTTATTTATTTTATGTCTTCTTCTGTTTCTACAGACACCAGCGGCCCCACTGGATATTTCCTGGTTCCCCCTCACCCTCCTGCTAGAGAGATAATCACACAGCAGCACCTTGTGTGGTGCCAGGTCAGGATTGCCTTGCTGTACACACCACAGAAGGGGAACATAGGCCACCCCTAACAGGTAGAAATAGCTCTGAGACCAAGCTTAAGTGTCAGTTCTCTTTCAGCTCATGCCTTTTGCCTGCGTGAGCACCTGTAGGGCCACTTCTAAGTTGGCCCATGTGGTTCTCTGGGTTAAATCCAGGAGGCTTGGGGAAGTGTGCACCCACAGTGTGGATGGGATGCAGCATTTTGTACCTGACCAAAAGCTTCAATGTCCCTGTTCTGAGTCTTCATATGACCTCTGCTCAGTGGAGAGAGTTGCCTTAGAGCTTTTCTAGGAAAGCCCATTGCTGTTTAGCTCAGGAGCAGATGGGATGTGGAAGCCTGAGCTCAGACTGAGGTCCTGAGAGTGTTCTTGACACTCTAAACTGCTTCTACTTGTTAGTTCAGACATCAGGCATTCAACAGCCCCTTCCTTTGGGCCCTATATGTCTTGGGTGCCCTTGGGTTGTGTGGCCCCAGCTAAGTGCACTCTAACTGCTTGCTCTGCTCCCTTTGACCTCCACCCAAGCTTGATGCCAGAGGGAAGTGAATGAAGCCATTCCCTCCTGGTGGGGTGTCCCACTGACACCCGGCACAGACTGGGGAGGCTAATCAGAAACCACTGGAAACAGAGCAACCTGGGAGGAATCTGCTTTATCATGCAGCTGCTATTGCCTAACATGAGCTTTGCACAACACACTAATTGGTTCCAACTGACTCACGGCAGAGCCCTGGCAAGGGAAAGTTCACATCAGGAAGGGCGTGCAGTTCCTATGGGGGGGACACCTCATTTCAGAGATCCTCAGCTGGCACATGTGACTGGAAGAGAGTGGCAAGGGGCAATTCGCCATGGGGAGAACTTTAAGCCCCTCAGAGTAAGGAAATACAACCAGATCCTTGTCTCTTCAGGGTATGTGGAGAGCTTACTTTTGTGTCCAGAGAGGGCACTCTTATTGCAGATATATTAAGAGGTCTGCAGAGACAAGCAATAGCATAGCTGATTGTAAGGTATTAATAGTATTCACTAAAAGCATTTCTTACCTCTGCTCTAAGCTGCAAACATAGGAGCTCAAGTTAATTGTATTTGAAAATTTGGTAAAGACCCACACTTCTCTTTTTGTTTGGTGTTAGTGGCTAATAACATTAACGATGACTAATTTTACTGCATTAGAAAGAGGATAAGTGGCAACATAAGTATAAAGGCAACAAGAATTTGGTCTTTATTCACACAGAAGGGGAACATTAGGATTTGCTGGTTCTGGTCTGGATCTGTTGTAGCTCTACTTAAGCTGATTTAGCCAGAGTGAAATCAGGTTCGAAGCAGCTCTGCTGAGTATATACCATGGTTCCAACATAGCTATCTTGTATGTAACACCTCTGAGTGAGGTGAGTTTTGAGACAGAAGATTGTTTTGCACAGGATGTGTGCTTTTGGACACTACCTCTCCAGCGATTTATAATATCAGTGGGATAGCTCTTTCTTTTTTTCTTTAAACTGGTTTATATATGAAGAACATGGTGCACGTTTATTTTCCGTCCTTTTTGCTACAGCTCACTGCTGCTGCCCTTTTTCCCAGACTTGTAGTATTTCCTCCCATCTCTCCCTCCCCCCCTGTCTGCCACACTGTCAGTGAGAAACAAAACTGCTGAAACCTGAGCTTTCTGGCTGGAGAAGATGAAGAATGAGAGGAGGAGGTGGTAATTAAACCCTCCCCCATATTATTCATGCAAAGGAATTGTCTTTGAACACCATTTCATCGTGGGAGCTGCTCTGAGTTCAAAGAGAAAGCTGAGTTGTTGTCGTTCTGGGGCCTTAATCTAATCACAGTGCCCCCTTTGATTTAAAAATCTTCTTAGGAGGTGGCAAATATCTCTCCCCACATATCCTTTAATATTTTATTTTTATTTTTTGCTTCTAAGAACGTGGTGCTTGTTGTTTTGGTGTTTTTCTTGTAGTGAGAGTTTTATCATCCAAGTTAGGCTGGTTCCTGTCACTGGCGATCATTTAAGAGATCCAGGCCTTCGGTAGTATCAAGAACAGAAAAGCATTGCTCTTTGTATCTATAGGCAATTCTCTATATCTCTACAATCATGATAAGACCAAAAGGCTCTCCAGGAGCCTCCATCTTTCAAGGTATTTCCAGATCCACGCTTTAAGAAGCAGTTTTGATATAAGTGATGCCTTCTGGGACAGGCACCTACCATCTGCCTGGGTAGATCTGCCATTTTTAATCACTTTGCAGATAAAGAGCACTGAATGTGTTTCTTCATCCTCTTCTTGCTCTGTTTTCTAAGAGGAAGTGCGGAAAAACACCTCTAAACAGCGCAGTTCCATACAGACCATAAATGCTGCCTCTCACACACAGATATATGTTCGCTCACATACAAATGTTAAACCAGTTTGTGTTCTTCCTTGTGAGGGCTGTTTTACATCATTGGTTGGAAGCAGACAAAAATAATCCATTAAGGTTTCTGAGATTTTTTAAGTGGAATCTCTAGTGTTACTCAAGAGAATGGGAGAGATAGAGGCGATTCCCACTTCCATCAAGTACACTCCAGCTAATATTTTCCCTTCCTGCTAGCATTTATTAGGCTGTTCAGAGCACACTTACTTATGCAAGGTGCTTCCACAGATTCTTACAGTTTAGAGTATGCAGATGAATAAAGGCAAAATTAAGATACGGCCATTGCAGGCTGAGGTGTTTCTGACACATGCAAGTAAGTTGCATGGTGAATTTTAGCTCCTTGGGAGCTTAGTTGTGCCAAGGAATTGCCAGTCCAAATATAAACATGGACAACTTAGGTGCTTGACTCTCTAAGTCCCACCTGAGGCAAGATTTCAAGACATCTGGGTCTTGTACTTTGACTCTAATACAAAACAAAGCAATCAAATTTGATCTTCTGTTGTGGACCAATGTGAGGGTAAAAAAAACTTCAGGCCATAATCAGTACACAATAGTAATGACATAAAATAGATTTCTCCATCAGTTTAAAGCTGTCAACACATTGCTTCATTTCAAAAGCACTAGTAGCTCCCCTCCAGCCCACATGGATCTGCTCAGTATACATACATAAAATAAATACTTACCACTTCTTTAGATATCTAAATATACTCCTGGAACACCTATGTTTAACATCTTGTATTAGATTTTTGGTTCTAACATTTGTAGATATAGGTTTACAGCAAAATGATAGCTATTTTAATTCATATCTGGGTGAAGCTTTTTTGTGCTAATTATATAATTTCAAAAGCTGCTAAGTACTTTCGGCATATATTTCTCATGGTTGAGTTCATCTCTCCTAATTTTGTATATCTAAGTATTAGATGTTAAGATGGTCACTTAAATTCTCTCGCATCATTAAATAGAGAAATGTAGACACTGCTAATTCATCCCTTCCTGAGGTGGTTTGCATGAGTGTTTCATGAGGACACTTATGTGATCATTTAAAGAAAGTGTCTAAGTGGTAGGCAGCTAAATGAAGTGAGAAAAAACCTATCCTTCAGACCCTAAACTTTGGCTTTCATAGTAGCCCAAATCTGCTTCATTAGGAGTGACCAGCACAGCTAAAATGTTGGACAATTATTATCTAAAATCTCTGATAATTATAAATGGCAATGGCGAGAGTTGAGAAGTGCAGGTTGATAGTCCAGAGTCTGACTTGTTTCCTGCTTCCTATGTGAAAATGGCCAGGCTGAACACTGGCTGGTTTTGAGTTAGAGCAATGGGAAGGGGAGATCAGGTGAAAGATGCCTCCCTCTATCAAGACTATATATTCAAATACACAGTGAGATGATGTGAAGAAAAACTAATTTTGCAGCAGCCTGGTTGGGAGTTAGATTTGGATTTTTTAGGTAAGCCCCTTCATATACCTGAATAGATCTTTTCTCCTGCAAACGAATAGAACTTTCTGTACGAAATACACCATAGCTTGCAAATGGGATGAAACTCTCATGAACAGACAACTTGAAAGAAAGTAATTGTTTTCTGATGAACAGATGTGGGCTCAATTGAGTTACCAATAAAAAATAAAATGCCTGTCTGTAGGGAAATAAATAACTGAACAATAACAAATAAATATTCTGTAAAACAAAGCTGGGCTGTTAGAAACACAGATTCCATTTCTAGTCACATCTTAGATATTGTAATTCTGTGGAAGTTGTCCTTCTCTTCAGTGATATTTACCTGCACAAAATACACATAGAAAGATACCAAGGTGTGGTCTTGAATCTCTCTGTAATTTGATGTTGATCAGCTTACAGACAAATTCAGGATGCCCTGACCTAATCTAAATGACATCAGGCTCTATAAAATCACATAAATATCCACAGTAGGAAAAGCAGTGCTTTGTTCAGAATAAAAAAACCCAAACCACAGCCAAACCAGCCCTCTACAACCAATACCCCAGATCTCTGGTTTCCATTCACAAAAGTCAAATGAATAGACGAGGTTACTGAGGTGGCTTCCTGAGCCACACTTCCAGCATAAAGCAACCAAAGCTGAATTTGTGTTTGCATTTGGCTGATTCACTGACTCCAAATCAAAGCTGTGGTTCTGGTTCCTTAAAATGACCAACACAACTGTGATCAGCAATTGCATCAACATTAGGCAATTTTATAATGTTTAATGTGGCTTACATCTGTGGCTAGAAGACAGGAAAAACTAATTTTTTTTACAAGCATTGCTTTTCTTTTGTAAGAGAAAAGCAGTGTAAACAAAGAAAACCCAAACCTGAACCAACACACCCCCCTTATCTTTTGCATTTTGTTTCTTTGTACCAGATAATACTTAAAAATGGCTAAATCTCATTTTTGCTGACATTCTTTGGGTATGTTTCTTTTGTACTTCTTCGTTTGTGATTGACACCACCTTAAAGAAGGCAAAGCCATTATTAGTCCTACTGTAAGTGCAGAGGAAAATGTCTCCTGATTAAAATAAAGAGTAAGTTTCACATTATACCATAGCAATTCATTGTATAGTATCTGGCAAGAAACCTTAAAGTTGAGGGTGAGTTATAAGGTTCTTAATTAAGCTACTCATCAATATTTGTCATCTACAAAATGAGTTTACCTTCTTTGAAAGTCTTCAGACGCTTTCAGATATTTGTGGCAAAAAACAGCATTACGGTACTAGTCATTTTATTAGTCAATGAGGTATTGGGAAGCCAATGTTACACCACATCCCTGTCTGTTTTCATTACTGACATCCATGATGATCTTTCCCTTTCATGGTCTGAGGTCAGCCTTGGTGACATGCACCTCCAGTGCCCACCCTTCCCCTCAGGCTTCCAGAGCCCTCCTGTCACTTCCCTTCTGACGCTTTCAATTTCCACTTGCATTTTTCTCTCAGTGAACTCTAGTGATATATGTGTCCTTCACTGAACCTTGCCTGTGCTGGTAGCAGAGGGCTGTAGGTATTTTAGGGTGTGCTTTGATTTGCACAAACTGCTACATTTCACCTTTCTGTTCATGACAGAAAAGTCACCCCAAATTCTAGCAGTTAGTGGCAGCGCATGGAGACTCACTGATGCTTTGGCATGTCTGAGCATCCACACTAGCTCAGTGGCAATACTTCCTTACTTATCTTCAAGGATTCGTGGATTCCAAGCTAAATGTGTAAGTTTTAGCCATTTCAGTGCAGCAGTTTTGGTTCTCATGCAGTCAGAGCCCAAGGGTATTGCTTTGAATGCTTAACTGGAAATGAGAGCCAGATAAACATAGAGTAGAAGGCCAACAAAATCCTACTGTAAATCTTTCAAACAAACCATCAGCCTGGTTCCAAATATGTGGTTAATGGAAGATTCGTGTGCCAAAGAACTCCTGTTACTGGATCATGGGGAGCTGAGATGTTATGGAAACCTGTATCTTCCTCGATGTTTCTAGCTATATGACTTGACCTAATATCCCCCTCTGCACTGTCCCAGTAGCTGTTGAAACCAATGAAAACTTTTTTGAACACGTGGGATTCACTGGATTCGCTTCTTTAAAGTATGTGGCTGCACTGTCTTACAAAACACCCTGCAGACAAGCAACCCTTAACTTGGCCATAGCTAAAAAATGTTCTTAAATACACTTCTGAGGTTAGCAGCTCTGTGATGTGATTGACCAAGTGCCATAGCTGCAAGTGTTGTTAAGCACATTTCATACAACGTCCTGATGAAGGAGATGCTCATCAATGTTGCTGATGAGAGCGCTGCTGGCTGCCGCTGCTCAGAGGAAGCCCATTAAGGCTCCTTCTTGAAAGTCACAGATATGCACTGGAAAACCCTTGATATTTATTTTTGGATACAGGGCTAAACCCTGGCTTTGTAGAGGTGAGGAGAGTTTCCATTGATTAGATTAGGGCCCAGACTTCTTTTTCCAGCTTTATTTCTAGCTAAGCCCAGTCTCAAGGTGCTTCCTGAAGGGAAAGCAAGGAAAGTTTTGCATTTTATGTTCATCAAGCACAGTGTCAGAGGCTGGGAATCAGCTTTAGCTACCACTGTTGGACTAACTGAGTGATTAACCCAAGTTTGATAATGACGCACTGAATGCAGACAGTATAGAATTAAGTCCTGGTTAGCCGCAGATTACTAATCTCTGCAGCTGCTGCTGAGAAATTTGTCTGCTAATAACAAATGAATTCTTCTGAAAGCTCAGCTTCCCCACCAGAAGCAAAAGCATTTAATTGAATAGATTGTTTCTTATCTTCTTTTTTGCACGGTTTTTTACCTTTTTGCCATGTTTCTAGGTACAAAATAAGCTCGTTTCACTTTTTTTTGTCTGTAGATTTTCATCCTCAAAAAGAAATAGTTCTCCAAGGAAGGTCAGGCTTACCACCCCTTTTGCAGATGGGGAAACTGAGTCATAGGGAGAGGTGACTTAGGTCATCAAGAGGCAAATGGAAAAAAAACAGTTGCTTAAACTGGTCTCTAGGGTCCTGCCCAGTTGCTAGCTCCGTTAAATGTCAGTCCCACCAGGTTTAAGATAAAGCTAATGATGATAAATAGGAAACTCTCCACTGACTTAGATGGGCTTTGTAATTAACGTATATACCCATAATATATATATTCTTCCACAAACTCAGGTGATTTTATTGCCATAATATCCTGACCTCATCTAAAATGTGTTAGATTGGCAGCAATCATAGTCCCTGCAGTCAGTCAATAATAACATTATCACTGCTGCAGGATGACTGAGGGGCTCATTAAACACAATTAGGGGAGGGTTTGCCCAGGGAAAGATGATCCCATTGCTATGGGTCTGGATGTCATGTAGACTTCCCGGATCTAGAAGTCTGTTTGCACTGGGGCACTGAAAGGTTTCAGTCTGGCTGGATGCTGCTGTGTGAGCGCTCATGAGATGGGTCCAGCTCCACGGTGTATATGAGCCACATCACGCCATGAGAGACAGGAGGAGAAGGCCTTGTCCCACTCTGGTACAGAGGCAACAATTCCCAGGAGGAGGTGAAGCCCCAGAGTTGCCTGCCAAGCCCAGCACCAGATCTGAAGTTCTCCCTCACACCTCTAATTTCTGCTCTCCCAGTTGATGAGCTTCCATTTGCTTGGCCATGGGACATCTATAGCTTGTGACAAGGCCAGGGCAGGACAGCAAGCAGTCAGCTCTCCCTTCAAGGAGGGTTCCCCCAAGGGGCAATATAGCATTGCATCCTCCTCCAAGTTCCAGCACCCCTGCCAACCTGCATGGCTGCTCAATATGTCCCAGGTGGATCTAACCCGCTGAATGGGATGCAGAAAGTCCCGGTGCAGCAGAGAGGCCGCAGTGCTGTAAATGAGCCTATATCATGTGGGAACCTGAGCTAGTAGCCATTTGTCTGGTTTGCTCTCCCTTTGAGTGGAATATCACCTAAAGGATGTCTCCTTGAACTGCCCAGATGGCTGAGGTGTCAGCAAATGTACGTGTTCCAGCAGGCGCTGTGCTCTAGCTGGAGTGACCACTGTCACCAGTGGGTATTCTGGCTCTGACACCCAGGAGAGTGCCTGGGGTCCCAGGGAGGTTCCAGCTGGGAGGGAGTGAGCAGCAGGGGGACTCCCCAAGGTTGGGGTGGGAAGTCAAAGCTGACAATGTCTCAGGGTAGTTCCTGGATCTGCTCATGCTGCTTCCTCTGCCTGTGCTCACTCAGTGTTCTTCTAAGTATTTTCTAAAGAAAAGGGAGCAGCAGCAGCCCCATGGAGCCACACACCTTTGTTTTATTTTTCTTAAAGTTTCTCTTCTCCTCTTTTCCTCAAACCTTCCAAGTCACGAGTGCTGCTAATCAACATTGTCCTGCCTAGCCTGTTAAAACTTCCACTAACTCTCCCATTTAAAGACATGATAACATTTTGTATCCAATTTCCCCTACAATTAAATTGTACAAACACTGTTAGTCTTGCTGAGAATGAGACTATCAGTAGCAAAACACTCCATCAACTTCCAGCTCTTTAACAAGATCCCCCTTTTTGTTTTATCAGTCCAATGTGAATCCCTCTGATCAGGTGTTAACAAGCCAGACTATTTTCCCTTGATAATCCTCAAACACTATAAATACATATTCACTCCTCAGACACAAAATCACATGCAGTGTGAAAGTTTTTTGTTTTCCCATTTTTATAAATCTTTGATGTTTAAAATTATCTCTTGTTGCCCTTCAAAAATGCTTCATGCCTGGCAGATTCTCCCTTCTGGGGCATTCCCAAAACAGAATTGGGAACTGGACAGAAGACATCCAGTAACTGAAGAGCCCTGAGGACAAAACCAAAAAAATTGTATAAGAACACAAAATATTTGTATTCTAAGTTTATATGAGAACGCAATTAACTCCCGTCTCATTACGCAGTTTCTGATATGGTGTTAAGGATGTTAGCATTTCATGGGGAGAAAAGGCAAATAATGACTTTGTCTGAAATAGTGATCTGGAACTGCACAGATTTTCAGTCAAAAAGCTCTTAGGACTGTACATAACAGTCTCCAACATTGTCTTTTTTCTTTAGCTTTGTTAAAAGTTGCAAATCATTTTTAAGCTGATTTTTGCCATAGAATTCAGTAAGTCAAGGCCATAATTCCTGAAATCTAGAGCCATTGTTTAACTATTTAAATTGATTTTAATATTTAATATTTAAACCAAATATTTAAATTAAAATACTACTGCACAAGGAAAAATCTACATCAATATAGTCACATTTCTGGTTTTATATTACATCAAACTCTTTACAAACTTTCCCCAGGGCAACATCACTACTTCCCAGGAGCTCAATATGTGAAGCATCTACCCATAAATAATCATAAACTTTTCATGGCCACTAGAGTCTGCAATTAGCACCCAAACAGTGCTAAAGTGATTTTTTTTTTCTTAATATATGGAACAAAAATCGCTTTTCATGGACAGCTTAGAAACCATCTAAACATAGATCTGAAAGGTCTAAATTATACTAAAAACAATAGTTCAATTTATATCAAAAATAGAACAGATAATGAATGAGGGAAAAAAAATCATAAAAACTATATTCAGCTAAACAGTAATACAACATGCTTCTCTGATGACATATGATCCTCTTGCCCTTTGCGTGAAAAACCTTGTCCCCTGACTGCAGTATTACTAATTTCCTTACCCTTAAGCCATCCAGGAGAAATAGCGGTGTTGGTGTTAAGCATTCTCTGTAAAGATTAATTTGCAGATTCTGGCAATGCTTTTTTCTCTTCGGTCAGTTTTTAAAGAGTTTTTTCTGTTTTCCTGGTTTGTCACTTTTAAATTTAACCTGGGTAGCTTTTACTGCCGGGCAAAATAAAGATAAAGCAGCGACAGGATCAACCAATAAAGAATTATGGAACACAATAATTAAAAAATTATAGAGCACATCTATGCCAATCCACATGATTTTCTGGAAAATAGACCTTCTGCTATTTCTTTTTTTGATGAGATCACATGTTGGCTTGTAAACGTAATTGTTCAGATTTAGCGTAGGTATATTCCTGCAAAGTCATTTGGTTTAGCACCACAGCAGTTAAAATGTCAATATAGCACACATTAAATGGATTAAGTTCTGGCCAGCTGGCAGATTTCAAAACGTACTTGTCGATGGGGAATTGTTACCAAATGGATGTGATCCTTATGGAAATTCCCCAGAGAGCTGTTCTGTGTCTAACACTGTTCAACGTTTTTATCAACTCTTTATTTGAATGGTTTTTTATAAGCTTTGATTTTTCTTGGTGCACCTGACAGATAAGTTAGCATTTAGTGATGTATATGTTTTCTGTAAATTGTTCGCCGCTTTTTAGTCAGAGTTTTGCTGTTATTAATTCTGTTGCTGCTTGTCACCTGCATATAAAGTTAAACTTTTTAAGGTCTATTATGAAAGTCCATATAGAATTCTGTCTATTTTTCTCTTTCAGAAGTAAAAGTAGACACTGCCATTACAAGCTCTGGACAACTCAAGCAACTGGAGAGTCCACTCTTTAAGAAGTTGTGCTATGGAAAAGAAGAAAGTTTTGTACCTTTTGTCTACGATTGGTTTAGTTATACATTGGAAGCCTCTATTGTGAATCTGCAAAAGAAGTTTAGCTCTCACTTAGAAGAATCTCTTTGGCTGCAATCTGAATGAGAAATGCATAATACTGGCAATGTTTTGCACACATACAATGTTCTTTTTTTAAGGATGTGGCAGCACTGGAAAATATTAATTTGGAGGACAACAAAATAATATAATAATAATAATCAAAGCAAATACACTAAAAGCAATGCTAGTGATGGCACTTATGGTATTAGTCTGCTGATCTGAAGGCTGAGGAGACACCCTGCTTGGTGTCTATTCAGAAGTTAAAGGAAGGACTCTGGGAGAGGTTAGTGGAATAGGATGAAGTGAAAATATTCCAGACGTGGTTTTTGTTTGTTTGTTTGTTTTATTTTTTTTTTGTTTGTTTGTTGTGTTTTTGTTTTGTTTTGTTTTGTTTTTATTTGGGATCATTTATTTTGTGAACAGACAAATTTTAAGGAAGGAGAAAGCATGGCATCATTCGTCACACTGGGAAAGGAGAGTTTTAAGTTTCGGAGGATGGCAGTGTTTGCACAAAGGGCACCTCTGGTTTTGGAGTGAGGAATCTGCAGATTTTACATGTCATCAACCCTTAATAAAAGAATTGGATCACCACAGGAGTTGTTGTGAGAGTCTCCCCTGCAAACTAAAGCAACAGCCAGCAAATTAACAGGCCAAGTGGCAAATAGGTAGTGGGAAAGATTACTTAGGAGTAAACCTTTTTGGAACAATTAGCTAAAAGCAATTAGCAGGACAGCTAGAAGCAGCCCTGATCAGGAGGAAGAGCCAGCCACAGACATTGCCAGTAGAAAGCACCCACAAAGAGTGGCAGTAAGGAAAGGATCATTTGCAAATGGGGCTGTGTCTGTCTGTGAAGACTTCAAGGAGACCAGGGCAGCCACAGAGGCTGGCCAGCTGCCTCAGGGATGACTGCTCTAGAATAACCATCCTATTACTGAGTTTGCCTGACTCTGGATCAAAACCCATGGACAAGAAGAGGATGTGTATGGCTGGCACCAAAGTATGATCTTTCAGAGGCCTCTCTTAGCTCCTGTGGAGTAAAAGGTACCTTGAGGGGGAATGGGATCATGCTTCCTTCTCTTGCTTGAATTTTCTAGGTTGGAAAGATATGACTGGAGTTCAGGCATATGCTATAGGAGTGTAGTTACATGTTAAATTTTTTGTAGGTTGAAAAAGAAAATAAAAAGCACTGTTAGCCTCATTGTTTATACTTTAAAAGCAAACTACCAGTAGAAAATTTGCAATCAATTTACTTTTCATTAGGTTCAAATCTCTTTATTTGCACATGGTATACCTATAGCAAATAGCTCCCAAACTCTGGCTTCTGTTTCTTTGTTCTGAGAGACCTTTGGCCACGCAAGAGTCAGATGACTCTGATGACATCTTAAATGAGCAGTAAACCCAAACTCAAAAAAATGTTTTTACTGGGGTGGGGAATATCTTTGCGCCAATTATAGTTCTTGTAAACGCAGTTGAATCTATATATAGCCAGCATATCTCTACTTTATTAAGCTGCATTTAAAGCTACCCTGATAAAAACTACCATTTCCACCCCTCCCCAGTTAGATATTATGTTATGACTTTTTGCCAGTTTTACTCAGTCTGCTACTCAGGTCTGTGGGGTGTGTTGTGAAACTTCTTGAAGAATAAGATATGTCATGACTTGAAGAAAGGAGATGATCTCTTAGTATCAGTTCATAAGATTTGCTGGAGATTTTTTAAAGAGCTAGAAATTCCTGTCATTAGCAATACGTTTTGCATTTTTCATCCAGATATCACAAACTGGTTGGTAAATATTAAGCATTTCTGTTTCACAACAGCTTTCTGTCTTTGAGACACGCATCTGATGGACTTAAGGATGAAACATGGAGAAGCGACGTGACAAACTAGGAGGTGGTACCCTGCTGAGAGAGAGGTCAGATCCATCCATTTCTAATGAAACCAGGAGGACTTAAGGAGTTTTTCAGGCAGAGTTTCGACAGCCACACGCCCAGTCTCCTTGTCTGTTCATAGACCAGCAGTGTTTATTCCAGCTGCTCCAGCCAATGAGCCGGCTTCAATGGGATCTCGGCTCAAATGCCTCTACACAAATGCCTGTAGTATGGGGAACAAACAAGAGGAATTAGAGATGTGTGCACGTCTATGGGGGTATGATATCATAGGCATCATAGAAACATGGTGGGATGGCACCTATGACTGGTGTGTTGGAATGGAAGGTTACCGGCTCTTTAGGAAAGACAGGCCCGGCAGACCGGGAGGGGGAGTTGCTATTTATGTTAGGGATAGGCTAGAGAGTATGGAACTCTGTCTGGGGACAGGTGAGCAGTCGACAGAGAGTTTGTGGGTCAGGGTTAAAGGGAGAACAGCGATGGGTGACATTATTGTGGGGGTCTGTTACAGACCGCCTGACCAAGGGGACTTGCTGGACGAAGCGCTCCATAGGCAGATAGGAGCAGCCTCACACTCGCAGGCCCTTGTTCTCATGGGAGACTTCAACCACCCTGATATCTGTTGGAGGGATGGTACGGCCCGGCACAAGCAATCCAGGAGGTTCCTCGATTGCATGGAAGACAACTTCCTTCTGCAAGTAATAGAGGAGCCGACAAGGAGAGGTGCCATGCTTGAGCTCGTCCTCACCAACAGGGAAGGGCTGGTTGGGAATGTAACGCTCCAGGGCAGCCTTGATTGCAGCGATCATGAGATGGTCGAGTTTGAGATCCTCAGGACAGTGAGAAGAGCATGCAGCAAGCTCACTGCCCTGGACTTCAAGAGAGCAGACTTTGGCCTCTTCAGGAACCTGCTCAGTAAGTTTCCATGGGATACAGCCCTAGAGGGCAGGGGGGCCCAAGACTGTTGGTTGATATTCAAGGCTCACCTGCTGCAAGCTCAGGAGCGATGCATCCCAACTAGAAGGAAGTTCAGCAGGAGGGCCAGGAGACCTCCTTGGATGGATAAGGAGCTGCTGAGCAAAATTCAAAGGAAAAAAGAGGCTTATAAAAGGTGGAAGCAAGGTCAGGCGGCCTGGGAAGAATACAGGGATGTTGTCCGGGAAGCTAGGGACCAGGTTAGGAAAGCTGAGGCCCACTTAGAATTAAACTTGGCTAGGGATGTTAAGGATAACAGGAAGGGATTTTATAGGTACATTGCCAATAAAAGACAGGTTAGGGACACCGTGGGCCCTCTCCAGAAGCTATCGGGAGAACTGGCTACCCTGGATTTGGAGAAGGCTGAGGTTCTTAATGACTTCTTTGCCTCAGTCTTTACCGGCAAATGCTCTGACCACACCACCCAAGTCTTGGAAGGCAGACGCGGGGACGGTGAGGGTGGGGACCCTGGGCCCACTGTGGGGGAGGATCTTGTTCGGGACCACCTTAGGAACCTGAATGTATACAAGTCCATGGGACCGGATGAAATCCATCCGCGGGTCCTGAAGGAGCTGGCAAATGAAGTTGCTAAGCCACTGTCCATCATATTTGAAAAATCATGGCAGTCAGGTGAAGTTCCCAATGACTGGAAAAAGGGAAATATAACCCCCATTTTTGAGAAGGGAAAAATGGATGAGCCAGGGAATTACAGACCAGCCAGTCTCACCTCTGTGCCTGGCAAAATCTTGGAGCAGATTCTCCTGGAAGGCATGCTAAGGCACATGAAAACCAACAAGGTGCTTGGGGACAGCCAGCATGGCTTCACTGAGGGGAAATCCTGCCTGACGAATCTGGTGACCTTCTATGAAGGGGCCACGGAACTGATGGACAGGGGCAGAGCAGTTGATGACATCTACCTGGACTTGTGTAAAGCCTTTGACACTGTCTCACATGACATCCCTGTCTCTAAGTTGGAGAGACATCAATTTGATAGGTAGACCACTCTGTGGATAAAGAACTGGCTGGATGGCCGCACGCAAAGAGTAGTGCTCAGTGGCTCAATGTCCATCTGGAGACCAGTAACGAGTGGTGTCCCCCAGGGATCGGTGTTGGGGCCGGTCTTGTTCAACATCTTTGTGAGTGACATGGACAGTGGGATTGAGTGCGCCCTCAGCAAGTTTGCCGATGACACCAAGCTGTGTGGTTCGGTTGATAAATTGGAGGGAAGGAATGCCATCCAGAGGGACCTTGACACGCTTGTGAGGTGGGCTGATGCCAACCTGATGAAGATTAACCATGCTAAGTGCAAAGTCCTCCACCTGGGTGGGAGCAATGCCAGGCACAGCTACAGGTTGGGCGGGGAGGAGATTGAGAGCAGCCCTGTGGAGAAGGACTTGGGGGTGTGGGTTGATGAAAAAATGAACACGAGCCAGCAGTGTGCGCTCGCAGCCCAGAAAGCCAACCGTATCCTGGGCTGCATCAAAAGGAGTGAGACCAGCAGGTCGAGGGAGGTGATCCTGCCCCTCTACTCTGCTCTCGTGAGACCTCACTTGGAGTATTGTGTGCAGTTCTGGTGTCCTCAACAGAAAAAGGACATGGAACTGTTAGAACAAGTGCAGAGGAGGGCCACGAGAATGATGAGGGGACTGGAGCACCTCCCGTATGAAGATAGGCTGAGAAAGTTGGGGCTTTTCAGCCTGGAGAAGAGAAGGCTGTGTGGAGACCTCATAGCAGCCTTCCAATACCTGAAGGGGGCCTATAGGGATGCTGGGGAGGGACTCTTCATGGGGGACTGTGGTGAGAGGACAAGGGGTAATGGGTTTAAACTTAAACAGGGGAAGTTTAGATTGGTTATGAAGAAGAAATTCTTTACTGTGAGGGTGGTGAGGCCCTGGAATGGGTTGCCCAGGGAGGTTGTGGATGCTTCATCCCTGGCGGCGTTCAAGGTGGGGTTGGACAGAGCCTTGGATAGCATGGTTTAGTGGGAGGTGTCCCTGCCCATGGCAGGGGGGTTGGAACTCGATGATCTTGAGGTCCTTTCCAACCCTTACTATTCTATGATTCTATGATTTTATGATTCTCCTTTGTAATTTTGTCTTATTTCTATACTTTCATGAAGGGACTTCAAACAGACCTCTGTGGTTTCATAATATTTGTGTCTCGGTGGACTGTTTGGCAATTTTTCTCCTGGCAATATTTTGTCACTTATACTCAAGGCTGGACTGTTCTAGGAGCCAAATGAACAGTGCTACTGAGTAACAGTGAGCATGTCAGTTTTCTTTAGATTGGTGAAATTATTGGCAAATTCAACGCTAAGTTGCAGACTGCAATTTGCTCTCTTTAAAGTACATGGAAAACTGCTGTGAAGCACATGCTGTCAAGATTATGTGGTGCAAGCAATTATCTTCTGTCTTGACTGGGCTGATGTGGGTTGGGCACACTTGTTTCCATTGTAGTCATGTCATTTCTAAATGAAGTCACAAACTGGTAGGCAAAAGTACAGAAAACGTGTCATTAATCTCTCACTGTGGCTGCTACTGATGTCACAGCATCTGCCGTACTGACCTGTGCTCTCTGACAAAGCAAGGAAAAGGGAGTTCATTGATCTTTTAATGCGGTGACATTGTCTCAGGGCTTAGGGCTTCACAGACTCCACTGTGAAGCAAGTGGATTGGTTTCAAAGCTTCAGAAAAGCCCGAAACGCGTAAAAGTAATTTATGCGATAATAAAGAGAGAACTGCACTCAAAACTCCCAATTTAGTCATGAACAAAGGATAAAATCAAACAACACTAAGCAGAGATAAGCTGTTTGGGGTATGTTACTGATAGTGCATGTGCAAAGAAGAGAGGGCACACAAAACATCATCTCCTGCACCTCTGCTGTTTAAGAAAGGATCATGGTAAAAAGAAAAGCAGCAACATGCTGTGAGAAGAGCAGATGCTTTTCTCACTGTTTTCCCTCTGGTGGGGAGTCGTGTATATGTTGAAATATTTCCCATCTCTACGTGCAGCAGCGTACCACAAATAGAGTTTTATTTTGGTTCAGTGAAACAAGATAATCTATAGTAGCACAAAATGCCTCACATAGCAGCTTAAAAAGTAGATATACACATGGTGGTGAGGAATCCTGGGCTTAGAGAGCTGCATAGCTTAAAAATTAAAGAAGGCTGAGTCATGGGTACATGGTTCCGGGATGAAAGTACAAAGCACCTTTATTAATATTATAAAAGAATTAACCCATAGATGAACTAAATCTGAACTAAGCCTTTTGTCTGAGGCTTCCTCAGGCTGTCAGACTTCTGTTTGTAAAGTTTACACGCTTCCTGGATTTGACCAAAACCAGGGCTACTGAAATAACCTGAGAAATGTTATTGCTCTGATGTTTCTGAGCCAGCTAGGATTAGGAATGACTGGAAATGTTATGGAAAAGCCTGTTTTCATGAGATTTCCATCCAGATATCTAGACTAAAGGGGTTTCTTGCTCTGTGAACTTACAGAACACCTTTCAGTGATCTTTGATGTAAACTCACTGTTTCCTGTAGCGTAAAGAAAAGCCCCCACTGCTTTGTATCTATGCAAATTACAACTTATAGATCAATATAAGCTCATCTTTTAGGACCTGACCTTTTGTTTAAACTATTAACACCTGAAAGACAGAGGGTTTTTAGTTCTCAGAGATGGGTATTACAGTTTGCTTGCTCAACTAGGAAAATATTGTGTTATAATCTACCCTTTCAGGACTGTGCAATAAACATAGGAACTACCATATTCTTTCAAGCCAACAGAAGCCAGAATGTACAGAGTTAAGTCCTAATTCCATCCTTAGGGTACCTTGTTTTCTTTACACTATTACCTGTGGTCTCAGCCTGTTAGATGATCTCTGCTTGCATTTGCAGCACTACTGAGGCAATTGACTTAAGGATGAAGTTTCCAGCTTCAACATGAAAGATCCCTTGTGTTTGTGGATTCAGGTCAGAGATTTAGTGTTACCTGAACTTAATTGCTGTTTGTTTTTGCTTTGCATTGTCTTCTAAAAAGCAGTTGAGGGAAAAAGGGAGGCCTGGGAAAAACAAACTGTTTCGCAGACCAAAATGGCTTCAAAAGCAGCATTAGGACCATCTCCAAGTCCAAACAAAGCCCAGGGCAGAAATGTTATCTCCTTGTTCCTCAAGTCTTGCCTTTTCCTGCAGAAGCCCTGCTTTTATCTTTTCAGGCCATAACAAAACCCAAGGCTGCTCTCACCTTACTCTTGTATCCCATATCAAGTTCAGACTGCTTGTGAGGGCAATGCTACCCTATTTCAGCTCCCTTTTCCAGTTTTGCCCAAAAGTTTTGTTTCTCAGCCCCATAAAAGGAGGTTGGGTGACTTGGCTGTTAGTGACCATAATTTATGTCACAATTATCTCTAGTATCCACCTACCATTGTCATCTTTGATTAGCAAATGCATAGTCCTGCTTATCCTTTCCTGATTTAGGCCAAGCAACTGCCTTCTTGGCTTTAGGCCTCCTTTCAAAGTTGGGTCAGTCTGTCAAGCATTTCTAAATGCTTCAAGCACAAATGAAAGCACACTAGCATTAGAATATGGACTTTGTGGTTTTATGTATGTTTGCATTGCAGCATTTCTTTCTGCTTTTTTAGCATGCATACAACAAATGCTACTTGGATGTATATTGTAGGCTCGAATTGTAAACTGTATTGACTCAAAACTTTATTTGATTTTATACCTAGTGAATTACTCTTCTGAGTTCATTCTAGATGCCGATGACCTTTGCAATACTTTATCGAATATTTACAAATGACAATATGCACTGTGGAGACACTCCTCTCAAAATTGGCATGTCTCATCCGAATAAGCAGGTGAAATACCTAAGTTAAACCTGAGATATCTCATTATCATAGTTTAATGGGTTCCTGCAGACAACCTGATTTGCTGTAAACGTCACATATTGTAACTAAGATATAGTGGGCTGACAACAATGGGCTAATGTTATTAGTTCCCATGAACCATGACAATTAGCTCCTAATTCGCCTTTCTTTTGCCATAATTAAACCTACACACATATGCAGTTACCATTGCTCTGATTAAAACAGTGGAGAAAGACTATCTGGACTATTCAGTAAACATTTTGGGAGCGAATTCTGTGTGTAAACTACAGTTATGGTGATAAACAGATTCTATTCTGCCAAAGCAGTATAGCAAGTGAAAACTCATCATGGAATCATAGATTAGTTTAGGTTGGAAAAGACCCTTAAGATCATCAAGTCCAACCATTAACCTAGCACCACCAAGTTCACCACTAAGCCATGTCCCTAAGCATGATCTCAGACTTTGTGTAGGAACTAAAAGTAAAAGTTAGCTCGTAGTTTGTAAGAAAATTTTTCCTCAGTAGGTGGGCTGTTCAGTATTGTCACTGTTTTAATATAAAATTCTTTTACTTCAAAGAAACACAACTCACCACTTTGATGTTATGAACTTACGGAAATATTTATTACAGGAATAATGATAGTTATATGATTCTATAACTGTCCTCTATACCATTTTCCTTCAAGTTAAACTGTTCTCAAGTTCAATCATAATATCCATAATCCCCTTCCTGAACATTTAACCCCAAACACTTCAAATTGCTTAAGTATTAGAATCACTCAATTAGTCCATCTCTTTCAAACATTTTTTCAGTTTTGGGAATGTAAAGGTTTTTTCACTACTGAATTTGTAGCCAAAATATATTCCCCAACACGGACCTAGTATACAGTGGGATAGTCTTCACTACACCCTTATGATCTCTGCTATGAAAATCTTTAAATTGCATTTATATGTTTCAAAATCTTGAGCAAAACATTTGCTAAATTTATATTGGGATAATGTTGAATAAACCAAACAATTTTTTCTTTTCCTTCATGTTAATGGGTGGGGTGGGTGTGTACAGCTGCAGTACTTGCAGTGGAACCACTCTCTGCCCCACAGAGAGAAGAGTGGATCTGACTGTATTCTGATGGATTCATTCTGTTTTAACACCAGGATGAATGAGTTTAGCCCAGTAACTTTTAACAGCTCAGTGCGTAGAAATGTCATCTGAACCCCACTGACAAAAATGTGCAGACTTCCACTGGCAGTCAAGGAGTTTGGACTGGATCCTTTATTCTCTGAGCTATTACATGTTATCTCCTTTTTACCTACCTGGGCCCCAGCTTACGTGTGACAGCTCTTGTGGATAGTGAGAGTCCCATTGTTTTCCATCTCTTACACTCTCTTTTCTCAGAACAGTTGGCTTCCGTAGCAGAATTAATTCCAGCTTTGTTCTGTAAATGCAAGTCGCTTTCCTTAGTCACTCTAGGCATTACGCCAATGAGTTCAGACTAAACAGGGGATTTGAATTTTACTTTAGCATATATGTATTGCACAAAAGCTGTGATGCGTAACGGTTTAGTTCCAAGAACTGCAGTAAAAAGGTTGTGTAAGCTTTAAAATTCAAACGTCAGTGGTAAGTTGCAGAGGGAATTAGAGGCACTTAAGGGGAAGTCCTCCCAGACTTTCTTTTTTTAATGACTAAATGTGTAAGAAAGTGGGCAGTGAAGTATGACTCCTTCACCTGAAGAAGCAAATGAGATCAAATTGACATTGGACTACTACTTTTTGATATGCTGCATGCCTGTGGTTTCCAGGTGTGGATTACAAGAAGGTGTTGAACTCTGTCCCAGCAGTGATTGAGACATTTTGTAAAAGAGGGGTGAAAGACACCAGCTGTCTGAATGCTACTGATACATTTGTTTAAATGTACTTATGATATTTGGGAAAGTGAAACACACCTTTCCCAGCTCTTGGAAACAACCTTGTAACCAGCGCAGCCAGCTGCTCTGTGCTGCCTGAGGAAACTGGATGTCAATTAATGTTTGCTGGGAGCTGTCAGTCCAATCAGTAGATATAATTTGCTGAATTGGGCTGTAGGTTACAAACTCCCCTTTGCTTTGGAGAACAGTAGAGATTTTACGCAGGCATAGCTGCAGTAACTGTATCTCAACTAGTGAATATTTTCTTAAGGCAGACAGCTTAGCCATTTGACCACTGTATTCTCTTGCATGTTGTCATGAAAATACTTGCCAAACCCCTGGACAAAAGGAGGTCTTGCACCTTGTATTTGTGGAACTAATTGGATTTCCTTAATTACTCGGGGGCTTTATTGTTGTGACTCAGCAGAAGCTGCTCAGACTTTATCTCTAGCAAACATATGAGAAATGTAGTCCTAAGCACCCACAACCCCTTGCCAGTGTTATCAGCTGATTAACAGCACAAGAAGTAACAAAACAGCCCAAAAGGCATCACAGGAGAGAATGAGTTAACCACTTACAGAGCTGATGAGGCTGACTGCTAGAGAAAACCCAACTTAATCCAGTTTAAAGGCCATTTTATCTAAATTAAAACTGTTAAAAGAGGATTTGCTTCCTGGAAGACGATACAGTTGTGTCCAAGTTGTTATTCTGCATGGCTGCAAAGACACATCTGTTGATACATTTGGGGAGCTGCCCTGGCTTTAGTGAGCAGCTGTACAGGAAATATATGTGGGGATCTTCCTCGAGAAAATCTGTGGCATGTGTAAGGCTGATTAATAATGAGAAAAAGACTAAAGTTTTTCAGCGCCAAGGTTTCACCACTGATTTAAAGTTCGGGGAAGCCATTGGTTGGAGTTGAGTGAGTCTGCGCTGGGGGTGAGAAAGGAGAAGCGATGAGCACATTCAGTAGTCTGCATGTGCTTTATAGAAGCACGAAGAAGACAGCTACATTTCCTCCAACCAGCTACAGCTGAGATGAACCAAGCTCTCCCTGAAACCTTGACAGTGCAGGAAGGTTTTCCCTTACCAGGTATGCTCAGCCACACTGCAGTGCAGCAGCACCCACCATCCTTATCCACCTGGAAGCATTGATGCTGCTGGCTAGGGCCCTAGACTTGGCACCAGAAACTAAAGTGATGCCTTCTGAAAGCATAGGCACAACCCCCTGGGGACAAGGTACAGAAAGCCATGAGCTAACTGGTTGGATTTTCTGGTCTTAATGTCAGCTGGATATTTCACTGATGAATATCAGAAATACAGAAGACATGAAGAGATGGAGCAGGAAAGCCCTTTCCTTTTTGCCCTTTTCCACCCAACTCTATGGTTTTCCCCTCTTCACAGCATCTACCCACTGTGAGAGCCCTGCTCCTTCCCTTGTCTTTCTGTAACAAGGTCTCATCTCCTGCCTTGCCACCAGGACGTTTACCCATCTTCTCCTGACCTTTCACCCCTACTTTGTCACTCATCTCCACCCATAACCAGTGTCCTCATCAGCCCAGGATCACGTAGGCATAGAATCATAAAATCATAGAATAGTAAGGGTTGGAAAGGACCTCAAGATCATCAAGTTCCAACCCCCCCGCCATGGGCAGGGACGCCTCCCACTAAACCATACCATCCAAGGCTATGTCCAACCCCACCTTGAACGCCGCCAGGGATGAAGCATCCACAACATCCCTGGGCAACCCATTCCAGGGCCTCACCACCCTCACAGTAAAGAATTTCTTCCTCATATCCAATCTAAACCTCCCCTGTTTAAGTTTAAACCCATTACCCCTTGTCCTCTCACCACAGTCCCTAATGAAGAGTCCCTCCCCAGCATGTTCCACTAGTTGTAAGAACTGCTTCATTATTTCATGTCTGAACATTCTGCCCTCTCTGAAGAAGCATAACACCATGTGAGTCAGTGCTGTGGAAATGTCTTATTTGTCAAATCTTTGCTTTGCTTGCCTGGTGAGGGATTGGTGGGTTTATAAAGAATATACGATTAGAACATGGAGAATCTTGCTTTTCTGTGGATAATGATGTAATGTATGCAGCTGTCTGGCTTACTTTAGGGCAAAGCTAAGGGAACTGTTAATGGGCAGTACAACCCATATTCTGGAAATGGAAACCCAGAGTGAAATGGGGATTTCACTCATCTCAATCTGGCATAGTTGATTTCCTCCTCATGCTCCCATGCAGCTAGAAATGGGGCTCATGAACCTGCTATGGCCTCTTTTGAGCTCTGTCCTTGCAAAATACCTTTGGATCATTTGGTCTTTTGATATGCTTCATTTAATCTACAGAGATTACAGAGAAAGGTTATAGGGTTCAGTCACCATTTATGAACCTGTGCTAAAAAGCCTGCAGGATGACACATGCTGCATCTGCAGTCTTTCCTCATGGGCCCCTCTGTTTCAGTGAGCTGAATGAAGTTAATGAATTCAGTGGACTGAATATCTTTTCCATCATGGTATATTCCCATCTGTTTTTTGTAGAAGTAGCCTGACATGTACATCTATTTCCCCATAGCTTCAGTAAATAACTAGTCGTATATTCACCTCTACTTGTTTGCACTACTGCTTTTCTGGGTCTTTATGAGAGCACCTTGATGCAGAATCTACATCATCCTCTTCCCACCTCAGGTTTGACATCCCTAACATTAGCATGTAGTGGAGTAGTCCATGGCTCACCTAACTTGGGTATCTTGTCAACACAATAGTACAGATATAATGGCTAACACTGGTGGTCCATACTGTTACCACATTAGTTTGTTCTGAGTAGGATATGGTTTACTGCATTTCAAAGGGTCTGAATCACTGGTGCATTGCTGCAACCCCTCTGCTCTGTTAGATAACAACAACAGTAGCAACTTCTACATTTTAAGCTCCTCTTAGTACTTACACAAGTATTTATGAAGCTGAATGACCAAGACTTCATGATACTCTCTGTTAATTACCATTATAGTCTTTAGGACAGACTTCTGCACCTATACACAATTCTGTGGAGTATGTAGGACTCTGTGAGACCAGGAGCTTGTGGACAACTAACTCAGGTGTTGTATGAAAGGAACGCCAGACTTTGTGCTAAGATTGCCAGAAATGTGCAGATGTCACAAGGCATATACTGTGTGGTTCCTGGATCCAATTGAGAAAGCAAAATGTCACTGGAGAAGGAAGAACAACCAAAGACCTCACAGCTCCTTGTAGAACTACTTGGAGGTTATGGATGAGGATTTCAGAATCCAGGTGTGGGCTAACTAACACTAATTACCTGCTAAACCCGAGAAAGGCTTTTGTGACAGCCAAATGCCTATACAAATCAGTTCAGCTGACTACACTGTGAGGAGGGCTAGTGGTGGAGACTGTATGAATGCTTCTGCAAAGAATACTCTTATGGCAGTTGGGTAGGTGGAAGCTGATGCAGGTATGTTGAGTTCTTTAACCAAAATGATGAGGATTTTAGCAAAAATAGGTCCATCCTTTAGGAATTCCATTTGAAAAGAAGAAAGAATAAGCAAAAGTAAAGAAAGCATCTGCTGTCAGCACTGGCATTTTTGGCCATTTCCCTTAGTCAAATTCAACTTTCTGGCACACTGATATACATGTTTTGAGCAACCTTCATTCTTATTCTTCAAGCAAAGATGAAGAAATATTAATTCTCATTTATGTTCGGCTCCATTACGTTTCTCAGTTGTGTCAAAATACAATAGTTGTAGAACACCTGGCAATATTTAGTGAACTGAAGTCCTTATGCTCTGCTTTTAACAGAGGAACTGAGTTTCTCTTACTCAGTCCCAGCTAGGTCCGTAACTAACTTTTCAATGTTTGTTCTCCACCTGCCCTTGCCCTGACTTTGACCCAAATATCCTGCAAAGATAGGTGGAGGCATATTACCTTAGAATTGCTCTTGGAATATATGCGCCATTTGGTTGGTTTGTTTCCTGGCAACATTGGCACAGGTCAGGAATACTGTTTGATTTTTTTTTTTTTTTTTTTTTTTTTTTTGCAATATTGTTGGTTTTGCTCAGTTGTTCTGAGCAAAGATAACATGCTTATATACAACAAGAGTGTTGTGAACTCAGCTAAGTCCTTCTCATGACAACTTCAAAGATACTTGCATTGATGGAAATGTGTTCCATCAACAAATACAGACATAATTTTGCATGTGCTAGTTGTTATAATTACTTTCTCTTTTAAGGGAGGGAAAGGTGAAGGGAAATACTCTTCAAGGACTTGTGGCACAAATCAAGGTGTGCAATCACATGTTGACCTCTCACAAGCAAAGGCAGCAACAGAAACACATGCAAGTAACCACAGAGCCAGTTCAAGCTCCTTATTGTGGCTTGTGCCACTTTTGTCATCACAGTGTCCAGGCTGAGAATAAGTCCCATTACTGCTTAGGGCAGAGGAAAGTGTGTCCTTGCATCATAAAATATGAGAAGTCAAAGTTCAAAAGGAAGTAACCACTACTCTTCTAGTAGTGTGCCCATTGATATGCATGGAGTAGGACAAGGCCATATAAAACAAATTAGAACAAATGAAAATGTGAATTTCCTGAACAAATAGCTGCTAGGGACAAGATGCTAAATATACCTGCTTGGATGGGAGTGGCAGAAAAGATAGAAGTGCCAGGGGGGGAGTGCTCCATGTGAACATAGTGTGACGTAGAGTAGGGTGCTTCGCCCTGATGAGACATTGCATTGGATTTTATCAGCTCATTAATAAGGCAGCAAGATGCCTTAGTGCCAATCTGCAGTGAAAGTGATGTAAAGGCCTGACTCATCTGATAGAAATGAGCCAAAACCTTCCAGAAAAGATGAGTGCTTTAAATTACACATTTTTTTGGTGACAAGGTAAAGAAAAGGAAAGGGAGTGGGTAGGTGAAGAACCTCCTAGTGGATAGAGGACATTTCACTGACTCTTTTGTGATGCCGTGACAGATTTTCTGCAGGTTACATTTCACAGAAAACAAAAGCTTTCTTTGGGGAGCAAATCCTCAGTTCTTATTTTAAAGGGACTGGGACGCCTTTGAAACTCCTTCTGTAATCATGAGTATGATCTTGGCTCTAAAGCAGTCCTGATAGGCAAACCCTTAGCTAACCACTGAGATAAAGAAGTAAAAGCATCTGCAGAGGGCTGGATCCTTACAACCGCTATGACACTTCTGTGCCAGAAACAGGCCAGTGTGAAGGAGCCTGACTCTGGTCTGTTGTTTGCTCTGGACTTCATTTCTGGATTTCAAGTTTCTGGTGGCCTTTGATCAGACTCCTAAGCACAAAATTATTGTAAAATAAAGAGGAAGCCAAACTTGGACTTGGAAAAGGAATCTCTGGCACTGTTTGAAACATATACAAAGCATGAAGTTTGGCTAACCTTGCTGAGATGCTGTTGCACAATTTTGTATGTCAGAGATTAGTAACTAGCCCTCATGCAGATCCTGCTGTCCTGGTGGTCTTAAAAAAAACATATATTTTTAAGTCACAGTAGTTTTTAATGCCAAAGAATAAGTGTCTGTTTATTCAGATAGTGCTACTGCAATTCAGTTTCAACTCGTATGAATGCTGGCAGGCACCATCAAGTTTCTTGCAGACCCTGACTATGTCTGTCAGCTGTGGAGTCACAATATCACAAACACAATTTAAAGAGTGATTCCTTGTCTTAAATATTACTGCCCTTTCTCCTTAGCAATGGAACAACTTGAAACACACTTCTCATGTAGAGAAGTGTTGTTACTTACACTTTTACACAAAAGTAGTTGATGCGCAATAGATTCAAGTCAAAGTCTTCAATAATGATTAGTTATCTACACACTTCAAAGATTAAGCATAAATAGTTTTTCCAGGGTCACACGAGAGGTTCTGGTAGACTAGAGAATTAAACCCTTTCACACTAATCCATTGCCTTCACTCTTTCCATTAATATCATGGTGTTCCAGTAGGCTACATCTTTTTTGGTAGGTCTTCTCCCATTCTTTCATGGATAATATTCCCCAAGATGCAGTGTTAACTTCTGCTTAGAAGTAATTAGTGCAAAAGTCTCTTACTGAGGAATCCGAGAAAGTTAACCCTTTTAAAGCTCTTCCATCTGTTTTTACCTGATTCTTCAATCTCCATTATCAAAGCTTCAGTAAGTGGAATACATATTTAACAGAATTACTTTGCTACCCTGACTGCTCATAAAAAGAGAAGAATGTTACACCTGAAAGGGAAACTATTTAATTTCTTGTTGGTGCAAATCTGTGATGGCATTTTCTGTTTCTCAGTGGACAAGCCATTGTGGGCATCAAAGTGCTCAACTAAGAAACATGAGCATCTCCAGTGGGTGATTCAGATTTTGGGTGGCTGAAGTACCACATGGAGACATGGGTTCCTTTTCTCTACAGAAGTCTCAGATTCCTGATTTTAATCATCATAGAATCATAGAATAGTTAGGGCTGGAAAGGACCTTAAGATCATCCAGTTCCAGCCCACCTGCCATGGGCAGGGACATCTCATACTAAAGCATGCCACCCAAGGCTCTGTCCAACCCAGCCTTGAACACCGCCAGCGATGGAGCATTCACAACTTCCCTGGGCAAACCATGCCAGTGCCACACCACCCTTACAGTAAGGAATTTCTTCCTCATATCCAATCTAAACTTCCCCTATTTAAGTTTGAACTCTTTATCCATTTTCCTCTCACTACAGTCCCTAATGAAGAGTCCCTCCCCAGCATCCCTATAGGCCCCCTTGAGATATTGGAAGGCTGCTATGACGTCTCCATGCAGCCTTTTGTTCTTCAGGCTGAACAGCCCCAACTTTCTCATCCTATCTTCATATGGGAGGTGCTCCAGTCCCCTCATCCTCCTCGTGGCCCTCCTCTGCACTTGTTCCAACAGTTCCATGTCCTTTTTATGTTGAGAACACCAGAACTGCACACAATACTCCAAGTGAGGTCTCACAAGAGCAGAGTAGAGGGGCAGGATCACCTCCTTTGACCTGCTGGTCACGCTCCTTTTGATGCAGCCCAGGATACGGTTGGCTTTCTGGGCTGCATATGAGATGAATTTTCCACTTAAAGCTATATTTTAAAAGGTTTTTTATGTTACTGAATATTCTGTCAAATTTGTCCCTGGCGTGTCTGAGAAAAATATTGTCTGTCACACATAGATGAACAATTTGTTCTCCGTAACTATGTGCCTATAAAGTACAGTGGAAAAGATTCAAGTGCTATTATTCGACAAAAAAAATTTAAAAAAAAGCAAAATATTAAAAAAAATGTGCACACAATAACACAGGTAAAAAGTCAGGTGTAATTATCACTACATAGACCTTGCTTAAATCAAAGCTATCTGACAGATTTTTAAATGAATGGCAAATAAGACAGTGTGACAAACAAATCGAAAGAGTGGGAAAAGTAAGAGATGCAGAGATGCCCAGAAGAGCAATATCTGTATCAGCATGGAGTAGAATCATCTAGAACAGACTTACAGGGTGAAATAATTGATGCTGAGGATCTGGCATCCACACTGGTTGAATTTTGGAGAGTTATTTGACATTAGCTCTAGTTTGTCCCCACAGCAACCATAGTGTTCCAAGCAGATTATTCTAGAATGGCCTTTTCCAGTCCAGCCAAAGCTGAACAGATTTTGCGTCACTCCATTTGAGGTTGCTGCACAACAGGAAAAAAAGCACAGTAGGAGGAAATGATGGGATTTACTTCAAATGTATCAATCTGTTACAACATGAAATGCTAACATGTACGCACCGTGTGACATGTAGGCCTTCAGAATGATCTTATGAAGAGGTAACATCTGTGTTTTATCCCAGCAATCTGACACCAGCTTTATGAGCATATTACAATAGCAGAATGAGTCTGTTCTATTTCAGAGATATCCAGCAATGGCAAAGCTGTACTCTTGCTAAACCATTACCACAGAGAGCACTTACACCAGCATACTTAGAAAATCTCCTGATCTTCACTAATACCAAATCCATTATGAATACAGGCATGGATTTTGCTCAGAGCTCACAGTTGTCTGGGGAATTTGCAAATGAAAACATCAGATGGGGATAAAAATGGGAGCATTTTATTTGGAACTGTCTTATTTTGGGATCCCTTCACCAAGACAAAACATGATATGAGAGGTGAGAAGGAGTTGCCCTTGGGATCCACCTCCTCCAGTGAGAGCAGCTTTTAAAAACAAAAAAGCTCAAGCTAATGTTTTGTTTTGAACCTTCAGCATTTAATTCTCACTGTGACCTCTAATGCTGGAATACAGCTGGGATATGAGAACCACAGTACTCTTGTCAGTACTACATGAACTGTTATGGAGAGGGGAAGAGAGGTTGCTCAATCTCTGCCAGCAGACATAGCACAAGGCTTGTTCTTGTGTATGCCAGTATTACTTTCCACAGCAAAGAATCCTTTCCAAAATTTGATGTTTTCTTGCTTTGTTCACTTCAACTATGATTCAGGCACCAGGATATGCTGGGTTGTGCAGTCTTTGTCATGGGAGAACAGGCTGCAGCTCCATGTTAATTTGAGCCTGGCTCCTAGTCCTGCCGATGAAGGACCACTCTATTTTGTATGACACTGAAGAGCCCCTGCTAATCATAGAATCATAGAATCATAGAATAGTTAGGGCTGGAAAGGACCTTAAGATCATCTAGTTCCAACCCCCCTGCCATGGGCAGGGACACCTCCCACTAAACCATGCCACCCAAGGCTATGTCCAACCCAGCCTTGAACACCACCAGCGATGGAGCATTCATAACTTTCCTGGGCAACCCATGCCAGGGCCTCACCACCCTTACAGTAAAGAATTTCTTCCTCATATCCAATCTAAACTTCCCCTATTTAAGTTTGAACCGTTATCCCTTGTCCTCTCACTACAGTCCCTAATGAAGGGTGACTCCCCAGCATGCCTATAGGCCCCCTTGAGATATTGGAAGGCTGCTATGAGGTCTCCACGCAGCCTTCTCTTCTCCAGGCTGAACAGCCCCAACTTTCTCAGCCTATCTTCATACTGCAGCACGCAGCTGAGGTGGTTGCACACATAAAGTCTCCTGACCAGAAATGATCAACTGTGAAGTTTGTCAACACAATGAATTCAACTCCCAGGTTCACTAGTCAGGTTTTCCTTGAAGGTGCTGCAGCATGGAAGAGAGGAACACTTGCAAGGACTTGAGGTGAGAGCAGGAGGTTGGAGCTGAACAGGAGAGTCTCCTGTGCATGACTTAAGCATCCTTTTGTTAAATCTTCCACTAAGCTTGGTGCTATGCTTCCACTGATTTCGAAAAAGCTCTGCTGATGAGGAATTTTAGATGGATAGCCACATTAGTTATTTCAGATACCTTTAAAGGATGACTGTATTTTACTTCAGAATGCTCTGAGTTGTGAGGATTATGAGCATATAATACTTTAACCCGAGCATTAGCATAGTCTATTGTTGAAATTCATGGTTTTGAGCAAAGGTACAAAGGTAGACAGGTGTCTAACCCTTAATGAAAGGTGATGAGACTTAGCCACCTACACTGCTTGGGCAGTTTTTTAGACTCCCCTTGATGTGTCTCAATATTTTGGCCCTAACTACCTCTATACAGCTGGCCCACACTGGCTGGCAGTCTATGAACTAATATCATTGACGTTTATTGACTGGAAGCCTTTGAATATTTTGTTTGTGTAGAGTTTATTTGAGCAATACAAATTCCTATTTGGCAGGCAGTTTGAGTTCCCTCTGAAGGGGCTTGTCTGCATTTGATGATTTTACCACTTTAACTACAGTGGTATAATTGAAACAGCAACACAGAAAATACTCGAGGGAATAGGCAATTACATTGGTAGCAAATGGTTTATATTGGCCTAGCAAATTATGGAACAGAATGAATTGTACCAAAAAAACATGGTTTTCTATCAATATGTTAGTCTCAACAAGGTGTCATCCATGTAGATTTTCTGGCCTCGAGTCCTCTTTCTAACTTTAGACACGTCAGTACAAAAAAAAAAAGCTATTAAATTTAATAGAGTTCCAAAGTGAATGACATTTCTCCCTCCTCCTTCAAAATCTCCACATCTGGCAGGTCTAAACTTTCTGTTGGTACCTGCTTGGCATAGAGATAATTTTTAATAGACCTCTTTGACTTCACAAGCTGTGAGCAATGTTATGAACTCACTGTAGTGTAAATGAAGGCAGAGTGTGGCTCTTCCTTCTTATCTCAGCTGCTTTGATGGCATGGAGAAGATAAAGAACATACTGTTGCTTGTGATGCTCCATGTGAAGAAAGCAAAGAATAAGCACTGCATTACCTAAACCTTTCCCTGTGAACTACTTTGAACAGGTCTTTAAGTTGCTTTGATTATTTTTGTTTGTTTTCATCTGCTTTGACCTTAGACTAGTCAATGTCTGGAACAGCTAGAAGATTTCAAAGGAAAAATGGAAAGCAGAACAGGCGTCTTGAGCAGATTTTTCCTGCCTGGATTTCCGACGTGCAGTGAATGAGCCTGTCTCTGTGCCGACCCTAAACCAGGCCACCGTGCCTCAGAGAGGCAGCAGCTACTGTCACCTCCTGGAGACCTGATGCCTTTCCAAGAGGTTGGAGGAAACAAGCATGCAGCAAGGGGAGGGACAACAGTGGCACACACAGGTTAAGAGAGAAAATCAGAGTACAAATGCAGAGCAAGAGCCACAGCTGACCTGTGCAGCTCCATCCCAGGCTGCCTGAGCAGAATATTGGGCTGGGTATAAAATGAAGTCCTCAGCTCTCCGTGTTCAGTTTATGGCTGGTTCGTTCAGTTTATGACAACTGGACAGCACAGTTGTCCAGGCCTCAGAAGATCCCTTTAAGGCCTTTAGTTTTTCCTGTGTTCTCTCCAGAGAGACAGATAGAGTGGAGCCATGGCTCATGGCTCTGGGAATTCCCCTAGACATTGGCTCATAGGGTTTATACATTGCTCTGTTCCACCAGGCGATACCTAAATCTGTTAAAAAATCAGTCTTGCCTTTTTTTGATGCCCAGATCCTTTCTTCAAAAGGGCTGTTGGCTCCTAAACCATTTACTGTCTTCAGTCATGCCCATCCATCACCCTTTGCTATGCTGAAGACTACACATGTCTGTTTACACAATGTTCAAACAAAAAGGAATTTGGGAGCTGGCCTGAAATCCCTCCTGTGTGCTCTTAGCTGGCAGACCTGCACTTCTCTCTGCAGATTGCAAAACGTTTTATAGCTCCTTTTCTCCTTTTTTCCCCACTTCCATACATTCTTTCCCCAACTCCTTGCTCTCTCCCCTGAGATAACTACAGTCACATAACAGACGAAACCTTAAATGGCAGGTTTGAGGGTTTTCTTGCCTTTATATGCTGTGTACTACACAAGTGCACCAAGCAATAAATTCTCCTTAAAACTTGCCCTGCCCATAGCATGGGATACTTTTCATTCCACCAGTCGTATTTTACCTGCAGAGACTGTAGCTGAGGTTTCATGTGAAAAGCAAAGGCTGCGTGAGTTTTGAAGTTATTTGATGGGTGAAGGGGTAATGCTTCTGAATGTTTTCCACAAAGAATGTTTAAATCCTTTTGTAGTGAATGGAAAGTCTGAAAAGCAGCAATCTCCCAAACAGAATCGGATACTAGACTCTGATCACACTGAGACTTTCATCAAATACAACCCAAGGGGGATTAGACTGGAACTGATTTTGACAATATGGGCAAAGTTGTGCAGGTAAACAGTAAATCTGCAAATTAACAAAAAGTGTTTTGTTCTCTAATAGTATTCAGAACAGGACTGACATTTGCCTCTTACAGGGCACCAGGAAGGTGTTTTGCTTCTGAGAGTTTGACCAGAGCTACAACATCATATAGAGTCACGAAATAAAACTTGTATCAAGAGCTTCCTTTTTTTTTTTTTAACTGTTGGGCATATTAACTTTCTTACAGTATGTTACTATTACATCGGTATGTGAAAGCTTTTGCTGCTGTGAAATATTAAGGTTCCCTCCTCTAGGCTGCAGAATTTACACTGCCTCTTTCTTGGTGCTGAGAGACAGAAGCTCATCCTGCATGCCAAAGCAAATAGCAGTTTCTCATTGCTTCTTCCATCACTCTTACTTCAGCAACCAGTTTGCTTGAGGGTAGCACCACATGGTTAATTCTGGAGTCACCAAATTCATTCTTCTCAAATGTCCACAGTGGCAAATCATGATCAGAGCAAGATGTGGAGCCTGTCGCTTCAGACAGCATGGTTTTATGTCTTAAATGTAAATGGAGCTATGTGGGACCTTAGACCCATCTCTGTGTGTTGCCATGTGGAGGAGTCAAAGATGAAGTCTGCTCTCACAACTCCACCAGCAAGTAAAATAATCCACATATTTCAGGGAACTCCGTTCACTTAAGAAGGCAAGAGCAGAGGATCTGGCCCTTCACAGGGAGCTGTTCCTCGTCTGAGATTCAGCCTGCACGGAGCCTGAAGGATGCCTGACTCCTTTTTAGTCCTGGTAAGGAGTAAATGGAGAGCTCTCCTTTTTTTCCTACCACCATGACTGTCTCCCATGATCAGCTCCTGTCTGTGTCACCACTTATATTCTCTTCCTGCTCCCTGACTCCCCTTTGCATCCAATCCCCAGCCTCTCCCCCATTGTCCCTCTCTCCCCTGTCCCAGGGATGCCTGGCTCTTCCTGCTGGCCCACTCCTGATATCCACAGTGGCAGATGTCCTCAGCACCGAGTAAAGATGGACAGCCACTGTTTGGTATCCCTGTTGCCACATAAGTACATTTCCATATTGTGAGGAAGCCTGCCAAAGTCTTGTTCCTCCCTTAGTAAATTGAGAGCTAACACCAGTTGGTAACAGCTTGTAGACACAACTTGCTGACTGGGAAATATTCCTGACAGCAGCAAGAAAGCTCAGATTATCAATCCTTGATATCATGAAAACTTTAAATCAAATTCGTTCCAGCATCTGGTTACTGATCAAAGTAAATCCTTTAAAAAAAAAAAATGAAAAAAGGAAAAAAAGAAAGTGAAAAGGAAAAAAAGAAAGAGAAAAGAAAAAAAAAGGGAAAATGCTTAATTATTTCCTAATAGGCTTAATAACCTGGAATTAGAGAAAGCATTTAAATCAAGTTAGGAGACTGACTCATGACCACCAGTGAAGTGTGCATCAAAGATCCTTCTTAAAACAAGACATACTGATTGCCTTACAAATGATCCCACCAAGCCAGTTACAGAGTGCCAGCATCCCCTTTATAGCCCTCAGCAAGTAGAATGTCCCTAAATTTATATTCCAGTTTAACACAGCAAAAGCTGTAAATCCTCAAGTTTTATTAATAACTTCCTAGCCTGCTGCTGGCTGAAGAAGCAGCTTCAGGGTGATCTGAAAGCAGCCTGCCAGGACTGCTGAGGAGATCATCGAGAAGAATGACCCAGGGTCTTGAGAGTGGTGCATGGCTGGAGCACACGTTTGGATTAGAAACCTCCTGAGATCCCTTCCAAATGTAATTGCTCCAATAATCCTGTGGGTATGTATAAGCATCCTCAAACAACTATTTCTATAACATCGGAGATCCAACCCTCAGATCTATTCTGCTGTCACCTCATAGGGGAGGTATATCTCATAGGAGACTATATCTCCTTCCCATGAACCAGATTTTCATTTTTGACATCCTGTCCATATCCTCTCCATTTCTCCTGCTTTGCAAAGTCCTTTTCTTTCTCTACACCGTTCATATCAAGCCTTTTTTTCCTCCATATCTGTGGCTTAGGACTGTTTTCTGTATCCTTCTGAAACTTTCTCTCCTAACGTCACTTGCCATCTTTTGTTGTCTAGTCACACAGCCTATGGCAAATTGATTTACTGATTATTGCCTTCCTATTGCAGTCTTCCAGACCTCATAATATATTTTTCCTGTATTTCTTTATTAGCATCTATTCTCACATTAACAAGACCAAATTCTTGCTACCCATAAGGTTGCATATAATCCCATAATTTAATTTCTTGCTGTCCTGGGTCTTTACGACCAAGTTGCTTTCTTTTCTTATGGAGGTTAATTTGGATTCTGCTGCTAGAAGCCTTCCAACAATATTATTGGGGCAAATGCCCATTTTCCATTTTGTGTTCCCACTATTTATACATAGATCATTTAATTGTTCCTTGTTGCCTATAAATACCTTTCCAAAAGAAAAAGCAGCCTCAGCCTGTGTGGGAAGGTCCATGCAACAGCTGCTGCATAGTGTAGCCTGTAGTGCATTCCCTGCAGTGAGTGGTGCTGGTGTTTTAAGTGTTCTCAGTAAATCTCTGCCTGAATACTGACTGTGCTTTCCTAAGTGCGGCTCGAGCCAAGAGCATTGTATAGACCTGAGTAACAGTTGTTGGAAACAGCTACAGAAAGAGATAACTGTTACCTAGATTCACTTCTGAGGGTAGCCAGGGAACCGGAACTGCTCTGCTTCTTTATGAGGAAGTTTTTAAGTGCAGTTTTGTGTAGAAAGTTATTGGCTGTAGCAGTCAGCTTAAAAATGATCCATCTATATTTTTTACTGAACCCTGATATATATGCAGATATATATACACATACACAGGTATATATGACTATATGTGTATGTATGGTCACTGTCATAATTGTGTATTGTTTTACAGATGCCAAGTGTATGTCCGTCCTTTAACACTCAGGCACAACATCAGTATTTTTCAGTACCTGTAAATTGACATCTTCTTTATCCTGTCCTGTAATTTTTATGTTTCCTGGAAGGTAGAAACTTGGAAGAATTGTATTAATACACATTCATAAAATTATCCATTCATGACAATTAAGTACTGGCTTATCTGGTAAAAGATTGTAGTGTGCTGGAAAACAAAATCTTGTGTTGCACTGCACGATTTGCACAACAATACTTAAAGAGGTACTTAGGATATACTTGGGAAGATACTTTGGAACACAACAATGCGTGATTGCTTCTGCTGAGGTCAAAACAGCCAAAATAATTAACTTCAGAAAATTACAACTGCTCATATATCGACTTCCATAACGAGCATGGAACCTAGTGGGAAGACACTGACTCCAATCGGAGTATTGTATTTGTGTTCTACTCACAAAGCCTCAAACTTTCTCCCTTTCCATGATCCCAGCCCTATGAGTATTCTCATGTGAAATTTGTTTTCTTTTAGAAAAAAATCTCTTATTCCTTTCCAACTTTCAGGCTGTTTTCAAATTACTCCAATTAAAAGTGCTGTGACAGAGGTAGACTTCAGCAAGATGCTTTGCTCCCTTCACGTTTGTGCTACTTGGACCTGAAATAATGTTGGCTGAATTTGAATATCCTCAGAAACCATCCAATTACAGTGAAAGCTGCCAATCTACAGACCCTTGTGCATTTCACTGCCACACACGGTATGATTTTTTGGGTTGGAAATCAGGTTCACAGCTACTTATTGCCAGCTCTTTGTTGTTTGTTAATGCTGTGTTTCCTTTGCTCCCTGCAAAGCAGTGAGAGCCACAAGTAGCCCGGAATAAATGGCTGGGCAAATGTGAGGAAAATCCGAGACAGAGATTGATTCCCAAATCTGGCAGGTGGTAAAGAGGGAGGGGAAAGAGGAGAAAAAGGGAACTGTGTCACATTAATCTTTTGTCCAAATTACTCCAGGTACACCAGTATTGCTCTCCATTAATGAAATAGCATGTAGTTTCAAGGCAATGAGAAGTGGTGCAGCAGATTGGTCTCCCCGGTGAAGAACGCAATGTCCACAGGTCCATTCCTCCTAAGAAAAGAAGGAAAGAGCTTTATTGTAAATCAGGTAGATTAAAAAAATGCAATTTCTGTTCATTGAGTATCTGGGAAGCAAGGGCATGGCTGGTCAGCAGTGGCAAGCTCCTTCTCAGAAGGTCACCAGCCATCAGTTACAGAATTAGTTAGGTATCTGCTGCAGGACCTCAAGAAGAAGGGTGACTGGCTATGTGTGTGAATTTCGCCATAGAAAAGTTCCAATTAAATGATAGTCTGCCTCTCATCTGCCTTCAGACAACAGAGAAACACAATGGAAAATCCTGCATACAGCAGATTCTCAGTCCTGACACTTCTTTAAGTCAAACCACTAATGACTAATGCCCAGCCAACGAATCAAAGCAGTTGTGATGTATTAGATGAACTCAAGTTACAAATAAGTGTATAAAAACCAGGGCTTTTTCTCAATCATTGCAGGGGGAGGGAGGAATGAAACCAAACAGTAATTTTTCCAGGTAGCTCATTTATAATGAACAATTTGATTAGCTCCACATTTGTGCTTCCTGGCTTTTTTCAGGGTAAGACAGCTGGCTTGTCCTGAAAGGGTGTTTTAATGCAGAGTTCTGTATTAATATTATGTTTCTTTTAGGTGTTGTACATTAATACTTCAAACATGCACTGCTGGCAGGCAGTATGAGCAAGGACTAGTTTTTTAATGCTAAAGATCACATTTCCAAGTATTATTTAAAAGCATGCATTACTACAGTTTCTGTTGGGGAAAAAGAAAGGAGGGGGGAATTAAATAAACAAAAACACCTGGCAACCTCCATTGTTGGTGTAGATAAAGCAGGTCATGCAAAGACATTTAAACAGAGAGGGTGTTTTTCCAAATTTAATCAACAGAATTGCTACAAATATCAGCATTTTAAATAAAAATTTCAACAGTAAAGGCTTCTGACAAAAAGCCAGAAAAAGCAAGACTCTAAAAGCCTAGAGACTGGAGGAGACAGAATGGGAAGTAAATAAACTTGTGCTCACTCTTCACGTCGTTTACAGAGATCTGAAATGGCCACTTTAAAAATAATATAAAGTTATAGAACAGAAGCATGCATATCTTTATATTTGCCAAATTTGGCCTGAGAAAACAATGGTGTGTCTGGACCAAGAGACTCTTAGTGTTGCTTCCACAAGATCAAATCCACCTCTGGGAAAACGTATGGAATAAGCCATTGCCAGAGAAGTAAATCACAAATAACCTACAAAAGGAAAACAAGGCAAAGATAATGACAGTGAGAAGGGTTTGAAGAATTGTGATGAGGTGGATGACTCGGAATCTCGGAAGGTCTGGGACATTTTGCCCAGTGACTTACCAGATATGTGTCTTCTCAGGGCTTATGGCTAAACATTGCAAAGTATTCTCGTGTTTTGAGGAAGAATGAGCATATAAACCAGTTTTTGAGGGATAATGACCAAATTTGGCAAGGGAATGAGTGCAGGTACTTCAGCAGCACACTTCAAAGTACAGGACAGCAGTTCAAGGAGAGCACATAGATCAGAAGTGAAGTCCAAAGAGGCCAGGAGCTTCAGATGTCAACCACAATGCAGGAAGAGCATGGTTGGCATAGGAGAAAACACTGCAGGGTTTGTCTCATGAACAGTGCCAGTAGTGAAGTCTGAGCTCAGTGCCAAACAGCAGGGGCCAAAAATTTATTCAGGCAGTCTCAAGCAGTTCAAATAGGTTGCTAATAGAATGGGATGAATAAACCACCGTTTGGGTCAGAGCCGTGAATTTGCACTTTGTTGCAGGTTTGAGTTGAATAACTCCTCCAAAATAGACTACTAGGCTTAGACAGTGTTTCCTTGTGTACAAAGTATTTAGTTGAAAAGGAATTGAAATGATAGAGTGAAAAACGCCAAAAGCAGACTGAACCGACAAAGTCTTGATTGGGTATCCAACTTTCAGGGTATTCAAAACCAAACAACTGATTTCTATAGAAAGTGCTGTTTCTGACACATCCATCTGCCATGCCTCACAAATACAACCTCAAAAGTGATGCAGACACCAAGTTTAGTTACAGCATCACTCAAGAAAGCAGGTAACTTATTGATGACAATTTAATGTGAGTTTGGAATACAGAAATGTAATCTATTTGCCTGTTGACACCTACTCATGAGTCACCAGACCATTGTATGAATTCCTGCTCCGCAGCAACGGAAATTTTGCCATTGGCTTTAGTGGAATTTTATCCTGTAAAATCAAAAATCATTAGTAGCAGCTATTGATAGCTGGAGCATTCCGTGTCTGGGTTTCTTGCTAACAATTGCTAACTAGGAATGTTTCATGACTTGGTTTCTTCCCCATCTTTTGGTGGTGACTTCATTTCTAACTTTTAAAAGTACTGTTGCATTTTTAGGAATAATGCACGTATTTTTGAGGGGCAATGACCAAGTTTGGTACGGAAATGAGGCCAGGTAAAAAAGAACATCTGGCTTTATTTTGGTTAATTTTCCCATTGTGGATCTACAACACAACTTCTGTCCTGTCAGATTGTCAAAAAATCCAAGCTGTCACATTTTTTTGCCAGTTGTGGAGGATCCTGTTCTTTTTTCCTTCAATTACACATGATTTTATGACATGTTGTCTGGAAGAATGGTGATACCGACCATCTGTGGAGGAAGAAACTGGGCATTTCGTCCGTGGGAGACTTGTCACTAAGGTCACTACTGCAATGTCATTTTACTGGTAATGTGCTTTGCCAGATCACTTCATGTGTGGATGAGTGGGAACTGAGGAATGAAGTAATTGAGAGTTTATTTTGGCTCCATTAATGATAAAGCTCATCTAAATGTTGTTATTGATACTCAGATGTTTCTTTGACTTGAGTTAATGACATTTATCCTTACACAAATAATCTGTTTCTTGAGGATTTTAGTGTTCAAGCCTTGGAATGGATTTTCCAGTCCTGTTTACTTTTTGAAATGTCATTACGCAAAATCTGAATTCAAAATCTGAATGCTTTAGTACATTTATTTTCATAACATCCTGTGAGCCGTGAAAGGTTCTATAGGGAAAATGCCTTCCATTTAAACAAGTCTTTGGTTGCAAATCACGTGATGATGGATCCTGTGGATTCTGAGGTGATGTTAGTTGCCAGTGTAATCCTCCCCATTACTTTGAGTATACAAAAATAATTTGCTCGATTTCGGCTCTGTGCTAGTGAGACCCATGCTGACAGAGTAGCCAGAGTATTTGTTTCTAGAAAATCCCAGAAATAGGTGGTAACCTTCCCTAATACAGTGACCATAGGGTTAAATAGCCTCAATTCAAATTTAACAGCAGTTTACAATGTACTGTTGCACTTTTGCCTAAATCACGCAGAATTTCTTGGAACCTGTGACTTACAGTCTTGATGTACAAGCTCTACTTTTCTTGTTCTTCTCGTGAAACATGTGCAGAGTTCAAGCACGTAACTCTTGAAATCAATTTTATTTGCTATGGGCAACTGGAGGTATAATTTTTGGAGGAAGCTAGGCTGACTTAATTGCTTCTTGTGTCTCCTGAGCCAGTTTCATATTTTCATGGGTCTTTAAGCACAGGAAAAAAGAGTTAAGAAAGGAAAAACTTCCACAGAATAAGTAGGACCATTAGAAGCTTTGACCTTTAGTGACAACGCTGTATAGTGTTTGTCTATCTTACTCTTCATTTTTGTTGAAGGACTTCCACTAAAGCCATAAGATGTTAGCTTTTGTTTTGCAACAACTAAATAAATTAAAAAAAAACCAAGGATTCTTGGGGTTCATTTCTATTGAAGCATGTTTTCAATGTATTTTTTGGTTTCTAAACGATGTCCAAACAGACAAAATGCCAGAACAATAAAACATTCCTCGTTGTTTGCAGAACAATTGGTCTTTCATGGCAAAATATTGGATGAAGTTGAAGCCTATCCTCAACATGCAGCAGGGATCTGTGGAGAAGAAATTACTCAAAATAGAAACATGTCTAAGCAGAGAAACACTACTAGGGCAGGCAAAGCTAGTAATGAGGAGAAACCAAAACACTGGTCTTGATTCTACTTCTCCTCAAGTCTGTAGCAAGACTTGTGAACTCCCACTCCATAGAAGTGAATTTCTATGTACAAAAATATTCCTCAAGGCAGAGAAACTATGAAAATCCTCTAAATGGAGTGAAAATAAAGTAAGTGGAAAGAAAACCTCCCTGCGTCATACTGTTCTTTTTTCCATTCTTCAGTTTCATCTGGCTGACATTTAATATTGTTTATTTTTAACAGAGCCCCTTTGCTGTAGCTCTCCCAGTTTTTAGTCATGAGAGGGCATAATGCAGAGCATACACGTTTGTCATTAGACCTAAACTGTAGAAATTCAATTAAAATATAACATTTGATCAGCATCATTAGCAGAAATGCACTGCCATCCCACAAAATCCCTGCAAGACTTTGGCTGCAAGACACTGCTCTGGCCACAGCCAAATGTTACAGACCATAACAGCTCCAGCATGTCTCTATCTGCACCATCAGCTGGAACCCAGGAGAGACTGATTTAAACAAATAACTCTCATAACTAGTGCCAAGCAAAGGCTGTCCTGCATGCATTTAACTCGAAGATTATAGTACATAGCATCTGCAGAACTCAGGAATAAGCATGAAAGAGCTGCCATTTTGAGTCAGACCACAGGTCCAGCTGGGTAAGTACCACATCTCCAATGGTGACTTTTGGCAGTTTTTTGGAATAGAGGATAAATCATTATACATACTTCAGTTTAAAACATTCATTGTCCAGTGGTTTCCTTTATGTTTCAGTGCCCCAAACACTGGGGAAACTGATTCACAGACACCCTTCACTACATCTTGTAGGCGTAGCCCCTGGGACATGCCCAAGCCCTTTGCAGTTGGGGTTGGTTTCAGTTTTTTTCATCAAGAATCAGACACATGGAAGGGAGGAACAATGAGGCTAAATGACTTGAAAAGTGTAGGAAGTTTTCAGTTAAAAACACAACTGCAACCCAGGAAATAGCTGAACCTTCCAGTCCTCCTTGAGAAGCTGTAGAAAACTACTGAGTACTGACAACAGCAGGAGTCTAGACAAATTGCATAAGGTTCAATGAAAATTTCTCTAACATCCTTATGTGTGATTTTTTTTTGTCCTCTGTAGATTACTAATCTATTTTGGGAGAACAGAATATTCTCCTTTATATTACATCACTTTTTTTTTGGTTGGTTGATCTGCAGGTCTGACAAAAAATACCAAGTATATCTTCACAAATGATGCTGAAGACCCCCAAAAGTTTCATAAATTAAAGACCATATGATCTGAGGTTTGTTTCTAGATACCATCCGACATCTAAGCCTAGGGGACAAAACTGTGCATGAATGACCTCACAATAGCTGGTCATTTCTAGACAACGTTTTTAATGGAATATTGTCAGCATGTATTGTTCTGTCAAAGCAAAACTCTTTCTTGAAGTTACTGAATTATGGCGATGTTTGTGTTTAGAAGAAGGTTTCTAAACATCAGTCAGCTTTTTTGTCATGCAGAAAAAAGTACAGATCTGATTTTCTAAATGATGTTTTTGATCATAAGCCAGTCATATTAACATAATTCCACTCCACAGAGCAACTGAGAGGCTTAGTTTTCCTTCCAATCTAAAACAAGATTTTAAACCTGAAAGCTGGTGCAAGCCAGAATTGTCGCTCTCTGTAGCAGGATTGTCCTTGAATGGTTACTCCTTGACTTGCTGTCAAATGCAAAATCAAACACCTGTGGCAGATACATAAGGCTATGTGTGTGCCACTGTTGACTCATCTGCAATATATTACATCCTAATTTATTACTATAGGTGGTTTTCAAAGGGGATTCATTAGTCAGACAGAGTCCACTGCACAGTTAAGAAGCTGTTTTTCTTCCCACTCTTCTAATCTTCTCTTCTTCTCAGGTTTCTGTTTCCTTTCATGCTATGGCAGGGATATTAAGTTCTGGTGAGAAAATACTTGGTCCAAAACCAGTCAGTCTGTTCTGGGCAATTAATGTCGGTGGTGAGCGGCACCTGCCCCAGATTTTGTGGGTTGGATAAACCATAAGAAATGATTAATTATCTGCCACAGCCCATCTCTGTTGAGGGGTGGATTTTCTCATTTATAGAGATTTCCATGATTTCTGGCATTGTCCTAAAAGAAACAAAGGAATAACTGTCTCTTAAAGGAACAGTCTGTGAGTTAGATCATGAATTATAGGAGACCATATGATGGCTGTAATAATAGTTGTTAATACAGAATACTGCATCATTAGGATACAATCAGGAAAAGATATACCTTGTTAAGGTTCAGTTCCTCATCCAGATTTTCTCTGGAGTTTGCTTTCATCTCCTTTCTAGACAACTGCTAAAAAATCAGCTACAGTTTTCCATGATAGCAGTTTTTAGGTTTGTGATTTTATTGTTGCATGCAATTTATAAAGCTTCAAAATGAAAGTACAAAGAATTACATTTCTTCTACTAAATCTCTCCCTCTGCTCAAACTAAAGCCATCTCACCTGGTCTGCCGTAGCCACAGAAATAAAACAATAGTCATATGTTTTTACCTAGGCTGGAATTGCTGAAAATTTCCTTCCTGAATCGTATCTGAGTTGAGACACATATTTAATATTCACTGTTTAAATATAATATGTGCAGCACTTCTGCTTTTCTCTAGGGAAAACCACAAATGCTGCCCCTTTATACCACAGATTAGCAGTTTATGGAGAAATCCAACGGCTAAATCATGAAGTTGGGAGTACTTAGAGCTGTTTGCGACATGGTTTTTGAAATACTCTCCGTTTCGTTCTGCCACCCTGGGCACTGCTACACTAAATAAAAATTTCTGTCATTTAAAATACAATCAAAAAGCTCATGCTGCTTAGCCCCAGCTTGTCACTTGAGGTTTTGATGACGAACATTCTTTGACATCTGGTAACAAGTTGCAGCTCCTGTCTGAAGAAGTCCCTCTGAGTTTAAAGGCTAATGATATCAAAAACAAGGCTGTCTGGTTTATTGTAAGACGGTTTGGTTTAGATCAGGCTCTTTGATATAAGTGAAACTGCTTCATTTGGGAAAGGAAATGACTTAAAAGTGATGAAACAGTTCTGAAAGGGAGTCAGTCGGAGAAGCATACAACTGGGCTGTCTTGCCTACTGCATTTAATTGGATTTGCCGTTAACTCATCTGACGATGAAAGGAGAAAGAGCATTTCATAACAGCTTTTATTATGAAGTTTGCTAAAAATGAGGAAATAAAGTGGGTGGGCAGAAAAAAGTGATGCAAACAGAGGAATATTCACTTTATCATATCAGTCATCACTTTCTCTAACAGCAGAACTTCCCTGACTCAGACATGTTACGGAAACCAGGACAGACACAAATGAGCTGTGAGCCCCCACCCTGCTTATGACATTGTGAATTTCTCCCTCCTGCCTCCATCTGGGAGGAGACTCATTTCCAAAGAAAACTGCCCAGTGTTTGGGGGATGACTGATTCCTCCAGACACAAAACTTTTCAAGTTTCTTGCATCAAGAAGGACACTCCCTAAGTGGTTCCCCCTTTGCACTCCTTCTGCAAGCAGATGTGTGCCCCCACATCATTGCAGGACGATGCCTCCACCCGGAAGCCCTGCTGATGGATCTTCAGATAATCAGAGAAATCTGCTGGCTCATGTGTGGTTCACAAGCAACCTTCAACACGAGTGTGCTGAGGAGCCCAAGAGGGGCAATGGTGTAGGATGTCTTCAGGACCTATAGCAAAGCAACATCCTTCTCTGATTCTGCTGAGCTCCAGGGCATCCTGCTGCCTCACGTGGCCTCACCCACCTGGCCCTATCCTGTGGCCCAGCTCAATGCTGTCTCCAGCACTGGTGACTAAATTGCTTGAGGAATCTTAAACCTTGGGAGAACCTGAGGGTTGGATATAGTATAAGGAAGGTCTTTTATCTTGACCTTCAACATTTATGGCATGTCTTGGTAGTCTCTTACTATAAAGATGAAAGGAGTGTAAGGTTTCCAGACAAATACCTTTTCTGGGATAACTTTTACTTCAGAAGATGACATTTGGAGACTGGCTTAATGGCCTGAATAGAAATACCAGGTACCATTTTAGTCTCCTCATGTTTTCTTTTCCAGCTAGCTGTTGGGGCTATGGCTTTTTCCATAGGCCAGCTGGCCTATGTAGGTGCAAGTATCTCATAGGTCCTGTGACATCTACCTTGAGCAGATGTCTGCCTTGATATCAAAAGCACCTTGGATGGCACAGTATGTATGTTTAGGCAACTAAATTCCCCCATTTTACATGCGAAAGTATCTAAGCAAACTCATGTTTGGAAGTCAAAATATATCTGGAATAATTCCTCCACTACCTCAGGGGTGCTACAGACATGCAGGTGCAGTAAGTTACTGCAGATTACAGACAGTTCAGGAGAGAAAGAAGTGAACAGTGAAACTGGATACTGCCTCATGAAATTTATGTGCTTTCTGCTTTAATTCCAGCCATGGAGTAGTTCAGCAATCACCCCATCCTCTCAACAACCACGTCACAGTGCTAACTGTAGAATTAGTGGTGGATTTGTATGACGAGAGTGCCCAAGCCCCTAGTAGCCATCAAAGTCCCATTGTGCTTAGGTGTTCAAAGATTATACAGCGATGGATAGTCTGTGCCTCATCTTCTTTACAATATGTAGTGGGAGAGAGATGAACCAAGGGAGTAAGGCTTATAAACAGAAATATTTACATCACCTCATTCCCATTAAAATCACTAGGGAGCTAGTTGTTTCAGCACTTTAGTAACTTGGATCTCCATGAGCTGTGGATGAATAGCAGTCCTCTGAATTTTAACTGTCTGAACCAACTGCAAGACATAGTTGAGTTTTGCTTTGGACCAGACCCAGTGATGCTTATATCCATCCATGGTAGCTTACAGGGGCTTCTGGACAGTAAGGATGTTGTCTCTCTAATGCCTGCCCATTCATGTTATAAGTCAATGCAGTGTAGGAAATTATTAAGCACTAGTAGGATGTGAATGGCCAAAAAAAAGAAAGTGTGGGAAACTTCAGTGCTAATAGAGACCTTATTGTAATTAGGAATAAATAATACCTTCTTTCTCAAGAGAGATGCTTTTTGTAAATAACGGGGAGAACTCTCTGGTGATGTACTCCAAGCATCTCCTGCTCCAGGTGCACTTTTGTTTCTTTCTAGATGCATGCCATGTAGGATCCAATGTTACACATTTTACATTGGGACATAAACCAAGAGCAATGTGTGAATTGCTTCAACTCTGAACTGTCCAGAAAGGAATCCACAACCATGGGGCTGGCACAGCCTTCTTAACTAATACCCCTTTTCATCTGCTCAGTTGCTTATTTGTCTCTTCCTCTTCTCAGCACAGGCAAGGGAGAACCGCATGGCAGGGGACAAATGGGACATCTGTCATTAGGCATCTGAAGCTCTTCCCCATATTTTCTGGGTTTGTTAATAGCAAGTCAAGCATTACGGATCACTGGTCATTTCATTGCTGCTCCTGGGTGGCTTTCTCATCCTTGCTGCACACTGAGTGCTACTGGGCAGCAGCTTCCACTCACTATCAATGGCACATCTGGGTAGTTCATGTGTCCAGCCTGTGTTAGCAGGTTGTGGTTCTTCACTGCAAGCATAGCTACCCGCAGGTAGAAAATTAACTGTGCTCTTTATTCTCTATGACTTCTGTGTGCTCTGAGAAGCAATTGTATGTTACACAGGTCCTTCTGGCAAAATAACCCGCACCAAGTATTCTCTGAATGCTACAAAGAAACCATAAACTTCTGGAAATCCCACGCTCCTTTGGCTTGAATGCTTAGCAGCTATTCAGGGTTTTTCCTGTGTCATTTTTCGATTGAGAGAGGAGCATGGCTCTATGAGAGTCATGCAGAGTCTTCATTCAATCCTATTTATTTACCAGAAGTGAGTGCCAGGTCTCCTTGCTCCACAAACACACACACATACACACACACACACACAGAGCAAGCGGGAGGTGGTTTCCTTGCTGAGAAATCCAAATGTGCCAGAAGCTTGTTGCCTGACTTTTGTTAAATTCAGTATTTTGCATCTCTGCCTTTCTCCTGGCCTTCTCTCTCACACCTCTCTGCTCCCGGAGCTGCAGCTGGTCCAACAGAAATCCTTTCATCCCATGTAGCTTAGCTGCTCTCAGCCACTGTCATGACGATTGGCGCCTTTGGCAGGGACTTCAGTTGTCTCAGTTACCTGTGCCCCAAGGAACATTTTGTGTTCCTTCCATTTAATCTCAGTACAAGCTTTTTCCAAAAGATATGCTTTTGTTGCTGCAGGAGTGATTGCAGGGTAGTCTTATGGTATATGTTAGAAAGGAATCAAATTAGATCATTACAACAGTCCCTTTAGACCCTGTAATCTATGAATACACCCCTCAGGCTGATAGTCTGATGGCAGTTTTAAAATCTTCCAGACAACCACTGAAATCATGGAAGTAAATTTAGTTTCCAGGAGACTCAGATCAGTCTTCACCTTCTTCTTCTTTATTTTTTAAGTAAAAATATTCTCCTTCTACGCTATGAGCCCAGGTCAGTATGGGCTTAATTATATGTACTCAGTATCATCACTGGTCATGAAGGCTGCGGTAGGATGCTTAAGGATGTGACTGCTTGCATGACTTTCATAGGTATTATTCCATTTTTGTCTCTCCCAGGGCTCCTGACCCTTCACTATTCCTTGCACTTCTGTGTATAATGTTGCAGTATATGTACAGAATTACAGAAAAATATCAGACGGAGAGAGACTTTTGGAGATCCAGCACCCAACTGACCAGCCCCTGCTAAAAGCATGGCCAAATGCAGACAGCTTCCCCAGCGCCTTGTTCAGCTCAATTTTTTATATCTCCAAGGAAGTTTACTGTGTCTTACAGCTGTGTCTGAGCCATCCTCTGGATCCCTCTCTTTCAGATAACCTTTCCCTTTTCCCAGAAACCAAAGCATTGTATTGTGTTTCTCAAAAATTATTCTAGTTCCTTAGCATGGCACTTACCTCATGACACCTGGATCTATGTACGAGGTGAGGCTGTATCAGCACCCTATGAAGAGCTCATACCTCCCTTGGGTGAGCAAGGCTAATCAATGCTCAGTATAGTCCTTAAAGCCTAGACCTCTCCCATCGCCCTTGCATGCATTTAGTAAAGGATGATTGAGTTCTCTTCTGTCTCTACAAACTGAGAGATCTGAATATGAAACCTATTTCCCTGAAGAAATCAAAACAGACCCCAACTGTCTTGCTCAGCTGTTAACATGGTGGACTTCACCTTCTTGCAGATGGACAAGCAGGAGACTGCTATGCTCATGCCCTACCCTGAACAGCCTGTGCTGAGCTGCCCCCTGAACAGCACCAGCAGCAGCCTGGCAGAGCAATGAGACACTTGAAAACCAGGCACATATGTTATCCATATGAGCTGCAGAGCCCCACCAATAACTGAATTTGAGTCACAACACCATAAATGCAGGGTGTACAGTAGTAACGAGCCAGATGGAGCAAGCAACCTGAGGCTTTGCTGGGAGGCAATGTCCCGAAGGCAGGGGGGCTGAACCACCTGGGATGGCTGTTGTGTGAGAAAGAGCCAGTTTTTGGAGGTTTACTCACTGAGGCTGGCAGGAGGTGCAGATGCAGCCCAGCAGCCTTATTCCTCTTTGGAGGAGCCAGTAAGTTGGGCTCCCACTGGGCTCCCCATGAGGGTGCTTCCCCACCCGGCTGGCTTCCGGGGGCTGTGCAGTGCACAATCAGGAAGAGAAGCACAGTCTGTGCCACTGAAACATGGAAGACAGAGTAATGGATGTGATTTATTTGCCAGCCTCAGGTGGACGATGTGGTTAGGTGGGGACAATTCCTACATCCCAAGAAAAGTAATGAGATTTTTTACTTCTTTCACCGTCCTGTGTTATATTGCAAATAAATTCTGACCATTTCTGGTTTTGCAAAAGGAAAGTAAAAAGTAGTTTGGGGCAATCAGTCATCGTGCTTTGTTTAAATACCTTTCAGATGCATTGTTTTGAATTTTATGTGACTGTTCTGTCTCCAATTATAGAGACATATTAAATTATTAAAATTTATAAAAAATTATAAATTTATAAAAAATAATTTGAAGCTGGCCTTAAAATTTGATCTTGGAAAAAAAAAAAACCAAAACACAAAAATGTTTTTTACCAACAAAAATAATAAATCCAATTTAATCCACTTATTGGACACCTCCCCAGGAAGTTTCAAATTGACAACTTGTCATATTCAGTGCAAAAATGTATCACATGAAAAGTTCCCAAAAGGACTGGATATCCCTTTATTTAGCCTTATTCTCCTTAGGACCTCCTCCATGATGCAGAAATGATTGTGTATTTTCCTGCAGATAATAAATCACCTATGGAGGTCCTTTGGAAAGGTGGAAAGAACTATTTACCATTTGTGAGCTGGAAAATAAAACTGATAATAAATAACAGAAAATTGCGTATTAGAAAACCCGAATGCTGCAAAACAACCTACGCTTTTCTAGGGAAAATAAATTATTTCCTGTTTCAAAAGTAGAGGAAGTCAAATAAAAGGCAAGCAAAATACTAACATTTACAACACTTTCTGCCTATCTCAATGTATTTATTTTAAAATCAAAAGCTAGTCAAGGTGTTTTTGAGATACTGTGCACAAAATAACCCCAACAGTCCAAGTTTTTGAGACAGCAGAAAGCCTCGTTTTCAGGATCATGTCTGGTTAATGCCCTACCTAATAAATCTCTTCTCAAATTTAGTTAAACATACAATTTCTTTAACAGAGATCTGCACATTCAGGAGGCTTAACACTACTTCTGGCCATCCTGTGTGCTCAGGGGACTGCAGCTCCAGCATGCAGTGAAAAACTCATCCCTGCTTTAGTGTTGGAGATCCTACTGCTAGCGTAGAAAATAAAGGATGAAATTCGTATTCTGGGGCAGAGCCAACGAGGACCTGAATATTCACAACCTTGGGCAAGAACTTTGAAAGGATTCAGGTACCTGGAGCTCTTACTGGGAGAAGCTGGCCATAATTACAAAGACAAACACACAACAAAACGTGCTGCGTACTTCCAAGCTCTCAATAATCTATTGAGCTTCCTAGATGAAAGGTAAGTGTACTGACAGGCAGCTGCAAGTGAGTGAGCAAAGCTAAGCAATCCTAACGGTGCTGGAGGACCACAGTGCTGGCCGCCAGCCTGTCTATTCATGTCTCATGACCACTAGGAGAAGTGTGAGCTTACAGTGAGTCTCTCTGTCTCACCACCTGAAGAGAGACCGGGTATTTCAGTCACTTGTGATCATTTCTCCATTCATGGAGAATTTGTTTTGGAAAGCTCAGCCACAGTTCTAAAACTTGAGGTATTCTGAAAATCCTGGCCACAGGGAGGAAGAAAACCTATGTTTCTATTCACTGCTTGTTTTGAAAGGATTTGGTCCAAAACACAGAGAAATCCAAAGAGTGATTCCCATTGACTTAGCAGGCTTTGAATGAAACCCAAAATGCTTAATATTAGACTCCACTGGATCACGTGCCAGTGAAGCTGGTGAGTTCTCAGGCAACAGACTCTTTTTTCCACAGCTATCCCATGCACAAACATCTGTTTGCTTCTTCAGTCCTTCCTCTCTTCCTTTGCAGCCTCCGCAGCTATGGATGGCTCATGCAGGTGAGAGTCAGACCATCTCTTTCTGGATCCTTGCAGATCAATCTATTCCTTTCCGGCTTCACTTTCCCCACTGGAAGGTTCCCACACTGGGCTTTAAACACCCCTCTAGGGACCATTCCCCACAGACACAATGGTGGGTTTTGGCAGGACTTTCCTGTGATACTTGTCTCCAGACCCGTCATGTCCACATAGTAAATCTGGGCAACAACTGAGATGCATTACACTCTCTTTCCATTTTTCTGGCACTTGATTATAAATGTAGCTGCCAGCAGGTAAATTCAAAACAAATAAAAGGCAAGCATTCACACAGCTGGTAGCTGGCCTGCATAGTTTGCTACCGCAGGAGGCCATGGAATTGAAGACATAAAGTCCAAAATGAATTGAAATTGGAGTTGCTTGTGGGAACCTCATCCCACTTTTCACACGAGTTTGGTGGGCAGAGGAAGCAATCCAAGGACTGCAGCACTCAATCTGTAGAGGATTCAGCTGTTGTGTTGTTACAGTTCCCTAGCATGAATTTTGTTCAAAATGAGTCACAGCTTCAAAGACTAGATTCGTGCAAACTATCCCCGTAAGGTGGTGGGACATATCATAGAATCATAGAATCATAGAATAGTAAGGGTTGGAAAGGACCTCAAGATCATCGAGTTCCAACCCCCCTGCCATGGGCAGGGACACCTCCCACTAAACCATGCCATCCAAGGCTATGTCCAACCCCACCTTGAACGCCGCCAGGGATGAAGCATTCACAACCTCCCTGGGCAACCCATTCCAGGGCCCCACCACCCTCACAGTAAAGAATTTCTTCCTCAGATCCAATCTAAACCTCCCCTGTTTAAGTTTAAACCCATTACCCCTTGTCCTCTCACCACAGTCCCTAATGAAGAGTCCCTCCCCAGCATCCCTATAGGCCCCCTTCAGGCATTGGAAGGCTGCTATGAGGTCTCCACGCAGCCATATCCACCTTACACCTTTGAATAGGGCACAATTGCGAATGCAAACAACTGGCGGCAGTAGCCATAGTAAAGTGTGTCCATCACTTCTGTTTAAGAAGTGCCTGGGAATCCAGACAGACCATATTCTCCTTCAGCTTAGTGATCTCCAAGTGCTGGTCCATGACTTTACAATGCTCTACATCAAAGTCCCTTCTGGACTTTCAAATTACTGCTCTAGGGAAAGAGGGACTAGCTGATGTCAATGAAAATATTCATTTGATCCCTCCTGTCATTTTGAAGCTTCATGAAGGTGTTTATTCTTCCTATAAATTCAAGTCACTCAACACAAGGATACGATTGTTTGAGCAGAGTGGTTTATTATCAGCAAAGAAAAAAACATGGACTTGAAACATTCAGCTTGAAACAGATTTCTGTTCAGTGGAAACCCTCTCTTTCAGTTCCTCCATGTAGCAGTGGTATCTTGTCATTGTCTGAGCAAAAGAAAGGGAAGGAGATATGGCTGTTTTTACATTAATTTTCCTAAGAAAACTCTTTTTCTTCACAGGCACCTATTTATATCTGACACTTTGAATAATTCTCAAAATTTCAGAAAGCTCTTAAAATCAACCACAAGTGAAAAGAAACTTTCCCTGGGGATGTTCTACTACTTTCTCAGAAGTGGCTGACCTTGCACTTACTGCAAATAATAATTTGGTATAAGGTTTCTTTTCTCAGATTGAAATACAATAGGAACTTCTCCCACTTCCACAGAAATACACGTACCAGCACTTAACAGACCAGCAGTCCTCAAAGACCTGGATTTCCTCACCTACCACATGTGCTCTGCCCTCCTTCCTTCAGTCTCCAACCTGCTTGGCTCCTTGAGATGCCCACATCTGGTCAGATAGTCTTGCTATGAGAAATGAGAGTGCCACATGTAAGAATATTGTCATAGCACCACTTATAACTATAACTTTATATATCCATTTCTGACATAATTTTTCCTCTGCCTTTCTCTTGCTATATGTTCCTACTGTATCAGATAGTTTCTGAAAAGAACCAGAACTCCCTGCAGCACTCCCACCCTCTTTTTAATGTAAAACAAATTTTCTCTAGAAATTTTCCTTAACAAACAATCTCTGATTGTTCCTTTCACAGGCTCTCATTACATACCCATTGTTTTCACCAAGAGCTGTTCCCTCCGTTGTGCTACAAACCAGTTCTAATCAGTGTTTACTACTGCTTGTAACACAGAGCTGCAAAACACAATTACTAACCATTTCCACAGGAGTGAACAACTCTGGCTCAGAGGATGATGGACTGCTGGAAGCTAGATCTGCTTTCAGGTCCTGCCTCTGTGAGTCTCAGGCCCAAGAGGAATTTTCCTGCAGGGTAGTAAGCCTGTGAGTTGGGAAGTAGGCTGAGTGCAACTCAGCATTCCCTTCTTATCTTTGTGTCATGGTAACTATGCAAGAACAATGTCACAGGTACTTTCTCTTTCGTGTCTTCATGCTCGTGAGGTCAGGCCCAAAGTCACTGCACCTACTGTAAGTAGTCAGCTCCTGCTCTTTAAATTATGACTTTCACCATCCTCTTCCTTCAGTTACCTGGTGAGGCAGCTTGACTGGGAAACCAAGAGCTCAGGCTGATTTTGACTCTAACAATGTTTGTGTGTTACTGGCCATGTAAGGACCCTAAGATGGCTGGACTTAGAGAGGTGTTTCAATTTGGTATTTACACTTAGGAGATGAATGCAGGTCTTGGGCACTATACCATTTACCTATCTGTTCAGGTTGCTATGAAGTTAAATATATTAAAGGATTAAAAACATTCAGCTGTTGCTTCATTAGGAGCCTTACAAGACAATATAGATATGATCAGTATGTATCATAACAGAGGAAAGCTAATCAATATATACATACAGTATATTATTGTATTACTTGTCAAAATTCCCATGACCAGTCCTCCTCCTTAGCACTTATAACAAAGTTTTAAAAGCAGTTACTTTTGGATAGACAAAAAGCAGTAATGAAATTCTGCAGACTCAGCAGTTCAGTAGAAGATCCTGTTACTCTAATGACCTGCATTTTCTGAAATTGTAATGATTTGTCAGACTTGAATATCCCACTAGAGACTCTGCTATAAAGGTTATCTCATCTGAAAATGGGGTGTGTCACATTTGGAGATGTTGCCTCATGACAATTTAAGTTAGAGATAGTTTTCTCCTTTGAAACAGAGCTGGAGTTGGAAAGAGATTACTTACCTGCACCACAAAAGTTGAGAGCATCTTCATCATTTCAGGTCCAGGATATATATATTACTGTGAAGCAGGAAAAGACCAGGATACTCTCTTTTATTTGCACTCCTTGTTTTCTGCTTTATATAGAGGTTGCTTTACTACATCTGGGTCTGGGCAATTGAGACAAAACTCTACAGAACTCCATCAGAAGGACAGAGATGTGAACAGAGAGCTGAAAGACTCAGCCTCTGAAGAGTTTGCTAAAATGTCTTCAACCATCAGCAGCTTCACTGGGAGACGCAGTTTTGGAGTTACTGAAATTATTCATTAATTCAGTAAGAGAACATAGAGGAAAAAAAACTGTGGTGCTTTCTAATAGGATTTTCGTAGTGAAGTGCTGAAACTTTTAGCTCTTTTATGGAGAAGTGCTCAACCAGCAAACCGATTTCCATGTTTGAACACTTATGTGATGTCTCCAAACATCTAATGAGGGAAGAACAAGACCAAAAGCCTTGCCAGAAGCCTATTTGAATTAAAGAATTTAATGCTTGTGGTGGTTAATGTGTGACCCCAGATTCACTCAGAACTGTGCATTTTGCGCAAGTCTTTTCCCACAACAATGTGTTACATACCGACAACACCAGAAGGCAGGAAATGTAGGAAACAATAAACTCCCATTGTTGACACAACTCTCTTTCGTAAATTAAACCAGACATTTGCTGACAAGCCTGCTACAAATAATATTCAGCAATTGTGACTCTTATTATTAAGGTTAAGAATGTGTCTAGCTAAAACCAATTGCATCCACTATGACGAGAAAGCCTGTCTAGCTAACATCAATTGATTTTATTAAGATGAGGAAGCCTGTCTAGTTACCATGGCCTCAAGCAATCCACCAGGAAATGTGATCTCTCACAAAGTTTTTGAAAATGCCTATCCACTGCTGAGCATCTATTTATAAGTGAAAGCATCACGACTTTACCTCTCTAATGAATGTTACTTGGGCAAATTACTTGTTTAAATGATGCGAGTCCAAGTTCACAGCATCATCAGTGACCCTCTGAGTTTATGGGAATAAAAGAAGCAATAAGAGAGATGTTGACAACTTTTGTCATGTAAGGGTGTGAAATCTAGCTGATGGATAGGAATTAAATGCAGTTTGCTTCTATTTTTTGGATAAGCAAGTAAGTTAGGATTCCTTTGCCTTGAAAAGACTGGCTAGCATTATCACCCAAGGACACACTTTCTCCAGGCTAGGTGATGCCCATAGTCCTATTGATAGCTCTCTGGAGCCAGTGACAGGAGGAGATTTTACTCTGTCCTTTGACATTCTTCAGCCTATGGTGAGATGCACGTGCACTATCACTGGCCAATACTACTTATTTTTCCTGCTCTCTTAACCCCTATTTGACTGGAATCAGGGCAGGGAGTTTCCCTTTTCTTTTTGAAGAAAATGAAGTTATTGTCCTTTCTCCTTAGCCCTTTTAATGAAAAACTGATAGTCCTCCAGACTCTGTATCCAAGATTATTAAAACAATAGCAGTGAAAGAATCATAGAATCATATAATCAAAAGCTTCAGGAATATCCTCCAGCCACCTCAGACTTTAGGGATCAGGGGGTATAGCTGTTGGATTTAGCTATACCAACTACACAATTTATAATTTTTTTATTAGTAAGAAATCCTAATTTGTGTCTGGGAAAATAATCTGGAGTTAGATACAGTGTGATGTTATCTTTTCTGTCTCCAGTTCTTATACCTTCTTTTTACTGAGATGCAGTCTGTTGAAGATAGTCTCTGGTTTACCTGTTCCTCCAGTTAACTTGTCTTGAATCAGTGTAATCATGTTTTTCTCCCTCAATTTTCTTGTCTGTGGCAAAGTGGTCTGTAAGGGAAGTTTAAGAAAGAGAAATTGTGTCTTTCAGGACCTTCGCTTCAGGAAACATGCTTCTGGTCCTCCCTGACCCTTGGGGCTGTGACCCTATTTAAGTCATCAGCTGGTACTCTTGCACTTTGGCTGATTCCCAGTTCCCGTGTGCTGTTGTCAGCCAGCTGCTTCCCTCAGTCCTTTTGGGACCATGTGTGGCCATATTTAGCAGGGTGGGTGCTGGAATGCAAGTCGAGCTCTCAGAGACCTCAGTGGGAACTGGTCTCAGCACCTGATGCAAATGAAAACAGAAGGTTGCTTCAAGGGCGCTGGGCTAATGTCCAAATAAGAAACAAGGTCAGGAGTGAAAAATTCTGAGAGGGAGTAATAAATATTTTTGCCCGGTGTTGATGTCGGGCTCACCAGCCTATTCTCGTCACACACCTCCAGCCCCTTTTTTTCCATGGGGTCATAATATTAGCTGTCTTCCCTGGTATTCCAAAATGAGTTAAAATTTAACATCTGCGTGCCAGAGACCATTTTAGTCAGCTCTCACGGGACCCTGGGGTGATTCTTATTTGAGCTTTTGCTTCAAAATACTTACCTCTAAAAATGCTGCCTAATGTTGTCTCCTGCTACTAATGGCCTGAAAAAAATCTGTCATTTCTCCTAAGATATAAACTCATAATACTTACTGTCCCTAATCCTACAAACCATAGTTTTCTCTAGAAGGGCTTTAGCTTTGTGTAGTGGTATATCTGCAAGTGTGTTTTCTGCAAATTGTCTTAACCGTTTTGTTTGCTGTATATTGCCTTTTCACATCTCTGCTCATCTCCCACCAGATTTCAGTAGATTCCCTCCTTATTCTTGCTTGTGAAACTGTACCACTTTGGCCATTCATCTACCTGGACTTGTGCAAAGTGTTTGACATTGTCTCACATGGCATCCTTGTCTCTAAATTGGAGAGACATCAATTTGATAGGTGGACCACTCTGTGGATAAAGAACTGGCTGGATGGCCGCACGCAAAGAGTAGTGCTCAGTGGCTCAATGTCCAGCTGGAGACCAGCAATGAGTGGTGTCCCTCAGGGATGGGTGTTGGGACCGGTCTTGTTCAACATATTTGTTGGTGACATAGACAGTGGGATTGAGTGCGCCCTCAACAAGTTTGCCGATGACACCAAGCTCTGTGGTTCGGTTGATAAATTGGAGGGAAGGAATGCCATCCAGAGGGATCTTGACACGCTTGTGAGGTGGGCTGATGCCAACCTGATGAAGTTTAACCATGCCAGGAGCAAGGTCCTCCACCTGGGTTGGAGCAATCCCAGGCACAGCTACAGGTTGGACAGAGAAGAGATTCAGAGCAGCCCTGCGGAGAAGGACTTGGCGGTGTTGGTCAGTGAGAATATGAACATGAGCCAGCTGCAGTGTGTGCTTGCAGCTCCAAAAGCCAACTGTATTCTGGGCTGCATCAAAAGGAGTGTGACCAGCAGGTTGAGTGAGGTGCTCCTGCCCCTCTACTGTGCTCTCGTGAGATCTCAGTTGGAGTATTGTGTGCAGTTCTGGTGTCCTCAACATAAAAAGGACATGGAAGTGTTAGAACAAGTGCAGAAGAGGGCCACGAGGATGATGAGGGGACTGGAGCACCTCCCGTATGAAGATAGGATGAGAAAGTTGGGGCTGTTCAGCCTGGAGAAGAGAAGGCTGTGTGGAGACCTCATAGCAGCCTTCCAATATCTCAAGGGGGCCTATAGGGATGCTGGGGAGGGACTCTTCATGAGGGATTGTAGTGCTAGGACAAGGGGTAACGGGTTCAAACTTAAGTAGGGGAAGTTTAGATTGGATGTAAGAAGGAAGCTCTTTTCTGTCAGGGTGGTGAGGCCCTGGAATGGGTTGCCCAGGGAAGTTGTGAATGCTCCATCGCTGGTGATGTTCAAGGCCAGATTGGACAGAGCCTTGGGTAGCACGGTTGAGTGGGAGGTGTCCCTTCCCATGGCAGGGAGGTTGGAACTAGATGATCTTAAGGTCTTTTCCAACCCTAACTATTCTATGATTCTATGATTCCACCTTTTATAAGCCTCTTTTTTCCCTCTGAGTTTCCTCAGCAGCTACTTATCCATCCAAGGAGGTCTCCTGGCACTTCTGCTGCACTTCTCTGTAGTCGAGACGCGACATCCTGAACTTGTAGCAGGTGATCCTTTAATATCAACCAACACTCTTGGGCCCCCTGCCCTCTAGGGCTATATCCCATGGAACCTTACTAAGCAGGTTCCAGAAGAGGCCAAGGTTTGCTCTCTCAGGCCAAAGTTTGCTCTCACTTCAAACCAGTGAAGCGGCTTTAAACAGATAGAAGAGTAGTTACCCCAATTTAATTTGTTCTGTGAGCAAACTCTACAAGGCAAAGGTTTATTTTATACATGTTTATTTGTTTCTATACTGGATTTTTTAAAATTTAACTATCTTGGGTAAAAAAACACATGCCTTCCACAACTGCAGTTACACATGTTGTGCAAGTCTTGATATCCCTGCTTATAACCTGTTTTAATCATGCTCAAATTTTGTCTTTGAGTCTAGGCCCTGTATTATACATTCTTACAGCCTCTAGCACAGTGTATCAGATATGGATTCTAAACCCCATTTTAATATATATGTTAGATTAAAATAACAGGATTTGTGGCTTACACTCACTGAGTCACTGCTTTCCTCTGTAGAGACTGTGATTGTTTCACCTCTTCTGTTCTGCCTGGGCACTTGAAGTTTCACATAACCATGCTTTGAAGTGCTTCTTCCAAGTTCACAATTTACTGTTTGAAATGTCTGATGTAATGCTATCTAATCCTTTCCAGGGCTTCAGGGAAGACAAGCTTTCAATTTGGTGAAAAATGTATTTCTGTAGGGTGGTTAAAATAAAATTAAATAGAAACCACTTGTGGAGTGATTGTTGCAAGGCACCTTGATAAGGGTTTCCTTCTGAATGAAGCAGAGGCCAGCTCCTGCTCCATTAAAAGCCATGGCAGGTTTGCTGTCAGACTCCATAAGCTCCAGGTCAAACTACAGCTTCCATTCAGGACATTTTTTATTCGTTTTTAATAAGGTTGATGTTCAGGAAGAGTTCAAATGTAAAACATAGGACCTGTTTTACAGGATACTTGAATCTCATTTTTCTTTTTTTCTAAGTGGCCATACAGGTTAGAAACCATACGTGGAGGACCTGAGTAATTTTACACCTGGTAGCAATCACAACTCTGCATTATACATTCTCTTCCAAACATCATATGTGAGCAGATGGGGTCTTTCCTCTAAGGGTGCTTTTTATTCATGTTCTTGAATTGAAGTTATCACTGTGATCTTAAAAAGTTTTTATTAGAGAGTCTGTTTTCAATCAAGAGAGAAAGGGGGCTTGCAATGAAGAAAAAACACTGGTGGGTAAAATGAACCACTACAGAGGCAAAAATAAACAAAGAAGAACTTCCTCAATACCCTATTTCATCTTCCTTTTTCCTTTTTATTAAATAAATCATGCTACATAATTGAACATAATATTGTTTTTATAAGCAGTGTGATTAAAACAGCTGCTTGTTTAGAACTGAAACTGCTTAGCGTCGTTTTCTTCCCTTCTTTCATTCTTTCTTTTTCTTCCTCTTTTTCTTTTCATTTGTACATATCCAATTCATAATCAGACAGGAAATTAAAATCCCTTAAAGAGAAAATTTATTCTCAGGTCTCAAACTGTCTTAACAAATTAAGGCAAAAGGATGTTTTGTTGCTCCATTTTCTTTGTCCTCCTATATGCGATCCAAAATGGTACCAATAAAGTAATTTCCACAGTAATTTCAAGTGTCCCGCCTTTGAAAAATATGGTTGGATGCAATTATAAAACAATAGCAATGACAATAATACACTCTGACAGCAGTAGTTCATGAAGAGTCCAGCTGAAAGCTGGACATGAAGAATGCACAGCTCAGGTTTTGCCCAGATTAGGGGAAATGCCTGAAGACTGATTACAAGTTCTGTGTAACTGTAGTGGATGGTAGGAGATATTTTGTCATTGCAGCCACCTTCTCTATTCTTCTGCCCACAGTTACCAGCCTTTCCGTACAGGCAGGAGGGCAGGAAGGGCATCCACCTTTCTCCAGCCCAGAACTGGCAGCACTAATGCATGCTCAAGGGTGGATTAAACCAATGTGCCCAACTGTTGTAGCCCACTGGCCACTACACTGTTAGCTCAGCTGCAGGAGCTAACTCTCTTCCAATGCCCTGAAATCTGGCCAGCATGACTCATTAGCAGTAGCTAGTCAGTGCTGGAAGTTCAGATTTGATTGTGCCAACTCAAGCTGGCTGAGCCCAGATTAGGTTTCAGGTGTTGACATACAGACAAAGCAGATGAAACACTAACAGCTGAGGCAGTTGTGGTCTCCAGCTGCCTCCCTGAGTTCCCCACTCCTGTTTGTTGCCACCTTTTGCAGCAAGAACAGGCAAATCACAGGTAGAAGTGAACACCTGTACTGAATTGAGAAGTCAGACTGGATTTGTCAATGGGCTGTGACAGCACACCATGCTTACATCATTTAGGGACACCTTCATGTATAGTTCAGGCTTGCAGGTTGCAGTGGCGCTGGGAGAGAAGTAGGAAGCTACCACAGCTGGGGGTGATAGCTGTTTCCACCGGCTAGGTTGTATCAAACTGTGTTTGTAAGTCAATATCCTTAGCCGCTTTCTTTAGGGTAAATGTAGCATGACCCCAGAAGTTTAGCAAGCTGAGTTATGGCATTGGCAGAACATAAACTCAGCTGTTTTTCCAAGCTACCCCCAAACCAGCTTGACTTGATCCCAAACTTTAAATTCTGTGATTCTCAACAGATCTTACAACTGGATGCAAATACATTCAACTGAGTTCTAGTGAAAAGTTAGGGTCAGCTGAAGTGGACAAAACCAAGATAAGCTTTTTAAAAACAGCCTAAACCAGCACCTTTCCAGGGCAACTGTCAAACATGGTAGCAGCAATGGTTTTTAATACTGAAAAACACTTTGCTAGCACTCCAGGAACTACAGAATTGGTGAACTCCCCAGAGATCTGGGTATTGGGTGGCCTGTGTACGATACATTAATCTTACTGTTCAAAGAACTATTTCCCCCCCTCCCTTAAATTATGGCCTTTTCTACTTGCATGTGCTCAAAAAGCCAGAGGAACCGTTTCTGAATTAGCTTAACTTTTCCAGGGAAAAGGTCACCGTAGTACAGTAAAGCCACCTCTTCCAACTTCATGCTGGGAAGTTGCGGATCATCTTGGGGATGGGAATAGAAAGCCATGTAAATAATTTCGTCACCTACCATTCAAAGGAGACTGAAACAGACTGAACAGTCCCCCCCTCCAAAAAAAAAAAAAATCTTATCAAATTTTCCAGTTTTTCCAGTGGATTTAGTAACTTCCATATACTTCCGAAAAACTTTATAAATGTTGTGACTGCAAACAGTAACCACTTCTCCACTAATTGATAGAGCCTGGGATTTTGGTAACTTATATTCACATATGAAAACCAGGAAAACTTTGATTAAAACTTCCATTATATACGTTGCAAGAGTAGTTCAACAAAAGGTCGAATGTCCTATTTTTCAGTCAGGCCAAGGCCTATACTCTTGAATACTTCTCTAAATAAATAGCCCTCATCACTTTATTTTTCTGAAGAAATGTAGCCTCTTACCATTGATTTTTGAATAGTTGAGATGAAATTAACAGCAACTTAAATTTTCACCCCACACAACGCATCAACATTTCTGAGTTTAAAATGCCTCACATTTAAAAATAATTTGGGTTCTACTTTTAACATCCTGATTTCAGCTGGAAGTCAAAGAAAGCCAAAGGCAGAAGCAGAAATATTGTGAGAAAAAATAAACCCACAGCATTTCAAGCTGAGTGCAATACAAGAGGTAAGGGAACTGACTTTGATGAGATTAACAGCTAGGCCTGTGTGCCAAAAAATTAAAGGTCTCCCATCGTTATCTGACACTATCCCTTACGTAGATTTCTGGACCAGATCCTTAGATGATATCAGCTGGTGGGTGCAGCTACATTCATGCGAGAAGCGTTACAGTGATTTACGCTAGATGATAATCAGCCTTACCGGTTTCGGGAAGGGAGTTGTATTATTCATTTGATTGAAAGGTATTTTCCAATTGTTGTGAAGTGGGAAATGTGTTTTGAATTCATCATTTTTTAAGCCTCACACACATTGTTTGGCAAACAAAGATTGTTTAAGTTGTCTGGGGCTCTTCCATCACATCCTCCCAAATGTGAGATTTCTCTCTCTGTTCTCCAATGAACCATTCTGGTTCACTTAAACACACAGTGGTCAGCTTTGTAAAGCAGTAAGCCTTCTTTAGAATGAGGCTTTTTGGTTTCATAATCTTTGTGGAAAAACTGGACATTACAGTAGAAGGATTATGCTAAGTTGTTTTCTGCTACTGAAGAACTGGACAAAGCAGTAGTTCAAGGCATGGAATGAGCATTTTTAAATAAGCACTTAGTCTCTGAATTCAGTACCAAGAAATTAACCTAAATGATTTCAATTTACATATGTTTGTAATTTGTATCCCAGCTTTACACCTTACAGAGACTCCCTTGTTTGCTGTTACTGTAGTAAATGTTTGTTCACAGGCTGCTTAAAATCAATCAGGGAGGTTAAGCTGGGACCAAATCCAAGGCTGCATGCTGTGGAGAGCTATTTGACTGTGAATGGGCATGTGAGCAATCCAGACAATTGCTTGACAATTGTAAGGTAGTGACCCGCAGGCATTGAGGCCTCGCCTGAGGGTTACTAAAGTTCATGTACGTGCAGAAGCCTTGGGAAAAGTTAGCACGGAAAACTACTGAGAGAGATACGCAGAGAAGGAATGTTAACTGTAACCTTGAAACACATGCTGTCATAGTTAACCAATCATTAAGCTGTTACTGAGTGAATCCTGTTTGGTATTTAGCCGTGTGAACAATACATGTATCCAATTAGACTTGTGTGTGTTAATGATAGACAAGTAGAGTGCCTATATATACTGAGCTATCTGCGCAATAAACTTTGGCACAGCCTGATCATATTGGTCTGTGTGCTGTGTCCGGGACTTCTGCGTCAACAAGTGGCGCCCGAACAGGGACCCTCAGATCGGCGTTGGATAAAACCGACGAGACCGACAGGAAGGAGGGGGCAGAAGCCGGTCGATATCGGGTGCTGCCCCGGCACTCGGAAGTCGCTAGCGCAAAAAGTTTGGGAATCTCGCCCTGATCAGGTGAGCGGCCGGGGAGGAGAGGGGGTCCACACTGACCAAGGAAGAGTCAGAAGTGGTGAAGCTCCTCCAACACATTCTCTCTATGAGAGCAGCGAGTTATGATGAGCCTGCCTTGAAGGCTTTGCTGTATGGAGCAAAGGGAAAGGATTTAATCCCCTCAGCGGATGCTGCCTTTCAAATCGCAACTTGGGAAAAAATAGGAGCAACGCTGTGGGAAGAGGTAAGTAAGGGATCCAAGGAGGCAAGTTAATACCCCACTGTGTGGAGACTAATTACTGACTCTTTAAAAAATAACCGATGGATGGGCCAGGGGATACGAATTTGCATCTTCCTTTATCACTTTCGCCGCCCCTGGCCTCCCTCCCCCCAGAGCCCGATCCTCAAGATCGTCAAGGTTGGGACAAATGGACAGGATTGTTAGATGAGAAAGTACAGACACTTCATGACGGACTTACAAATTTACAGCTCTCCGACACGGCTAAGTCAAAGAATGAGATAGTGGAGCCCAAACCACCCCCACCCCCACCCCCCCACCCCTCCGAACCTCCGCCAGTTGCTGCCGTGGCTGCGGAGGCTGAGGATGGCGATGAAGGCAATCCTTTTGCCCCAGACCCTGTTAATCCCGAGAAAAAGCCTACTCTCAGATCACCTGAAACCTACAGGAGAAAAATGTTTTAATTGCACTTGATAACACTGAAACTCCAGAACACGTTAATGAGGAGCCTGTGCATTTTCATCAGACTGTTCTTGCTGCTCCTGAGATTCTGATGCCTGATAATTCTGATGCTGACCTGGATAGTCCTTTTGACCCGAGACCTGTTGATCCGGAAAAGAAGCCTGATTTAGATCCCCCAGATCCCCATGATAAATGGGCAGTTATAAAGGGAAAAGTAAGATGGGTGGGGGATGCAGATGTATTGTGTGCTTATAGTCTGTCTGTGATATTCATGTACTAAAAGTTAGCAAATGTAACTACGTCTGTGTTTCTATCGACCCTTGCAGACCCTTATAGATACTGTTGGCCACTTCTCCCGATGTAGGCTGGCCACCTGCATTGGAATGAGTGTGCATTTTGGTCAGTATAAAAGCCCAAGCCTCGTGCAATGTGAGGGAGGCAGAGCCTCTGCGGGGACGCCCGCTGAGATTGAGCCTGCCACCTTGCACTGCGATGATGCTGCTTGGAGCTGGTTTCCTGATTGTCTTCACAGGGTCATTGCAACTACATTTTGTACGTGTGACCATGTAGTGGGAGTAATGATTGTCTGCATTTTGTGTTTCACATATTGTAGTTGTGTGGAGTGTGTTTGTGGGATCCCATGAATGTGTGTGTATGTGTGTGTCTGTTGAGGGCAGACAGTGTTCTGTGTATTTTTTGTTATTGGGTTAATGTAAAAGTTTTTAATGGGTAGCAGATTAACATTTTGGGCAAGAAAGGGTTAATAGAAGAGTGGTGCTCCCTGCAGAGATTTATGGCTGCTGCTCAGCAGGCTGGCAGCTGTAGCTGCTGCTGGGCAGGCAGGCCTTTGTAGCTGCTGCTGAGCAGTCCTGCTTAGTGTGTTTAAGTTAACCTAGGGGAGAATCCAAGCTTTACCAACCTCCACCCAAACAGCACCAGGGTGGCAGAGACAGAAAAGAAAAGGAAAAAAAAAAAAAAAAAAAAAAAAAAAAAAAAAAAAAAAAAAAGGTAATGACGCAGCAAACTCCTTGACTGTTAACACCGTGCAGTTTGCTTCTGCATCTGCTTCACATTCCTGTTTCATCAGAATGCCTTTGCTTTAAGGAATCATTTTTAGCTTGACTTACTTCTCGAGAACTGATGGCATGGGGGAAGGGATATATTTGTGTTCTACCTACAGGTCCATGGAGGCTGCCTGCAAAGTTTCTCAAGCCTTGCCATGAGCTGGACAGATGAGCAGAAAAACCCAATGCCTTAGCTACAGGAGCTTGAATATATGTGCATGTAAAGTAGCTCTTGTTAGAGGCTGTGATTTTGTGTATAAAACCACCTGTACTTACTAGCCAGTTGCTAATAAGAAACTACGCTGCTGCACCCTGTAGTGTACATACTGCTAATGTAAATCTGTATGTGCTTTGCCATAGTAGTGACTTGTTACTGAATGAAGCAGGTGAACCTCTGCACTGACAACAAGGTGCCACAACTGACGTTGGCCAAATACCTCCTATCACAGTCAAGGGCAAGACTGGGTTGGCCTCTGTGTTTGCCACCAAGAAGAACCTTTCGCTCCGCTACTGGCTGCAACCCAGCAGGCGTTGAGTGGTGGGGACACATGCCATGCCAGACCTTGATGTGAGGGATGGCCTCTCCTGTTATCAGAGAACTATACAGGAGAGAAAGGCAGGCCAAGCAGCCTGTGGTTGGCATATGTTGGAGAGATGATCTAGTCCAAATCCGCTGCTCAAGTAGGGTCGTCTGAAACAGGTAATATATATAAAATAAAAACAAAAACAAAAAAAAAAAAAAGAGGGAAATGTAAGGATTTTCTTCAAACAGTTTGCAAAGCGTAATTTGTACAAAAACTTTTAAATTTGTCTAGTTTTGATTCTCTTTCTGCAATACAGCATTTGTGACATCTAACAGATGATTCCTTGCCCAAACCACCAGTTCTATATAAAGACCTACATGATAACGAGTGGAAAGGACCAGAACCATATCAAGTTATAGAATGTAACAAAGGATGTAATGTGACTGCAAGACTAAAGCAAAGTGTGCAAAATGATTCCAGTGTAAGTTTGTTATGCTGTTTTTAATGGCAATACGTATGTGACTATGTTAATACAAGTAGAAGTAAATTCTTTAAAAATATAGTTTTGTAGAATTGTAAGGCTTTAGATATATTAACAGCTCAAGTAGACAGAGTATGTACTTTAATTAATGAATCTTGTTGTACTTATCTTAATCAGTCTGGAAAGACCTTGAAAGATGTTAAAGAAATTTGGAAGCATGCGAAAGTACTTCATGATGTCTATCAGAACGATAAAATTCCTTGGTTAGATGCCCTTCTTACATCTTGGGACTTTAATGGTTGGCTCACATCTCTGATTAAAGGTATTGGAATGATTTTGGTAGTAATCTTGACCATAGTTATGATTGTACCTTGTATTTTGCAATGTATTCGTGATATGATTGAAAACCTGGTAAAACAGCTTTGGCTCATTCAAGAAAAGAAAAGGGGGAGATGTGGATGATTTCTTGTTAGAGAATGGACATATGCCTGCTCTGAATGAAAGCAAGTATGTGCAGCTGGCCATGTAGCAGGGGTAACTCCTGGTTACCTCTGTGCAGCCGACTGTGGAAAAGAAGCAACTCCCGGACAGTTAATGAAATAAGAATGCAGGCCTGGAAGATAAGAAGGAGCTAAGATAAGAAGGTTGCTGAATTGGACTGCAAATCTTGCTTGCTTACAAAAACCACACTTTAGGTTCTCACAAGTGCAAACGTTACAAGTGCTCTCGGATTGGAGTTGGTTTTAAAAGCTGTTACAAGGTTGGGGTATTAGTAGTTGGCTAGGAGTACTAATCAAACAAGGTTTAACAGTTTTAATGGTATTGATCATTATTGTTTAAATCTTTTGTTGTTTATGGAAGTGTATTGCCAGTATGCTATTTCGTGCTGTGAATCGGGTCTGGATTGCTCAAAAACAAAAAGGGGGATTTGTGGAGAGCTATTTGACTGTGAATGGGCATGTGAGCAATCCAGACAATTGCTTGACAATTGTAAGGTAGTGACCCGCAGGCATTGAGGCCTCGCCTGAGGGTTACTAAAGTTCATGTACGTGCAGAAGCCTTGGGAAAAGTTAGCACGGAAAACTACTGAGAGAGATACGCAGAGAAGGAATGTTAACTGTAACCTTGAAACACATGCTGTCATAGTTAACCAATCATTAAGCTGTTACTGAGTGAATCCTGTTTGGTATTTAGCCGTGTGAACAATACATGTATCCAATTAGACTTGTGTGTGTTAATGATAGACAAGTAGAGTGCCTATATATACTGAGCTATCTGCGCAATAAACTTTGGCACAGCCTGATCATATTGGTCTGTGTGCTGTGTCCGGGACTTCTGCGTCAACAGCATGCCTTGTCTGAATATCCTCCCAGGGCTCAGTACTGTTCAGTGCTTGAATGGTGAGAGGCTGAGTCCAAAGTCTGTTACTGCAATACAGGGATTTCCCAGTTATGCTGGGACCTATGAATAAAAACGGAGACCTTCGTGTGAATGCTTTCTCTTGCTACCACTCCTTTTCTGCGCTGAATTGCTCTCTGGAGGAGACTCTGGCTTTCTCTCTCACTATTAGTCTATAAATATTTTGCAGGGTATGTGTCATCTTTCCTTGGATACGTAAATTCATATCACCTTCAGTTTGCCATATCCAATAAACAAATTTGGGTGCCTAAGGGTTAGAAGAGGCAACCTTCATGTGTATGGCTTTTGGACTGGCATCCAGAATTTTATTCCTAGTTTTTCTGAATCAGACCTTAGCCAGTCTCCTGCTCTTTTCCCTATCAGATGCCCTGGCAGATTGAGGCTGCTCTCCTATGAGATTTACTTTTCCATTTTCCATTTGGTGCACATTAATGTCTAAATGGAAACTCTTCATGCAGAATGGGAAGCACCATGGTTGTGACCATCAACAGCACCAGCCAATTCTGTTACAATTAAAGAAAGGAGTCAACCAGGGGTAATGAATATCATAGCACCATAGAATCATTTAGGTTGGAAAAGACCATTAAGACCATCAAGTCCAACTGTTAGCCTAGCACTTCCAAGTCCACAACTAAACAAGGTCCCTATGTACCGCATCCACAAGTCTTTTAAATACCTCCATGGATGGTGACTCCATCACTTCCCTGGACAGCTTGTTCCAATGCTTGACAACCCTTTCAGTGAAGAAATTTTTCCTAATATCCAGTCTAATCCTCCCCCAGGGCAATTTGAGGCCATTTCCTCTTGTATCAGTTGTTACTTGGGACAAGAGACTGACCCCCACCTCACTACAGCCTCCTTTCAGGTTGTTGCAGAGAGCAATAAGGTCTCCCCTGAGCATCCTTTTCTCCAGACTAAACACGCCAGTTCCCTCAGATGCTCCTTGTAAGACTTATTCTACAGACCCTTCACCAGCTTCCTCTACTTGAGCACACCTCCCACAGGCATTCTCAGGATGCATATTCAGAAGCTGCCCTGTGCACTGTGCCAGAGCACACCACTGCTCATCATGCCAGCACCGGAGCCATTTTCCTCAGCAACAAAGTTTGGGTTACATCATATTTAACTTTCCCGTTGCCACTCCTGGCCCTGCCCAGGTACCACCAGCCACTGTGTACAAATGTCAGCAGGGCCCAGGGGGTGTCTGTACCTTTCCAGCTGATGCTAGATGATGTAGTTTATGTGCTTGTCCATCTTGTGCCTTCATCACAGTACCTGACCCTCCTTTGTTCACCTTTCAGATTGAGGCTCCCTCTACCTGAGAGAATGACAGGATGTTGTGCAACATCTGCAACCAACAGCTACAGAGAGATATATGATGTTCTCTGGGGTGCTGGAGTGTATGGAAATAGGGTCATGCAAATCTATCCTCAGTGTCTGAAGCTGAAGGGGCTTATTTAAAGCTGTTAGTGCACTTCAGAACATGGGAATACTTATCCATTACAAAATAATAGTGTTTTACAGAAATGGCCCAATGTTTCTTAGTCAGGGTCATGAACCCCCCTGAAGGTCACGACAGCATTCGAAAGAGTCATGAAATCTTAGACAGCAGAAGTCAGCAGCAGCTCAGTTCCTCCAGAGAGGCAAACTGAGAATCGGCTTAAGCATTGGTTGTCAGTGCTTGCAATAGCAAGGGAATTGATAACCTTTAATTGCTATCAGTGCTCAGTTCTGTCAGGGGCAGGGAGGAGAGGACAAATGTGTGCACCAAGCAGTAACACCCCTCTCGCTGTCTTGCCCTGAAAGAATGGAGCTGTAGTGTGTTGGGAAGAGAGGGTCACATGGAGAAAGATGAACCAAAAGAGAAACTTGCTTTGTAAATGTTTGAGGAACCCTAGTAGAGTATAATGTTTCTGCATTAGAGGAGGGTGAGGAAAGCAATGCCTCTATTGCTGAGTAGGGTCTGCCTCAGGGCTTGGTGTTTGGTAAAACCACCTTGTCCATAGTCTTCAGCAACCTCTGCCATTTTGTTTATTGCTTTTTCTCCTTCCTGCAGTGTTTCATTTCATCAATTTAAGGGTCACTGCAGCCTTTTCACTTAATCATTGAACAAATGATTTAGCTGGCTCACTTATTTCCTTTTTTTAGTTTACTCCCATACCCTGTGGGCCCTGCAGAGCTAAATTCCGGTGTGAAAGGTTTAAGACTCCAGACAGTTGTGAAACTACTTTGGCAAATTAGCATCTTTAGTTGAGATTAGTCTTTAAGTTGTTATGTGACATCTGAAGACAAAAACCTGTAAATCTTTCTAAAACTCTAGTCCAATAGCTTCGATATGTAATAAATACTGGAGCTCTGTAAAACACTGCAATCCATTTTATCATCTTTTCTAAACAGAAAGAGCAAAGTCAGGAAATTCATTGCTGAGGAGTTGTACTTTTCTTTGAACCTACTTGATACTAAACATTTGGAGAGTTGAAGCAGCCAGGTTTCAATGTAAACAGGCAAATGACTGAATTAAATGCACAAAGTGAACTATTCACTTTTTCTTATGTGTTGAGTGAGCTTTTATGATAACGGGATAAAATTGCTTTGTAATCATTTAGTGTTTTCCAGCTAGAGAAGTACAGTAAAGCCTTAATCTTTTTAATGCCACTACTTAAATGTTATCTGTCTTACCTGCCTACCCTCTTGCAGGATATAAATGTTATGTTCCTACGCGCCTGTCCTCTCTTAGGCAGCAGACCCATGCTTGCTAGGAGTATGACCAAAAGGTTTATAAACCGCAGACACAACTAGCTCATCATCAAAACCTACCAGTTTCTCAGAATGTTAAATGGCTCTTTTTTTCATGCCCAAATCAATTTTATTTAAACCAAGCCAGCCTAGCTTAAACTAGGCTTTAAATAACAGACATTTACTAAGCAAGATTCGTTTGACTAGAAAAATTGAAGGAGACTATTCAGTTCCTGCAACTGAAGAGGTGATGTCCTAGATTAGGCGAGAAGTGTGGATTAGAGAGAATGCTTGGGGATCTAAGAGTTTCAGCCATTACAGCTGGAACTTGAAAAAAATACATGCCAAAGACATTGTTAGCATGCTTCTGTCAATCCCCCTGCCTGCTTTCCCATTTTTATTATTTGTTACTGCAATTTTCTTTAAAAGTTTGGATCATATCCCTTGCGGCATCCTATGCATAAGAAGGGTTCCCCAGTTCCCCCACTCTATTATGTTGTCTCTTTAAAACTCACCTCTGCTGTAACACTCCGTAGAGTCTGGTGGTCTGTGCTCTCTGCTGGCTGCTCTGATCCAAAGTAGTGTCTATATCCTTCTGCTTTGTCTGGTATGTCCATCACTTTTACTTCTTCCTCACCCAGATTGAGTGATAATTTCACATCCTTTCATGCTGTGGCAACACCTAGAATTGCAAGGCCGTGAAGAGGCGGGCATCTCTATATGCATCCCAAAATAGCAGGAACATCAGCAGAGGACATAAGTGGTTCCCCCTAACTCACGCAAGAGGACTGCTGTACAGAAGGGGGAAAGAGCTTAGATCTTTTGTCTCAGTTATTTACTGTAACCACATACTCCTCCTTCCTAGCATCCCTTTCCAAAAACATACTGACATCAATTAACCTTTTCATTGCATTAAGCCTCTGCTTTTGCCTTTATGGTGGTGGAAACCTCTGTAATATCAACAGTCCTCAAGGAATTCTGTGGGGACAAAAGATAGTGAAGATTTTTAATTAAAACATTAGAACTAAGAAATAGACTAAAATAAGTAGAATGGATAAATTCATGTGCCAGAAATTGTACCTTCTTCATACAGAGTGAAGGGTGTTACTGACTGTTTGCCGCTGAGGACAGGAAGCCTCCACAGGGCTGCCAGATGCCTAGGCACATAGGCTGTACATATAGGCTGGGATGTACAAAGGTTTCTGGAGGGTATTTCCTATGGACAGGCACTTTAGGGTATGGAGATGGGTGTAACCACACCAGTAAAATGCTCATAGATATCCTGCTTTCAAAACTTTTTTCCAGATGCAATTCCCAAACCATGGGCCATTATTGAAAGTCTTAAGCTTCATGCACTAACAACTCCTTTCTTTTCTAGGGGATAGTTACCAAGTGTCCGTCCTGTGACCTTCACAGGTTATAGAACCATAAAATCATTTAGGTTGGCACAACAACCTCATGCAGTGTTACAGGCTTGGGGAAGAGTGGCTGGTAAGCTGCTGGGCAGAAGAGGACCTGGAAGTGTTGGTTGACAGCTGGCTGAAGATAAGCCGGACTTGTGCCCAGCTATCCAAGAAGGCCAACAGCATCCTGGTTTGTGTCAGAAATAGTGTGGCCAACAGGATCAGGGCAATGATCATCCCCTGGCACTCAGCACTGATGAGGCCGCATCTTGAATACTGCATTCAGTTCTGGGTCCCTCACTACAAGAAAGACATCGAGGTATTGGAGCAGGTGCAAAGAAGGGCAGTTTTAAAGTAATGGTAGACTCGGTGATCTCAAAGATGCACTTGATCCCCTTGTCCAGATCATTGTTAAAGCATTAAACAAAACCAGCCCCAGTACTGACCCCTGGGGAACACCACTTGTGACCACCACGAGTTCGATTTAGCTCCATTTACCACCACTCTTTGGGCCTGGACATCCAGCCAGTTTTTTATGCAGTGAACAGCACGCCCATCAACCCATGAACTGCCAGCTTCTCCAGGAGAATGCCGTGGGAAATCGCTTCAAAGGCTTTACTGAAGCCTAGGTATACAATATCCACAGCCTTTCCTTCTTCCACGAAGTGGGTCACCTTGTCACAGATCAGTGTGGATTTCAAGGAAAGCAGTAGCTGAGCTGCCTACATCACCTCATCTGCAAACAGCGCTCCCTCTCACACCCCTCCCTCGCTGCCTGCCACACACCCTTCTGCTGTCCTCCACAAAGATATGATTTTCTGGAGGATGCCAAAATCCGCTTACCAATTACGTCAGCTCCCCTCGGTGGGCACATATGCTTCCACTTCAGAGCTTTGTTTCATTTGCTTCTTATCCCTGTAAAAAGGGGTTTCCTTGAAAACCATTTTCCAAGTGTGCTGCCTACATTTTTCTCATTACATATAGTATTTTCCCTATCCTTTCTTGTGGGAATGTTTTCGTTGTCCCCCATTGTTCTCTTTCTGTACCATTTGCTAATAAAATAATTGGGAAGTGTTCATAGTGGCTGAACTGTGCAGAATTTCTCCCTGTTATGTTCTTGATTTTTCCCCTCCCCTACCACAAAAGTGGTACCTAATTCCCACTGAAACAAGATTTACAGATGTCAGCTGTCTTTTGTGTGGTTACAATCACTATAAAGAAGAGAAATGTGGATTAATTTTGTTAACCTGATCTTGTACATGGTCATTACTGCAACAGCCTAAACAGTCCCTACTTGCTGAATAAGGAAATATCAGAGGGATTTCTAGTTTGACAAAGACTTATTTGGCTGGGTACAGGTTTGCTGGATCAAGCTCTCAATAGCATCTGCACAAAATCTTAGTTTATTTTGCTCTGCTGAAATTGTTCAAATGGCTTCTCATTATCATTGGGTGGGACTGAGGAGAAGCACTGACGTCAGTTTTGTGACATGTTCAAGTAGTTCACAGTTTAGGCTGGGACACATTTGATGTTCCTAAATAACTGGCTTTTCCACCCCTTTTTTTCTTTAGCATGAATAAATGACAAACAAACTTACTACCATTGGCAAGGAAATAACTTGTAGTAAACATAAACCTCTTCCGAGTTTCTTGTAAATATCACTCTGGGTTTATCCCTCTTTAATCATATAACACCCTATACCAAACCTATATGCAGAGCTGTTGAAAATGTTCCCTGGGAAGGGATTTTCTAAATTCAAAGGGCTTCAGATTCTGCTAGGGATCTGTGCTTCAAGGCTTTCAAAACACCCCAGTACTCTGCTGAGCTTCAGAGCTGTGAGTACCCACACTGAAGTTAACGGGTTTACTTACAAATTTACAAGTTAAGCACGTTTAAGCACTTGGTGGGAAAGCCTGGACATTGATCCAGTGCTTGTTAGAAAGAAGCTGTCTGGGGGTGTAGAACCATGGTCCCTCTTTGTGGCAGCTGCTCCTGAGACCCTCAAATATGAATGAAAGAATCATGCTCTTCCAGGAGGTTTTCAAATAAGCTGTGAGTGAGGGTACATCCTTCACCCTCGCAATTAGACTGCTCTGGTAACTTTGGTGCTCAGTGTGTAATCAGGGAAACTTTAGTTTCCCAGTTCTTATACGGCTACTTACACAGATATGAGTTTCATTTTCACACCCACAAGCTGGTCAAATACAGTGCTCATATTAATGTATTTGCTCTTGGAGCTAAAAAATAGTGTCAGATCTGGCTAGCACTCTGTGAAAGAGGTTTTAGAGGGTTACTGCTGCGTCCAAATGTTTCACAGCTGACATTTGTCAATGAAAAAGCAGAGCTCAATGAAAAGGCTAAATGTTCACAAGGAACCTCTTTACTGTGAGGTTAATGAGGACTTGAAAGGACTTGCACTCTGGCCTTAGCTGTGTATGTTTGTCTTTTCTTTTACTTTCATCTCTCCTCCCTGAGCCCTGGTCTCTTTTCATTCTTTTTTGCTGCTTTTAATTTGTGTCTCTGTATTAAACCAACCAACCTTCCTTCCTTCACTCTTTCCTTTCTTTTCCTCTTTCTTTGCCTCTCTTTCTTCCTTTACACTGTTTTCAGAGTCTGGCTTTGAGAGATTGTTAACAACAGAAACCACAAAAGTGTCTATTGCTTGAGTCTACTCATGGTCTCTCTTGCTAACATGCAATGATTATTAGTGATAACAGTACATTTTAAACGATGTCATAGACTCAGAAGGAAAATTCTTGTTCTGTTTGAAGATGTAAATGTTTAACTTTACAGGGTTTAACTCAGTCTTTTTTGATCTGCAACACATGTCCAGATAAAATCAGTATTTGCCCATTTTAATGCTTTTTTCCTTTCTCCTTTAAATATAGAAAACTCATACAGAATTGTTATGTCTCGTACTTAAAAGAACAAGAGTGCATATTGTTATACAAAGAGTACTGTGTATCCTAATGGAACAAATTATTTGATGTTATTTCATAGTCACTACCTGTTATGCTCAATAATGCATAGTATATATAAAACTACAAACCTCTGAGAATACTAATTTTTTGTGTTTCCCCCCACAAAGAGCAGTCTAAAACCTCATGCAGATAAAGTGAGGCTGCTATAACATGGAGGAAAGAGGTCTGTAAAATGACTTTTAATTAAAAACTAAACTTTCAAACATAGTTCAAATGCATAAATAGAAAAATGTCTCAGCTCACTGATCCTAACATCCGTAATTGCATCTAGCTTCAGTGAAGCTAATCCCTGCTCCCAGTGCTCTGATATGCTCTCATGTTAACTTCCAATCCTTGGTTTATAAAGGCAACATTTCTTCTCCTTGAGCCTAATGAAATTGTGCATTAAAATTAACTATGGAATAATCAGGAAATAATAAATTAATGCTTCACCATGTGAACTGTTTTCTAGGACAGTATGCTTAATAAGACATAGAGTTAATATAGGGCTGAAGATAATTGGGTGAATTGACTCACCACATTGAGTGGCCAGGTTCCCTGTATAGAACAGTTATCCTAGTTTCTATGCATACTCACATTGCCTGCTTTTCTACAGGCTACACATATACCATAAATTTGCCAGTGTGAAGAAATATTCCCAGGCCCTGCATGTCAGTCTTCCATAATTTTATATTATTAGAGAAGTTTCTGGCATATTTTTGCCCTGTGTCAGCAGTTTCTCAAATTGTTCCCAGGCATGGTTCTGAGATTAGCGCATGGAAGAAGCCATTCCCAATAGGCAGTCACCCTGTTCTGCAGAGCCAGAGATTTTAATATACTGATGTAGCATTTAATAGAATTTAGTAGTATTGCTTTTGGCAGTGCTCCATACCAGGTGGCCTCAGTGCCAGACAGGCACTGGCCACATTTAATTTTTATTGGAGATGTAGCCTTAGTATCTAAGTACCCACTGGTTGCATGCTAAATGGTACAACTGATAGTATGATACGTAGCAGCACTAATTCTTCAGGAGAACAGTTTGGGCAATATGTAGCTTTTGGCTTCAGCAGACTTCTCGCAGTTGCTCTTCTTGTTGTATGCATTGTTCCCCTCTAAAGGGCAGGTTGAGGAAAGGCAGTGAACTCTATGAAGAGTTTTCCTTCATTGAGGAGTTTATTCCTGCCTCTTAGACGAAAGTACAGTTTAGGACAAAATGTAATGTACTGTACTAGGGAAAGAAAGACCCTTTGTGCCTTTTGAAGGAAAAGGTTCAGCAACAGCGTACCTTTAAAAGTATTTTAAGGTACACTGATATGTAGTAACCTAGATCCTTCTCTTACCAACACCTACATTCCACAGAGATGTCTTTCAACATTCAGGAATTGCATAATTTACCTTTATCCTAATATGTTAATGCTCAGCTACTCTGGGATATGATAATATACACACACTAAACAGCAAAGGCATGTACAGTTGCAGTCAGTTTGCTGTCTACCTGAATTAGACAGACCCTGGAGTTGTGGTGCATGAAGGCATTAACAGCATCAAGAAATTAATGAGCATTCTTAAATTCATCCCTAAATTAAGCTATTTTCTTTCTACACCTTTAATCAAAATCCATTTTGTACTAAACCTGCAGAATAGAATCATAGAATCATAGAATAGTTAGGGTTGGAAAGGACCTAAAGTTCATCTACTTCCAACCCCCCTGCCATAGGCAGGAACACCTCCCACTAAACCATGCCACCCAAGGCTATGTCCAACCCGCCCTTGAACACCACCAGTGATGGAGCATTCACAACTTCCCTGGGCAACCCATTCCAGTGCCTCACCACCCTCACAGTAAAGAATCTCTTCCTCATATCCAACCTAATTTTTCAAAACATTTTTTATTTGCCTACCCGAGTACCCTCTGCTGTAATTGTATTAAGCCTTTGTAAGCTCTGTTGGAACAAAACCTGATCTTATCCAAGATCTGGACAGCACCAGTGGAAGAGTATAGACATGAAGAAGGTAATGGTGCATCCTTTTCACGTTCATGGTATTCACATACTTGTTCTCTATCAGTGCTCCTTTTGCTAGTCTCTGGACATACCGGATATTGTCTCGGCAATCACATCTTCTAAATCTAATAACTTAGTAAGTTGCCTTCAGATCCTTAATAACATTTTACTGTAATAGGCTTGTTAGATGATTAGAACAGCTAGAACAAATGTTCTAGTTTTCTGCACTGGAAAACGAAGTGGATTTCCTAAAATCCTGTGCTGAATAACTGTGATATCAAACTAGCAGCAGCCATAGTAAATAAAATGCTGAACTGACCCAAGTCACTGACTAAGGTCATAATTATTTGCCTTAGATATACATGCCTATAATGCAGAAATCTGTACCTGAGCTAGTCACCAAAAAAAATCCTTAAAGACAGAAACAGGCTTGTGTAGAAAGAAATTCTTCTGTTCTGATTTGTTCTTGGTCTTCTTGTGTTTTCTTGCCCTCTCACTTAGCTGAGATGGTGTTCATAAAATCATAGAATCATAGAATCATAGTATCACAGAATCATAGAATAGTTAGGGTTAGAAAGGACCTTAAGATTATCTAGCTCCAACCCCCCTGCCATGGGCAGGGACACCTCACACTAAACCATGTCACTCAAGGCTTTGTCCAACCTGGCATGGAGCACCCCCAGGGATGGAGCATTCACAACTTCCTTGGACAATCTATTCCAGTGCCTCACCACCCTTACAGTGAAGAACTTCCTCCTGACATCCAATCTAAACTTCCCCTGTTTAAGTTTTAACCCATTACCCCTTTGTCCTATCTCTACAGTCCCTAATGAGTCCCTCCCCAGCATCCTTATAGGCCCCCTTGTCTTTACTACTGTAGTAATGGAGCAAATTCCAAGCTCAGTTGATGGTGTCCACATCACAGACATCTAAAAATGTTATGAATTCCATTCCTATTCACACCATTTTTCTAACCCAACTAATAATTTTGACCAATGGATCTAACGAACTCACTGTTGAGATTTACTTTGTCAGTATGGCAAAGATGTACCTATTCATTTATATCTCTTTATCATCTTTATAGATTTTCAAAACTTTCATACAGGGTAAAACACAACAGTGTTCTGTGCATTCAGAGATAAAATCTAAGCGTAGCAGAAAGACCTGCATTATATACACATGTACAATGTATACGCCCAGCCATATACTCATGAACAACGGTTTGAAAAGCAAAACGACATTCATAGCATGAGCTCTTTCAGGCTGTGGGGCTAGAGGCTCTAGCACACCCAATAAAATTAATTTCACTCAAGTAAATAAGAAATGCCAACAGCATAAAAAGAACACCCACAACATTACAGAGGGACAAGACAGAGAATGAATAAGAGGGAATTGTTTTAATCAGCTCAGTGCTTGCTAATATTGATTACACATTAAAGGAAAATGAAAAAGTTTTTATATTTTTATGAAAATTTTTGAGTCTGAGTCTTGTAAATATCACTTAAAACATACATTTGAAATGAAATTGTTTATCTTGGTATTGATTCTGAAAAGCATAGCTGCACATTCAGGGTTATTTTTGCTCATTTGGTTGGATTTTTTTTTGCTAAATTAAGGTCTGCTTCACAAAGAATCATAAAGAAAAATGAAGTCATTGTTAACTGATTTCCTACCTATGCAGTCCTTCTTGGAAGTCCTGCCACCAACGATGTGTGCCATACGAACAAAATCTGGGATTAATTAAGTGAGAGTGAACTCCTAACCCATTTGAACTGTCATGCTGAAGGTCTGGCACAAAGGATCTGGGAGTATACAAAGACTAATCACCATTGCAGGGTCCTTTGGGCTACTCTTCACACAAGTGCCTTTGTAGTAAAATGAGCCTTCAAAGTAACTGTTGCACACTGAGAACAAAAAAGACAGCAACAAGGAGATGCTCATTGAACACTGACTTGCTTTTTTTCAAAGACAATTCTTTGCTTTCTTTGGAAAGCAAGAAATTATCTCAGCCTTAAAGTCATCTATCTACCTAATCATAGCTCTGTATCCACTGACATCCAGTGAAAAGAGCTAGAGAGAGAACAAGTTTACTTTGATAAGTCTTTGGTAAAAACTGGTTATTGTTTCCAAGCAGCATATCTGCTGCATTTTGATTATGATAATGACAGAATTTACCAAAGTTTATCAGTTAAATCACATGGTTATCTCAGCAGCACACTGAGCTGAGAAAAATTTCCTGTAATTCCTGAGCTCAAGAAACTGCATCATGGACTTGGACATAGTCACTGAACCATGGAGCAGAGTCCACACTGCAAGGTCTCTGTGAGATTGCAGGGTCTTTGCCTTGTCTATTGTTGCTGTCAGGTTTCTGGGACTTCTTTTGTACTGTAATCTAACAGTTCCAACCTTGTCGGTGTTCTGTGTGTCACATGATGTCGGACAATGCAGTTTCTGAGTTTGTGTAGTTTTGAGAGCTGGGGATTTAAAAACTCTTGGGTAGTTACGTGTATCAAAGAAAAAAAACAAAGTAATACTGCAATAATGTTCCTAAAGCAACAAAGTCAAACACGCCACTCTTAAAACCACAATTGACCAGTGTTCAAAATGGTGAGATAATTACAGCATCCCAGAGTGATCTGACCAAAAGATATCTGGATTTTTGTGCCTTATATTTTGATAAACTTGCAAGTTCTTAACAAAACCATCCCACTTCAGTCTTCCATTTCCACATGGATTGTTGCTTTATTTGCTTGGAGTGTTTTGTTTGTTTTGGTTTGGTTTTTTGCCTTTTTTTTTTTTGTTGTTGTTTTTTTTTAATTATTTTTTTATTTCTGTTATAGATGCAATTCTGCTCACCAAGATCTGAACTGCCTTTTCTTTATCTGCTGTATCAGGATATGAAGATGATCAGTACACCAAGGAGTTCACTGCAAGAGATCTTGACAGAGATTTACCCGTCGATCCTCTCAACAGCCCACTCATACCTAAATGTGAAGAGAAAAGAGCACGAGCACTGCGACCACCTGGAATGTCTTCAGCAGTGAGAGTTCATCAAAAGGTTTCATTGCATCAATTTGAAAACACTCTAAGATTTTATATTCTTTTTAGAATGCATTTTGTTCAGAAAATGCATTTGCATTTGTATTGTGTGTCTTTGGGAGGATGGGACAGAGAAGCAAATTTCTGGTGGTGCTCTGTTTCATGAAATCATCATTAAGATTTTATTCTATTTGAATTCTGAAATGAAAACAAATTTTAAAAGCAACACATGAAAAAGAGTTGTGGTCAATTTTGTTTGATGCCTCTGCTTTTCTTATTTGGAATACAAGCCAGAGTATCTAAGTGTCTTGCTTGGATTTAGGTAGCTCATGATATGCTTCCCTTTCTTTAATCTTTTCCTATGCATTTCTTCTGAGTTACTGCTGGACACCATGAGTGTGGGCTTGACTGATAGACCCTGAGGGCCTAGTCCAATGTTTGTGCTCCTGTGTTGTAGCAGGTCCATACTGAAAAGTTCTCAGCAATCAAGGATGTTGCAAAATTTGACTAAAAAAGGTGGAATGAAGTTTCAGCTCTACAGAATTCAGACAAAGCAAGCAAAAATAAAACCTTCAATTGTTAAACCAGTTCATCCTGTTTTCAGGATGCAATCAAACCCAAGCGCCTAGAAGACATCAGAGATGAAAAGATTAAAAGAAAAACAAAACCAGACCTGAAAACAAGTGGACTTTTCTTTCACATGCTAAACTTGGTTCTGAAAAATATGGCTAGACATTCTTGGCCAGCCCTGGCAGTGCCACCTGAGGACAGACCGCTCCTGTCAGCTTTCTACCATGCCCTCGAGGGAGGCTGCTGTCTCCTCAGATCCTCTGTCTGAGACAGACAACAGGCTAAAACCAGCCCTTTTTAGTCAAAATAAGCTGTGTAAGAAATGGCTTGCTGCTGAAATTCCTCAGACTTGCCTGGTTGTGCGACCACTCTGGATGAAGAAACACCATGCTAAGCACCGGGGCCAACACATTGAAGGGGTAATGGTGGTGGGGCAGAGATAAAGTACGAGTAGCCAGAGTGCAGGGGAAAGGTGTTTAATCCCCCTATGTCGCAGAAGTCTAAATGGTCTGTGAGCAGCTCATCAAGTGTTCAGACACCCCTGGCCAAGGGGATGTGATTCAGCTGATAAGGCACAAGCCCATGATCTAGGATGGGTATACTCCCCAGAGGGGTGAGAGAAGAAACCATGGGAGATGGCTTCCTCAGCTGGCAAAAGTGTGTGCAAGGGGGGTGCCTACTCACAGCTTTCTGTTAACGACAGTTTCCTGGGTGGCAAAATTTACGCTGGGTGCAAAACCATGCTTGCTGCTCATATATACATGTATATATGTATATGCTGTATGCAAACACACAGCCTTCTGCTTTGCACTTTTAGTATCTTCCTCTATATGTCATTAATTGTGTGGTGATAAGGAGAATGGGATTTGGCTTACGGCCAAGTACACTTTTATCCTGTGTGGTATGTGTTTACTCATAAATTCATCATTTTGGGGTTCTTTGGGCTGCAGAGAATTCATGCTGAAAACATCTTTTTGAAGAAAAATGGCCTGAGGTGGTTGCAAAGCTATGGAGCAGGACACAGCAGTCCTCTGCAACGGCTGACGGCAGTATTTATTTTCATTTGAGAAACAGCGAGAGCAGGGCCTGCCCTAGACATCTCTCACTCCATTCAGAAAGCGATGTTTATGGACAGCTGCAGGGAGTTACTCACAAGAGGCTTAAACAGGGAGGGGAAAAAAGGGCCATTTCTCCAGGCCCACCCAGCCACTGGGTTTTTCAGCTGAAGGGCAGGCTCAGTTTCATCCCAACCGGCCAGTGAAAACTGAGCCCAAACAACTGTCAGGATCACAAAAGCCTGAGAGAAGGAAAAGACGGTGATAAATGTGGTGGCAAGTCCTTCCCCCGGAGCTGCCCGATGTGTTTCTTGTTTGGACACTGTCATAAGGTTAACGGTGGTGGGCTAACTTGGGGAAACAAGGAAGGGTCATTCACAGAGCTCAGAAAGATGTTTGGAAAAATGTTTAAAGTGCTTATTAGTTCAGAGGCCCTTTCAACACCGACAGCTCCACGTGTTTCACCGGAGATGCAGCTGACTTGCACAAGTAATTCTACGCTCAGTTGAAGCAGCATAAATCCAGTTTGGGCAGCATTTTGTAGCTCCCATGGTGTTATCTGTCTCTCCATCTCACTGCCATCTGTCCATGCTGTTTTTCACTGTTACCCATCACCATGTCACGCAAATATCTTCCATGCAAAACTGCCGTTATTGTGCATCATGGTGTCTGTAACATTTTCCCGTCCTAGCGTGAGTGGAAGAATAAGAACTCTTCTTAGCAGAAGGATTTCTGACTTTTAAGACTTCATGACTTATTTAAAAGCATTTACTGGTACACAGCTTCTGTATTGCTCAGATGTGTCTGGCTTTTTACTGTTGTGGGTATGCTGGCGGGATCTGGAGAGGTTAAAAGAAAAGGAGGGAGTTTTCTCATTGTCATGGCCAAAATGGAGCCTAACCCCAGTCCTTTCTCAACCTTTGCAAACACAAAGTACCAGCTCTCCCAGTAGAGAAATGGAGCAACTCCCCCACCTTCAGTTACTCCAGTATGTGCTGTGATGACAATGCAGGGTGAGTAAATTTAAGGAACTCTCTCCCTCAGCATTTGTCTAATATTTTAGCAAAGATTCTGGCCTTTTATACCACCTACTTGCAGTTATATGACATAAATCTCCTATGACTTATAAAAATATGTGATGTGTAATACAAAACATTTTCTCTTACATTCTAGGGAAATCCAAATACCTTGTCCATGAATACCTTGAGATTGAAAGCAAGATTAAATCTGTATTGCCTCCACCTAAACTTCAGTTATGGCTTCATATTAAATAGAGGTAGTCATCTGCTTGACCAGAATTTAAGTTGGTTAAGTTTTCATCTTGATCAAAGCTACCGAACAGGCTGGAAAATGTTTCATGTTTCATATTTAATTCTTCAAGAATTAAAATAAATCTATCAACTGTGGAAAATATGAATGTTTTCTGCTCTTCAACATGTGGAGTCCATGCACACACAGACAGTATGATTTTCAAATGCACTTAGCAGTGCTCTGACTAAAATTTTTGCATGCCATTGTAAAAACAGCTACTATTAATTTTCCTAAGAGTTAAAATAAAAGTATTGATAATTGCATGTAATGCATTTCACCACAGGAAGTACTCAAACATTAATAGGGTATAGAACATCTATGAAAATATTAATTTTAATCTGTTTCATCAGTTATCATAAACTCAAAGCTCCAGTGGGCTTGTAGTTACTTTGTTCTGCTGCTGCCAGAAAGGAGTTAACACTACAATGTTCCAAAAGCAGGAAGAGAGTAAAAACATGCAAAAAATGTTTGTAGCCATGGATTGACGTGAAACTGGTATGTCAGATCCACCTTGTCACTGCTGGCCCAGTGCCCCACACTACCAAGGAAGGTAGTGGATACTAAGGGTAAATGTCTTCTTTTACCCATATTTGGTGATCACTTTGACCCCAATCATGGAGGAAGACACAACAACGAAAGATCTCAAAGACTCTCTGTAGTGTTTCTGCTACTGATTTACCCCATCTGGTACTCTGTCTCCGGGGATGGTAGGTCTCTGAGACTTCAGAAGATTTGAAACACAAACATGGAAAATATTGCTGAGAACAATGAGGAAAGCCATTTTCTAGGACTAAAAGGGAAAAGAAATGGGAGAAACAGACCCACAAGACTCAATATAGAAACACATGGAAGAAGTAAAAGGCTGCATGTGACAGTTTTTACAGTGGGTTCTTTGACAATATCAATATCAAGCCACTGAGATTGTCACTCTTCAGTCATGCCTAACCAACAAACTTCAGTCAGATCCCACTAACATTAAGCATGTCCATAAATATTTTGCCAAGGTAGGCTCATTAAAAACGCTTGGCAGCAGCACTTTGGTGTCACTCAGTACCCTCCTGTCAGGAATGTCACCACTTCCTAAGCAAATGCTTCAGACTGAAAAAAAATATTTCAGAACTGTGAGAGCATTAGCCCTTGAGCAGATCCAAGAATAAGTTCCCAAAGAAAGCCGCAATTTTAAGCTCTCATATAAATCTTCCCTTTGCATTTAAGGTTGCCATTTTCTCACTTTAAAGACTATATGTTTTTACTACGCTCTTTGATTAGTTTTTAAGTTAGTTTGCTAGTGATATAGCTGTTTTTGAGAAGCCATGTTCTCTATCTGTCCAAAGGAACACACTCCAGTAATGAGATGAACCTCACAGGGAAGTTGGAAACAAATTGCAAATGAGATTTTCCCTGGGATCTATATGTCCTGCTGTTTTGCCTATAGTTTCCTGCTTTGTCACCCAAAGTAGCAGTAAGAACAGTGTGGGCTGTCCCCATCTGCCTTCAGTACACCTGGCTTCCGCTACCAGACTTGTAGCAGTGCTATCTACAGGGAAGAGCAGGCTGGACTTTAGGCAGTTCAGAAAACCCCAAACCATGATGTTGCTAAGGGTGAACCCTGGCAAACAGAAGCTCCATGTAAAATGATGGACCTTGGCTACATGCCCCCACCACCCAGGGAGCCCTGAGGAGAAATGAGCTAAGTGTCCCCCAGACCTCCACCCCTTTAGCTTGGTTTCCACAAGATGGAAACCACTGGGTACTGGCCAAGGCCTTACTCAGATGGCCAGGGGCAAGAGACTGGAGGCAGCCTGGTGGGGCTCAGCTGAGGCAGAGCCAGCTCTTACCCATTTCTGATGTGGAAAAAGGCCAGTTTTGCCACTCCTTACTGCCTGACCCAGAACATCAAACCAGTGAGTTAGGTTGCTTTTAGAACTCTCATTTCCTTCACCAGCAGCCATCTGCACAGGGAAGCAAGTTGTGACTGCTTGTACCCAAGGCACCTTTAATCCCACAGACTCTGGCAACCTTACCATCATGGCTACGGCAGCTCTAGGCTTGGTGTGGACTGCGCAAATCCACATGCAGCTGTGGGGACCAATACAGCAGCTACTTGAAAACAGACACTTCATTATGCAGAACACAATTTAATAGTAGTGTCTCACAGACCACATGCCACTTTCTGATGCAACTAAAATGCACACACAGTAATACATGTTTAAGCTACCAAAAGGTACTTTGCATTTTGTTAGTTCACACTGTCAATTCCTGCAACTCAGATAGATACAGCTACGCTTATTTTTCTGCTAACTTTCCCAGACACTTAAGCTCTAGCTCAAAAAGGACTCAAGAGGTTTCCAACGATAATTCAAGCTGTAAGTTTCTCTTGGGGTGAAAAAGGGTAGGATATCAACCTGATCTCCACGCAATGTGGGAAACTTGCTAAACTGAACTGAGTAGCTGTCAATCATCCAGAGTATAGGGGAGGTGAAAAAGATGGGGGAAGGATGATCTCTTAGTCTGCACATGAGACTCTCAGGAAGGGAAAAGTAGGAAAAAAAGTCCATTAACTTTTATGTGCTTTATATGTTTACCTTACGTGTTCTTAGAGTTCCAAAGTTGTGCAAAGATGTTGGACCACCATCCCTGTTAAAGCCTAGGAACTTTATAACCAAATCTCCCAGGCAAATGTGAAAACTTTGGCTAAAACATATCATCTATAATTCAACTTGGTTTATTGCATTTTCCAATAAGTGGATGAAAACTCAAAATTAAACTTTCTGTGCTACTTTTTTGCCTGCAAGCCTGAGTAAGGCAGCTGTTTGTCCTACCATTGCTGTGGGCACACATGTGTTTTCCAGTTTAGATGTTGGCATATTCATTACTACCAAAAAGGCAAATGCTTGCTCTGAGTAGCCAGCTTGTTTGAATCTGATCTCACAATGGCCTGTTTTCTTTCAAAATATACCCTTTGAGAATGTCATTATGCCTGTTATAAAGTAAACGACTCACCACCATAGCTATTACGCTGCAAAGGACAGCAGGCAAATGTGCTCAGCAAGAACAGTCAACCACAGACAGAAGCACAATCAACTTTCTTTTAAATAGCTCTTTTCTAATTGCAATAAGGAACATTTAGCACCTCAGATACTTATTTCCAGTTCAGTACAAGAGGAAGCATATCAAAGATACCATCAGATGTAGCCAAGAAAATCTCCTCTAATTGAAACTCATGGTGGTGTGAAAAATGAGCCACTGTACCTATACAAGAACACATCTCAATTTTGTTTATATTCACAGGAGACTAAAGGTGAAGAGCTTATGTGGAAGAAGGTTGGATAGATTTTCATAGTCCACTTCTTTTTTTTTCTTTTAATGTATTTTTGAAACTACACTTAAAAAAATTGTCCACTAGAAAAAAGTTAGAAACAGCTTAATATCCACAGTGTCAGCAACTAAGATCTCAGGAAATTGGGTCTAATCAAACTTATGCAACTCACTCAAAAGTTACACAGCAGGCTAAAATCTTTGACCAAATAATTCACTTCATGTGTGCCTGATCTGGGATAATTACTGTCGCTGGGATGCCTTGTTATGGAGTCTCATGAATATACTCAGTCATTTCCCATGCTGTGGTCCTTCTTAAATATCTTTGGCTGTGGTTGAATGTGCAGGCCAGAATTTCTGTCATCTTTACCTGTCATGATCACTTATCTTACATGGAGCAGTTTTGTTAAAGTGTCCCAGAGTAATGAATCTTGGAGTTTACAAATTTGACAAGATGTAGGAAATACAGGCCTCTTAAAGCAATTTTAATGCATATTATCTGTGATGGCTAGAAACATTCATTATAATATCAGAACAGATTCAACAATTTTAGGAGCCGATGTTTATTTTATAAGTGGATTTACTGTTATAATTGGATTTACTGCATACACCTAGTAATCCCTGCTTCAGACCTGTAACTTGTGTTTGAGCCTAGGATAACTTTCAGAAAAGCCAGGAATCTCAGATTTTAAAGTCCATGAATAGTGGAGAAGGTTTATCAGATCCAGGACATAATACAAGAGGGAAAACCTGCAGCAGTCTCTGTCATGAAAGTTGGCAGCATAGCAATTCTGGGAAGCCTACTCTTTCAGGCGTAAATATTGCGAGCCAGATTCTCAGCTGGTACAGATAGGTAAATCCCACTGAAGTCAATGCAAATGTTCCAATATGAAATGACTAAAAATTCAGCCTGAAATTTCTTTTCTGAGCTTTTTTTTTCTCTTTGTTTTCGACCAGTTTGTTCTCAAAGGCACTGATCTGGAAGGTAACCAGCCAAACCTGATGTTAAAGGGGAAAAGGAAATATTCCTATGCTAGGTTTTAGTGTCGCCTGACAGCAGAAGACACAGCTGTTTGATTTACGCACTGTGAAAAGCCATTGAATTAACCTAATTAATTAATTGGGAACAGGGGTTCAGCTGAAGAAAAATCCCATCACTGTATTTGTTTTCGTCAACTCAAATCCCGTGGAAAAGTATTGTCTTACTGTTATTGAAGGTAATTGGTTGCATGTTTGAAACAGAGGGCTCTCACTGACATAAAGTATGACATAATTCGTTTTCTTCATGTATCGACCTAGCCAATAATTTTATCCCTGAGACAAAATGGTTGATTTTTTCCTCAATATACTTTCAAGCACTAATATGTTTTCTCAGACACACTGTAGTATACTTCAAAGTCACTTTTTCACGCCAAATTGTTTCTAGGCTGTAACTTCTTCACCTTCATCAGAAATAAGGTTCTCAAATATGAGTTGGTCCTATCTGTGCATTTTAAAATCAGATTGTTTGTAATATTTACAAATTTTTCAGTAACGTCAGAACTCCAAGTAGTGCATCAGTACATCTGTAATGTTTGGGAGTGCCCTGAATCCATCAGAAATGTCAACACCAGCCCTCTGTAGTTTGAGACTGAAGATTTCCACATGAACTGGAAAGAAACACTGTCACCAATTTAATAGTTAAGTCAAAGCTTGGGAGGTTACCAAGTTGTCCAGATGTATCTGTCTTGGTGCCGGAATCCCTTGTTGTTTTGCATGAATACAGGGTTCCCTTCTAAAAGTGATTACAAGTGTTTGTGTTTAGAAATGTCATGAGGAAAAGGAAAAATAATGATAGAAAAGTTCATGGCAGTCAGCCGTTCATTCCTGCCTTGTAGCACACCATGTAAGGAGGGACTTCTTTATGACTTCATCAAGAATCTTACACGACAGCAACTGCACATAATTTCAGCAACAGCAATAGATGAAAAACATGTTCATGGCTTCCTTTGGTTCCTTATTCTGTGACCAACATAGATGTCCAAGGATGACAAGGGTAAGAATATAAATGGTTTCCACAGTTGATAAGGTAGCAGTTTGTTTTCTTGTCTGCATTTTGATAGCTCTTTTCTATTCTGTTCTGCATAATACCCTTGTCTGAAGCATTATTCTGAATTAGTTTTAGAATTATTTATTATTTAGACTGCAGAAGGAGATATAGTCATGGACCAGAATCCTAGTGTGCAACATGATCAAAGAGAACAAAGTCCTTGCCCTAGAAAGTTTGCAGTCTATAACCTGAGAAACAGATAAAGATACAAACACAGAAATTCATGAACATAATATGACAGTTTTTACAGTGGTAAATTATAGGTGCCCAGGGCCAGTCAGTGGCTCTAATGCCACTAGAAACACATATTTTTTGAAAGAAGGGTTTCACAGTCCCTCCACTGAAAGGAAATTTCTTTGGCCTGCCCTAATCTCTAGAGCTTGCTTAGGGACAGTGTATGGGAGATGAACCCAACCAGGACAATGCCACAGACCATCCTGACAGCATGTCAGTAGAGACCATTGACTCCTTGTATCTAAAGCATTGTTTGGTACTGCTTTATTTGGTAGTATATGATGGAGTCACGGACCATCCTGATGAGGCTTGATCAAAGCAAACCAGCTGCCTTTCGAGAGATGTCAAACATAAGAAACCGTATACTATGTGTCCAGATAATTTTAATAAAAATGTAATCTCAGAAAATAAGATCACTTTTTTTTTTTTGTTCACCAGAACTGTTTGTAAAACAAACATATCTAAGAGTTTCGGAAACGTTAAAACCCCTCCAGCTTTTGTGCATAAATCAGCCTCTAATGAATAGTGGGTTAACAGGTGATTTTCTTCCAGGGCAACTTATTTCACAGAACTGCTTTTTCTCCCTCCAGAACAGATGTTAGCGTTCAATGTCTAACATAGATTACCAAAAGAGATGGACAACTTATGTTTCATTTGTGCATACATTTTTGAGCATTTGTTACATTAGACAAATCTGGTTTATTGAAACATATCCACACACACACAAGTACTAAGTCTACAGAACAAAGGGTTTGTGCATCTGTGATGTATATAAAACAAAGCCACAAAAGCAATCAAATGCACCCTTAAAATATCTATTAATGTACTACAGTGTAAACCACTTATGCCTTTGTCTAGAGCAAACTGTCTTCCCAGTCCTACAACCACTATATTTCAAGGCATGCATCATAACACTGTCTGTCCTGTAGTGGTGGTAAATGGATTGTATGGTGGCTTTGCCACTGCAATCCTGCAAAAGAAAAGTGAGAAAAAAAACCAAGTTTTTGCAAAGAAATTGCGCTTGTTCAATGGAACAGTTTGCAGTAGATCGAACAAAAGTAAGAACTGAAAAAATAGAGTCTGTTGTGTGCGTTGATGTGCGTCATGGTCCCTTTCTGGTAAGTGGGTCTTAATAAATCAAGCTGTACTAGCACAGTCATACTGCCCTGTGAATGTCCAGTCAGACTTACTCAAGCCACCCTTGTTTAACTGGGCATTAACCCTTCTCCCTTCATGTCCCCACAGCTTTTTTTCTTATTCATAACATTTTTGTTTTTCCTTTTGAGGAAAGGATCTCTCTGGCTTTGCAATAATGAGGTAACAAATGGCATTTCTGATGTCATATCTACAGCAGTAGTAATATTTCTTAAGGAGTGATAGTCATCAGAAAAATTACAATACCAAAATTTCTTTGTGTTATTTTTGATAGCTGTTATTAACTGCGGTACCAAACCTCATTAGCACTTAGACTCTTTCCTGCCCATTTGTATCACTTGGATTTAATCATAGAATAGTAAGGGTTGGAAAGGACCTCAAGATCATCGAGTTCCAACCCCCCTGCCATGGCCAGGGACACCTCCCACTAAACCATGCCATCCAAGGCTATGTCCAACCCCACCTTGAACGCCGCCAGGGATGAAGCATTCACAACTTCCCTGGGCAACCCATTCCAGGGCCCCACCACCCTCACAGTAAAGAATTTCTTCCTCAGATCCAATCTAAACTTCCCCTGTTTAAGTTTAAACCCATTACCCCTTGTCCTCTCACCACAGCCCCTAATGAAGAGTCCCTCCCCAGCATCCCTATAGGCCCCCTTCAGGTATTGGAAGGCTGCTAGGAGGTCTCCACGCAGCCTTCTCTTCTCCAGGCTCAACAGCCCAAATTTTCTCAGCCTATCTTCATACGAGAGGTGCTCCAGTCCCCTCATCATCCTCGTGGCCCTCCTCTGCACTTGTTCTAACACTTCCATGTCCTTTTTCTGTTGAGGATACCAGAACTGCACGCAATACTCCAAGTGAGGTCTCACGAGAGCAGAGTAAAGGGGCAGGAGCACCTCCCTCGACCTGCTGGTCACACTCCTTTTGATGCAGCCCAGGATACGGTTGGCTTTCTGGGCTGCAAGCGCACACTGCCGGCTCATGTTCATTTTTTCATCAACCCACACCCCCAAGTCCTTCTCCGCAGGGCTGCTCTCAATCTCCTCCCCGCCCAACCTGTAGCTGTGCCTGGCATTGCTCTGACCCAGGTGGAGGACTTTGCATTTAGCATGGTTAAACTTCATCAGGTTGGCATCAGCCCACCTCACAAGCGTGTCAAGGTCCCTCTGGATGGCATTCCTTCCCTCCAATGTATCAACCGAACCACAGAGCTTGGTGTCATAGGCAAACTTGCTGAGGGCGCACTCAATCCCACTGTCCATGTCACCCACAAAGGTGTTGAACAAGACCGGTCCCAACACCGATCCCTGGGGGACACCACTCGTTACTGGTCTCCAGATGGACATTGAGCCACTGAGCACTACTCTTTGCGTGCGGCCATCCAGCCAGATCTTTATTCACCGAGTGGTCCACCTATCAAATTGATGTCTCTCCAACTTAGAGAGAAGGATGTCATGTGAGACAGTGTCAAAGGCTTTACACAAGTCCAGGTAGATGACATCAACTGCTCTACCCCTGTCCATCAGTTCCGTAGCCCCTTCATAGAAGGTCACCAGATTGGTCAGGCAGGATTTCCCCTTAGTGAAGCCATGCTGGGTGTCACCAAGCACCTTGTTGGTTTTCATGTGCCTTAGCATGCCTTCCAGGAGAATCCGCTCCAAGATTTTGCCAGGCACAGAGGTGAGACTGACTGGTCTGTAATTCCCTGGCTCATCCATTTTTCCCTTCTCAAAAATGGGGGTTATATTTCCCTTTTTCCAGTCATCGGGAGCTTCACCTGACTGCCATGATTTTTCAAATATGATGGACAGTGGCTTAGCAACTTCATTTGCCAGCTCCTTCAGGACCCGTGGATGGATTTCATCAGGTCCCATGGACTTGTATACATTCAGGTTCCTAAAGTGGTCCCGAACAAGATCCTCCCCCACAGTGGGCTCAGGGTCCCCACCCTCACCGTCCCCGCGTCTGCCTTCCAAGACTTGGGTGGTGTGGTCAGAGCATTTGCCCGTAAAGACTGAGGCAAAGAAGCCATTAAGAACCTCAGCCTTCTCCAAATCCAGGGTAGCCAGTTCTCCCGATAGCTTCTGGAGAGGGCCCACGGTGTCCCTAACCTGTCTCTTATTGGCAATGTACCTATAAAATCCCTTCCTGTTATCCTTAACATCCCTAGCCAAGTTTAATTCTAAGTGGGCCTTAGCTTTCCTAACCTGGTCCCTAGCTTCCCGGACAACATCCCTGTATTCTTCCCAGGCTGCCTGACCTTGCTTCCATCTTTTATAAGCCTCTTTTTTCCTTCGAATTTTGCTCAGCAGCTCCTTATCCATCCAAGGAGGTCTCCTGGCCCTCCTGCTGAACTTCCTTCTAGTTGGGATGCATCGCTCCTGAGCTTGCAGCAGGTAAGCCTTGAATATCAACCAACAGTCTTGGGCCCCCCTGCCCTCTAGGGCTGTATCCCATGGAACCTTACTGAGCAGGTTCCTGAAGAGGCCAAAGTCTGCTCTCTTGAAGTCCAGGGCAGTGAGCTTGCTGCACGCTCTTCTCACTGTCCTGAGGATCTCAAACTCAACCATCTCATGATCGCTGCAATCAAGGCTGCCCTGGAGCGTTACATTCCCAACCAGCCCTTCCCTGTTGGTGAGGACGAGGTCAAGCATGGCACCTCTCCTTGTCGGCTCCTCTATTACTTGCAGAAGGAAGTTGTCTTCCACGCAATCGAGGAACCTTCTGGATTGCTTGTGCTGAGCCGTACCATCCCTCCAACAGATATCAGGGTGGTTGAAGTCTCCCATGAGAACAAGGGCCTGCAAGCGTGAGGCTGCTCCTATCTGCCTATGGAGCGCTTCGTCCAGCAAGTCCCCTTGGTCAGGCGGTCTGTAACAGATCCCCACAATAATGTCACCCATCGCTGTTCTCCCTTTAACCCTGACCCACAAACTCTCTGTCGACTGCTCACCTGTCCCCAGACAGAGTTCCATACTCTCTAGCCTATCCCTAACATAAATAGCAACTCCCCCTCCCCGTCTGCCGGGCCTGTCTTTCCTAAAGAGCCGGTAACCTTCCATTCCAGCACACCAGTCATAGGAGCCATACCACCATGTTTCTGTGATGCCTATGATATCATACCCCCATTGATGTGCACACATCTCTAATTCCTCTTGTTAATGATAGTATTCATCCATGTTCACAGACAGGAAGGTGTGCATGCAGCACAAATGACTGGCAAATCCTTTCTAGACACTATGGGCCATTTGGGCTTCTGAAGAGACACAGCAATGACATTTGAATACTGCAAGAGTTTCTTGAAGTCCAAAGTTCTGTAATTTACCACCAAACTAAGCAACCTGTATTTTAAGAAGCAAATGTGCTTCAGATGACATAATTTTCTTCATTAGTGAAGCAAGACTCAAGTGTTTTCCCTGAGGACCTGGTGACAATGGAGGTCATAGTTAGAGTTATACAAAGCCAGTTACTGGCTCCCTGGTCCCAGGTACAGAATTCCGCTCCCCCATTGTCCCCGTCTGTTGGGCCATGGCATGTTGTGGAAATCGGTGTGTTTGAAATATTCAGACCTAATTAAAAGAAGTCTGTTTTTAACACAGATCATTTCACTAATCGAAAGCACAGCATGGGCCTGAAGGCAGTAGGACCAGCTCTGAGAAGGTTGGGACTTCAGGGGATAGGGACAGAGCTGGAGGGGAAGGGAGAGAAAAACAAAGATCCAGCCATATGGGTGACTTGAGATGGCATCATCATAGAGAAAAAAGTGGAATCAGTTTTCCTGTATTGTGGAAAACTAATGAGCAAAGTACCATTTCAGGAACTGGAGTTGAGACCAATCAGGCTAGAACTCAATTGCTGTGAATGGGGCAGAAACACTTTCTAATGAGCACCAGGCTTACACTATGATTTAAAGCATAAAACCTCCATTTAAGTAGCATGTAAACAAATTAATGGAAATGCAGTGAAAATAAGTAATAACTTTTTTAAAGATCACAATGGAAAGAAGCTAAACTGTTGCTTCTTGTTACACGGAGTTTCAAACCTCAGACATAAGTTGCAGCTCTTTTATTAAAAAGTCTTAAAAAATATTCAGGAAATCTGTCCCTATTCTTTCAAAATGCAGATTATTTGCTTTCTACTTTCTACATTTCTAATTTCTAGTTTATTAGAAATACTTCCCAAGAAATACTTAGGGCTAATACTTAGTAATTTCTGAATGCCAACAAGTTTAGTCTTACCCTAGTCTGTCTGATATTTGCAACACCGAAAAAGGAGCTTGAGGAGAAACAGAGCCAGCCTTGAACATGAAGGAAATATTGCTCCCATTAAAATCAATGGAGATGAACAGTTCACTATAACTATGGTTTTTGCATTTTCATTACTGAGAGAATAAGCGAATTCAATGGCTTTGATATTATGATCATGTAAGTCTCTGCCAGAACACATATTTGTATGATCTTTCAGATAATTTTATGTATTTCCAAAACGTACATGATGATTATGTGAGGAACTGTTTTAGTTACCCACCTGAAATTAAATCAAATACACCTAAGACTCATAAATTGCTAAGAACAAAATTATCTAACCAAAGTTTTCCAACTCCCCTGGACTCTGCCCTAGTACCATAGATAATTTGCAAATGAAATTAAATCTTACAGCAGCCAGTGAGTTTTATACAAGGCAAAGACCATATTTAGATGCTGGAGAAACTCAGGTGAACTTTGGAAGGGATCATATACATGTGCAAAGGCTTATGCCTGCATGGGACCAAAGCCAGGCAAAGTACAAGTATGAATAATGACAGCTGTCTTTTTTTGTAGCCAGGGCTTCTAGGGAGAGTCCCTATATGGCATAGCCCTCCTCAAACAACTTAATTTAATCCTTTAGCTATGACATTCCTCTTATCATTCTTTTTTGCATCACCTCATATATCACAGAAGTGTTATTAATTCATTTATTATTAGAGCTGGGCATTGACAAGTGTATTTCAATAGTGCATATTCCTTACAAAGGCTGTTTATTAAGATAATATTTCTAGGCCTATTTATAGTTAATCATAAAGTGTCTAAGGCACCTATTTTCATTATGTCTCTGGCTTTTTCATTGGGTGAAAGCCCTTGAAGCTTGTATCCTAAGATGAGAACGTGCTGGCACAACTGTGTGTATTTGATATCATGTAATTCCATTCCTGCAAGAACAATAATCAGTACAGGAACTTTGCTGGATTTATTGATTTTGCCAAGTGACAGTGCACCTTTTCCACTCAGTTGATGAAAATAAATTATTCTAGTTAAAAGATGATTGAAAAAAAGATGAGTTTAATGCTATTTGAGCACTGAGATACAAAATGTGAAAATCTTGACATTGACGGCATTTTCACTGGTGGGGCTTTTCTGGTCTGAGCTGCATATGTTTGATCAATATGAGAATGTGAGACAAAGAAAGAACAGCCAAATTGCCAGTGTTTCTTTCTCCAATATAGCATTATGACTCCAGTTTTAGGTCCAATCAGGATGTCTTCAGTTGAAAGTTTTCTTATTGGAAAAAGTGATTCACACAAATCTCACTTTTCCCAGATATGGACCAGTTGTGAAGACATTTTTCTTGAGAAAAAAAACTCTCCCACTCTACAGGCTATCCAGTAGACCTCCAGTTATTGGAGGTAACACTGGACACTGAACTAGACATGGGAAACCAGCTGTATCTTTCTTCCATGTCCTGGTTAAGGAATTGTAATTTCTAAAAGAAATGCGAACAAATCAGAGTTCTTGTACTTCTTTTCAAATGTAATTTCCTGATAATATAAATTATTAGTCCTGCAAACACAACACGCAACAGCAGAAAGCAGATGTTATTGAGAAATTAAAGAGTATGGAAATGACAAATCATTGGTGTGTTTAAAAAAAACCCCTTTTCTGCAAACTCATCTTCCTAGAGATATTAATCCTGTGAAAGTCCAGCTGGGATCACCAGTGTGCCATATGAATTTGGGCATCCATCCTCAGGGGCAGGACTGTGGGTTGTAGGCTTGTGTCTGTTACATGAGTTTTCTTTAACAAAGCAGAGTACAAAACCTTTTAAAATAGATGTTGCTCATTTTCTTTTCCGCAGTGTAACATTCTTTGAGTTCACCTGGTGAAAAAAGCTAAATAAAAAACGTCAGATGTTAGGACTACTGCACAGCTTCCACCACACAGCAATTCTTGGCTAATCCAACAATTCAGAGAGAAGCCTTTTCAAGTCAGGATCCTTTTTTCCTGATGTGTCAAAACTGCTCCTACAGTAGTAAAATGCAAGAACATTTAATACTGGTAGTATATAAATTATATATAATATATTTTTAAGTGTTCATAGATTAGTTTCACAGGAAACATTTATCTCGAATGAAGTCATAAATGAGTGTGGTAAATTCTTTCCAAATTGTCAGTCAATAAGTTTCGCAATATTTCTGCAGAAATCTATCAGCAGTCATTTCATCTGAGTCTGATTAAACACAGCAAAGTCACTGAGCATGACCAGTTCCTTCTTAGTTTACCCTGAAGAGTCTAACAAGAATAAAAGTTTCTCACATTCCTTGTTTCCACTCAGCATTGTATTTGTGGGCAAAACCCAGGAAAAAGATCAGATAGGCAACATGAGCACGTTGGGGCTTTCTCTCCTTTGAAAGAAGTTCCTGAAACAAGCTCCAGGTAGATGACCCGTGCAAAAAGTGCTGAATTAGAAGCTGTTCAGGATCTTTTGTTAGTCACTTTCCTCTCCCTCATGGCTTTACAAACTCACAAAGGCTGGGTTACCAGTCCTTTGTGCGAAGCCAGGCACACGTTAAGGAAGGGGAATCCGCAAGGAAGCAGGTAAATGGTTACTCAAGAAATATTTGCGTTGTAACCTGCAGCCACCCAGAAGCAGCTGTCAAAGAGCCAGTGAGCCATAAAATAGCAGGGGTCAGCTATCCACAGGGACTTATTTTCCGAAGCGAATACAGTAATAAATCCAGAGTTATGCTCAGAAAGAATTTGGATTCCTTACGTTCTGGATACAGATGCTTTCTAGACTTCCACAACATGATCTTCAAGGACCTCATTCTTGTAAATATGTAATATTATTCTAAACAAAAACCAAAGTAAAATTCCTATAAAATGAATAAACAAAAGAGCATTTGATTTTCAGCTATCTTTCCTCTCCTAACCTTGCTTTATCTATGATACATTTATGTTCATTGTCAGGAATTAAATGCACCTGGCAAGTCTGTGATATGGGAGAGCTCTAGTGGACGCAGAGATACTAGTTCTCCTCACTTCCTCAACATAGTGAAGATTTGTTTTGTCTACCTTTGTTTGCCTCAAGTATTTTTTTTCAACATGCTACTGATGCTTTGAGGACAGAATAAAATAAAAATGCAAAACGACATAATTTGGTGGGATTTTTCAAATTAGAAACACTATTGGTCTTGCTAATAAATGTGTGTTTGTCTCTTTCTTATATCTTTTAAGCTTGTTAGCTTTGTTTGGAAATCCCTTACCCATCTCTGACTCACAATTTCTTGTCACCCTTTTCTTCCTCAAATAGTTGAGTCAAGTCAAGCTCAGAACAGTTATTATTAACCTGTATGGAGTTTGGAAAATCACTGTTCTCATTCAGACCTGAAGGCAGTGAAAGCTTGTCTCATTTTTTTTGCTAAATTAGTTTAATACAAGATACGACGTCCACCTACACATATTGCCTCTCTGTCTACTGAGCCTCATCTGATCCTCGAAACAATAACCTCAACATCTTGCTTCAGTCATCAATATGTGAGTTCCTCATGATGAAAAGTGAAAAAACCTGGCTGCTTGAGGTTGTTTTCTCAGGAGCTTGCTCTGCCCCTCTGATCATCTCCATGGCCCTCCTCTGGACTCATTCCAACAAGTCCATGTCATTCTTGTTTTGGGGACCACAGGGCTGGATTTGTTACTCCAGGTGGGGTCTCACCAGAGAGGTGCAGAAGGGGAGAATCACCTCCCTTGACCTGCTGGACATGTTGTTTTTGGTGCAGCCAAGCACACAGTTGGCTTTCTGGGCTGTGAGCACACACTGATAGCTCATGTTGAGTTCTTGTCAACCAGCATCCCCAAGTCATTCCCTCAGGGCTGCTCTCAATGCATTCTCTGCCCATGTGTTTGTGCTTGGAATTGTCCCAAGATGGGTGCAGGACCTTGCAGTTCACCTTGTTGAACTTCATGAGGTTCAAATAGACACTTCAGTGCTTTTTTCCCCAAGCTGTCTTCAGTCTTGGGAAGAGCTTGTGTAGTCTCCTGCAAATTAAAATCATCAATCTCTTTCACACCATTTGAGCTGCTAGACTGCTAAGATCTTGAATGTGCCGGCTATCTCTCTGGCTAATATTGTCTCACTTTTTCTTTAAGGTTGTTCATATCTTTTTATTGTCTCTGGTCTTACCTTTGGTTTGTAATTTCTTGGGGAGGGCTTCCTGTCTAGTCACTGCTTGTTCAAGGCTCAGTGGATCATAGAATCATAGAACCTTGGCTCTTAGCTGAGACAGGCGTAACATTAGTTCCACCAATAGATGGGGATGGCATTGGTAGGGACGACCAACTGATGCCAAAATTTTTATCTGCATAAGTTGAGAATTGCTTCAAGGAGCAGAGAGTTGTTCAGATTCATACAAACCCTGAGAGACAGCTGGAGACTTTCAGGCCTTGGTATGCTCACTCTTAAGCTAATGTACTCAGAAGAAAGCTAGAAGGACTCTTTCCATTGCCTACTCTGAATTGGTAAAGTAGTACAGAAGAAAAGGAAAGGAAAAAAATCCCACATCAGACAATCAGAGAAGAGTTTGGCTTGGAAGGCTCAGGAGGTCTTCTAGTCCAACAGAAATTGTAATTTCTTTGGGAAAAAAAAAAAAAGAAAGTTCAAACTTATCAGCAATTTTCTCTCTGTGTGCGTAGGGGAGGAGCTGATTTCTGATATTTGAACTCTCTGGATTGGCAAGAGGATGGTGGCAGGGTCACAGGCACAGGTTCTGACAGTCCGTTAGGTAGTTATACATGTAATGTGAAGTTAATTGGATAAGCAGGCACAAATAGCCAAAATTTTCATATTTATGCCTTTGAATGCCTCCTGGTTTTTGGTCCAAGTTATTAGGCATCTCATTTTCTGGAAGTACTGAGCCTTTGAATATCAAGCACTGAAAAAGTGATGCAGATCATGCACCAAAAATGTATGTTTCCAGAATCAAAAACTTCTTTATAAAATCTTGCTGTGTTTTAGATATTCCCTTTGTTGATAATCATTAAAGTATGGTAATTGTTACCAGGCCTTTGCTAAATTTCAAAAGAAAACTAATACTCACTTTAAAGTAAGAGTAACTTATTTTCAGTTTTAAGAAACAAGCACATCTCTACCTATTGATCCTTCTTACAGAAGAATGTCTTGCATCTCCAACTGCCAGGCAAACGGGGAAATAAGCTGTCCAAAGTGAGGTGCAGCCAGACACTTGCTCACTTCAGAAGAGCTGCCAGATCTCTCTCATGTGGAAAAAGACTCTTTCAGTGTGGAGGTGACTTTCATTTCTTCTAGCTGTGGCAGAGGATTTAGCATTGTGCACATCTCAGTAGGGCTTTATATATATACGCAAAGCTGTCATGTCTTGGTAGGCTACCTGTCACTCACTCTCCATTATAAGCTCCTTTTAATATTTCTGAAGAGGCATTTCCTAATTGAACAAAGAATTGATTCCTAGTTCCTGCCTCACATAAGATGATTTGGAAATGGATTGAACAATTTAGTGCTAATTTCTGGAAGCAAATAGCACTAAATATACTACTTGCTGTAAGAAGGCTTCTGACATGAAGGGAAAGGGAGAAAGTCTGTCTGATTGCAAAGAGAGGATATGGAAAAATAGTTTAAAAAAAATTTTTATTAGTAATAATGACTTCCTGGTCACAGCAGCAAAGAAAATGCCATAGTAGTGGTTCATCTAGCTGCATTTCCTGCCTTCAGAGTTGAAGGCAGCTTTGATGTTTCATCTTAGACATCTGAATCTGATCTTTCACAGACTTCAAGTTTGGTCATAGGTATGAATTAGACAGTGACAGCTACTTGAGTGAAAGGACATCCTCCCTCAGCAGCAGTCATCAGAGCATTACTGTCTCTTTTGACTCGATTATAGAACAGATGTGCTCCAAGAAGTCTAGTTTGCCACCCAGGTGAAGATATGCACGAGGGTAGTCTGAGGAAGAGTGATACTCCTAGTAGCCTTGGGTACATGGAAAAGTATTACAGATTAAATTAGGAGGTACAGAAATTGAGTTGGGATACTTCAGATAAGGGTGTGAGTCCTTTTAAAACTAATCTCTTTTTCAGGGAGAAGAGAAAAATAATACTTTTAACTGCTACATAGCAGAGTCATTACTTTTTATTAACCTAGACACAATCATTATCATAACATGTAGTATTTCCCGTATTCAGTAATCTGACTAGAGTTGCTTCTGAAAAGTCTGTGCTTGTCTGAGTGTGCACTGGGACTGCAATTGTGCGTGTACACATTCATGCAGATGTGCAAAGTATCACAGTGGCTCAAAACAAACAGTTGCTGCCTTCTGCTGACAACTGGTGGTAGACAGTCCACTGCTGTGGGGCTGGAGTTCCCACATCACACCTCTTTCACAGCTTGGGATAGGGTCACCGCACAGGCAGAGATTTTCACACTTGTCAATGTAGTCTGTGTCCTAAGAAATCAATAACAATAAAAGCAGCCTCCAAAGTCTTCTAGAATAAAATCCTTTAGGGATATTTTAATTTCCTTCTAATTATCTTCATATTAAAAGAAAAATGAAACCAGTAAATCAGTAGCTCGTGTTATTAGTCATGCTGGTTTCCAGTAATCTCTGTCACCCACCAGGTTTACTGGTTGGTTTGATGGATAAGGATCTCTGGACAATTTATCATTTTCTTTGTAACACTCTAGTCACCAAACATGTATTTATGTATTGTATGCTTGTTGCTAAACAAGAATAATCTGGAGAGGCCGCTTGCATCATCACAGCCGGTTGCCATGGAGATGAGCCACAACACCTCTCTCTCAGGATGGTTTCCTGCTCAGGGAGCTCTTTGAGGGTTTCCCCTGCTTTCATTACACATTGAAATGCAGCTTTGTGAAACAAAACTGATGATTTAGTTCTGCTGTGCAGTCAGAGATAGAACTCTTCCAACAGTGCTAAAACTTTCACGAAATTGTGTGACCATTCAAAAGCTCCCAAAGATATCTTTACATAAAAACAATTTAGATTTGAATCCTAAACACTCTCATCCTCTTAAAGAAAGAAAGAAAGAGAAAGAAAGAGGAAGAAAGAAGGAAGGATAAAGGAGAAAAAGAAAAAGAAAAAGAAAAGGGAAAAGAAAAAGGAAAAGGAAAAGGAAAAGAAAAAGAAAAAAAAAGAAAAAGAAAAAGAAAAAGAAAAAGAAAAAGAAAAAGAAAAAGAAAAAGAAAAAGAAAAAGAAAAAGAAAAAGAAAAAGAAAAAGAAAAAGAAAAAGAAAAAGAAAAAGAAAAAGAAAAAGAAAAAGAAAAAGAAAAGAGAAAAAGAAAAAGAAAAAAGAAAAAAGAAAAACAAAGGTGTAGAATGAACTTCACACCCTGGTTCTGTGCACTAGTGTTTGCAGAGCAGGGATTGGCAAGGTCCATGGGGAGGCACCCGTCTGTGTGTCAGAGAGTCTTCATGGATGAGCTTCGAAGGAGAATTTAGATAAAATATTACTGGCATTGTTGGCTTCCCCATCATTGCCACAGGACCCACATACTGTACCCCAACTCCATCTGACTCCAGGTCAATCTCAGCATGTCATTACACTGGCATTGATTATGGCAGAGCACTACATCAATAGATTTTCCCCCTTTCTCAGCAGATTTCAAGGGCATGAAACTTCTGTGGAAGGTAACATCATCTAGTAGGGCAAGCAGCTATCCAAAGCTACTGCAGAGTGGAGAGGGATTTAAGAAAACCCTTTGTCCTCTGATGTTTCTGGTATATGTATTTCTTTAGAGCACTACTTTTGGAGAGCACTTTGCTCCTTTGCTGTTACCTGTCAGCTCCAGTCTCCTCATTCAGTGCATTTACATCTATCTCAGGGTAGCAGATACAGGGCCAGGGCCTGAAAACCACATGCTGTAATGCTGAGCGTTGCAAAGCATGAAATCCTGGGGATCAGCATTGGTGCAGAATGAATGCAAAACAAGAACTGCAGGTTGTGCGCTACAAATTCCTGTGTTGGTCAGGTAGCTGCAATCACAGGCAGATAATTGCGGGTGGATTTCCACAAGTGGACATTTGGGCTTTAAAAGATGGGCATTACCCAAGCACTCATATAGGCATAGAGACATAATACACATTTATACTTCTGTTTAGGATTTTTTGTCAATTCAGAACAAAACCCACCAAGTTTTGAAACTCTGTTCAAAAGAAATTGGATGTGAATATTGGTAGATTGAACAGTGTTTCATTCTGACGGACTTTTTTGGTAGAAGGATATAACATATAAACCAGAAAAATGGCATAATTTCAAGTTTATTTTGAATTGAAAACTCAAGCTCATAATAAAAACCGCTGAAATAGAACGGAGATTTCAGCTGTGTCAGACCATTTATTCCTGGTCTGCTTTCAAAAGGAGATTCAAACGTATTTGCAAAGATTTCACAAGTAGCATTTTGATTTTGAAACAACTGCATTTTCCAATTGGAATAAATCTGTAGCATGAAAGATTTTCTAGTCAGCCCTGGCAAGTGAGAATACTTCAGCAGTTGGATACAACACAGAAAGCCTGGGAACGGGAATTTAAAGCTCCTGAAATCTAAATACAGGGGGTTTTAATTTTTATTTTTTAGTTTGAAAAAGAGGTTTTGACATCATACGGTATTGGATTGTGAGGGCTGAGTCCCCACCCTGCATCTGGCAGGCAGGGAGGTAACTGAAAACTGCTCTGGTCTCCCGTGGGCCATCTCCTCACAGGTGGAAAGCCCGGGGCAATGGAGGGGGGTTTCTAGGCGCAAGCATTTGGGAGCACCCTGGGGAGCCCTATACAAATGACTCACTTGCGAAGGGCGGGGGCGTTTTTTGGAAGGAGGTTAGTGGGGAGCAGGCTGCTCTGCTGGCCCTTGGGGAATGGGGCTATGAAAAGGCTGGGAATTTTTATAGTCTGAGCAGGCTGCTGCTTCTCTTTAAACGTTGGAGGGAAGGGGAAGGGGAGGAGGATGGAGGGAGGGGATTGTTTTGGCTGTTGTTTGGGTAACAAAATCAGGAGAGATGGTTCAGTACAGTTATCTCGCATGACCTTTTTTTTTTTTTTGCTTGTGTGCTTTGCTGACATAAAGCTGCAGGCGGTTTGCTGTAAGTGAGGCTTTTGCTGAGGTTTTTGTTGAGTGCCCAATACAGAGCTGTTTGAGTAAAAGCCCCTGTGTTTCTGCTGGGAAAAACTGTGCTCTTACTGACAGCTTATTTCACTCAGTCAAAGTGGATGTTAGGGGAGAAAGATTACCATAAGTATGCTGATAAAACACCAAGCCTGCCACAGCTCATCACGATACAGCTGTGAACAACGTTCCTGATCCTAGCATCTCCTCTATGGCTTCGCAATTGTCTCAAGCCCCGTATTTTTAGGACTGTGATTTGCTTTGCCTTTTGCACAATGGTAGTAAGCAGTGACATAAAGATTTTTATACTGTGGTGGAACAGTACTTCAGGTCAACCTTTGTTTCTTCAGAAATGAGGGCAAATCAAATCCTTAATTCCAAATCCTATTTGTCATTTGAATATTTTTCTAGAGTTCACTTTAGAAATAGAATAAAACTGAGGTAAGTTTCAGTTAAACAGTGGACATTGTCTGGACTGAATTATTTGAATTTTCTGAAAGCTGAGCTCTTCTAGTGACCCAAAATATTCAAACCACATTTTTTTAAGTATTCCAGCTCCACTTGAAAATTATTTACCTCCTGATTTCAGGCAAAATTATTTCAAATAACAGTAGGGGGATTGGAACTAGATGATGTTAAGGTCCTTTCCAACCCTAACTATTCTATGATTCTATGATTTTACTGCTTGTGTGGTAGAAATTGTGCTACTCTCATTGTTCTGCTTTTGTTAGTTTTGTTTTTCATGACTGGCTTTTCTCCAAGCCAAAACTAACAGGTTTGTTAGCAGATCAGTAAAACAACAGAAGAAGTTTGCATGAATGCCCTGGCATGGAAACCAGCATAGCATTTTGCATAATTTTGAATATAACATTTTGCTAAAGCTCTGTGGTCTGCAGAGATAAGGCTAGGATCTTTACAGATTGTCTCTTTTACCTTTTTGAAGGAATGACTCAACATTAAGAGAAGGAAATATGTTTCTAAAAAGCTTTTATGAAAAACCTGACAAGGCATAAAAAACAACGTCACCATCATGAAAAAACCCAACCTACATCTCCTTTGGGCTTTGAGCTTGCTGCACCAAAGAGGAAGTATGAGAATGTGACAGGTTAGAACCCAAAAGAAGATGAGGTGAAGATGCATCTTTCATTTCAGATGTGCCTGCACACTCACTTTCGTTTTGCTGCAGGGTGACGTGGTTAGACTAGTTAGTCCAGCTGTTGGCAGCTATCTCTTCATAGTGATTCAGAGCTGAGCATTCACTACACTGCTCCAATGATTTTGTAGCCAACCCCAGTTCCCATGGTTTTGCGGGTGCTGACAGTAGCTTTAAAGTTAGCTTGAGTATGTCTTTACTGTATTGTCATCACCACCATGTCGCTTATTTCTATCGGAAATGTCAAACCTCCAGAGCAAATTTAGTAGTTACTAATATCCGCAATTTCCTTCCTTTTTGTCCTTCTCTCATTCCTGATTTTTGTTCCCACCCTCATTTATGCTTTGCTCCAGACAAAGCCTACAGCAATATGTGAAGGACATAATATTCCAGTACAGCACCAAACATAGAAAGGGATGTGTGACAAATTGTAATGACAAGGTTGATCTGCATCTGTGTGTGGAGGGACTGTCTGCAGCACACAACTTGAAGAGAGAGCTGGGTTAACATGATGAATGCACTTAAGCCATGGGGTCTGAAGAATCCCAGCAAAATAGCTTACTGTCTTTTCTACAGGGTGCCTTACCAGTACTCAGCTCTATAAATGTGTAAAACTGAGTTCAATATATGGGGTGTTTGCTGTTTTGGAACTAACTTAACTTTCTAATGACAAGCAGAATATTGTGCTACTTTTCTGGGTGCCCTATACCTCTGTGCTCTTCAGTTGATGCCCACTAGCACTGCCAGGCACTTTGCCCCATTTCCTGTCCCTTGGTGAATGCAACCCAAGGTCTATGGGTTTGCTTCCAGACAGGCATGGGGTGGTGGCTGGCTGCGGAAAGACAGCATTTGCAGTTGCACAAGTCTAGGTCCTGCTCCTCCATTGCCTTGTGTGTGTGTCCAGCACTGCCTGGTTTGGTGACTCTCCCACCCGATTCCTACATTTTTAGCTAATGGTGGGGTAGCAACAGTTAAACATGTGATGTCCCAGATACAGCATCCTATCACACCCTTCCTCTTTTGTCAGACCCAGGGCAGAAGCAGAGCGAGAACCACATCACCCCACATGTGGGGCCTTATGCTTCAAGGAATTGCAGCCTGAGGTCTCTGATTCCCAAGCTGCTGTGCCTGGAGGAGCACGAAACCCATATATGAGATGATGCCAAACTGAAAACTGACTTTCAGTTTTGGGATTTCTGGGTTTGGGCTGAACTTCATTTACCTATAGGATCTCAGTTCCTTCAGCCAGCACATGAACACATATAGACAGGACTGAACTTCAGAGGCATCCTTTCTTCCTTACTTTCACTTTAAGTGAAAGCATCACAGAAACGTTCATGGATGATGATGAACTCTGTGCCAAAGACATTCCTGGCAAGTAATTTCCTCCCTTTCCTGAGCTTCAAAAAATGAGGGAGATAAACACCTCTGTAGCTGGTATTTGTTGTAACAGGGTGAATAGATAAAGCCATATCACATAAATCTTGACTCAAATGGGAATGAAAGTTTGTTTTCAGTAAATGTAATGTAATTAGACTACTCGAGTTTTTGCGTAAGTGCCTTTTAATTGTTTCTAGGAGCAGGTTAAGATAAATAGCTAGAAGCAGAAACATTAAATACCTTTCATTTTTCTGTTTTGCTCTGTTGCATGTAATTATTGAAATTGCAAAAGTGCAAAAAAAGCCTTAAAGCATCTCTGCTGCCATAGTTATAATGCCATTATCCTTCTACATGTGGGAGTTCATCCCCTGTTTGAAGGGTGCTCCAAACTTTTCACTGCCAGAAGTTACCACATTTTGTAACCCAGTCCTGGCCCAGGAGGGTTGTGTATAACCAGAGAATATATTAAATATGTGTTCATAGACAGGCTTTGTGTGCTGCAGCCATGCAGTTCACTTCCCATCAAAGGGCTGAGCAGTAGGTAGTCACCCTATGGGGTGCCTGTTGGACCAGAACAAAGTGACAGTATTTTCTCCCCATGACAAGAGGCATTCATAGATGTGTGTGCAAGAGGTTAGAAAGTGTTTTTATTTCACCCAAGAGTGAATTTCCTCTGGTATTTGGGACTGTTTCCTCTCCTGTGATCACTCACATAATTTCTCCTTTCAGGTGATGGTAAGAGTGTCCCAGTAGAAAGTACTTCTTGGAATGATCATGACCATGAAGGAGACATGGGTCCCTTACCTTCTTGTTGAGTTGCTCAGAAGAAATAAATTGTGCTCCAGCAGGCCAGATTTGTTTCATATGATGTCTATAACATCTTGAATAGCAGTGGTGCTTTTACCCCGTTGGAAAGTGTATGAGAAGCAGAGATCCCATTTCCACAATGCATTCAGCTGCAGATGGTTGCACTGCTAGGCAAGCCTTGGCCTTGCTACTGCTGACCACCTGGACATGTCTCACATCAGGAGAAAATGGGGGCAGTAATGATTATATAGTACACACAGGAGAGTCAATAAAAGTGCAAAAAGGCAACAAACAAAGGCGTATTGAGGCAGGGTTTGTTTTAGAAAGATTATACTCAATTCAGTCATTCTATGACTACATATATTCTTCTGTTTATTTATGTAATAAGCTGCCCTTGTAAGGCTCTGGCGGATAAAAAACTGGAGTCTTTCCAGATGTGCGAAAAAGGCTGTTATTTGGAGAGGATTTTATACACTTTGCTGCTACAAGATATTTTAACTCACCAGTCATCATCAAGAACATTTGGATTTTCCTTGCTAAACCACAAAAATCTTAATGGGGAAAATCATTAAACATATAAAGTTATAGCAATATAAATATTTGACTAAAATTATTATTGAGATGGCTCTTGGTAACCTGTGTTTCTGCAAACTTTAAGGGCTATAATGAATATACACTTACCCTTCCTCTCTTCTTTCTCTTCTCCCATGAAAGGCCAAAACTGCTTCAATTTACTGCTGTGAGGCTGAGTAGTTTTATGAAGTTTTTCTTCCTTGCCTTGTCCTATGAACACAGTTTTCATCCCAGTGTATAGCATAGCAGAGGGTATACTAATGTCTGATGAACAAATGTTTAAAAATGAGCTGAGAAAGCAGAGCCAGGGAGGCCACCTTGTAGTACCTGTGTTTTATGATCTGTGTTTTTAACAGCCCAAGTGTGAGTATATTATAGTTCATATTTGAAAGGAGGAGAAAATCTTGTATGTCTTTCCTAAAATGTGCAAACCTCTGCAAATTAACCCCCATGAAGCCAGTCATATGAAAGGTCTCACTACAAAGAAAAGTTGCATGACTTTCACCATCACTGTTCAATTGCTTTGGTGTATTTTTTTCTTACTGCTGGTTTCACAGGAAAGGTTTCTATTTTAACTGTGGGATTTTCTGACCTATTTTCTGAAGAAGGAGAGAGAAAGGAACTCAGGATTTGAAGCCTCTGGTTTTCTTTTATATAGACAAGGAAGCTCACAAGAGAAAAGCTTAACTTGGGTTCTATTTTTTGTCATAATTTAGAAGCCTACATAAATTTAAAACAAAGACCTGAGCCTACAATTGAATGAACATCCTGTGGGAATTACAGGCTAAAGCCTGAAGAGATAAGGTAAGCAGAAGTAACCATGGGCTGTTTGCTGGATCCAGGATGCTTCTCTGGCTCCTCCAGGAGCTGAAGGACTCAGAGAACCCTATGGCCTGTCTTCAAGAAGTTTCTCTATCATAGACAATTCCCTCCCTGAGACCTCTTCAACTTTGAAACAGATCATAATAATATCCAGGACTGAACTTCACAGCCATAAATGTAGGACAGAGAAGACCTTTTGATCTCTCACCAGAACAAGATGAAGCCTTCTGCAGTGTGCTGGGCATGCGCTTCACCCTGAAGCTGACCAGTGCCTGTAGGCACTGACCCTAATTTCACAATGCTGCTTTGTGTAGGATGCATTATATGCCTTTAGAAAGAGTGTTTTTTGATGCAGCCCAATAGATTTCCTTCTCTGCCTGCTTTGAAGCAATGTCACTATTTTGAATTTATGTGGTTAAACCAGAGTAGCCTTAAACGCAGTGTATTCATGTTCCAGGATATTGTGGATTTAGTGAAAGCTCACAACAAATCAAAGTGAAGTATGAAGCTCTATGTTTTATGTCTTTATTAACAAGTTTAATAAAATTGTAAATTTAATTACTTGTATAATCAAACAAAGGCTCCACAGTCTCCAGTATATTGCAGTTTTAGGGCCCACAGATATTGCAGAAGGGGGTCTGCCATTCCAAAAAGCCTTTAAGGGATGTAATTACAATCATGTTTCAAAAGTCATTTCAACTGGAAATTTAACAGGAAATGATCAAACGAGTTTGCCTTAAGATATAGTACCTGGCTATAGTGTGTTTGTGTGGGAATAATGAAGGATATAGTCTTCACACACCCACCACACAGTCTATGTTCCCTTCGTCATAGTATATCTTAAGAACAACACACAGTAAAGTGCTGTTACTGGCTGAGCACCAAATGTCATTATAGCATCCAATCCTTCTTTCTGTAAATTATGCTATTCAGCAGAGGCAACAGCCTCAAGATATGTGACCCTTTTGGTGCTTTCTTTGCAAGCTGTGATGTGGCAGACACTGTCTTTACTAAAAGATTCTGCATTCTGCGGAACATATCCTTCCACCACTAGTGTATTGATTTGGAATCCGCTAGTGCACATATGATGCAAGTATACCTTGACCCCCTGTGGTTTTGATGTATGGAAAAGCACAGCTTTTCCCATTGTAACATACAGTTGACTGTATTTGCAGCAAAACTTCTTTGGAAGAGACTGATAAGTAGAAAAGTGTTAAAAGATGTTAAGGATAATGTAATTTCTAAGCAAAAATGTAAAAATGTTGAGTAATATCAGTAATTACACGCTTGATTGGGGTAAAAGAATTCTACCTAAGGTGTCATATTGACCTGTAAGTACAGTTACATCATTTATTTGCGCATCAGTCAATAGGAATATAAACCAAAGGCTTGGGACATCCTTGTCATGAAGCAGGAACAAAGTCTGATCTACCAAGTAGCAGCGAGAACAATAGAGTACTCACCGAAGCAAAAATCCATCCCTCTATTTGCAGTTTCAACACCTGTCAGACCACATGTGTCCCACCCAAACCATGCTTCCTACAAGGTCTTGGCTTTCTCCTATTGTTGGTCAGAGCTGATATGGAGGGATTACACAAGGCCTTGCCCATCAACCCAAGCAGTGACTGCCTCCCATAGGCTGAAGGAGGTATTCACAGAGCTGCTGCTTATGAAATTGAGAACGAAAATGATCACATTAATTTACCCCCTCGCAAGACTGTAGCTGGCTTTTTGTGTGTAACAACACCAGCAGGAGCTGACCTGACACAAAGGCTGTTTCTGTATAAAAAAAAATTACTGTCTATGTGAATGTTTTCAGCTTACTTAGTGGACAGCTGTTGGAAAAACAATCTGGGAAGCAACATAATGGATCAAGATGAGAAACCTCTTGACATGGAATCAGAGAGTCATTTCAGAACATCTGCATGTTTCCTGACCACAAGCTGGAACAGTAGAGCTGTTCGTCCATGCAGAACATCCCTGAAATAAAGAGATCAGAAGAAAACTACAAAGCACGAGGCAAAGCGGTAAGCGCAAAGATGCTCTTTTCAAGCCCAAGTACAAAAAAGATAAGCTGGAGGAAGTTTATGTTGTAGACTTTATTGGGGTTTTATTTTTTTTAATGTTGTTTGCTTTTAAATGCTTTGATTCTTCAATGTTCACATGAGGTTTTCCCTCAAGGCTTTGCTCACTGCTTCAGTCAGTGCTTACTGTGCTGGGATTAAGTCCAAGGTTCAGTTTAGTTTATGAAGTAAAGGAATTATTAAGAAAATCACAGTAAAGAAATGGAGACAACTGCCCTGTCTGGTCTATGATGACTGGAGAGCACAGAAGGAGGTGAGCCTGGGGAGGCCACTCGGGTTAGGGACTCTGCATACCCTGCGACTGAGAAAGGCACAGGGTGATATTTTCTCTTGTGCACATCTCATTCAGAGTTCAAGCACTTGCACTGTGAAGCAACTATAATAAACCTGTCTTTGGTTTTATGTAATCCACTGTGAATGTATGTGGGAGAGTTTCTGTAGTCAGAGGTAGTGCCTGACATGTTCTTCATTGTCCACCCTAGACCCTGTGTTGTCAAAGGAGGAGGTGGTGGGAAGTGTGTGATGAAATTTCCCTCACACATTGAAATCCAGCCTGCAGCTCAGACCATCAATGAGACACTGCGTTGAGAGATACGCTGTGAACTTTTCAGGTAAACTTGGAAGAGCAAGCCAGAGAAGTCCTTCAGTTAGGACTGCCTGGGTAACAGGCAGTTTGCATCACTGTCTTGAACCCGAGCAGTTAAATTCTGCCTTAACTGGCTTCGGTTTTCATAGTAGGTGGTCTGAGCAGGAACTGCTGCTCCTGAGGAGAAATACAGGTGGCTGATGGCTGAGCTCGGTCTGCAGCCCCACAAAAGGCAATGGGGCTCAGTCTTGTTGGAGGCCTCAGGAACTCTCTCTTCCCTCTGAGCCCACATTTCCACTGCTCCCTATCCACCAGCATACTGTGCAGCCATAAATCCTGCCCCTCAACTCCTTCCCTCTGCTCAGTTGTTAACTTTCACACATGATTTTTTTTTTTTTTTTGCTGGATTTTGCAGCGCTGAAGTCTTACCAAGGCTGCAGTAATTCAAATTTTGGCCCATTTAGCATCAGGATAACTGCCCAACTCCATTTATTACAAACATATGTTATGAATTCAGTTAAAACAAACAGTCTCTTATTGTCTCAAGTCACAATAACCACACTCCAGACTTACTTAAAGCAAACATCATTTAAAAGCAGTATTTTGTTTATGGCAAATCTGTTTTAGTCATGGGTCTCAGATCAAAAGGTAGGAAAAGCTATAATTTAGGCTAAATAAAACAACAAAACCTATCAGAAAAGGTGAAATCATAGTCTTTGCAAGGTTGTCTTGGTCTCTGTCTTCACCCTCCCACATCTTTTTCTATGTTTTATATTAAAGAAAAAACAAAATGAATCAAAATTAAATAAAAGATAGTGAAATCATGTAATACCCAAGAGGCAGCATGTGTCCCATAGCCAGCTTGGAGCTTTTCTGCATCCTTCCCAGCCTCGGTCTGTGGGATTGTGGCTGGAACCAGTGTCTTTATGCAAGCACAGTTAGCATTCACTTGTCTGTCCTTCATTTGTTTCAGAAGAAATCACCCCACAGCTTCATAGTTGTCTAGTGAGCAGACGTTCAGAAAAGGCATTCTGAAGCAAGTGCCTCGGGGTGAATGATGCCACGCATCCAGTTTATGAGTGCCACACTTGGATGAGATCCCTGAGGTGAGTTTCCACCATCAGAGCAGCTAAGCTTTTTGTGATAAGACAGGGCACTCACATTCAATGTTACACTTCTTAAAAGAACCAAGGTTGAAGCCTGGCTGACCTTCATTAGGGGATTAGCTTGTGTAGCAGAAAGCTTTTATATCTCTTTCATCAGGTAGAGCCAATAAGCTTAACAAGCTTGGGAGTATGAATGCTGATTTGTCAAAACGGAGGAGGAAGGTTTTTGCAATGCTCCTGTGGGAGGCCGGCACAGGACGACACAGCTGGAAAGGTTTGGCACAGTCTTTAGACTGTGGCAAGTGCTGGTCTGTGCTTTTATTTGTCAAACCAACCTCAGAAGTACCAAATACCAGTGCTCCCTCGCTGAATGAAGAAGCTCTTTTGGAGTCAAGTGGGTAGGGAGGGTATAGCATAGTGCCATTAAAACTTTTTTGGAGACACAGATGTAGAGATTTTATGGTCCGTGAAGTCAGATAGACCACTAGGGCACAACGCCCTCACAGCCTGGGTGGTTGACCAGGTGAGAGTCTGGTTCAAGGCACACACCTTCATTTCCTTTCCAACCCTAACCATTCTTTGCTTCTATAATTCAGCAAGAAAGGAGAAGAAGAAAATTAAAGCACTATCCTTAATTACTGTGCTGTTCTGTACTTTTTGCTGCAGATTCCTGTAAGGATCTGTGTATGGCATCAAAGTCTCCCCACATCTCACTTTCTCAGCACATCAGTTCCTTCTGTTGTCACCACCATGACCAAGTCGCAAGTGTGGCTGTCTTTGAGTGCAAAACATCAAGACCTGTGACCTAGGCGCAGCAGAGAGACAGAGGCTCCAGCCTCCACTCTTAGGTTTTGTCTGCAGGAGCTCATGTTGCTGGGGGGAAGAGGGAATGGTAGCACAAACCAGTTGGTGATGATAATCCATGAGGTCATCAACAAAGCATTCAGCTGGCCTGGGCTCCCAATATTTTTCATGCCTTGGTCAGCTCCTTTTGTGCTCAGCTCCTTCTTTGTGATCTCACCTGAAATGTCAAAGAAGGTCTCCCTACATGCCATGCCCTTGATGACTCCCCTTTCACAAGGAGCATGAGATCTCAATGTGAGGCCACAACAGAGGAGTTATAAACTTTTCTCCACTTCCACTGTTCTTCATTGTGTGAGGGCAGGTTCGCAGTGGGTGCTAATCATTGTTGTTCGCCAGAGCCTGCAGCAGGATGCCATTCTTCCCCGGCTGTGCATCTAATTCCAGTTTTGCATTCCCATATACTGCTGTGTGAAACATCAGCTGAAAATTATGCTACTTAGTATTTTGAAAGGCATCTTCTACAGAGAGTGGAAGGCAGCTCCCAGTAATTCTCTACTTGACAGTTATTTAATACATTTCAGCTCTGGTTTCAGTTCTACATTTAGATTTACAAAGAAAAGATTCTTGACATTTTGTCATCTTTTTTCGCCTATGCCTATATTCCCACTTCATCTCATATTTCCTCCATTCATTACAGCAACCCCTGCTATGACAGGATAAAGCCGTACACAGAAAGTCCTTTCATGGCCACTTCACATCAATATCTATTTTTGAGAGAGAAACTGAACTGAAGCAGCACGACTCTCTAAGTCAGTTTTTCTCCTTGTCAGTAGCTGGATTGACAGGGCTGGGGTACAGACAGACACACTGTCACGTCCAGTTTAAATGCCTCACTGGACATAAATTCAGAATGAAGGGAGTGAAAAAAATTCCAACCCAGCCAAAATCTAAAACATATTTAATGCGTATGACATACGAGGACACCTATCAGCTCCTTTTTGAAGCTCGATGCTTGTGAGACAGCTTCTGTACTGAAGAAAAAAGGGGTTTGGGGCTCCTTAGATCTGTAAAGGCTTGACCTGCAGTTCTTTCTTAAATGCCAAATTATCTTTGGGCTTTTACCTATGTTTCTCCCAGCACAGCATGTCTTTTAGTGACCATTCTCATGTTCATTTGCTATAACAGCTTAGAAGATGGGGGCTTTCTTCTCCTACACAAGTATTAGTCAAGGTGGGGCAAGTCAGTAGGTCACAGGGCTTTTCTGTTTCTTTGGTTGTTTCTAATGGCTTGTAGCAGAAGTAGTGGGAAAGGTTCAATGAAACTCAAATATAACAAGATCAAAACGGAAGCAAGAAAATACTCCCCCACATTTTGGTGCCTATGGTGAGATGTATCAACATACCATCAAGAACATTAAGACTAGGGAATTCTTTAGAAGAAGGTTAGATTTGGCAATGTGTTCTGAAGAAGATATCAAGATGCAGATGGTGAAAGTCAATGACAGAAGTATTTTGGAAAGGACAGAAACCCTGTGCCTCTAAGAAGAAGATTTCTCAAATCTTTTTTCAGGAGCTGGATATGTTTGTAGGTTTTCAATGCTTCTTCAGCTGTTTTACAGGGAATTGTTGATATCTTTGTCAGATCTATCTGGTGTTTATTTTTCTCAGATTGAATCTTGGAACAGCTAGGTTTCTGGGCATTCTGAAAAACATTGTTAACTCCACCTCCTCTAAACATCTTCTGGAATTGGTTTATGTCAGCCTAAATTCTCCTGTCAGAGAAATCAGACTTCTCTGAATCCATTCAGTTCCTGACAATTCTAGCTTTTGCCAGCCCCAAGCCTGGAAATACCCCCTTAGCCCTCATGTGACCCCTCTGCCTCAGTCTCTGAGCTCAAAGGATGTTGCTCACTGTTTGGCTACTTCCTTGGCTTTCCTGTCATGTACAGATTACACCATTTGGAGCTCATTTGTTTCCAATAAGATGAAAAGAGGTGCTGAGAACAAGGTAGTGATCCTGAGCATTAGTTCTGCTGATATTTAATTACTAGAATTATTTCATCTTTTGACTAGTAACTGGCTCAAACCGATGGACAGAAGTAAATTTTGGTCTTACTGAAGTCATAGAATCATAGAATCATAGAATAGTAAGGGTTGGAAAGGACCTCAAGATCATCGAGTTCCAACCCCCCTGCCATGGGCAGGGACACCTCTCACTAAACCATGCCATCCAAGGCTATGTCCAACCCCACCTTGAACGCCGCCAGGGATGAAGCATTCACAACCTCCCTGGGCAACCCATTCCAGGGCCCCACCACCCTCACAGTAAAGAATTTCTTCCTCACATCCAATCTAAACCTCCCCTGTTTAAGTTTAAACCCATTACCCCTTGTCCTCTCACCACAGTCCCTAATGAAGAGTCCCTCCCCAGCATCCCTATAGGCCCCCTTCAGGTATTGGAAGGCTGCTAGGAGGTCTCTACGCAGCCTTCTCTTCTCCAGGCTGAACAGCCCCAATTTTCTCATCCTATCTTCATACGAGAGGTGCTCCAGTCCCCTGATCATCCTCGTGGCCCTCCTCTGCACTTGTTTTAACAGTTCCATGTCCTTTCCACGTAAACATAGCCACAGAGGAGGGCAGATCTGCCATGGATCCATTTCCTTTGCCCCCATGGACTCTCTGTGTTAACAGAAATAACCTCCATTACTGTCCTGGCACATTCAGATCACTGCAGCTGACAAAACAGGTAACACTCTCTCTTACTTGAAGAAGAAATTATCACCCACAGGAAGGTGTGAGAATAATACATAAGAAATCACCAAATCCCCCCATGACCAGATTACTAGACAACATATACACACTAAGCAGCTTGATCAGCTTTCCCATGGGGCTGTTCAGCCTGAAGAAGAGAAGGCTGCGTGGAGAGCTCATACCAGCCTTCCAGTATCTGAAGGGGACCTATAAGGATGTTGGGGAGGGACTCTTCATTGGGGACTGTAGTGATAGGACAAGGGGTAGTGGGTTCAAACTTAAACAGGGGAAGTTTAGATTGGATATGAGGAAGAAATTCTTCACTGTGTGGGTGGTTAGGCACTGGAATGGGTTGCCCAGGGAAGTTGTGAATGCTCCATTGCTGGCAGTGTTCAAGGCCGGGTTGGAGAGAGCCTTGGATGGCATGGTTTAGTGGAAGGTGTCCCTGCCCATAGCAGGGAGGTTGGAATTTGATGATCTTAAGGTCCTTTCCAACCCTAACTATTCTATGATTCTATGATTCTATGAACTGGGGGTGAAAAAAGCATATCCTTGCACAATCACACCTCGGACACGCATCTACCAACGTCAGTTTCTCTGTACACTAATTTCAAACTTGTTCCACAGCCAGTGCCAAATTCCATGTCCAGCTACTCCCCGAAGGCGAGGGTATGAATTTCAGACAACATAATTTCTGACAGCCCAGACTGGCACACCCACTGACCTCATGGGGAGGTCTGCAAATACTTCAAGGGTAGACTATGGCTTTTAAGTAGTAAATTGTTGTTTATCTGCTTAATGTCTTCTTACAGTCAGCGTTGCTGAATAAGAAGATGTATTCCCCTTCCAGGTCTCTGCACTTTCTCCCCAGTCACCTCCATACCCTGTTCTCTTTAATCCTCCTTCCCACCCATCTCTTCCTCCTCCTGTATTTCCTTCCCTGTAACAGATCTCAGCTTCCAAAATGAAGCAAAGAAATAGTTTATATCTTCATTTTTGGGATAAAAGCTGCCATTAGATTAAATTTATCAATTGAAGCTAAACCCAGTAAATCAGATTTCAACTCTGTATTGTTTCCACACATGCAGTTCTCACCCTCTGCTAACCCTTTGTTTTAATCAATCAGGCTGATATTACACCATTTTAATTTAAGTCCCCGAATTTTAGATGGCATTCAGGTATTAAATTAGATGTCTAAGTAAGTTAAATGAATCCCAAACTAGGCTCTCAGACTGTCTGTAGGCCCAGGAATGAAATCTTGCCACAGTTACGTTAATAAAACGTTTTGCAAAGCCCTTCTGCAGTCAATGCGGTTACAGAAAGTACACTGAGATTTAATTTCTGCGCATTTCCAAGCCTCTCAGTGATACAATGTCTGCATTTTCAGTGAAAATTTTGCTGAAATTTCCTGTCTTTTAAGTAGCTGTGCTTTATTTATCTTGTTCAAAGTTGTTAAATAACAATAATTCTTTTCTTCACGCTTTACTTTGCTGGGTAATGAGGAGGGTGGGAAGCCCCAGTTAAATGAAGGGGTTTGACCCTGGAGGAGTGTGGGAGAGGAAATGGAAGGAGACTAGTAGGGATATTTTTTGGCATGAAATGCCCAAAGACCTCTGTGCATTTTAACAAAATAGAAAGCATAACAGGAACAGCAGGGTAAGGTGCTGCAATATTTTACCAGAAGAAGAGCCAAGGAGGAAAATAGCACAGGCTTTGCCTCTTCCTATGCAGTCCCACCCATGCTAAAATACAGCCCAAGGGAATATTCAATCAATCACATACATTGCAAACATCCACTGAAAAACCAGGGGTGATTCAAAGGGGAGATTTTGAGACAGAGCAGAGTAACGTGGGTGGCAGCCACACACACTCACCTGCTTTCTTCAGTTCATGTGTCTCTGGAATTGGCTACCCAGGTCAGACCTTTTAATTCTGACTATGACACCAACCCATGCAGTAACTTTGGTAGGTTGAATTTCATCTCATTCTTATAAAGCATCTGCTGCTTTTGGAAAGGGTTTCTGCACATCACCCCAAGTCCCCACCTTCAGGAGCCCCAGAAGGTCAAGTATATTCACCTCCCCAAGTGCATAGTGTGAGCATTTCCTTTATTAAGAAAATGTTTAAAAAAACACAGATGCAGTGTAAATTATAAATATAGACAGCAGAGTAATGGGTGTGAGGAGGCCTGGGATAGATTTTCTACGTGCTTTTGGTGAGTTTCAATAGCTTTGGTAAATAACTGAGAAAATACACGCAATGATGAAAGAAATGTGTATCATCATTCTGGCTACTGGTCTGTCATGAGGTGACCCACACTCCACTCCTGTGAGCTCCAATTTCTTCTGGAAGAGGACTAAATGGAGGATCTGGGCTAATTGACTCAAGAAAACAAGAAATAGGTTTAGAATAAAACCCCCAAACAAACACTTATTCTTATGCCAAATGTTTATTTTCATAGCAGCAGGTGAATAACGTCAGAGGAGGAACTTTAATCACAACCAGAGCAAGTACACTACTGTGGATTTAACTGAGGAATAATTAATTTTAAAGTAGTGCAAGTTACATTTTCTCAGGTTGCTTCTTACGTAATCACTCTCACACACACAACATATCATGGGACACGTTAATCATCTCATTTTTGTGTATTTAAAAAGGAGCTTCTTGCTGCTGAATTGCTCACAGCCCTTCTAGAATCCACCAGTATTTATATAGCTTTTGCCAGTGTTTGTGTTAACAGCAGAGGTGATAACAGATAATTTTCCCTCAGGTCTGCACAAGAATTTTCTGTACTTTCCCAAAGGAATCTAGAAGATATTCCATAATATTCAACAAAATGGATTCATTGTCAAATAATGTTCCTTTTGTGCCAGCCCTGAATTTTCATAGGTTATGATTATTATGGTGGCTGTTTTTTTCTCCCTCATGCACAGGCTTGCACTCACACACACACTGACACAGTACATCAGGCATTGTTGTAATATAACTACTTTTTAGGACTTTAATTAGTCCAGATTGTGCCAACTCAATAAAGCTCCTAAAGCAAAAAGACTTAATAGCTTTTTCTCCTCTTTCAACCTGTAGCTTGCCTGAATGAAGTCTTTAGGCACCCTGACACCAAAGGATGATCGCTTTGTTCCACAGGCAAATGCAAAACCCAGCAGAGACATCCTTCCTGCATGACAGCTGGCAGACATGGCACTGTCCTTAGTCAGGATACTGCACAAAGCCCCCAGCTAATCCGTCCGGCAATTTCTATGTACCTGTAAAAAGTGAAAAACCACTGGATGAAGGACAATCAGTGCACCTTGTCTCTATCAGACACAAGTGCAGCAGTGTCCAGACATCTTTGCCTGACCATTTTCAGTTTAAGGAATGTATTCATTAGGACTGAAGAGCATGATCTGCCATTACCAGGGTGTAACTGGCATGATCCCTTTGGGTCCTTGCCAGGAGAGAGCATCACAAGAGCACAAACAGATATGTAATGGGTACCAAAGCAAGTCTGTACCAAAGCTACGCCTAGGATGTCCTGCAGAAAGAATTACGCATGTTGGATAAAGTCAAATGAGCAATAAACATATGAACATTGGATTCAGAAAGCATAAAGGCACCCAGAAACTCATAAGAGTTTCTGAATGTTAGTCAGGGACAGGCAGCAGTGACAGTGTAATTATACCAATCCTAGAATCAGGAGAATATTTTTAAGAACATCTGCCAAGCTAACGGATGCACAGATTCTAAATGTTATGCCTTTATGACTTAAAAATCACTGTTCAGCAACAATTGTTCTTTCTCAAGACAGATGAAATTTGCACTTCTGAATGTTTCCTTTAGGATTCATTGTCTTAAAGAAAAACCTAAATAGGCACGATATTAACCTGCACTGACAACATACTGAAAAAGAATTTCAGGTGACATGATTATGGATGCAGCATGAGAATTATATATCTTATGTTTCCTAATTTGCAAACTTCTTACCATTACAAGATGAGAAGTTTCTTTGAACGTGAATTACCAGCGTAAGTTACCTCCCATATTTGTTCATGTCCATTAATTATTTTTTCTGAGGTAGCATCCCAGATTTCAGGATATGTTCATTTCATATCTTTATCCCTGTTTTAAAAAGTCAAATATTCATATAAAGATATCTGATCAAATGTTAACTCTGAAAATGGAGCATGTTTGATATCAGAATACTATTTAAATACCCGAAACCACAATGTTTCACGTACTGTCTTGGCTAATTTTTCCTTTTGCACTTATCTGACGTCAACGATCCCTAACTGGTTTACAGGTTATGTCCTGATACCATGCTTTCTTGTCATCTTAGCATGTATAATTACTTCTATCAACCAAATTAATCTTCTCTTCCCTCTGTGAGCAGTATGCTTGTTATTTTTGATGAACAGACTCATTTCCTGAGAGGGAATGTGTTTCATATTAAAAATCTCCACTTTGGTTGTCTCACTTTCATATCTCCTAGTGTGTTTCTAGTTTTCTCTTTCTTGTTTTCCATGCTTCTCTTACAATTTGTCCTTTAGAAGTGTAACAATCTCAGCTATGGTAGCTCCACTATTCACTTTGAACTGTAGTCCCTCTGGTCATCCCTTCAAAAATATTGGCTGCCTTCACTTCCATGATTGCCTCCTCTCCTGTGTTTCAGAGAGAATGTCATGTATGATTTCTATTTTTGATGCCTCTTCTTGCAGAAAGTTACCTGCAGATTCCAGCCTGCAAACAGCCCAATAATCTTTTGAGGGTGTTTGTGAACACAAGGATTACTGCAGTGAAATTCTTTAGTGATGGGCCTGAAACACAGGGGTGTTTTGTCTGCCTACAAGGGTGCTGTTTTTAGCATGTCTGTGCTAGCAGTCATCTTATTCCCAGCCTCATCTTTCCACTCTCACTATTGGCATCCTTCTCCCAGTTGGGGAATCTCTTTGCCAACTGCTTTTGGTCTTCATTGAAAATGAAAGACAACGCCAACATTCAGTGGATGCATTTTACTTCTGGGAAAAAACTTAGCAATGCGAACTCTCTAAGCAGGTTAAGCAGTCTCAGGAGCTAAGACAAAAGCATGCAAAGTGTCCAATCTAACTTGCACATGGCCTTAAACAGCCCATGTCTTCCAGGCCTTTGTTCATGGAAATTTCCCATGTAGCAATTTTGGGGCAGGGAAAAGCTGTCCAATATTTTGTATACATAGAAGCTGTGAAGCTCTCTGTTCAGACAGAAACATTTGAGGAACAAGTGACCCTTGTAACAGGATATGTGTGATCCCAAAAGGCAGTGCATCTATTTAACCAGATGACATCGCAGTCCTGCATATATTATCATAAAGATTGGTACAGGAAGGGATTTTACTGAGAATACAAGTTATCCTGCAGAACAAAGGTGAGTTGAAGGTAATGGCACTTGTGCTATCGCTCCAGCATTCTAATGACAGGACATCAAAGTGAACCCTGGAATCGCAAGCACCGTAGTCTGATGAACACAGGAGAAGCCTGGACTGGATCTGATGTTCAGCTGCTGCATTTTGTCTGTTGAGCATGCTAAATTCACTGCTGAAACAAGGCAACAGAGACAGCAGAACAGTTTTAACCATTTATGTTAGAGATAAATTTCTCTTTTCTGAAGCCTTAAGTGCCTAAATTCTATACATTAGATAGCACTGAATAAACAGTGTTTCATATTGTTAAAATAAATCCCAAATCATGACAAATATTCGCTGGTTTAATAAAAGCAACAGTTTAACAACTCTTTGTAGCTGTATTCTGAGCCATTTTGGTGTTCTTATCTTGTTTTGAGGAGAAAAAGCAAACCTTTCAAATAATTAAATGGCTCTTGTGACAATCCCTGGGATACCAGATATGGACAATTCTCCCTCCATCTGTTGCACTTTGAGCAAGGGGAAAAGTCAAAGTTGCCGTTTCCTACCTTGGGTTTCCTCCAAGATGTCAGCATCCTCAGAAATGTCTAGTACTTCCCCTCTGCCACAGCAGGCTCATATTTCAGAATTAACACAGCAGAATGTGAGCAATTTCAGTGTAGCTGCTCTTATATGTATTGGTAGATGTTAACATGGTTAAGTTGCTGCCTTTTGTTGGATACCTCCAGACTCTGAAAAGTGTTTGTGCAGAGATTTTCAAATGTAATTGGAAGTGAACCCTGTAACTCACTGAAGCATCGCAAGCTGTGGGAGGGTTTGGTACTTGTCTTCTGGAAATTGGGCACTTACTAGCTGTTTTGGTTCTGAGTACTACTGAATACTGGAAATCAGCAGTCATATATGAACATCTTGACCTCACTTGCTTTCTGTTGAAACTAAGGTGTCCATTTCACAGTGGTTTATTTTTGACTCCTGTGGCAGAATGAAAACAGAGCATAAATTGATTATTTCCTCAGGGATAATTTGGGCAAACAACTCCAGTGTGTTCATTGTGCTTGCTGTCTCTGCATACATTGTAAATGGACAGAAAAGGAAAATTTCTCCATTAATTGATACAGAGACTTACTAGATGTTAAAAATAAAAGATGTTCTGATGTTAGGCCTCAGTGCTGCACTGACAATGATGTTATTCATTTTAGACATCTATAGTCTGCATTCTTTGTTCAAACTTTTTTCAAGTTCTCTGGAACTGTGAATGTTGGTTCCATGGTGACAGATGAACAAAAAAAAAAGTACAGCGTAAAAGACTCTTTCCAGATTGCACCCATTTCATTCATTTATCTACCCAGAGCTCAGAACAAAAAGAAAGCAAAACCCATACTTGTTCAACTAATAAACAGGGTAATATAACCCCCACTTTCAAGAAGGGGAAAATGGATGAGCCAGGGAATTACAGACCAGTCAATCTCACATCTGTGCCTGGCAAAATCTTGGAGCAGATTCTCCTGGAAGGCATGCTGAGGCACATGAAAAACAGCAAGGTGCTTGGTGACACCCAGCATGGCTTCACTGAGGGGAAATCCTGCCTGACCAATCTGGTGACCTTCTATGAAGGGGCTACAGAACTGATGGACAGGGGCAGAGCAGTTGATGTCATCTACCTGGATTTGCGCAATGCGTTCGACACTGTCCCGCATGACATCCTTGTCTCAGGCTGAGAAAGTTGGGGCTGTTCAGCCTGGAGAAGAAAAGGCTGCGTGGAGACCTCAGAGCAGCGTTCCAGTATCTGAAGGGGACCTATAAGGATGCTGGGGAGGAACTCTTCATTAGGGACTGTAGTGATAAGACGACGGGTAACTGGTTAAAACTTAAACAGGGGAAGTTTCGATTGGATATAAGGAGGAAGTTCTTTACTGTAAGGGTGGTGAGGCACTGGAATGAGTTGCCCAAGGAAATGGTGAATGCTCCATCCCTGTCAGTGTTCAAGGCCAGGTTTGACAGAGCCTTGGGTGGCATGGTTTAGTATGAGGTGCCTCTGCCCATGGTAGGGGATTTGGAACTTGATGATCTTAAGCTCCTTTCCAACCCTAGCTATTCTATGATTCTACGATTACTGGTCTTCCTAATGCTGGTCAGAGATTATGCTGATCAGGAGGCCTTGCTATTCCTTTTGCCTTTTTATTCATATGAAAAGAACATTTTCTTCATCAAGGTAAACTTCTTAAAGCTATTCCTGTGCTCAGCCATAAGAATTCTCGAATTAATTTAGTACTTGCTCAAGGGTTGGAAAAAATTAATTTATTCTGATTAATTTGTAGCTTCCTCTGTTGTTTTGTTAATCTCAGACACCTTGTCACCCTCAGCAACATATGTAGACTCTGATTCATGTGAGTTCATGTGAGTCCATGTGAGTCCTGTAGTCCCACATCCCACGGAAGCAGGGATGAACTAGCCAGCAGACATGCCCTATGACATTTAGTTTCTGGGAACGCCAAAAAACCTCCCACCCATGTCTTCGTTCAATAGCAATGTGATTTAAATTCTGACTATTTAACACAGATGTTATCATGCTCACAAAGAGTTTAAACTATTTCCCAATTGTATTATTAATAAGAAATTACTGGTTGCATGGACTGCAAGTTCCTTTTTGAAGACTGTTTAAAGAGAAAAAGAAAGCTCATGCATTACTATTTCTGGTGAGTTCGTTACTTGTTGGGCTTCCTTGGGCAGGAAACAGATGTAAACTGAGACGTTCCAGCTATCAGAGAAATATGACATGCTGCCTTTCTTCTCTCTGCCCTTTGGAAGACTTCAGTTTCCAGTTTCCAGTTTCCCTCCTAGAAGTTCAGCGAAAAGAGGGAAAAGGTGGAAAGGGGGAAAGGGAAAGGAAAATGGCAAGGGCAAGGGCAAGGCAAAAGGAAAGGGCAAGGGCGAGGGGAGAGGAGGGGAGGGAGAGGAGGGGAGGGGAGGGGAGGGGAGGGGAGAGGAGAGGAGAGGAGAGGAGAGGAGAGGAGAGGAGAGGAGAGGAGAGGAGAGGAGAGGAGAGGAGAGGAGAGGAGAGGAGAGGAGAGGAGAGGAGAGGAGAGGAGAGGAGAGGAGAGGAGAGGAGAGGAGAGGAGAGGAGAGGAGAGGAGAGGAAAGGAAAGGAAAGGAAAGGAAAGGAAAGGAAAGGAAAGGAAAGGAAAGGAAAGGAAAGGAAAGGAAAGGAAAGGAAAGGAAAGGAAAGGAAAGGAAAGGAAAGGAAAGGAAAGGAAAAAGGAAAGGAAAGGAAAAAGGAAAGGAAAGGAAAGGAAAGGAAAGGAAAGGAAAGGAAAGGAAAGGAAAGGAAAGGAAAGGAAAAAGGAAAGAAGGAGGAAATGATCTTCCCTGTGAACTTGTTTTTTTCTTCTTATGCCACCAATTCACTGCTTAGACTCTCCAAGAAAAAAAAAATCAACAAAAAACCCACAAACAAAAAAACTGAGGGGAATATCCACAGAATTATTCCTCAAGGCCTTTGCTTTCAGAATGCACCTTTTCATCGTTTGACACCTTTAACGAAACTTCTTTCTGGGCAAAGAGGGTTTTGCACAATATCAGTGCAAAGAAAAGGCAAAGAGCCAGGGAGGGATTAGTCAAATTCCTTTTTCACCCATGCAGAAGGTGCTTGGGTCAGTAGATTCGCTTGCACTCCTGTTTTGGCCACAGTCCCATGGACAATTCTGCTGGTGTTTAGCACTGTCCAGGGCAGATGGCCTAGTGAGAGCAGTTGAGAGTCTCATGAGTGTGAAGTGAAGCTGGTGGGGGTTCACAAGATTCAGTCTGAAACAACAAACTCCAGGAAAAAATCAGAAATAAGAAACAAGCAAATCAGTCTGGGTGCTATAGCCGGGGTGCAGCACAGTGCTTCACATCAGTTTTCAATTCACATTTTCTATTTACACTTTGGTATAGCTCAAAGATCGCAGTTTGGACTGAGTTTCAAAAAGAGCATCTTAACTGAGTACCAGATGCCCTTGGGCTGCATCCTGCACACATGGGCTTCCCCTTTCTTCTACTGTCATCAGAGCTTACGGCAGCTGCCTCCTGCCCATACAGCAGTTACCAAAAAAACAAGCTGTGAAGAGAGATAGCATGTCATCACATCACACAGCTGGGCCCCAGACACAAAGTGCTCCTGGATCCCATAGTTAGATGCAGACTCTGTGCCTAGCATTGTATGAGCACAGAGCACTAGAAAGTTTACAGCCTGAGCAGTTTCTGGTCAAAAAGACAAGCAGAGAACTACATATAACCACAAAAGCCACTTTTTGAAAGCTGAATTTGATACAAGATCTGTGTGTGTTTTCCCAGTTTCCTAATCCTAAATCATTCATTTCCCTTAACATCACCCACAGCATCCATTTGCCAGTCAAATGCCCTTATAGTCCCCACACTTCTCAATTATCCTGTTTCCTTCCTGTCATATCAACCACAGGGTAGCTGTGGCCATTTTTTGGAGGCATAGTCTTTTGATACCATATGACTTCTTTAATTGTGGATGAGTTAGCCTCAGCACTACACCAGAAAAATGAATGACATGTCCTTTGCCTGGAATCTTCCCACAGGCTGAAGTCTCAGCGCTTAGGAGATGTAAATGTGCAAAGTGGGGTCACAGATATGAAGGAAAATATCTTTCTCTCAACGTGGACTAACCGTAAGTAAAAGAGCAATGGATTGCCCATCTCCTTTGTATCGGACACCGGGGCATGTCACTTCCACTTGTAACACAGCTGCTGCACAGCTGTCAAGGGACATTGAAGCTGTGATCATCTTGCTTCCTCTCTGCTCTGCTGTTAAGGGTCTTCTGCTCCCTGAAATCAAGACATCAGGCCAGCCCTTTGCTGTTGTAACTCCTGCAGTTGATAGGAGCTGCGCTGCATTGCCTCAGCAGTGGGCAGGCTCAGAGCAAATTCCTAAGCACCTATTGGAAAGCCTGACAGCTCACCTTAAGCACAGTAATTTGTAAATCTGTTTTAATTTAACAACATGTCTGGGCCTTCAAGGGAGCCCTGTGATTCTCAATCAGAAGAATTATGGCAGTTGACTCTAGAATAATGTTTATATCTCCCATATGCAAGAATGGAGTTGCCAGTACTAAGATATACAGCTTGCAAGGTACAGATCTGGGGAGGCAACTCAATTGTCTGAATATAAGCCAATGAGATTTGGCACCAGCTAGCTAACTTAGAGAAAAGGTCTTGTTATCAGCTCCTGCATGCTTCAATTCACGCTCTTTTAGGCCACCCAGACACAGCCGATGGGAAGGGAGGCTATAGTGCAGAGCTCGGGGTATCCTAAGGGAAGGGTGAGCAATGGGCAGGGCTGCACTCTGCGCTCCCTGGTGGAGGTCCTCCTGCAGCAGGTGGCTGAACTGCAGGAAGCTGTTACCAGGCTGAAAGGTGTCAGGGAAGCTGAGGGGGAGCAGCACCGCTTGCTCTGGGACCAGCCTGTTCCGGGGCCTCGAGTGTCTACTGTCGCCCATGCAGGAAAGGAGGCTGCTAACCCAGGAAAGGAGGCTGCTAACCCAGGAAGCTGGGAAAAGGTAACAGAAAAAAACAACAAAAAAAGGAGGAAGAGGGTAACTAAAAGCAGGGGGCTTCCTCCTACATCTGTTGTCCCCACCCAGAACCGCTTTGCTGTCCTGCAGGGGGCTGATCAGCAACAGCGCTCCCACCAGGCGCAACCAGCTGGTGCACTGGTAAAGAAGGTCACTACTGGTGCTGCCAGGAAAAAGCGGCGGACCATAGTAGTCGGGGACTCTAATCTGAAAGGCACAGAGGCACCCATCTGCCGGCCTGACCCAGGCTCAAGGGAGGTGTGTTGCCTACCAGGGGCTCGGATCAGGGATGTGGCCGAGAAGCTGCCTGCTCTAGTCGGTCCCACTGACTATTATCCACTCCTGGTAATACATGTGGGTGCTACTGATATAGATAGCAGTAGCCCGGAGACCATAAAGAAGGACTACAGAGCTCTGGGAGAGGTGGTTAGGGGCTCTGGAGCTCAGATTGTCTTCTTGTCAATTCTCCAGGATACAGGGCAGGACCTTGAAAAGGCTAGGAGGATTGGGCAGGTTAATAAATGGTTAGAAGGGTGGTGCTATAGTCAGGGGTTTGGGTACCTTGACCATGGGACTCAATATAGTAGGCCAGTTCTACTGGGGGCTGATGGGGCTGGTCTGCCAAAGAAGGGGAAGAGTGGATTTGGTAGGAGGCTTGCCAGACTGGTCAAGGATGCTTTAAACTAGATGTGTTGGGGGAGGGGGGGCGTCATTCCATCCCAACACACCCAGTCAGTTGCCAGCACCTACAGTAAACGTTCGGAGCAATGTAGAGATATTCCAGCTGCTCCAGCCAATGAGCCGGCTTCAATTGGATCTCGGCTCAAATGCCTCTACACAAATGCCCGTAGTATGGGGAACAAACAAGAGGAATTAGAGATGTGTGCACATCTACGGGGGTATGATATCATAGGCATCACAGAAAAATGGTGGGATGGCACCTATGACTGGTGTGTTGGAATAGAAGGTTACCGGCTCTTTAGGAAAGACAGGCCCGGCAGACGGGGAGGGGGAGTTGCTATTTATGTTAGGGATAGGCTAGAGAGTATGGAACTCTGTCTGGGGACAGGTGAGCAGTCGACAGAGAATTAGTGGGTCAGGGTTAAAGAGAGAACAGTGATGGGTGACATTATTGTGGGGATCTGTTACAGACCGCCTGACCAAGGGGACTTGCTGGACGAAGTGCTCCATAGGCAGATAGGAGCAGCCTCACGCTTGCAGGCCCTTGTTCTCATGGGAGACTTCAACCACCCTGATATCTGTTGGAGGGATGGTACGGCTCAGCACAAGCAATCCAGAAGGTTCCTCGATTGCGTGGAAGACAACTTCCTTCTGCAAGTAATAGAGGAGCCGATAAGGAGAGGTGCCATGCTTGACCTCGTCCTCACCAACAGGGAAGGGCTGGTTGGGAATGTGATGCTCCAGGGCAGCCTTGATTGCAGCGATCATGAGATGGTTGAGTTTGAGATCCTCAAGACAGTGAGAAGAGAGTGCAGCAAGCTCACTGCCCTGGACTTCAAGAGAGCAGACTTTGGCCTCTTCAGGAACCTGCTCAGTAAGGCTCCATGGGATACAGCCCTAGAGGGCAGGAGGGCCCAAGACTGTTGGTTGATATTCAAGGCTCACCTGCTGCAAGCTCAGGAGCGATGCATCCCAACTGGAAGGAAGTTCAGCAGGAGGGCCAGGAGACCTCCTTGGATGGATAAGGAGCTGCTGAGCAAAATTCGAAGGAAAAAAGAGGCTTACAAAAGGTGGAAGCAAGGTCAGGTGGCCTGGGAAGAATACAGGGATATTGTCCGGGAAGCTAGGGACCAGGTTAGGAAAGCTAAGGCCCACTTAGAATTAAACTTGGCTAGGGATGTTAAGGATAACAGGAAGGGATTTTATAGGTACATTGCCAATAAAAGACAGGTTAGGGACACTGTGGGCCCTCTCTAGAAGCTATCAGGAGAACTGGCTACCCTGGATTTGGAGAAGGCTGAGGTTCTTAATGACTTCTTTGCCTCAGTCTTTACCGGCAAATGCTCTGACCACACCACCCAAGTCTTGGAAGGCAGACGCGGGGACGGTGAGGGTGGGGACCCTGGGCCCACTGTGGGGGAGGATCTTGTTCGGGACCACCTTAGGAACCTGAATGTATACAAGTCCATGGGACCAGATGAAATCCATCCACGGGTCCTGAAGGAGCTGGCAAATGAAGTTGCTAAGCCACTGTCCATCATATTTGAAAAATCATGGCAGTCAGGTGAAGTTCCCGAGGACTGGAAAAAGGGAAATATAACCCCCATTTTTAAGAAGGGAAAAATGGATGAGCCAGGGAATTACAGACCAGTCAGTCTCACCTCTGTGCCTGACAAAATCTTGGAGCGGATTCTCCTGGAAGGCATGCTAAGGCACATGAAAACCAACAAGGTGCTTGGGGACAGCCAGCATGGCTTCACTAAGGGGAAATCCTGCCTGACCAATCTGGTGACCTTCTATGAAGGGGCTACAGAACTGATGGACAGGGGCAGAGCAGTTGATGTCATCTACCTGGACTTGTGCAAAGCCTTTGACACTGTCTCACATGACATCCTTCTCTCTAAGTTGGAAAGACATCAATTTGATAGGTGGACCACTCGGTGGATAAAGAACTGGCTGGATGGCCGCACGCAAAGAGTAGTGCTCAGTGGCTCAATGTCCATCTGGAGACCGGTAACGAGTGGTGTCCCCCAGGGATCGGTATTGGGACCGGTCTTGTTCAACATCTTTGTGGGTGACATGGACAGTGGGATTGAGTGCGCCCTCAGCAAGTTTGCCTATGACACCAAGCTGTGTGGTTCGGTTGATAAGTTGGAGGGAAGGAATGCCATCCAGAGGGACCTTGACACGCTTGTGAGGTGGGCTGATGCCAACCTGATGAAGATTAACCATGCTAAGTGCAAAGTCCTCCACCTGGGTCGGAGCAATGCCAGGCACAGCTACAGGTTGGGCAGGGAGGAGATTGAGAGCAGCCCTGCAGAGAAGGACTTGGGGGTGTGGGTTGATGAAAAAATGAACATGAGCCGGCAGTGTGCGCTTGCAGCCCAGAAAGCCAACCGTATCCTGGGCTGCATCAAAACGAGTGTGACCAGCAGGTCGAGGGAGGTGCTCCTGCCCCTTTACTCTGCTCTTGTGAGACCTCACTTGGAGTATTGTGTGCAGTTCTGGTGTCCTCAACATAAAAAGGACATGGAACTGTTAGAACAAGTGCAGAGGAGGGCCATGAGGATGATGAGGGGACTGGAGCACCTCTTATATGAAGATAGGCTGAGAAAATTGGGGCTGTTTAGCCTGGAGAAGAGAAGGCTGCGTGGAGACCTCATAGCAGCCTTCCAATGCCTGAAGGGGGCCTATAGGGATGCTGGGGAGGGACTCTTCATGGGGGACTGTGGTGAGAGGATAAGGGGTAATGGGTTTAAACTTAAACAGGGGAGGTTTAGATTGGATCTGAGGAAGAAATTCTTTACTGTGAGGGTGGTGGGGCCCTGGAATGGGTTGCCCAGGGAGGTTGTGGATGCTTCACCCCTGGCGGCATTCAAGGTGGGGTTGGCCATAGCCTTGGATGGCATGGTTTAGTGGGAGGTGTCCCTGCCCATGGCAGGGGGGTTGGAACTCGATGATCTTGAGGTCCTTTCCAACCCTTACTATTCTATGATTCTATGATTCTTTTTGCATGATTCTCTTTCCTGCCTTTTAACTTAATGATAAAAATCATGCCATACCAAGTCTCCATTCAAAAAGTCAAAGTCTGCCAAAAAGTCATTATTAAAATACTAGATAGAGACTCATGAGGAAACTTGAAGATGTTTGTTTGTTCATTTGAGTTTTCACAGGGCTGACAAGAAACCTGATACAAATTGTTTAAATGTGACTCACATAGACATTGAAATGTGAATTCACTGGTCGTAAGGGTCTTCTTGTATTGTAGCAACTTCTTCACAGATGTGGGTTCAAATTTGGGTTTTTTTAGTGCAATTACGTAGTTCCTGGAAGAAGTGTACTTCTTATTCCCTTTAAATGTACATCTCAAATATAAGGGTAAGACATTCACGGTGAGGGTGATGGAGCACTGGAACAGGTTGTCCAGAGTGGTTGTGGAGTCTCCACCTTTGCTGATATTCAAAAACCATTTGGACACTGTCTTGGGCAACCAGCTCGAGGAGATTTTGCTGGAGCAGAACCAGATGACCTCTAGAGGTCCCTTGCAACCTCAACCATCCTGTGAGTCTGTGATTTTTTCTACTGACAGAGAGCCTTTCTGACTACAACTTGGTTTTCCAAAAAAACCGCACAACTGTTTAGAGAAGAGAAAAAAAATACTAAACTCAACCCAAGCAATAGATGATGCTCTTGTCTAGCTTACGAACATTCCACAATCCATGTAGGGCTCCTGATACATGCTGCTTTCCCAAAAGCATGCTAAGATGCCACAGTCTGGGTCTTAGTCTGGACCACTAATGGGATCCAGATTTTAAATATTCATTTTTGGAGTGGGCTGCCCCTTTTTGCATACATAACTTGAACAATTCTTTTCTTATATCACTCTGTGAATCAGATTTATTTTACTGTTTTAAAGCAAGTTTGCAATTTCACCAACACTTAAAGATCACTACGAGTTTTTGTAATACACCAAATATGTTTGGATTGGGCTGTGACTCAAGACACAGCCATGACATACATGAGATGCATTATTACAGATATTTGTTGACATGGTGACATATTTCTGAGTCAGACTTCCTTCTTTTTTATTCATCTAGTGGGTGGGGCATAAATTATTGCTGGCCTATACTGTGTCAGCCGTTATAGTTGGGTGGATCAAGAGACGTCTCTGTCTGCTCTTTAACTCTGTCCAAGGAGAGTAAGCAAGCTCACTATTTTATTTCTTCTTTAATATTCCATTCTGGTAACCTGTGGGAACATAGTCTAAATCACTGTGACCCAGCTTTAAGACTCCTTGCAGCTTCGGTGTCTATTTACAGCTCATCTGCATTCACAATTATGCCTCCCTTATCTGATGACTGTCTGGCACTGATTCGAGATGGTAGATACGTATATGCAATACACATCACTTCAAATAATTTGGCAACTCTATTACTCTGCAACTTGTTTAATATCAAATGTGACATTTCCTGTGGGTGGACTATATCTTGCTTTAACGCTGTTAAGACCAATAACTTGCCGTTGCTTTTCCATTTGGTCTTCTAACAGCCATTTAATGGCAAGCAGAGGGTGGGGGGGGTGGGGGAGTGGGGGGCAATGCCTCATACTAAATGTTGTGAGTATTTAAACTCCTCCACTGATAAAGAGGAAGGGGTGCTTGGTGTTCTCTATCAATAAATGGGGTGTCTAAACAAAGGGCTTCATTGAGCTGGACCCCAGACTCTCATCCCAGTGATAAAGCACTGCCTAGCTCAGGAAGTGCCTAAACATATGGAGTTAGTTAGCTTCCCAGCAATGGGAGAGGCAAAAACTGAAAGCAAGGCTGCCAGGAAAGTCAAACTGCTGTACAACCAGAATATGTGAAAACTGTTGAATCTACACAGGAACATCCACAAGGACACCTCTACATCCCAGTCTTCTGTGTTCATTTTATCTAGTGCTATATGTGATATCCATTTATCACAAAGATCAGAAAAAAAAGAGCAACTAGAAATGAGAAGGAGCAATAATCAGATGCAAAAACCAATACACTGCACACACAGCTTGCACCTACTTTAATGCTCTCAAAAGTAGATGAACTCAGGTTCACAGAGAAGTCAAAGTTGTCCAATTTAGAGCATTATCCCAAGTTACTGAGCCTTCTAGGAACATTTGACACCTGTAGGTCATAAACAAGCCAGAGACAGGGCAGAATATACCAGCCACAGGTAAAACTAAAATACATATTGCAGTGCCTTCAGCAGGTAAATAAAGCATTGCTATAAGAAATGCAAGATATTCAGAGGAAGGTCAGAAAAGTTCAGGCCCAGATTTTGTTTCAAGATGAAGTGGTTCCCAAAGCTCAGGTGGATGTTTTCCCTGGTTCTGAAATTGGTCCCATATGCAGTTTTATTTCATGTTTTTTCTTGCTTCCCTTATTATTCTCCCCCTTTGGATATTCTAATCAAAACCAGTAATGTTCCTTCTCAGTATGTGGGATTAAGAAAACTGGCACTCACCAAGCACTTTTGTACTGATATGGAGAGGAGACATCCCTTTTTTAACTGTGACAATGCTTAATGATTTTTATACACTTGTAGCAAGTGCTTAAGAAATTAGCAGAATAAAGGCACTTTCCTCCTTTTCTAAACAAAAATCTGTAGCATATAGACAAAGCTGATACAGTAACATCATCTAAAAATCTCAGCATTCACCCATTCATTCTGGTTTTCTCAAGAAAAAAACCTAATTTTCTAGCGAGAACTTTACCCTGTGCCTACTTTTACACACACGCATAACTTTAACGCATGAGCCAGTTTCACAATGGAGCTGATCCCATATATAAAGTTAGAAATAAAAGCCCAGTGCTGCGCAGAAGAGTAAATCAGGCACATCTTGTTTAGTTATGTTGATTCCAATGATAACTAAGCTTCAATGCAAGATTTAGAAATGGGAACTCTTTTGCTCAGTTTTGGGTGTCTGCTCACGAACCAGTTGTCATGTATCCCTTTCTACACAACGTAGTTCCACCCAGTGCAATCAATAGTACGCAAGGGCCAATGGTCATTTTGGGAGCAGATGAATCAACTTAGAAGAAATTATGGTGACAGTATTGATGATCTCTACTGGTTAAAAAAGGGAATCTAAGGTGACTAATCCAGAGACAGAGACCTTCACTAAACACACCCACAATTTAAATGAATTGCCCCTCTGTTTTCTCCTCAGGAAATAAGGTCCTTTGGGCAGGAACTGGGAAATATCTGGAACACTCACTGCTTTTCCTAAGCTGGGAAACATGGTTGACATTTGTGGCAAAAGCATTTCTGTAAATTATGGCCCAAGATATAATCCTGTAAATACTTCCATACATCAGTGCTACATATTGTATGGGCAAAACTGCAAAGCTACAAAAGAGTAGTGCTCAGTTAGGGGCAGAACACTGTTTCTGCTTGACCAACCAGAACAATAGCACAAAGTTTGAAGTCACCGAAGTGTAGTTTCGTGAGATATTTTAAAACAAGATAGGCCTGATACAAGCAGGAAAGAACTGCTGGGTATCACCTGCAGATAGCCGAGTCCACAGTTAAATCTGCTTCTGATATTTTTTTGCAGCATGCCTGTGTGTTTGAGCTCAGTAAGATACTTGCATGGAAGACTGACCAGTATTTAAATACCACTCACTCTGTAAATGTGGTAAGAATAAGTATGAGCCACCTTGTTGGGCACGTCTTTTCCTATTAGAGGATATAGATTGTGAACTAGTATGATTCTATTATTCTACGATATCTCATACTCAGGACAAGAGCACCACAGCTTGCTCTGTTTCAAAGCGGATTGCCTCTCCATCTCGCACTATTCCACAAATCTGTTGCAGGAGGCTGATGAAACCAGAAACAACAAAAGGGTTCTGGTGATGGAGACACTGAGAGAACAAGAGACAAACACAAGCAGTGGCTTGTGTGAGACAGCTGTCCCACCCTCCATATCCTGGGAACATCCTGCTGTCCTGAGGGGATGCTATAGGAAGCACAGGCATGGCTAGTTCACCCACCGGCACTGTCTGATGGAGAGGACCACAGGCACACTAGGAAGTAATTACGGCCACAAAAAGCCCCAAAATGACCTCAGAGGGTTCCCAGGTATGCTAATCACACTCTTGCATCCAAACATTTGTACAGCTCTCAAAACTCTTCCATTGTTCTATCTTCTACAAAACAAAAGAGAAAAAGTCTTCAGGTATCAGGTGTTTGCATCGGAAGGGGGGCTATAGGGATGCTGGGGAGGGACTCTTCATGAAGGACTGTAGTGATAGGACAAGGGGTAGTGGGTTCAAACTTAAAAAGGGGAAGTTTAGACCGGATATGAGGGAGAAATTCTTTACTGTAAGGGTGGTGAGGCATTGGAATGGGTTGCCCAGGGAAGTTGTGAATACTCCATTCCTGGCAGTGTTCAAGGCTGGGTTGGACAGAGCTTTGGATGGCATGGTTTAGTGGAAGGTGTCCCTGCCCATGGCAGGGGGTTTGGAACTAGATGATCTTAAGGTCGTTTCCAACCCTAACTGTTCTATGATTCTATGATTCTATGACTATAAAATAATATGTATGTTAAAAAGATGTCTATACATAATGTACAGTTTATATAAACAGTTTTCAACCTAGTTCATGGATATGAAAAATTACTTGGGACCATTTTTGTTCAGAAAACATTGAATATGGATATTAAATGCTTTCTTGGAGCAGGGAGATAAGACATATAAACAATCGTGCATGTTAAAATGCTGCCACATGTTCTTTTAATTAAGTATTACTACGCCACCCTGAGACAGTCCTTTCTGTGTCCTGTGTGTCAGCCACAGCATAAGGATCTGTCAGATTTCAACTTGGTTTGCAGTGGCTAGGGTTAAAGGATCCAAATTAGACGGGAAACATCCTAAACTTTCAATCAAGTCTCACGCCTTTTTGGTGCCCGGTAAACAGCTTTTCGTTGAATCTACCTCAAATTCCCAGCACTTTTGGGGATCATTCCAGCTTAAATGGAGATGGACAGAGCTCAGGACCTCAAAAGGAAGAGGTTTCTATGATACCGAAGGCATAGCTTTCCCTAAAAGAGATAGAGAGTCATTTCTTCTGCAGGGACTGTTATTGTTACTGAGAGAACCAACACTGCAATGCTAAGTTACAGAAGGAAATCGAAATATAGGACTCGTATAATAGAAGAAACATCTGTGTGACCTGTGTTATTCAGTATAAAAATCCTGTTCAATAACTCCCCTTACACATTATTTCTTATCTGCTTGAGGGTGGTCTAGCAGCACTTTGGATTATATTACAAGCATAAATGGATCAGTTCAAAATGTCCTGCAGGTTTCTCCCCTCGCCTCCCCTCCCCTCGCCTCCCCTCCCCTCGCCTCCCCTCCCCTCCCCTCCCCTCCCCTCCCCTCCCCTCCCCTCCCCTCTCCTCTCCTCTCCTCTCCTCTCCTCTCCTCTCCTCTCCTCTCCTCTCCTCTCCTCTCCTCTCCTCTCCTCTCCTCTCCTCTCCTCTCCTCACCTCTCCTCTCCTCTCCTCACCACCGTCTATCATTTGGAACTGAACAGCAAATAAGTGATTAGACCCTTCTGTTAAAAAGAAACTGATGCGATTACTTGTGGTCAGTAAGTAATGGGTTTTTCAGATAGGAAAGAAATTTGGTTTCGGTCAAACCAAAACTAAATTTGTCCAAGTTCATAGTGAAATGAACAAGGTGAAAAAAAAAAAAAATGTTTTGGCTCAAGCTTTAATGTTTCCTGTAATCTGGAATGAAAATTTTTCTCATGTTGTCAGGTTGCTTAACCCTTTTACTAAACATTTTTTGTTTGGTTTTGTTTTTTGTTGCTTGTTTTTTTTTTAAGATTGGTTAATTTTACTAAAAGGAAGTATCAAATTGGGTTAGTTTTGCTGAGATGAACTGTCAAATGCAAAAATTCAACACTTCTGACACAAGGGGTTTGGCATTTAGTTATTTCCCCTTTGTTTCTTCCCTTTCTTTCTAAGTCAAACCCATTTGACAATTTGATGTGGACTTTTCAAAGGAAAGGACTGTTTTCATAAAAGAACATGCTGTAAGCAGTTTATTTCTAGTAAATACTTCAGCTGCAGGAATTAGTAGCAATTCCTTGCATGAACAAGAGTTTTGATTCTGCACTGAGGTCAAAGATCCTCCATTTTCTGTATCAAAATGTCTGCTATTCTGGTCTATAGCAGAACAACACGAGAATTAGGGCCTAAAAAAGTTATTACTGTGATGTCTGTGTCCATTCTTTTTACAGTACTTCTATTCAATGAAAGATGCTAGCAACTCCTTCAACAGGAGCTGGCAGCCCAGTGGCACCCCAGGGATGACTGAGTTGGAAATGAAACAAGTAATGATACTCCACACTGTAGATAAGGATTTAACACCAATTAAAGTTAAAGCAGAAATATGCAGAAGCAACTTAGTTTGCTATCTTAAAGACGGGGAAAGACAACCATAGCAAATAATTGCAAGGCCGCTGTTAATTCACCTACTTACTCGGAAAAGGAATGTTACTGTAATTTACCTAAAGGAATGTATCTGACAGCACTGACAGTGCCAGCTTTCTGCACGAGCTCCAGTCAGTAGTGGCTGTGTTTTCTGATGATTCCCACTCGTTGTTCAATGCAATGTCCCAAGAAGGGTAATTCCCAAATACTAGAAATATAGAAACACTGTCAAAAACTTGTACTGATTAGCATGTTCCGTGTGTGGTTTTCAACTTACATCTGGATGCTGATATCTTGTTTTATTTGCTCTCTGATTTAGCTTCATGGTGTTCTGTTACAGCAATAATAGGGACCTGTACTGTATTTTCAGGGCTTTTCCTGGTGGATACTCAGAGATACACAGTCATTAATATTCAGAACGTGGTGTGCACTCACATTCAGAAAGCACAGTCATTTGATGGTCTGACAGGCAGGACTGCAAAAATATTGGTCTGCTTTTCAAGAACAAGCCTACGCCTCTGTATTTAAAGGAGAAAGTTGTCTGTTTCCTTGTTAATCAAATGTTGTAACTGGAAAACTTTCCTCTTTACTGCAGTTTTCCTTGAATCATATTTTAATAGCTGCAGGGAAGCAGTGAAATTAAATGAAAGGAGGATGTTAGGAACCACAGGGGGAAAAAATATGCTGCAATTTTCAGCTGCAGAGTTTGCTGTACAGTGGTGTTCAGCTGTTTGAACAAGCCACAGATGTGGAACACATGACCACAGGTGAAGACATGATGGGGAAGAGTGTTGATGTCTCTGCTTGCAGACAACATCCACCTCCAGCACCTCCTCCACCCCAAAGCTTTTGCCCTTTTGTTTAGTCAACCTCAACAGCATCTCAGCTGTTCACCCTCCCTGTCTTGATATCCTTAGTGTGGAGAGATTACCATGGCTGCACAGACAAGGTGCTAGGACTTGAATATCATCACTGCAGGTGGGGACATGGTAGGAACAAAGGCTGAACATTTCAGGCTCCCTGTCCTTAGCAGTTCCCACTGAACAACTTTTTTAATCATATTTTTGTGCTATAATGCACAAGATCTTTGGCCTAAGCAAGGTCTTCAGGTTCACGCGAGCTGCCTCAGGTTGTTTGATTCTGGACACGTGGAAGCAAGCTGTGGTGCATGCCTAAGGTGAAAGTCAGATGCCCAGATATGAACATCTAATGAGCCTTTGAGACTGAGGGTACCCACGACTTTTGCTTGAAGCTGGCCAGCATTTCCAAGGGCCCTGTACACTTTGGGACTAGTAGTCAGAGGCAATACATCCTTATCCTTCTTGTTTGTAGGTATACTATGTTTAGGGGGTTTCTGCCAAGTAAAAGCATAATGGTTTTGATTATGGCTATAACCCTTGCTAAGACCCACCAATTTAATATTTTTTTCCTTTATGAATAAATGTCCCTGCTTGCAATTTTCTTCCAATATTAAACTCGATCTCCCTTGTGCTCGCACGGTGTTTGGGAGTTACTGCCCTGCATGGAAGACACAGCTGAGTTATGGTGTGGCGGCTGTAGTTGTATTCACAGATTCCATTTCCAGGTGTTGAACTGCAGCTGTGGGAAAGGTAACTGCTTCATCTCGTCCTGTTCATCTGTCAGCACAAAATTTGGGCTTTTACTTTCACCATCGCAGGGACTTTGTTTTTTTAATTTTTGCATTTGTGTGGTCACATGTTAACAGATCCACCTGACGTAAAGATCATCTCTGTCAGTGAACGCATTTACTAGTTGGTTATTGAGTCAGCCAGAGAATCAGCCACAGTAAATAAAGGATGAATGGAAATTCTTACTTCCACTCACAGGAGGACAAAAAAAGGGAAAACAAACAGATAAAACGAGAAAGGACGGTGATCTGTCCTTCCTGTGGAAGAATCTGTCGTTTCCAATGGACTATTTCTAATGCAGCCACCTTTTTCCAAATTATCCTCCTCCCTTGCAATTCATTAACTTCATTTTTACACTAAATTACAAAGCAAGAAAACATATGCTTAGCCTCTCAAGGATGGTATTTTATTGTGACACTTGTTAGCTTTGTTTGCCTTGAAATGTAACCTTCTAGCATAAGTTCAGAAAAAGAGGCAAAAAATACATAAGAGGCATTAGTGTGTTATGCTGGCTCAGTCAGAACTATAAACTGACTGTTTCACATCAGTGGAAAGGTGCCTTTTGGTAACTACTGAGTGGAGAGCTTTCTAATTCTGGGGTGCACCTTAGCAGCCTCAGCAGCCTTCCAGGGTTTGGGCGCTGCTGCTGTTCCTGTAGGCTGCCAGCAGAGAGAGCAAAAGATGCCCGGACCAAAACTGTTAGTCAGCTCTGCCTTGTGCCCTGGATACCAGCAGCGCAAGAAGCTGGAAAAGGTGTTTCCTTACGCCTTCTAGGGAACACGGGATTTTCTCGTGCATCATAGAAAGCTGGTATAGTTCAGATACTTAATTGTAAAGAATATGGTACATTTAACCCTTTCAAAAATATACTGCAAAGAAGACTGTCAGACAAGCTGTGGCACTGTGTGGAAACAACCACTGCGATTTATCTAGATGAAGCTCCTGCCAGTGCTTGAGTTTTATCCATCCTAGGGCATGACCTCTCTCCCTAAGGTGTGATGCCACCACCAGAGGATATGGACAACCTTCAGTCTTTCAATGTGCTCATTAAAAGCGGTTAACAGTTGGGCTCTGTGTCTGCATCAGTCTGTAGGCTGGAGCCTTACCTATTGACCCAGTCTTACAAACATGTAAAATTGCAGTTGCAGTTGATAGCCTATGGCTCATGGCTGTGGCTGTACTGGTTCAGGAAGGGGGTGGCGTTTCTCTCTCAGCACAATGGCTGTCAGCGCCATCCTGCTCAGAAACTCTTCCACTTGCTACAGTGTGAAACTTTTTAGCACTTCATGTTAGCAAAAGCCAAAAGGGAAAGGGCTTGTCCTGACAAATGGAATCAGCGTTCAAATAGCAGTGTATGCTGATGGTGTTTCTGGTGTTTCAGTTCTAAGTAGCTCCCAGTCCAAAGCTGAGAAATAACTAGCATAGGAGGGACTTGGCAGACTGGGAACTCAGAGGGAGGCAAATGACTGAAAGAGGGTGGTTTTTTCCCCCCTTTTCTCTTTAATAGCACTGAGTAAGAGCATGTCTGGTATAGATTAGTGTTTATGAACCAGGCGGTAGTGAGCCTTTAGAAAGGGGATTTGGCCAGGATCTTACAAGGTGGTTTTTTAGTCTAAACTCTTCTCACACAAAGATAGAAAACAAAGCAAGGCCTCTTTTGAGGTTTATGGGGTGAGTTGCCAACACCTGCTTTCCACAGCAGACAGATGGAGGGGCCACCAGGCTTGTCACGCTGAGTTGCATTGATGGGTGATGCATGGACCCCACCAAAAAGTTTCCAATGAACTGACCTTGAGGAGAAGCACAGAAGAGGGGATAGAGAGGGAACACATCCACAGTGTGGATCAGGAGTCAGAAAGTGAAGGTTTCTTCTCCTGCAGCACTTTGTAACATTCTTTTAACTGGGTTCATTATATGAGTTATTATACAGTACTTCTGACAACCCTGACATCTGAAAGGACTGAAAAGTGAATGGTTTCCAAGCATAGCCACTTGAAAAGCAAACTAAAATATGTAAAATGTGAGTTAACAACAAAAGGAACAGGCATCTTCAGTTTTGCTGCCATCAGCAGTAAAATGTAAATTTCTGTAGGCTGACTTATTCAAACTTTGGGGTCAGAACCAAGAGAAAAGTGTTCCTGAGGTCAAACACAACATTAAGTACACATAAACTCAAATAGATGAAGATTCAAAATGGAGTTCTTGTTCTTAAATTATTTCAAAGAGATATTTAGTTACTATTTTCCTTCGGATTATCATTATGGCTTCACTCTATTCACTCTCTAACGTTTCATATTCGTTTGAAAACAGGAACTCAATGAATTTAGAATTGGAGAGTGAATGAGAAAAAGAGTGAGGATTGCACTCTGACCATTATATAAATATTTGGTTGATATAGTCTTGGCCTGAACTGAATTGATCTCTCATGAGTTTTGCAATCCTTTGTACCTCTGCAAAAAAAGGTCACTTGGAGGCCTACACATTAATCCTAATGTGGATTAAAATGGAAAACTGTGTATTCACTTCGGGGAAAAAAATTCTTGCATTTGTTTCATTCTTTGATTTCAATGCTGGTCTAAAATATCATTGCGTGAGCTATAATATCATGAGGAAATTCTGGAAAAACTTTAGAAATCTTGTTGCTTTTTTAATGTTGATTTCATTTTGTTAATTTTATTCTGATTTCTTCAAATCAATATGATAAACCATGAAAGACTTGAAAGTATTGACCAGGTAGTTGAAAACCTTGTTCATTTAATGTGATGCTTATTTTGCATACTGTGTGAAATAACGTGTTGACGTTTTACCTGGGTGCTCTCTGGCATTGCCTCGTTTATTTTTCATTGCATTTTGAGCCAAACCTCTAAGGTTCATCTCACCTTCTCCTTGCCTCAAGGAAGCTGTAATAGCACCACAAACTGAAGCCAGCTGGGGCACAATTATACATCATTAAAAGTGGAGTAGTGTACTGGGACTCTGCATTCACATTAAAGGGTGCTTGAGCCCTTCCTCTGTGGTGCTGTCTTTGCATCTCCCTCTTGTCACTGCTTGGCATTTCTGACACTTTTGCTGGAGTTTTCTCATGAGATTTTGACTGAGGTTCCAAGATCATAAAAGTTGAACTGGAAGCTAAGATTGCTGTCAAATATCCTTTTTCTCCCAGCAGTGCTATAAACACATTCTGTAACAAAAATGTTAAGGAAAGCAATGCCCCAGAACAATTATGGAAATCTGTAACCAGGAGAAAACATCAGAAAAACTCTCTGATGTCCACTCCCTCATATCTGGATGAGGCATGGTGAAGAAAAGCATTTAGATTCTTGCATTTTAAGTTGCAATCCAGGAAAATGTATTCCAACATGAGGGCAATCGGCATTACATAACTCAGGAAAACTGGAAAACTCTGGAAACCTCATATGACTGATGGTGTCACAGGTGTTGGAGTCTGAGCAGAACTAAGACTTGTAAGTTACAAACCTGTAACTCTAAACAATTACTGTTATGAAATTATTTTTATGATGAAACATGAAGATGCATGGAGGATCTTGTAGGCAGGATATATATAAAAATATATATATTTTATATGCATGCATATGTATTCATTGCCCTCCTCCCTCAACAAGATCTGACAGTTTTTCTACTCCCATCTATCATAATGAAGGGCTTTACTAGGGGGTGCACTGCCTTGCTTCCACTTCTTCGCTGTGGTAGGTAACAGGAGAAAGCTCCTCTTGCTGTTGTTGGGACACTCCTTACTGCGAAACTCTTCTAGAGCTGGGATCTGACTTCAGAGGATGTATAAAGACATGTCTGCTATGGAAAAGAAATTAAAAAATGATGATAAAAATAAGGAAACAATATGCAGAAATGCAGAGTGCTGCATAGTCAGGAGAGCCTGTAATTTCCTTGTACATGTTTTCAAGCTATTTCCTTAGCTGTACTGTAAGAAAGAGGTATTGGGCAGCATGACAAAGCTTTATAGGGAGCCTCAAAGCTCCATTCAAGCCTAAACCAGCTAGTGTTCATGTACAGCAAGAAGTGATTCTCTATCTGCAGAAGAATATGTAGCCTAGGATGTCACTTACACCTTTGTCATGTGATCCAGGGAAAGTTAAATAGTTGGTAAAAGATGAAATATATGTGAGGGAAAGAAGATGAAGGAGATTACTTTCAACTGTAAAATTTTCTTGGGCTTCTATCCTCAATTGCTGGGCTTAATGGGCACCTTCATTTGTTTCCCATTAGCTGTAGAAAATGCTAATGTAGAAAATGCTGCCTTCACCTGAACCACAAGACAAAACAGCCCTTCAAGCACTGAAAAAGTTACTACTGTGTTCTGTTTCTTGAAGTCAACAAAATATGAAGAAAAAAATGGCTAGCTTAACTTTTTTTCTCTAAATCTCTATTAAATTTTATTAATGACACTGGAGCAGGACTGTTTTTTAATACTTTCTCATTAATTTGAGATTGGTGACCCTCATATTCACAAAAGCAGAAACCTGATTAACTGAGCCAAGCACACACAAAAAACGTGTTTGAAGGCAATGATGAAGTCCACACAGACCTGTGTTGTATAAGACCTAAAGAATTCTCCTGAACTAGTATTTGATATTTGTCTGCTGAATAAACTGCTCAGTTTTCATTAAAATCATCATTAAGAAAAACCACAGACAAGGAATTACAATATATATTAACAACATGTATTATTACACTTCAGAGGGAACATTTATGAGCATAAGGAAACAGTGTACTCTTTTTTAATTATCATTTGCAGTACTTGGTGCACAAAGCACGTGAAGCATATCTATTCTAATAACCCACATTGCATTTTAAAATACAGCGCAAACAAAATGCTAAATATATTGGCTTCATTTATTGTTGGGCTTTTGTCATGAATGTTTTACTCTCTGAGGGAAGCTTACCTTCGAATTTTTCAGTTTTACATTTCCTTCATATATTATGATATGCAAACCCTGAGACAGAGAGACATTTATGGCTGTATCTATAGTCACAGTGAAGCAGCATTGGAAATCTTTCATTCAAGGGATGGTAACATACAAGTTGAGACGTCCCTTACAAAGTTTTCTCAAAAAGAAGAATAATCCCTTTTTAAAGAAAAGCTTCCTAATCTAAAAGAGGCATGTAATTGTTATTAAAGGGTATAACATAGTGCTCTGCTTCGTCACTGAGGCTATTGATGATCTCAACCTGTTTCACCTAAAAAATATTCCACAGTGTTCCTAAAATAACCATGATATTATTTATTTTATGAGATAGACAGCTGAGAGAAATAGTGGAAAGTACAGGTAGTACACTGCTTGTTACAATTAAGTTGTACTGATAAATAAAAACCCAAGTAATCAGCTTCATGTCGACATTATTCATTTATATTTCTGAATATCTGAAAGAACATTCCTGTAGTGAATACATTAATGTCTTCACAACTCAGTTACACATACTCAGTGCAAAACACTGTCCTAGTCCCCACATGTAAGACATTGATAACACTTCCCTGATTTCATATCTGTTAGAAAAATCATACTCATTAATGGCCATGAAATATCAGGATGCTCAGGTGAAGAGAAAAGGGTGGCACAAACACAGAACAAGAATTCACCCATGAGATTATAGTACTCTATTGTCCTTGGCCATGCAGCTCTCTCCCTGTGGACTGGACCATTTGAGAGGACTCCAAAGAAATCTCACCTGAGATTTGCCATGTATTTGTAAAATACAGAAGTGATTTTCAGTGTTTTTCTGTTCAGACCCGTGGTCCTTCCACACCACGTTTGTGCCCAGAGCACAGAAAAGCTGAGATGTGCTACTGGCAATGTCGCAGTGTATATGCCACATTCAGAATACCAGACCATGATGATTAGTTAAATCTGAGCTAGGTTTACAAGAATAGAGTGGGGTTTGTATATCACCATATGGGTAGATTTAGCATGCTGGATTTCCCGTGAACAGCTCATACTGGCTCTCTTACTGCCAGAAAAAGGGTCCGGAAATCTTCTTGCAACATAGCCGTGATAATGTACTATGTCTCCATAACATTTTCAAACTTTATGGCATGCTGCCTGTCAGAAACAGCCAATAAGCTGTAGCCTGTGGTGGTACTGCAACTTTTAATCTATGGTTTTATTAAACACAAAGCCTTTAGATATTCAAGCTTGTTTCAAATTTGTGTGTAGATGACAATGAAGAATGCCGGACAAATTGTCAGAGCTATTTAGAAGAGCTTTGATTTCTTTTTCTAGTTGGGCACACTGCTTATCTGGGATATCAAGCACTGGGATGCAATTTAGAAAATGTCAAGCCACAACTTCCAGAAACTTGTACTTACGTACAATACCTTCTACTACTGGCAAAATACAGGAGACTCAGAATTCTTACCCTAGACTTAAGTCCTTCTGTATTCATGTGAAAAGACCCTTCCTCTAATCAGTTTCAGATTTTTTTACAGATGACCCACAACTTGGCATTTTCATGCAATTTAAAGTATAAGAAACACTGTCTTCCTTGCGTGTTGTTGTTTTGTTTGTTGGGGTTTTTTTTAATTACTATTATTTATAGTTATTTTCTGTTTTTCTTAGCAGATTTGATTCAGGAAGCATACTGATATCAGATGAAGGATCTGACTCCTATTTACTGTTAGAGACAAAGATCAAGCAATACAACCCATTACTAACATTGACCAGTAGTAAGAATATGAAGTATTTTGGTTAATATTGTATAGATGACTTCTGCATCCAGATAAGGTCTTAAACAATTATTGCTAAATAAAAGTAGAGCTTTGACACTCCCAGGACTGGAGTAAATCTCAGAGATCACAACCAAGGTGTACACATGAAGAGGCTGAAGGATCTATCAGCCCTTTGAGATTTTTTTGGCTGTGTCCACATTGCATAGCAGTTTCTGTTCTTCACAGAGCCCTGGCATTGCTCTTTGCAATTGCATCCTAGCTGTGGATCAGAAATCTTCATATCAAAAAAAAAAAAAGGACGGACACCATCACTTCATTTAACCAGACATTAGATCTTATAACATTTTGAACTGACCATAAGGATTATGTATGTGAACAAATGCATCACATCATTGCCATCAGCTTACATACACTTACATTTACAAGTTTGCCAGCAGCTGGAAAATACTGTAGTGTCTCTCCAAGTTTCAAATGCAATATTTAGTGGCTTTTGCCCTTCATACGTCAGGACAATGAGGACTGTGGTCTGTTTTACCAACTAGGGAATTCAAGTCTGTACGGCAGCCTTCGGTGGAATGAGGCCATTTCTGGGCCACAGGATTGTGTCTGGTCTGAAACACCACCTGGTCTCATTGAATAAATTGGTCTATTGTCTTTTTTATCAGGGCTTAAACAGTGACAAAGTGAATGTAGAGACTGAATTCAAACAAAACAAACAGTTCATACTGTGTGTTGTGCCTGAGAACCCTGGAAACTACGACCCAAAAACTATATAGTGTTATAATGACTTAAAGTATGACATCTGTAAATGTATCCAAAACAGAGACACGCATACAAAAAATGTGGGAATGGGTTGTTTATATAAGCTTGGTTAAGTATAAAACAAAGACCTAGCTAGTCTTGTAGTATTTTCTTTTCTTTAAAAATGAAAGAGATACACAGTCAGAAATCATTGCAACATTAATAAAGGTGGGGATTTTTTGTTTAGCCCCATCATACACTCTTCTTTCCAACTACATATCAGGGTGTTTGTTGACAAGTCCCATGTTTATGGTTTGGATCCTGCAACAGGTCATTTTTTCCCTCTCATTCATGACCTTTCCCAACCATCTGGCTAGTAATGGGTTTACCAGTAATTTCATATTTTCTGGGGCTGCCTCCAGCCAAATCAGTGTAGAAATAATAGCAACCATTTGGGATAAAACATATAATGTCAAATTCACCCAATATGACTGATCAAATGCACAATATGGAGAACTGCTTCCTATAATCTTATGGCACATTTGTTTCAGTTTTTAGATGATCTACAGTTTCCCAGGTCCACTTTCTTAATTTATCAGAAATTCATATTATTTCCTCGTACACCACAGAAAATGGTTCATTATCTAAGTCATTATAGATAAGCAAGGCAGGTGTAGAACATAGCGATATATTCTGTTTAGTGGCACTATATTTTTCTGCAAGTTATTTTCAGGACTTTCCTGTAGACTGACTATATAATTCATTTCATTTCAATGCAATTGAATTTTCCCAGGTTGTGCCCACACCAAAAATAACAAAGGGAGTGTTTCATTCTTGTCATCTTTAACTAAGAGATATTCTGCATCACTTTCAATCTGCTGAGTGATTAAGGTGGTGCTGGAAGGAGCGGAGCCTGGTACCAAAGTGGGTTTTGTTGTGGCAATCACAGGTTTTAATAGCATCACTAACTTTGCAGTCTTTCTGTAACATGGAGCTTTCAGGTTGTGATGCGTGGGGCAGACCTCCAAGAGGCGTGGAAGCATTCCTGCCCTTTTCAGTCATATGTAAAGATGCCAGTGGATAACCACGCCTCACAGAAATTCTTCAGATACTGACATTTCTGTAGCCACATGCTAGTGCATGTGCATCCTTCTTGCCAGTCTTCCCCCGCTTTTGGGTTTTAGGGAGTCTCAGCACCCATTTAAAGAACCTTTGGGCCCTACATGCAGCGGAGAACACCTTGGCCTTTCGGGTTCAGAGGTCTTGGCACCACTTGGGAAGAATGAAACTGCTCTATTACTCTGATTTTGTAGACTTTTGATATTTTTATGGTTGCCATTGGAAAGTGAAGAGCCAATTTTACTGCTGAGCCAAGAAAAAACTTTGTCCATCAGAAATTCGAAGGAAACAAGAGGCTTATAAAAGGTGGAAGCAAGGTCAGGCAGCCTGGGAAGAATACAGGGATGTTGTCCGGGAAGCTAGGGACCAGGTTAGGAAAGCTAAGGCCCACTTAGAATTAAAATTGGCTGGGGATGTTAAGGATAACAGGAAGGGATTTTATAGGTACATTGCCAATAAAAGACAGGTTAGGGACACCGTGGGCCCTCTCCAGAAGCTATCGGGAGAGCTGGCTACCCTGGATTTGGAGAAGGCTGAGGTTCTTAATGACTTCTTTGCCTCAGTCTTTACCGGCAAATGCTCTGACCACACCACCCAAGTCTTGGAAGGCAGACGCGGGGACGGTGAGGGTGGGGACCCTGGGCCCACTGTGGGGGAGGATCTGTTCGGGACCACCTTAGGAACCTGAATGTATAGTCCATGGGACCGGATGAAATCCATCCACGGGTCCTGAAGGAGCTGGCAAATGAAGTTGCTAAGCCACTGTCCATCATATTTGAAAAATCATGGCAGTCAGGTGAAGTTCCCGAGGACTGGAAAAAGGGAAATATAACCCCCAGTTTTAAAAAGGGGAAGATGGATGAACCAGGGAATTACAGACCAGTCAGTCTCACCTCTGTGCCTGGCAAAATCTTGGAGCGGATTATCCTGGAAGGCATGCTGAGGCACATGAAAACCAACAAGGTGCTTGGTGACAGCCAGCATGGCTTCACTAAGGGGAAATCCTGCCTGACCAATCTGGTGACCTTCTATGAAGGGGCTACAGAACTGATGGACAGGGGCAGAGCAGTTGATGTCATCTACCTGGACATGTGTAAAGCCTTTGACACTGTCTCACATGACATCCTTCTCTCTAAGTTGGAAAGACATCAATTTGATAGGTGGACCACTCGGTGGATAAAGAACTGGCTGGATGGCCGCACGCAAAGAATAGTGCTCAGTGGCTCAATGTCCAGCTGGAGACAGTAACGAGGGGTGTCCCCCAGGGATCGGTATTGGGACCGGTCTTGTTCAACATCTTTGTGAGTGACACAGACAGTGGGATTGAATGCGCCCTCAGCAAGTTTGCCGATGACACCAAGCTGTGTGGTTCGGTTGATACATTGGAGGGAAGGAATGCCATCCAGAGGGACCTTGACACGCTTGTGAGGTGGGCTGATGCCAACCTGATGAAGTTTAGCCATGCTAAGTGCAAAGTCCTACACCTGGGTGGGAGCAATGCCAGGCACAGCTACAGGTTGGGCGGGGAGGAGATTGAGAGCAGCCCTGCAGAGAAGGACGTGGGGGTGTTGGTCAATATAAAAATGAACATGAGCCGGCAGTGTGCACTTGCAGCCCAGAAAGCCAACCGTATCCTGGGCTGCATCAAAAGGAGTGTGACCAGCAGGTCGAGGGAGGTGATCCTGCCCCTCTACTCTGCTCTCGTGAGACCTCACTTGGAGTATTGTGTGCAGTTCTGGTGTCCTCAACATAAAAAGGACATGGAAGTGTTAGAACAAGTGCAGAGGAGGGCCATGAGGATGATGAGGGGACTGGAGCACCTCTCGTATGAAGATAGGATGAGAAAATTGGGGCTGTTCAGCCTGGAGAAGAGAAGGCTGCGTGGAGACCTCCTAGCAGCCTTCCAATACCTGAAGGGGGCCTATAGGGATGCTGGGGAGGGACTCTTCATTAGGGACTGTGGTGAGAGGACAAGGGGTAATGGGTTTAGACTTAAACAGGGGAAGTTTAGATTGGATGTGAGGAAGAAATTCTTTACTGTGAGGGTGGTGAGGCCCTGGAATGAGTTGCCCAGGGAAGTTGTGAATGCTTCATCCCTGGCGGCGTTCAAGGTGGGGTTGGACATAGCCTTGGATGGCATGGTTTAGTGGGAGGTGTCCCTGGCCATGGCAGGGGGGTTGGAACTCAATGATCTTGAGGTCCTTTCCTGCCCTAACTCTTCTATGATTCTATGATAGTGTTTGTAGAAATGAGTGCAAGAGCATAAGAAGAGGAAGGGAAGAAGGAGAAGGGGGCTCTGTTGTGAAAGTGGTAGTTGTTCATCACAGCAGTGTACAAAGCCAATGGAGACACTCCTTTGCAGTCCAAATTCTTGGACCTGGGCAAAGATTGCATTCTGTATCTTTAAAGAAAATTTTGTGTATGAGGAGACTGACAGTTTTGATGCTGGGAAGTCTGCGACACCACAAGGCTGCGTGCAGGCTGTCCCCTCCAACAGGAGACAATTCAGAGCTTTATGAGCAAGATAATTTAAGCTAGCTGTACTTTCTTTGCACAGCTCTGCAGCAACTTCTCTTAGTGCTATGAAAACCTAAGGTTAGTAACTGGGTTTATATTTTTTACTGTAAGTGTTCGCTGCTGCCTTGCATGAGAAGAAGGTGCTTCTCACTTTCAGAAGCATTGTCAAAGACTGTGTGCAGTTTCCACCAATTTCCATGGCAGTTACATTGACTTTTGTGCTATATCCCAAAGGAAACAGCTCCAAGTGCTGCCATGCAAGAAAGCAGCGCAGCAATGTAGGCCTAACTAGTTTTCTGCTCATAATCCAGGTGTACCTGAGAGTTCCTGGACTACTACTGTCAGGCCTGCGAAATGTAACTATTGGTATAAACCTGCTTGCTGATAGGCATAAATTTACTACATTTAAGTAGTCACCTTCACTGGAAAATAATTAGGAAAGACTGAAAATCCCAGATACAGGATAACACCTTGGTCACTTTCCTTGACATGATCATTGCAACTAACCTTTGCAAGACTGCAGTGTTGGGTAGGATTTGGGTTATTGCTTTAAAATGAATACTTCAAGAGCTGAAACATCTTTCCCCTGCTCTGCATCTGTCTGTTCTGGAACACAAATTATACCACTGAGCTCTACTATGGAGAAGTTCTCCATTCAACACAATACCCACAGCTCAGTTGAGCACCTTCATGCACATGGCGGCCTGTATCTCCTCTTGTTTGCTTCCCACTTTCTGCAAAGTCTGCCTCTACTCCAGCCAGGTCATCTGCACCTGCAAATTGTGTTCCTTGCTGCACAGCAAGTAATTTTTGTCAGACATAAGGCAGTTTGGAAAAAGACATTTAAGAACAATTATGGCTTTAAAGTGAATTGGTTTTTTTAAGGACAACTATGAGTTAAATATTTGCAGGTTGCCCAAGAGACAAAAGGCTGGAGTATGACAGTGGTCTACAGATATTTGAAGAATGCAAGGAAGCAAAGGGAAAATTGTTACCTGGATACAGAAACACTGGATCTGAATGTGAAATAAAAATTTAGAGCTTAGAGCCAGGAAAATCCCCTTCTGAATGGAGCAGACTCCCAGGGGAAAAAGGTGAAAACACCATTTGTGGAGAGGAAATGTCTAAAACAAAGTAGAGCTGCTTCCTATTTCTGTACACAAGGGAACAATTTTTCACTGATAAGGACATAGATGACATGACCTGATAAACCTTTTCTACCGCTAACTTCCAGGACTGAAATCCAAGAGTCTGGATATCCTGAACTACTGAAACACAGCTCAGGACAACGGTGTTATGCTGATTTCTGTCACTTGAAGAGCTGGCCTTACCTCAATTTTTTAAAGAATAAAACTGGGAAACTCACTTCCTGCATCAATAAGCCTGTGTGTGATAACTGTTGCGTGCAAGGAAGTATCAGCTGTGCTGAACCTGTTCTGCAAAAATATTTTTCTGTTTGGAGGTACCACAGCAGTGCCAAAAAAAATCAAGCCTAATCAGACTTGTTGGTGTTTAAAGATTTATAGTTCACTCCTAGCCAAAAGCTGTGGTAATTAGTACCACACCAGGGCCTGGACAAAATCCAGTTCTTTAAGGCATATCTAGTAAAGTGCCACACAGAGAGGTTTTGCTGAGGTCAAATCTGGGACATTGTTTTCTGCTTGGAAATAGCAGGTCTTTGTCATTCCTTCTTTCCTTTATGGAGGCTATATTTCCTGTCACCAAAGATGAAATTGAGAGTGAAATAGCCAACAACATACAGACTGGAGTCGGGGCAGTAGGAAACAGAGACCCACCAGCCAAACCTCACTGCTACAGGAACCACTAAGGCTGATGGAAGCTGCATAAATGCAACTCATAAGTGCAAGCAAATTAATACCAAAGCAAGCAAGAGAGTGACATGATTCATGCCATTTTGTAATGAAACCAATTTTTGCTCTGCCCTCAAGAGGTTGACTTGGCTGGAAACCAGGTTGGCCTGGCCTTGATACAACCCCCAAATGATACTGCCGCAAAGAGTGAAGAACACATGATCTTCCCTAAAAGGAGTTGCAAGTTACAAACAAGAAATTAAAAACCATTAAAGGGAAGCTTAATATAGCTGTACAATGAAATCTAGTAGGCCAAATGTTAGTTGAAAGGATGCGCTCTAGGTTTGTGCCAAAACCCATCTCCACCCTTCTTCGTCTAAAGATATCCCTCACAGGTGGCTCAAATGTATTTTTGTGTGCATGGTGGGGCTGTAGATTCCACACATGGTTTACTAACTGAGTTAGTCTTTGTGTAACTAATACAACGACAGATCAGGTAGAAAGTGAGATACATCATTATGATGCCTGCAGCCAGCATGAAACATGAGTCTGCATTATTTATAGCTGAAGCCCAGTAGTTTGTGCTGGGATGTAACATAAGACTGAAACACAAAAATAATAGTGGCAATGTCACCACAATTTCAGATACTTTTCCTTCACTCCTGTACTCAATGTACAAAATGTGCTTTGCTGTTCCATAGCGATGGGAAATACTTGATCAACACTCACAACTGGATGATGTAGGAGAGAAAGTTATCATGGGTCAGACAATCAGGGCACAAACTCACTGAGGACCTTGACATGTGGCAGCACATCACCTGTAGCAGCTAACAGGCTAGCCTAAGAGGAAAACACAAACTCCATCAGTCCAAGGTTATTTTTCCATCAGCTGTAGATCTTTCATTGACTGGCATTTTCCATGCATAGATGATGTGCATAAAAAAGCATGAAGATGGTTCAGATTTCTTAAACATATGAAGTGCTCTGCAAGTCTGCATATATTTATGAACATCTTTCTGGTTCGTGTAGCACTTTGAAGTTGTTCTGCTTTTATAGTATCTGCACTTTTCTTATAACAGCAAGATTTGCCATATTCATTTTTCCTTTATCATGCAACACAGCTTTTTATACAAAGGGATGTAAGATGATCTGCTAGGAAGAGTGAAATTCTTTGAAAAATTATGATTTATTGCTATAAAGGAAAATATTTTCTTTTAAAAAGAGGGAAGAAATCTTGATTTCTGGGCTGTATTTTTCAGTTAACAAAATAAAGTGCAAGAGGCAAGCACATAGCAGCCTTCCAGTATCTGAAGGGGGGCTATTGGAATGCTGGGGAGGGACTGTTCATGAGGGGCTGTAGTGAGAGGAGAAGGGGTAACGGGTTCAAACTTAAACAAGGGAAGTTTAGATTGGATATAAGGCAGAAATTCTTTACTGTGAGGGTGGTGAGCCACTGGAATGGGTTGCCCAGGGAAATTGTGAATGCTCCATCCCTGGCAGTGTTTAAGGCCAGGTTGGACATAGCCCTGGGTGGCATGGTTTAGTGTGAGGTGTGCCTGCCCATAGCAGGGGGTTTGGAACTAGATGATCTTAAGGTCCTTCCCAACCTTAACTGTTCTATGATTGTATGATTCTAAGAACAGAACATAATCTCTGTAAACTTCGCACAGCACAAATTCTGGGAATTCTGTGCCACATGCGTAGGATGGATCTCTTCTGTCTATGTAAGGGTTCTCTGAGGGTTAGATGCTGTGAGCCTCCCGATGAGCAATGCAAAAGCAGTTCCGGTGGTCTGGAATGATTTCTCCTTTGCTGAGCCATTAAAGGATAGACACTATGACCGCATTAAAAAAAAGTTTTGCATGACTCTGCTGCCTTTCTGTGGTTTCCTGGCAGCACTGAGCAGCTGTGGTCTGTAGCGGAGAGGAAGGCTCCCACAGAATCCATATCAGTCTTCCAGAAAGGGAAGGGAAAATCCCCTCAATTCATCAGTTTCTAACACCTGCCTTTTTGTGACAGCAGCAAGAGATGACTCCTGATTGAGTCAATAATTAAATGTGAAAAATGTTCATTTCATAGCTATGTGTTTTAGCAAAAGGCTACCTGAGGTAGCCGGCACAATACAGACATAAATCCTATATGGTAGAGCTAATACTGAACTGTTCATCCAACTACTGCTGTTTAAATCAGTCAGCCCAAAAGTTGTAAGATTTAGCTGAGAATATTTCACACATCAGTGAGTTAACAGTAGCTTGTTCATATTAATTCTGTCTAGGTCTGGAGACCTGTGAAGAGTTCATTTAACTCTTGAACCCTTTCTTTCATAGCACATGCCAAGGATAAACTGTGCTCAGCCTTCATTTTCCCCCCACATTTGTGAAAGCGGCATCACTTATATACTCTCTAAAAGTAGTTTGAATATAATCTAAAACCTGCAAAATGCTTTGAAAACATAAAGCACTAAATTTGTGCAATTTTTCTCCCAGAAGGGCAAAGATTCATCTCACCAGCTTCATCAAACCAGAAACTGCTCAAATAAATGCAAGTACTTCAAAAGTTGTCTTCAACTTTCTAATACAATTTGACAGGGTTCTTCTAAAGTTGATGAGCCTCCTGCTTCAGAGTTTTGCTTGCAAACCTCACCCTGAAATTGTTCCAGCTTGGAAAGAAAGATTGGGCCCATTTCAGGAGTCTGAATCACAGTGCTCCTTCTTTCTTTCTTCAGTGACGCATGCATTTTGACGCTGTGTTACACTGTGTAGAATACAGCTGACACAATTTTTTGCATTTGAAAAGGGATATTTCACTGTCAGCTGTTCACAGCACTGTCTGGGAACTGGAGAGGGGAAAACAGCTACTGCTTGACTGCCCTCTTTTTCCAGAGATTGTCAGCCTCTGTAAAAGTCTGTCAGGTCTGCATGGACCAGGAAAACCTCATGTACTTGCTGCCACCGCTCCCCATGATGATGACCCAGCCCTTCCTTTGACAGGAGAAAAATGAAACAATAAATATTTTTAATTCTAAATAAAAGACGAGCACTTTTTCACATTGAAAACTTCAGGATATATTTTGCAGTTCACAGCAGTGGAAGTTCCCTTGGGCTCAGTGGTGTTACTGCCTATCTGGTCAGTGTTTGACTGGCATTGGGTCTGGTGACTACAGACCATGACATCAAAAATTCAATATCACTTTTTTACAGAATAGAGCAGTTACTTGAGCTTCAGCCCATCTACAGAACTAGTCTACAAGAGGTTGTCCCATCTACTCTGTTGTGGGAAACTATCCCTGCGTCAGTGAAGTTCAGAGGAGGTTCCATGCTTCATATAATGAATTTTAGAGATGGCATCATACTCTGTATAGTGCATCATTCAGTAGGCTTGCCACAAAAACTTTTGAAATCGTCTGTTTCATGGAAGTTTCAGGAACCAGTCTCTTAAGACAGGCTGCAACATCAATTTCCCTCGAAACAATAGATGAATATAGGCCTGAACCCAGGTTTTCTGCTCCTGAGAAACTCCATCAGTGCAATGTCATATAACCTGGGGGCAGGGGGAAGCAAAATATCATAAACGAACATCTCTCTAACCTATCAAGACTACTCACTGTGGAAGCAAAAAATCTGTGTAAAACATGGCCTGATTTGGGAGCATAAAAAAGGAAATATCTGCTTATTGCCCTTCTCTGACAAGCGAACAAAATATATTTGAAAAGTAAGATTAGCCCTTTCATGCCTGCTATCTTCAGTCTTCTTTACCACTTTTCTTTTATATTTCTCAATCCCTCCCTTTGCTAAGAAGTCTTCCTACTCTCACTTAGAATCATAGTATGGTTAGGGTTGGAAAGGACCTTAAGATCATCTAGTACCAACGCACTTGTACTTCTATGCCTCAGTGCCAGGTTCAAAGGCAAAGGATATCTTCAACCCTTAGTATCAAATCTCATCCTAAAGCTAACTCTTGCCACCAAAGAACGTTGCTCCAATTAAAGCTGGCAGAAATTTAACACATTCTTCAACTGCGCCATGTGTCTGCCCACCTGTCCTAACAGAAAAATGAATGTGTTAGTTTAAACCATCTCATTTTAGCTTACAATCTAGGTGTGCTAAGAATACCCATGCAGCCAGTTATGGTGGCTCAGCTGCCCTGCCAAGCCAGCACATTAAATTCAACTGATTTTATCCCTATCCTATGAATTTAAAACTAATTTCTTAAAAAAGAGTTGATCCAGCAAGATTTCCTTTTCCTTCCTAATCACAAAAGAATAGCTGTGTACCAGTGTTTTACCTACAGAAACAGGTGCAGACTAAGTGGAAGTCTGTATTTGTGACTCATATATGTATGCCCAGTAAAATTTTTGTTATTCATAAGAATGAGGTTGACATTTATTTGCTCTCTAAAACTCTGTGACAGCCTTTTGGCAGAACTATGATACTTTGTGTGGTTGAGCATGGAATGAAATGGGTTACCCCAAGCTATTCAAAAGCCATTCCTACAATCTTTTCTTTTTACTATGACAATTTTGTAGAGCCCTACTGGGTGCACAGTATGGTGGAAATTTTTGCTGGGTTTACAAATGAGGCAAAAAAGAGACATCATTCAATCTCAAGCAGTAGGTCTGGATATTTGTCAGCGTGCAGAGATAAATATGACATAAAATTTCTAACCAACGCAAACAGAAGGATATTTCACACAACTAAATATCTAAAGCAAGTAGTAAATAGTAAATTTAAAGTAATCTAAAATATAAAATTTAAAGTAAATGTATCACCCTATGGAGCATGGAGAGAACTGAGCTAGCTCTAAAGGAACTAACTGAGGTACCAAGAGCTTTTTATCCATGGCTACATGCTGTCTTATCCAACTCCATATTTGGTGCTAGCTCAGGTAACATTCAGAGCCTTGTATCCTGAATGCGGCCTTTAAGAACTTTACAGAATATTTATGCACCTTCATACAAATGAAGATTTCATAGTAATCCAACCTCAGAAAATTGGTTTTGATTTGGGGCTGGTCGTGGGTGTTTTTTTTTTTTTCATAAATCTGTCAAAAATTCCAGGGCAGAAATTAAATTGCTGGAAAAGGTAAATTCTCTTTATTTCATGTTAAAGACCACCCTTTGTGAATATGTCACCTTCCTGCCCCCTTACTCTTCTTGTAGCAGATAGTCTGAGATGTCAAAGGCCATTGCCATTAAAATAGATTTTTATAAACACTCTTGTAATTAAAACTGTACATATTCAGTTTTCTCACCAATCACATGCAGTCCCTTTTGGCAATCTCAAAATGAGGCTGTCACAGGCTTAATTTGCAATACAGTATCTTTGGTTGTGACAGCAGCTTCAGGCCATTAAAATATCTATAGAAGGATGTCAAAAGTCCATAAGTAATAGAGCTGGTAAATGATATATAAATGAGTTGTAAATGACAGTTATAATGGCATGGGAAAGTAAAAAATATTATCTGATATTTAAATAGAAGTTTTCAGTTTGTGAATGTAAATTTATGGGTCTCCTTGTTTACTTGAGTTTGAACACTCAATCTAAAGCTTAGTTTAGTATCTAAACCAGACTCATCAAATATGTAAAATTAATTAAACTCCTTCTTCTTTACTGGAATTAGTACCATTTCAATGAATACTTTCCCGATTTCCAATGAAAACTCCAGTGCTTCTACTAAATTTAAAAAAGTATTTCAAAGTATTGCAATCCTACCTAATTCTTGTAGGATCAACTCCATTTATAACTTTTGACCATCTTTTCTGCTTATCTATCCACATGACTGAAAAGTGATAAACCGATGTCAAGTTAATCAGCTCAAAACTAAGCCGAGATTGATGGTTAAGCATAAGGAGCTTTCAGAGCTGCTGGTGACTGCCCGAGTTTAAACTTGTTTAAGTGATGGGAAGTAATTTTTTGCATTATTTTTCACAGACACCATTTTATGGCTTTTTTAATGAATAATTATAAGCAGGTTTATATGTTTGCACCACCTCTTTTCTGTGCATTTCAGTTATCCCAATGGACATAAGAAATGCATCCAATAAATGGGATGTTCTGAAAACAATGGGAAGTGGTAACAAACATGATTTTTGGCTCTAGTGTTTCAAAAACTAATATTTTTTCTTTTTTTTTTTTAATTACATCCCTTTACTGAAGAAGCAAAAAATAAAAAGGAAGCAGTTTCCCAGGCAAATGCCAATAGTGTTTGATATATTATAATTTCCGCCGAGCTACATACAAGATCAAAATTTAGAAAAGATGAAAGGGACAAGTTCGTTTTGACTGGTACTTTCAATGTACTGCATCTTGGATATGACCTCATTCCGTCATTCTGAAGAACATAAATATTACTGAAGAAAACATACTAGTGATATTCTTCAAAATTGTATAAATATATTCCATATTACCTTATGTATATGCAACTCTTGATCTTCCTCTACTGCAGTGGTGATGCTATTGTTACCATATGGTTGGCTTTGTGCCTTCGTTTACCGTGGTTCAGTGATCCAACAAACAAGGGAGAAAGACTGGAATCACATTCAGTGCATATAGCTGATGAAATAACGATATGTAACAGAAAAAGCAGTATGCCAAAGGAGAAAAACCCTCTTCAGTGAACATGAGAACATGCCAAAACCTAAGGAATTTAATTTTAAAAACCAATTCTAATCTGCGAGCAAAATCCAGTGGCTTTAAGGACAATATGTCCTTAGTGCCTTCCCCTTAACCCTTATGTTCAAGGTTTTAGGCTTTACTTTGCAAGACTTGCTTGATGAAGGAATCACTTGGAGTGATGAAATATACAATATCCCAATGCCCATCCAAGTGATGTATAACAAAGCTTGCCTGCGTTACATTATTCTTTGGTCTATAGATTAATGCTGGCAGTTGCTTTCTAGAAAATATCAACCCTTGGGGCATTGTGTTTAATCATTTACCTTGAAGTATGGGTTTCATTGTCTTTCAGCTAAACAATAATGCTTTGTTTACTTAACTGGATTCAGGCAGTGTAAGTTACCCAGGATATCTACAGAGTGAATTTTAGAGTATTATCTCTACAAGCAATTCTGCCAACCCGAAAATGCATGTCTGTATTCCTTTAAGATTTTAGGGTGAAATAGGCTCAGTTTACCACATCTAAACATTATGTTGCAACCATATCCACTTCCTCTCATTGTCTCCCTCCAGTTTGCCCTCAAGACAACCAAATGTCCTCATCTGAAACTAACAGAAGACTTTAATGAAAACTATACTACTGCAAGTCTGAGCCAGAGGAGGTTCACTGTAACAGCCTTTATTGCCTGCGTTTAAGTTTGAATCTCTATTACATGGCTATTCCCAAAACATATTTGGCACAACAACTTATTGCCATGTAGCCTAGAACACTATCCTGTGCAGAACAGAGCCTTTCTAAACACTGACTTATAATATATACAGGACAAACATTTATGTAGCAGAACAAACGTTGGAGGAAATGCTTTGTTGGGGTGAATGCTGAACTTGGATGATATATACATAGAAGACTGCACATATACAATTAATGATGTGGTTGTTATACAAAAAGTAAATGGATATGAGTCAGAAATAAAACATCTAGCACAGGAAAGTGGGCTTGGTTAACTGAAAAGGTCCCAGGCCATCTTGGGGTCCAGATGTTCTGCAACTAAAATAAAGAAACATTATGATGTTAAAATATTACGGCACTCTAGTTTTTAAACATTTGGACCTTATTCTTTTCTAATATACTATTATCTGGGAAAAAGTATCCATTCTATTTATCTGCCCTTCGGGTGCTCTCTGCAGCTTTCTGAGGAGATGGAGAGGGAGATGCTAATCTCTTCTCCCTGGTATCCAGTAGTAGGACATGTGGGAATGGCTCAAAACTGTGCCAGGGGACATTTACACTGGACACTAGGAAGCATTTCTTTACAGGGGGAGAAGTCAAACACTGGAACAGGATTCCTAGAGACTTCTTACTCTGAGAGATCAAGAACCTCATTTAACTTCATGTGTGCAACTGCAGGCCAGAAGGCTGTTTCCTCCTCAGCTTGGTTGGGTCAGAAGTTATTTCAGGAACGCCTATTGTGAGCTGTCGTGCTGTGAACTTGAAGCACAGGCATTTTTCATGAAAAATATATAGTGAATTTGGTTACCTCTTACGCAGGATAGGTACTTGCAATCTGTCTCCTAATGCTTCCACTGGGTCATCGGTGAAAGCCACAGACACTTCCTTTGCTTCCCTTGGAAAGCAATTGCTTAATAAAACAGGTCTCATTAACACAGAGTCATTAATTTTATCTTAATATTCAGTGAAGAGGTATTTTAATTTCACACCTGAATGATGTTTCCAACAAAATCCAATGGAAACACTCTCATTAAATTTATTTTTATTCCTATCACTATTATTCCTGTTTCAGAGATGGATGAAGGACTAGTCCTTCAGGTCTCCATTTGCCAAATTTGTTTCCTATAAAAAACCTGCAAGGGCTTCACTGGGAACTGAGGTGGAAATTCAGTCTCTCTAACTGGCTGTACTGCTGGGTGGATCCTGCCTTCCAATCCCTGTTTCCTAGACGTACTTCACGCCCATGTTAGAGCAACCTCACTCACGCAACCATGCAGTGAGTATTTCCCTGCCGAGAACACTGATGACCACAGAGAAATGGGAGGAATGAGTCCTCTTTCACATTCGATTTGGTAATCTGCTACCGAAAGGCAGCATTCACCACCGGAAAAAAATGCTTTATAGTTACAAATCACTCTAATTCCTGGGAAACTAGTGGGAAAACCTGTCATCAAACAAGGCAGTATATCATATACTGTCATGTGAGTACACAACCTTTTGTTTTGCAATATTGCGTAAGCATGGCAAAAAGTAGTCACTGTGTAATATTTCAGTTATGAAGTCATGCTTTGAAAACCACTCAAGATATTTTCTATTTTCTGGATTTCATCCGATAATTTTACTGTATTATTACTAAGAAAACATGATGAATATTATATGGAAAGAAACAATATATTAATATTCTGTTCTTATTCTCTGCCAGAATCTTTATACATCTCCATATTGTTCAAGTAGGGGCACGTTGAATTCTCTCTTAAATATTTTTTGTTCTTTGGGGAAAATAATTCAACAGAATACATTATACATCAGTCTTCCAACAGAAAAATGAATCTAAATAGAGTCTGAGATGTCTTGAACCACAGAAAGGTTGACTACCATGTCTAGTGAGAGGTCTAGGTAAGTCAGACAGGCACTGTCTCCCATGTACGTGAATAATTCACACAAAGTTTTCTAGACATGAAAGATAGTGGGATATAAAATCAACCCTCAGTACAAACCAGCAACCATATTTGAACCTATATCCTCCCAAGAAGAACACTAACACATACAGGGAGAAGAGCAACTTCACCACTTTATATTCTGACACTGAGGTGATTATTGAGATACAAACACCTTTTCAAGTCATGACACATAGAGCTGCTTAGCGCCCTGGAGGGCTAAACGGTCTAAAATGATAATGCACAGAAGTAAAAAAAAAAATAAAAAATATGAAAATACTACTGATCTTAAATGCTTAATTTAAGTTTATTGGCTTTGGTGGTTGCTGAATCAGGACTTGCTTCCTCACTGGTTTTTGAGATGGATTCACCAATTGGCAGTGAAATAAATAGGGTAGTCAAAACCTTTCAAGAATATCTGTACTCAGCTGAAAATTACTTCGACAGCTAACATCTGGCCTGACGTATAAGAGGACAGGTTAGTAAGCTGGACTCTGCCAAAAGAGGTTATGAGTACAAATGATCCTTTGTGAGTATTGAGAAAAGGCTGAGCTCATGTTTTATTCAACTGAAGGAGGCAATTGCGTGTAGAGTGTACATTATTATAGCTTTTCAGCCAGGCAGGTTGCTGCTTTCTTTTTCCCGGAGGAATATGAGTATATCAATAATTCTGAAAATTGGCAGAAACAGAGGAAATTACAGTAAACACATAGCCTTGTTCTGCTTTTAACATAGACAGATATTTACAAGGGTGTTGTACAACTAAGAGCTTCACTCACTAGATTTCATGCATAAAAATCAAAGCAAGCTGATAAAATTGTAACATTTGAACACTTACATCCATCTTTTTCTCCATTACAATTGTAAACCAGGCTAGCAGTCTTCAGGGAAAGGCTATTCCACTGCAGGGAAAGTTCATTAATAAATTTATTAGAAAAGCCTTTTCTCTTTGTCTTATTTTCTTTCTTTTTTCTCTTATTTTTTAAAAAAACTTCTAAGTGGATTAAATCCACCTTTGAGGATAACAGTGATGAGAGAGCCAATCTTGCTGGATGTATAGATTTTGGATAACGAGGGCTTCTTTGTTTAGAAGAATATTCACAGTGGTCGGGGTTCTTGTTAAATTTGGCTCTGTTATTGGTTGTATATTATTTATGTTAATACTTTATTCCTATAGGAAAGATTGAAGACAGGATTTCAACAGTCCTGGCTGATTAATAGATTTTGTATTTCATTCCAATTACTTTAGCAGATTCACTGTGTCGGAGAGCTAGATACAGCAAAACTCATGCATAAAAACCTTTGCACCAGCCAAACAGCATGATTTCTGTTTCCAGGAACCAAGATAAAAGAGATTAGCTGTGCCTTAGCAATCAAAGGTGAACAGGGATAGTTCAGGAAGGCTGCTGGAAAGATCAAGGCTTGCATTTTCCCACTTGGAAGTGAGTTAACAAGTCAGTTGTAACAAAGAGAACCTATTGGCTGTTGTTCCAGGGATAAACAAGTAAGGAAAACCTATTGATCTGGAGAAGTGTGAGTATGTAACATTTATGGATGCCCAGGACAGTCCCCCTGTCCATATTCTTCCCTCATCCCTTTATCATATGACCATCAGTACCTGGTTTTATCTCTTCATATGACATCTAGTTGCACAATGACAGAGAGTACCATGCGGCAAATATTCTAACGTCTGGTATCTAGTACTATAGGGCCCTTCAAAAATAAGGCAGCAGAAAGTGAGGTACTAGCACAGTTTGTCACTCTTGCAACATATTCTCTGAATATATCTAATAGGTTCCTGAAGAAGAACAGTAACAACTGAGCCACAGGTTCATTTTGTAATTATGATATGTTCCTGGGCTGTGTGTTGCCCATTGTGTGGACATAAGTGCTCAAAGACATGATCAGAGTCCTGCATTCAAAGGAGAAGGTGCCAGCTTTGTCTATGTGAACATGCAGATAGACAAAATGTAAAGGGGAAACAGAAGTGCAGGAGATAGCTGACTTGTCCAACATCACTTGGAAGCTGCAAGTAAGTCCTGAGTTTTATTATAGTGCCTTTGTCCATCAGATCATACTGTGGTTGATTAACTTCGCCCACTAAGCCACTCTCCTATTCCTCCTCCTTGACTGGACAGTAGGAGAAAATAAGATGAGAAACTCACAAGTCAAGATAAACACAGTTTTAAGGACAAAAAAGCAAAGGCTGCACGCAGAAGCAAGGCAAAGAAGAAGATTTATTTTCTACTCTCTTACAGCAACTGATGTCCACCCACTTCCAGGGTAACAGGGGCCCAGTAAGCGCAACAGTATACCAAGTAAGCTTGGAAATACGGAGTCCTGTATGCTTTGTGCTGTGCTCTGCTTTGTACTGCCCTTGCACCTGGGGTGGTACTTCCCAGCTCTGGTTTGCGCAGCAAGGTTTTGGGCATGTTACAGACCTTTCACTAATTCCTTAAGCGTCCTACAAAGTGAATTTTAAAACCTCAGCTGTCAAGTTGGTTGAGATGGGAATGGAAGAATTCCCATATGGGAGAATGGGGATTCTTGTCAATGGGATTGACAAGGGGGAATGGCTTTAAACTGACAGAGGAAGATTAAGATATTAAGAGGAAGTTCTTCCCTGTGAGGGTGCTGAGGCACTGGCAGAGGTTGCCCAGAGAAGCTGTGGCTGCCCCATCCCTGGCAGTGTTCAAGGCCAGGTTAGATGGGGCCTGGAACAGTCTGGTCTAGGGGAAGGTGCCCCTGCCCATGGCAGGGGGTTGGAATGAGATAGATGCTGTTCAATGTCCCTTCCGATCCAAACTTTTCAATATTTCTATGATTATTTATAGGCTACCGACTTCCTTTTGACCAGAAGACAATTTTAGTAATAGGGTCTGAAAGTGTAAAACCCAACAGATTTAATTTTGATGCATTGATTTTTGGAATTACAGATTTAACCCAGAATCATAAAATAATCTCTTCCTAAAATTATCTAGCTTTCCTATAGCAGAGTTTTAATAAGTATTTCAATTAAGACTTTTAATTTATGTAAGTGTTCCAATTATGTTCTCTTCAGTATCCCTTGTAAGAGGAAGAAAATTCAGGACAAATAGTATGTACACTACATGTTACTGAAAAGGATCTTTCACTCACAGATTTGATTAGGACCTGCTGAGCAAAATTAGAAGGAAAAAAGAGGCTTATAAAAGGTGGAAGCAAGGTCAGGCGGCCTGGGAAGAATACAGGCGTGTTGTCCGGGAAGCTAGGGACCAGGTTAGGAAAGCTGAGGCCCACTTAGAATTAAACTTGGCTAGGGATGTTAAGGATAACAGGAAGGGATTTTGTAGGTACATTGCCAATAAAAGACAGGTTAGGGACAACGTGGGTCCTCTCCAGAAGCTATCGGGAGAACTGGCTACCCTGGATTCGGAGAAGGCTGAGGTTCTTAATGACTTCTTTGCCTCAGTCTTTACCGGCAAATGCTCTGACCACACCACCCAAGTCTTGGAAGGCAGACGCGGGGACGGTGAGGGTGGGGACCCTGGGCCCACCGTGGGGGAGGATCTTGTTCGGGACCACCTTAGGAACCTGAATGTGTACAAGTCCATGGGACCGGATGAAATCCATCCACGGGTCCTGAAGGAGCTGGCAAATGAAGTTGCTAAGCCACTGTCCATCATATTTGAAAAATGGCAGTCAGATGAAGTTCCTGACAAATGGAAAAAGGGAAATATAACCCCCATTTTTAAGAAGGGGAAAATGGATGAGCCGGCGAATTACAGACCAGTCAGTCTCACCTCTGTGCCTGGCAAAATCTTGGAGGGGATTCTCCTGGAAGGCATGCTGAGGCACATGAAAACCAACAAGGTGCTTGGTGACAGCCAGCATGGCTTCACTAAGGGGAAATCCTGCCTGACCAATCTGGTGGCCTTCTATGAAGGGGCTATGGAACTGATGGACAGGGGGAGAGCAGTTGATGTCATCTACCTGGACTTGTGTAAAGCCTTTGACGCTGTCTCACATGACATCCTTCTCTCTAAGTTGGAGAGACATCAATTTGATAGGTGGACCACTCGGTGGATAAAGAACTGGCTGGATGGCCGCACGCAAAGAGTAGTGCTCAGTGGCTCAGTGTCCAGCTGGAGACCAGTAACGAGTTGCGTCCCCCAGGGATCAGTGTTGGGACCGGTCTTGTTCAACATCTTTGTGGGTGACATGGACAGTGGGATTGAGTGCGCCCTCAGCAAGTTTGCCGATGACACCAAGCTGTGTGGTTGGGTTGATACATTGGAGGGAAGGAATGCCATCCAGAGGGACCTTGACACGCTTGTGAGGTGGGCTGATGCCAACCTGATGAAGTTTAACCATGCTAAGTGCAAAGTCCTACACGTGGGTTGGAGCAATGCCAGGCACAGCTACAGGTTGGGCAGGGAGGAGATTGAGAGCAGCCCTGCAGAGAAGGACTTGGGGGTGTGGGTTGATGAAAAAATGAACATGAGCCGGCAGTGTGCGCTTGCAGCCCAGAAAGCCAACCGTATCCTGGGCTGCATCAAAAGGAGTGTGACCAGCAGGTCGAGGGAGGTGCTCCTGCCCCTCTACTCTGCTCTTGTGAGACCTCACTTGGAGTATTGTGTGCAGTTCTGGTGTCCTCAACATAAAAAGGACATGGAACTGTTAGAACAAGTGCAGAGGAGGGCCACGAGGACGATCAGGGAACTGGAGCACCTCCCATATGAAGATAGGCTGAGAAAATTGGGGCTGTTCAGCCTGGAGAAGAGAAGGCTGCGTGGAGCATAGCAGCCTTCCAATATCTGAAGGGGGCCCATAGGGATGCCGGGGAGGGACTCTTCATTAGGGACTGTGGTGAGAGGACAAGGGGTAATGGGTTTAAACTTAAACAGGGGAAGTTTAGATTGGATATGAGGAAGAACTTCTTTACTGTGAGGGTGGTGAGGCCCTGGAATGGGTTGCCCAGGGAGGTTGTGGATGCTTCATCCCTGGCGGCGTTCAAGGTGGGGTTGGATATAGCCTTGGATGGCATGGTTTAGTGGGAGGTGTCCCTGGCCATGGCAGGGGGGTTGGAACTCGATGATCTTGAGGTCCTTTCCAACCCTAACTATTCTATGATTCTATGATTCTATGAAGATGAGCACCTAATGAATGCTCTCCCTCCCCCTTTCTCTTATTTTTTTGCTGAGCACAATGCCATGCAGTATGGGGTATCTTTTTGGTCTGTTGGGGTCAGTTGTCCTGGCTGCGTCCCCTCCCAGCCTTTTTCCCATCCCCTGCCTACTGACCTTTGGAAGTGGAGAGGTGGTGGAGGAGAGAGCCTTGATGCTGTGGAGTATCCAAAACACTGGTGTTTTCTCAAGACCACTCTAGTTACAGTTACAAAGCACAGCGCTAGAAGAGCTGCGATGGGGAAAAGTTAACTACATCCCAGCCAAACCACATACACATACCAAACAAAATGCACACCTTGATTCATATTGGAGCCAACAAAATGCATTAACAAGGAATGAAAGAAAACAGCAGGTAACCAGAGTAAGGGAAAGGTGGAGAAATTTATTTGGTTTACTTTGATAGTGTCTGGAAAATAATTGCAACAAGAAAACACAAGCTAGAAGTTGCGCATAATTTTGGATGATGATTTTCCACTTGACTTATGGATCTTTACTTTGCAATGTCCTGAGACTTTGTCTGTTGCAAAATGCATTTGTACCCATTTGTAGGATGCTTCCCAAAATCTGTCTATAGACTGGGCACAACAGAATGACACCAAATTTAAGATTAGAGCAGTAGCAAACCTAAAAATTATACCACCATCATGAAAGAAGACAAATACTCAGATATCTAAACATGGGGCCTGCTTTCATTTTGCAGCTGACCATAACTGGGACCTTTACCGTCTTATTTGTAAGTTCTTACATTTCACCATTTTATGTTTTGTACGTAAAAAGCCCTGCTCTGAGTCTACTTCTGCCTACTTTGTGTTGTTCTGACTATGCAAGACCATTTGGATCCCAACCCTTCCACGGTCTATGACTCAAAGTCAGCCCACAAACTAATTACCCTGGGGCAATTAATATCTAGAAACAAAGACTTTACGGTTGTTCATGACTTAGCTCATAGACCTCTGTTCTTCTTCAGCCCAGGGCACCAGCCCAGAGCCAGAGACAGCCCCACATTGTACAGCCTTGACCTGGGGCACGCAGCGCTCCTGTCCCCTTAGCCATCTCTGGTATAAAGATTTAGCTCACTGTGTTTGTATGGGCAACATATAAGCTCATTGTTCTTGTATGTTTGCATAGTCCTTTCCCAAACTTATGAACTTCCTGTAATCAATTAATTGTCTCTCATTTAACTTGTGTTCTCCTGCTGTGACTCTAACAGGTACAACACAGAGTTCAGAGCCTCAGAGGAGCTGAAGTCAAAAACATCAGTGAGTTACATTTCTTCCTTGCCAATCCTAGATTTCTTCAGCACATCTGGAGCCACCTGATAGGGTCTAGTCCTGATGGCTGCAGCTTCTGATGGCTGCTACAAAGGAACACCACAGGGAGGGAGGAGTTTCCTTCAAACACAGCTTCAGTGGAGCTGCATTGGTAGGATCCTGTCAGAGGTAAAACTATTAGGAGTCCTTTACCATGCATAAAGGAGAAAACTTTTCAGCTTTCACATTTTAGACCAGAGTGTTTATAAAATAACCAAGTGAAAAGACAAGGAATATACTTCAGGTATTTATTTATTTAGCCAACAGTGTAGTTAAGGTTACGATGAGGATGAAAGCAACATCCTAAGACCTTTCCAAACATTATGCACCAATCCCATACAGAAAAAGGGTTCGGTCCAATGGTTAAATCAAGACTAAAACTTTAGCATCTAGGGTCAAACATGTACAGACTCTGTTGGTTTTCAGGACAGCTTCTTGCTGGCTGTACACCAAAAGGCTTGGGGTCTCTGAGGAGGTTGAAAGTCTTGTTCCTCTACAAGGGAGGGAACAGCCCAGAAATCTTTATTTTTGGTACACTTATGATGACCAAACTGTATAGCTTCTCAGGCAGAAATGGAGCCACGAGCATGAAATCCCTAAGATCCATTCCTGAGCACTCACAGGACAATGTCTTTTGCTGTCAGCCTGTTACCTTTTCAGTTGTTCCAGGCTGTGGGGCAGAACCGAGCAACTAAATCTGGGCTCTGAACTGTGCAAGATTCCTCAAAGAAGAAGAATTGTGAAGTGAATCTTATTTTTCTGGAGTTGAAGAACACCTTCAAAAGACATTAGCCCCAATGAAGTCTCAGACTGAGATAATATTTGGTGTCTGAAACTTGGTATCCAAAATAATTCATGTTGAAGTCAAGAACCCTGAATTAGTAGGTACTACTTCAAACATTTGGCCTTAATATCAGTAATTCTTGATTTTCAAAATACTAACCCATTTCAGCAAGTATTTTACAGCTCTTGGTTTAAGGAAACTTTATAAATTAAAAATATGTTATTAGACAAGGGAGAAAACCAGCTTCACTCAGGTATGAGAAATTTTTTAAGATGACATCAAGAAAACCTTTAAGGAAATATTTGTATATGTTTACCTTAAGCACAGTTACAAAGGCTCAGTAATTCAGCTATATATGCTAGTGAACTCAAAACCCACAATAAAACAGAGGAGTATATACTTTTCAATGAGTTCATGTGATGCAAAGCTGAGGGAAATTTGTTAGCATTATTCAGATAAGCCGCAGAAGAGAAATAAATCTACTTCTTATAAATATCGTTAGAGCATCCCAAGGCAACAGTTCACCTCTTTGCGTGGGATTCACTCAGGAATATGTACAAGACAGCAATAGTAGCAGGATACACTAATTACTCATGCACAAATAAAAATGGAGAGGCATTGCTGTGAATTTATACCAGAATAAAGAAACTCCTTTCATGCTCAATTCTTCAGAACACATGGAAGTTATTGGCTCACCTAAATTGCTTCCCTATTTGCATGGTGTGTTACACAGAAGACTGTACTGTTATTTTTCTAGGAAAGAACATGTTGCAATACACAGTAGCGCTCTAAGTGGATCGATGGGTCATTTGTGATTCAGGTGTTAGCAGTTAACTGTTATGCTCTTTATGAAAGTTTCCAAGCAAATGAAAAAGAAAACGGGTAATTATTTTTCATGAGCTTTTTTCAGAGTGGGGGCTCTTCAAGTCAAATTGAACTTTAAAGCAGGATTGTTGCCATAAAGATTTACAAAGGGTCAGTTCAGAATAAGCCTAATTATGACGAATTAATATAGGATCTGGCAGATGTTGTGGGTCTTGAGTGCAGCAGTGCTGTAGAAGAACAGAACTGTTTTAATGAGTTGTGAGTACAGTGGACCATAGCAGACAGTGAAAGAATGAGATTTGGAGAATGTATACATTTACAGTCTGGAAATTGTGGTGACTGGTATGTTGCTGGTTGTGCATAATGAGGCAAAGAGCATTGGAGAGTATCTAACCTTAATGTTTCTCTCTACTGGAACACTTGTAAATGGGAATCAAGACAAACAGAGATGAAAGAAGTCCCTTTCTTACCCATGTGCAATTACAGGTTTTGGAGGGAGCAGAAATTGCTTATGTGGGAGGAAAAGACTGAAGGAAGGAAATGAATGGTTAGAACTTACCAAGAGTGACAAGGGGCAGAACAGCAATGCTGGAGGACCAGTCTCGGACCAAAGAAGGGTTCAGAGTGCTGAGAGAACAAACTGAAGAAGGCAGAGAAGAGATTCAGAGCAGCCCTGCAGAGAAGGACTTGGGGGTGTTGGTCGATGAGAAAATGAACATGAGCTGACAGTATGCGCTCTCAGCCCAGAAAGTCAACTGTATCCTGAGCTGTATCAAAAGGAGTGTGACCAGCAGGTTGAGGGAGGTGATCCTGCTTCTCTACTCTGCTCTCGTGAGACCTCACTTGGAGTATTGTGTGCAGTTCTGGTGTCCTCAACATAAAAAGGACATGGAACTGTTAGAACAAGTGAAGAAGAAGGCCACAAGGATTACCAGGGGACTGGAGCACCTCCCATATGAAGACAGGATGAGAAAGTTGGGGCTGTTCAGCCTGGAGAAGAGAAGGCTGCGTGGAGACCTCATAGCAGCCTTCCAATACCTGAAGGGGAGCTATAGGGATGCTGGGGAGGAACTCTTTATGAGGGACTGTAGTGCTAGGACAAGGGGTAACAGGTTCAAACTTCAGCAGGGGAAGTTTAGATTGGATGTAAGGAGGAAGCTCTTTTCTGTCAGGGTGGTGAGGCCCTGGAATGGGTTGCCCAGGGAAGTTGTGAATGCTCCATCGCTGGTGGTGTTCAAGGCCGGTTTGGACAGAGCCTTGGATGGCATGGTTTAGTTGGAGGTGTCCCTGCCCATAGCAGGGGGATTGGAACTAGATGATCTTAAGGTCCTTTCCTGCCCTAACTATTCTATGATTCTATGATTGTATATACCCCTCAGATCTGTGTGTTCTTCTTAAACTACTCAGGACAGACATCAATGTGTGTTTTATGCTTCAAATACATACTGTTATGAGGAAAGCTGGCACCTTATTGGTAAGTTTCAAAGATGGCAATTTAAAAAATATTTCGAAGATGCAAATCTAAGCAACAGATATTAGGGCCAAGAATGGAAGGACCACACAGTCTTACATTCAAGAAGGCAAAACCTAGTCTGGGAGATAAACTGAACAGTACTCTTCTGAGATCCAGGAGCAAATTGGACACAGATATTTGGGCTGGGACCCAACATATATCACACGGGAAGCCACCACGACTGCTGCTGCAGTCACCTCTATGTCATAATTGGGTCTGAACTTTGCTTATGTGTTCTGCACTCTGCCTCACTCTCGTGGTTGTTTCTTGAGAGGAACCTTTACTCTTGGTGCCTGTCCCACTATTACTAGAAATCACTGTGCCTGTTATTCAAGCATTCAGATTCCTTGTATTTTTCAGTTTCTCTTTGTCCTGATTCGTTTACCTTCTCCTCATCCCTTATTCAGTACTGTCAAGTACCTTTGCTTCTTGTTGGATAAGTAAGCAGAACCAGACACCAAACAAGGCTCATGGGAACATCGGAAGCACAGCTGCCTCCCTCTTAACCCCAAACAAGTCACTTGACACACAAATCCTCTTTCAGAAGAGAACTGAGATTTTGTTTCATTTTGGAAGCTAATAACAAAGTCTATTCAGTTGCAGCTTTACCCCATGCCACCTCCAAACATTACATGGGTATTTGAGTGTTCAAAACAAAAGCAAAATAAATTAAGAACTAGAATCATCTCTGCCCTATTGAGAATGTCTATTAAAAACTGGAAGTCCTTTCCTTTACTGATGTTTCAGGAATGCCTGCAACAATAGAGTTGGAAGTATTTTCTGATCCAACGGCATAGCTGTTCTATCAAACAGTAGGGCACTTCCTGTTTGTTTTTAGCTAAAAGAAAATATTGTCTATATATTACAGTTAACAATATGATATACTTTTTCTGAAGTATGTTATTCCATACTTATATAGCAAGGGTGCATTTTAGAAAACCCTCATTTAGCTGAATGAGAAAAGTGAACTCATTTCCTTTTCTGCTGAAGGGGACTGATGAGTACTTATGCTGAAAACACCAATAAATCTTTAGTTCTTTCATTCCTTATGTTCTGTTTCCCCAAGGTTCTGGTTTTACAGTACAAAAGTTGTGCATGGGGTCCTTAAACAACTCTAAATGCTTTTACAGTCTGAAGCTGGGGGTAATACTTTTTTGGCCTCCTTCCCTCAATCAATTTCCTTCAAACACAGCGAAAATCTTGCATGTTCCCTCCTTTAGCAAGACTGTTTACAGGCCCTGCTGTTAATTAATACTGGCAAAGTATTTCCCTTTTGTTCTTCTACAACTCTAAACTTGAGAGACCATGGAATATGTTGCAGAAAAGAGTGGTTTAATCCACTTCACTTTATGACACAACCAAGTTGTCGCAGCTTGAGGAGCTACCTTGTGTTTCTGCACCTCAGTCTCCTGAATCCTTCCAAAAGTCGGGTGAAGCATTTAAACCTTTTCCATTGGGACAACTGTTTTTGTAGTGATGTGAAATGGGAGGATGCTGTACTCAAACAGCTGATGGTCAGTGATCTCTCATCAGTGTGAAATAAGCCAGCCCTTGGTTGGGAGGTGCCATGGCTTAAGCTGAAACCAGGACAGGAGGTTTGAACAAAAAACATTCCCTTGAACAGAGTGAGGCTCTCTACAACCTCCTATTTGGTTTTGTCTTTCTAAGAAAAGATCAGTCACTGGCTTGAGCCAGACCTTCTGGAGATGGATGCTTAGAGCATGCATGGGTAGTTCATGTGTCTTGGTGTCTGCTGAATATCTCAACCTGTCTTCATGCTCCTTCTCCTAGGAAATGTATAGAATTATATAGGATTTGTAATATATAGGAGTCATATAGGATTTTAGGAAGCTGAGGAATCATTACACCTAGCTTTGTCGCACTTACGTGCCCACTGAGAATAAAGCATTCAATGCCAACCATGCATCAAGTAAAAACAGGGACTTTCACTCCTGAGTTTACTTACCATTGTATTTTCTCCTGTAGAAAACCCAGGAGCAGAGGCGGCTATTGCTAGATGCAAGGTATAGAATCATAGAACCATAGAATCATAGAATCAACTAGGTCGGAAAAGATCTTTGAGATCATCAAGTCCAAGTCTGCGCCTTCTCATGACCTCAGAAATCTGAACCACTACCTTCTTCCCAAACACCAATACATACACCAAACATCACCTGGTCTCTCAAACTCCCTTTTGTTTCAATAATATGCTTGAAAGTGGGCAGGCTGACACTGGCTATGCCTTGAGGGATAGTGCTGCATGACTGCTTTTGTACTACAGTATTTAGTCATACAGCATGTTTTTGTTTATAGTCACATAGTTTACAATTGCACCATATGGAGCAGATTTTGTTTTACTTCAGTTTATCATCAGAAATCAGCTTCTCGGCACTGAGCCCAGCTGATTTCACATTCTGTTGGTTTAAGGGAAGTAATGTAGGATTCACTGTCTGTATATTCAAGCACTTTAATCAACATAAACAAACAGAAAAACATTGTCTAGCATGAATGGATGTTTACTCAGGCCTGTAGAATGGCAAAGCATATCACTATAAAAACCACACTATAAAAATAATCTGAGTTGTGATTGTTCTGAGGAATCCTGCAGCACTTGCACAGTATGAGATAGAGTTATCTTTATTTAACCAGCACTCAAGACATGAATGCAAGATTGACTAAAAAATATCAGATAAATTGCTATGGTAGCTGTGTAAATGCAAAACTCAACAGAGTCAACACTGGGTTCAGGGTCTGCTTGGGGAGTTTTTTATTCCAGTGGCGAAATGAATTTGCCTTTTATCTTTGAGAATTAAAATGCTCCCCATTTTACCTGCAAATGACCTTAGTAATCCAGAAGCATTAACAAGCCGTAACAGCTTGTTGCCAGCCCCACTTTCATCACAGTCAGGGTCAGGTATTCTGGGTAAAGATGCCTAACATAGGAAGATTTTTATTTCATTCTCCAGGATTTCATCACACAAAAAAACATTTTTGCTTTGTTCAGTGATTGAACAGCCCATAACATGGGAACTTTTAGCAGCTTTGAAACAGTTGCACGTACCAAATATTTTATTCTTTATCATGTCTGATAACATTTCCTAGTATTTCAAAAAGTGAATTGGACCCTCCTTGCAGAGTTCAGGGAAGGAATTACTTGCAAAATATGGTGTTTGAGTAGTGGTCTGGACGGCATCCTGCTGCTTGATGGATTTGCAATCCTGAACTAAGAGCCATGACACCCCCATTTTGAGAATGGGACCCAGGAAAACTAAGATGCTGACACACTTAGTAGGAAGTCCTGCGGAGACTGATGTGGCAGAGATAATGGACACTCAATGGTGGCTAACAGGAAATACCTCTGCCCATTCAGGACTGGGGATCAGAGTCCCAACTCTAAAGAAGAGCAACCGATACCAGTAAGTGACAAAAAAATGTGACTTACCCTTTTCTAGGGAATATTCCAGCAATGGTTTTTTTTCTGTATAAGGAACTGCATTCAGATGTTCTGTGTTGCCCAGCTTTAATGTCCTCTTATTTGCTTTTAAATACCCAGATGAGCTCATGTACTCTGCTTTGTAGTTGTTGTGTTGCATGGGGTGGGACATGATGCTTACACAGCATTGTGTATCCAGTAACTGAACCAATTCATGTATCCAGCTCAAGGTGCCCCATTAAGGACTACTCTGTGACCTGAGATTCAGATTCTTTTCTCTCTTCTGGTTTGAGGCCTCAACCTAGCACAGAAATTGCACAGAACCTGTTGCTTACTGACCAAAAGTTAACCATAAGGTAGTGTTTATGTGGCTGACCATTACAATGACTTTGAAAGACTGCTGGAAAAACAGAGCTGTCTTTTATACAGCTGTCTTCTCTCCCTAGGAAGGTGAATAACAAGATTTTCAAAGTTTTCAGCCTAACTCCCTGTTTATCTCATCAATGTTAAAATACTTGTAATGAATAACAGTGCGCAGTGATTTATTTATTATTGCTGAGTATGAGGGAAATACAAACCAGGCAAATCCCTAGGGAATTCTGATGAATTACAGTCACTGTAGAACTACAACTCTTTAAATCTCAGAGGCCCTTCAGAAGAGCTCTTTTCTGTAGACCGCCTCCTCTGAAAGCTATAAGAAGGACTGTGAAGTGCTGAGTTACTGCATTCTTGCGGCCTATTACCATTCCAGTGGCATATTCTTCCTGAAAGGAGACATCTAGTCCTTCTAGCAAGGACCAGAAGTAGATGTACAGGTAGCAAGTGTCTTACGACATATCCCAGTACATTATGGAATTTCATTCAATATTCTGTGATGAAAACTTCCTTACCTCTTAAGCTAAACAAACTCAACTAAAAATTATCATTGATAATAAAGAACCCAAATCCAGCTCATACAGTCAACAGTATTTGATTGTGTCCATATATAAAGCTAACATTTAGCTGTCATTTAGCTGTCATGAAGAAGAATTGACATTTCAACTGTTCAGCTGTTCTAAAGGACAGGGCTAAAGGAGGACAGAAGTATTGAATAAAGATTCCAAGCAATATTAAAGGCTATACTACATCACTTTCCTTTAATTTCTACCCCTAATATGAATTGGCCTGTGATTTTTGTTTTCCCATCTATGACTTCTTTTCCCTCTGTGATTTTTAGAGGGGATGGGAAAAAGAAGCCACAAGAACTACTCAAGAATATCACTGCTACAGCAATTTAGCATTTTAATGGTCATCTGTTACTCACAGATCTTCCATTTCAAGAGAAAGCATTCTAAGAAATCTTCCTTTAGCAAGAAATATAGACAAGGACCTTCTCTACCCCATTTTCCAGGATGAGCAGCTCTACATCAAGTTTTCCTGAACACAACGTGAACAGCTCTGAAATAAAATTAACACAACCTGCTTTTCCTGGGACAAAGCGCACTTTATTTTCTGAAAAAACAGCTGTTTCAGGAGAGGAGGTGATCCACATTTGGTATGACAGGACCTGACAAGCTTACGTTTCTGCCAAACAGTATAAAGCTGCTAGTGTCTCCTCAGTCCACTTTCAGTTCCCACCAGTGATTTTTGGAAAACACTCAATGATCCAACATCCAAATTCCACATCAACTCAGGAAAATAAATTCTGTATATGAGCTCCACATCAGTTTCACTAAAATAAGTAACAGACATGTACAAGGTTTTATTTATGAAACAATACATCTGTGGTCAAGACTTTTAGTACTATGTATAGAATCATATTTCATATTAACTAAACACCAATGCAGTGAAAATATACAGTTATTATAGGCTAAATGAGGTTTTATTTTTGCACTAATTTATATTCTGTCAATCCCTTTTTTGATTTTTTTAAAAACAGTTTTGATCACAGTGATTTGACATCACACATGCTACTCTAAAGTACATCAGATGAAATCCCACTATTAAAGGTAGACTATATCCCATATTAGAGATATGAAATGCAAAAATCTTGTTAGGAACTGTCCCTTCTAAGATTGGGGCAGCCATCCATATCTTAAAGGGCACCTTCAGAGCTTCTTCTGAAATGTAAGCCGAAGACTAGACATTAAGAAAAGGGTTGGATTTATGCGAAATGTTTTTGAAATCTGACTGCTGGTAGAAAAAAGTCTGGTTTGAGCAACCCAAATTAACGTTTTTTGATAAATGAAAGCTCTGTTTTGCATATAATCCTACATTTTTTGACATTTTATGGAATGAATTTTTTTTTTTTGGTCACATTTCAGATATCCATTTTTACCTTTTAGAGCTTTAAAAAGTAAAAATCAGTTTCAAAATAAAAAATTAAAAAGGTTTGTATGGGAAAATTTCACTGAATCTTTTACCCAGAATTTGTTTTCTTTGACCACTTCCTCTTCAACAAAGTTATCTGTTGGGCTGAACAGGAATTTACAACTTGTCCCAGACAATCCAAATGTGCATTATTTAGCCATTAAACTATTCAACTTATCTAATTGTATGCAACCTATAATTCTATTTGGCCCAAGTAAAGTCCTGCAGAAAAAGCCTTGTTAATTCCCTAAATGGCTTCAGAAGTGGCCTTAGGAGTCCATTGAGTCATGGAATGTCAAAGGAAGGTTGGCACCCGTAACTACCAAGTCCTTGTGTAAACCACCTTAGCACCTCAAACAAATTAAATCTGTGAGTATTTTAGCAATTAAAACAATATTTTTATAAAATGTTCCCTGGGTGATTTTAAACCAATAAACAGTAATTCATCATATACAATAAATAAATCAAACAATTAAATACCCAAACCAAACCACTAAGGCTCAGAGGTAATTTTATATATACAAGGCTAGTGAATGAAACAGTAATCAGGGTGTGCTTTCTGTAAACTAACATGGAATCTTTCCGAAAAAATAAACTGTATAGGAGGACTGTGTAACACCAAGAGGATGATAAAAAGCAATTTAAAATCTATACAACACTAACAGGATTTAAAAGTGCCCTTGAAAACATCACAAAAGCGAAGACTGGCTTTCCTTTTCCCAGCCACTGTCTTGTCTCAAATAATGTTGGAGTCTCAGCTATTTTTCTCTGCATAAAAAAAAACCTCCATGTTTTTGCTATTCACACAATGAAAAGCTTATTTTGAAGTGTACAATTTCCTTGCCAGTTGTGGTTTTCCACCCTCTCACAACTTCAGCCAATTTCTACATATTCCCAATTCATCACTAGAAAAGGAAGAAGCTGAATAATATTATTACACAAAATATTTTTGAGACACAGGCACCCCCAAAACGAGCACACAGCTTCCTTAAGAATGCCAAAACCAAAAGCATGGACACTTTCAAGCACATTTTCTTCTCACAATCTAAACAAGGCTGTGCTACTGCTCATTTGTCACGGTACACAGGGGCTGTGTAGACGTTTACTCTTTGCTTGCCATGAAAATATTCTGCAATGTAATAAAATTTTAAAAAATATACAGAGCCTGGATTTTTTATTCCGAACAAATTTTAAAGTTAGAGATTAATATGACGAGATTTGCACATAATGTTGAATTGCACTAAATAATGAAACCCCCCTACGTTCTTTTCAGGCTGCAGCACTGCTAGCTCTGTGTGTCAGCATTGTTTTGTTTGTCCAATGAAAGAGGGAGTGAAAATTGTGAGAAACAATTTTCAGGCATTGCCAGCTTTGGTCTCAGCATGTAACCTTAACAAAGCAGGAGAGCAGCTAGCTATTTAGCATACTTAAGCCATCATGGGTTGCACTAAAATGTTTGAACTCTTATGGAGCAGGCAGAGCTGCACCTGGTTGACAGCCGTATATTGGTCTATATGCAATTGATGGCACGTGGTAAATTATAGGCTTCTATAGGGCACACATGTTAAATGTTAGCCCTGAGAGGCTTGTGAAGAGTGTTACAGCCCTAAAGAGCCCCTTAAAATAATAGGCTTTTATATTCATTGACTCTTACAAGTACCACAGATTGCATCTTGACCTGTCCTGTTCTAGGGGTATAAACATTAGAAGCAAGGAACAAAGATGAGAAAATTTTCATGTAAGCCAGCCATATTTAAATACATATATTGTCACATCTTTTATTTTTACATAGGGTAAAAATGAACTAATTGTGAACTTAACAGTGTCTATCATAATTATAAACAGGGATGTTTGCAAAGTTAAGTGATATTCAGGAATAGTAAATTTCTGTTGCCTCTGAAAATCCAGACATATTTCATTTTATTTTAGTATAATAGACATGAAATATGTTGCTAATGAAGTTGATCTGACTGCAGAATGTAATTCTTTACACTGCTGTATTTGTATATAGAGTGAAAACTGGTACCAATTACAGAAACCAGAAAAAATCCAAGAGCTTCTTAGCAGGGCCTCCTGTGTAGATGGACTTGAACTCTGAAGTATTGGAGTCATACGAAAATTTCCCCAACATTCTAGGTGTAGCAATATCTTTCTGAAACTCAGACAACTCCACGACTAATTGCCTCCTTCAGGTGCTTTTATTTACCAAGAGAAACTTCTTCAACATCTACACAGTGAGAAATGCAGCACAGTGAGCTCCAAGGACTGAATTGATAAACATGGCACAACATAGGCATTAGATACTTAGATGACAGAATAGTCACAAACTCAGCGAAGATTCTTCATGGAGTCTGTAAAAATTAAGGTATGGTGACTGGAGAAAGGATAGAGGTAAAAAAAGTGTGACTGACAGAGTGGGTAGAGCCCCTTAACTTTGGGCTGAGTTTCAACGGTGGATAAAGGTAAAACATGATTTTTTATAACATTTTTATGGCATATTCTACAGCAAATTGTATGGGAGGCGATAAAAAAGAAGTCATCTATGTGAAGTTTAGGTCTGAAGGTTATCAATAACTCAGTGCAGTAGAGATATGACACGAAGTCTCTCAGAATTCAGAAGGTGCACATTCAGTGGAAATGCAGTTCTGCTTTTACCAGCTGTATTTCCAAACCAGCTGGGTGCCTTCTTCATAGATGATGCACAAAGTTTCCCAATGAAGCCACAGCAGAGAGCATCATAGTAATTTCAAAAATTTCAAGTATACCTAGTATCATTAATGTCCAGTCTGAACATTTGTTATGAAATGGTGTTTAAACAACATCCACTGTATCATATGCAGAGCGAATGTAGATCATGGCTTAATATGCACATGAGAGGTTAAATTTTGACCCCACTACAGTAAATGGCAAAGCATGGTTCAGTTTCTCTGAGAGTGTCGTTTTTTGACGTCTGCCTTTCCCTGCTTCCTGTTCTGTGTAGCTGCACTCTAGAAAAATTAAGTATTGTCAGAAGAAATCATAGAATCATAGAATAGTTAGGGTTGGAAAGGACCTTAAGGTCATCTAGTTCCAAACCCCCTGCCATGGGCAGGGACACCTCCCACTAAACCATGCCACCCAAGGCTCTGCCCAGCCTGGCCTTGAACACTACCAGCGATGGAGCATTCACAACTTCCCTGGGCAGCCCATTCCAGTGCTGCACTTACAGCACAGTAATGAATTTCTTGCTCATATCCAATCTAAACTTCCCCAGTTTAAGTTTGAACCCGTTACCCCTTGTCCTCTCACTACAGTTCCTCATGAAGAGTTCCTCCCCAGCATCCATATAAGCCCCCTTCAGATATTGTAAGGCTGCTATGAGGTCTTTTCTTCTCCAGGCTGAACAGCCCCAACTTTCTCATCCTATCTTCATACGGGAGGTGCTCCAGTCCCCTGATCATCTTCGTGGCCCTCCTTTGGACTTGTTCCAACAGTTCCATGTCCTTTTTCTGTTGAGGACACCAGAAATGGACACAATAAAATAAGGTATAATTCATTATATCTACTTTGTCTTACACTGATGCTTATGTTTTAAGTAAATTATACTAGATGGATCTCATTTCCGGATTGTCCCATGACCAATTGATAGATAAAAGAAGCTCTAGAGGTAAGATCAACCTTGTCCCCAAAACAGGTCTTAGTGGGGGGTGAATTACACTAAAAGCTTGCTCTTCTGCTGACAGGGGAGGTAACTTGATTTACTGGTTTAAACAGTTCAGCCTTTAGGCAGTTCATGCTAAGTGGGACAAAACCAATCCATAATTACACCACTTGGAACTGTAATGTACATCAACTTACACTGCAGTCCGATGCTGTGCACTAGTTCTTTATATTTTGCTTTCCTCACAAGAAAAAGTTATACTTCATTAACGTTTTTGGTTATAGAAGATGTGGCCATCTTCAGGTCACCCACCAGAGGTACCTAAGTTGAAGACTTAGCTATTAGTCTGGACAGTTCATGCTGTGGAAAAAGAACAGTCGAACTCTCTATCACTACCTCAAGGAAACGCCATGGAAAAGGTAATCACAGGTATGACAACAGGTATTTTATGGGATCTGCATGTTCCTCACAACCATGTCCACACTAAACAGACATGCTACTTTTTTAATATATAAAGTAACAAATTATTCAGATATAAAAATGTCTTGGATAGGCGAAGAGCAGGACCCAGAGATCCTTTACTGTTCTCTAGAACTCTGTTACTTGCAGAGAACATTTGTCCACATAATACAGCAGTCATCATGTTTCATATGGTCAACATTTTTTACATAGCTTGAATTAAAAAGGAAACTATAACACTAAAGTGACTGCCCACAAGAAGTGGGTAACATCTCTTCAAGGAATTGAAATAGAACATTTTCTTCCCCTGCAAACGAGGTGTGGATTCCTCAGCACTGCATAATAGTTGAACAAAGTTTTTCCTTATAATAAACCATTTATTTGGATTTCACAATATCTCATCACTTCAGCCACAGCTGGTGACCATGCCAGGAGCACTTCTCACATATCATTTGCAATGTTTTCTTTCCAATTTCTCCAGAGGGAGGAGGGGAGAGAAACGTGTGGGACGGAGCTGTAGTTCCTAGTGAAGATTTAACAGTGAATCTCTCTTTTCACAATTGCACTACTCAGAACTGCACTGTTAGACTGCTAGTGAGAATTATCCACTGAACTATGCTTTTGCCCTGTTATTAGTGGTCCTGCCAGTGTTTGGAGGACATGATGATGTGCTATAACAGCGCTTCTTGCAACACCAAGCATTAATGATAGAGCATTGTGCATACGTGCAAGAACAGCCCAACTGTGCCATACCAAAGGCCCTCCTAGATTGCTATCTTGTCCCCTAAAGCGGCCAGAACAAAAGGGACATGACAAGTTTAAAATTATTATTTTTTTGGAGGCCTCTTTTAGCTCACAGAAATTAGGGGATTTCTTATACCCTCTGCCAAACTTTTCAGCCAGACTACTAATGTTAACAGCCTCAAGGACTGCTTTTAAATTCATTTCTTCTTTTGGCTCCAACAGTATCCTACCTATGCTTCCAGATTTTATTTATACACTGAGTAGAAGACAAAGAAACCAGAATGATGGCCTTACACATTTCTTTTTATGGAAGTATCAAATGCAATTTTTCTCCGTGATAAAAAAGTTCACCATGCAGGCTGTTTTAATTTCTATTCTGGTTCCATGGCTGCTACATGACTTCTAAGATCCTTTGACGGGCTACATAACACTTTCTGGAATGAATGCAGCAGAAGAAAGAAAAATGATATTTTACATCTGTTTCAAACATTAGTCATTATCTTGTCTCTGGCTAAACAAAGTACTCATCAGCCAAGTTTTAGCGTAATGTTTTGCCTTTTACAAGCACAGCCTCAAAAACCCTGATTTGTGCAATATGCTGACAAAGGATGGAAAAATATATATGCGAAGATTATTCTGTGATTAAAAAAGGTGTCAGTATCCTTATCACACAGCAAGGTATTTTACCCTTTTCATAGCAAAGGCTGGGGTCAGGTGTACTGGCTCCATGTGATGGTGGAGTTAAGGATCCCAAAAGGAGGGAGCCAAGCAAGAAAAAAGCATCACAACTTTAGAGAGAAGATTTTGGCATGTTCAGTGACCTGCTTAAAAGAATCTCTTTGTCCAGGAGACGTGGTTAAATTCCAAGGATCACTTTCTCCCAGCTCAAGGAGGTCCATCTAGTTATGTAGAAACTCAAGCAGAGGTGACAGGAGGCCTGCAAAGATGAACCAAGAGCTCACAGCAAAACTCAGACATAAAATGAAAGCATACAGGAGGTGGTAGCAGAGAAACAAGATCTGTGAGGAATACAAAGACACTGTTAAAGATCACATGCAGGGATGGGATCAGAAATGCCAAGGCCCATCTGGAGTTCAGTCCAACAAGGGACTGTTGTGGTTTAAGGCCCTCACGCAGTTCGCTCACTCACTCCCTCCTCTTTCTTCCCCCCAGCTCCTGGGGGGATGGGGAGGAGAATCCAGCTACTAAGCAGGAGAAAAATGACTGCTACTGCTGAACCCAAGACAGGGACACAAAGGGCAGTGAGACTATGGAAAATAGGGGCATGCTGGAAGATATACTTTTCCTGCAGACCTCCTTTGTTGACTGTATGACTCTCAGAAATCAAACAGTCTTTTCGTAAACTCCAGTCACTTGCTAGGGTTAGTCCCTTTACTTTGGACTTCATCAGTTAAGGGAAGGTTGAGTCAAGACACAACAACAGCCTTCAAAATTATAATAGATGGTCTATAGAAAGGGAAAAGTGACTGTTCAAACTGTGAATACATTTAATTTTGTTACATACGTTTATACTGGTTGCCACTGGTTCAGAAGCAAAATGAAACTCCGTATATGAAGGAAAATGTATACACTTTCAACTACAGTGGTATCTAAAAATGTGGAGATTTTTAGTGTACATCAGTGTATATATAACATGAAGTCTGTAAGATAATGCACTTACTGTATTATCATGCATTACAATCTGAAAAATAACTCAGCTCTTGAAGCTTCATACACAGTAAGAGGTTACAAACTAGCTTTTGTCTTTTATTCACCTACTACTGTAAACCCAGGTGCATGGTTGTTGTTTGTTTCCTTCTACCCACAATCCATAAACATGTTTTTAACATTCAATTGTCACCATAGTCACTGGTGCAGAGCAGAATTCATTAAGAGCCTTTGATTTTAAGTATCAGCACCAACTTTATTTAATGTATAATATGGCAGCCTTCATTATTGATAATAATAAGCAACATGTTTCCGTAAGGTTTGATATCGCTTCTTCACACAAGCAAACCCAACATGTCTCCTGGTTGTCTGTTTGGCTTTCCTTTCATGTCATCACAGGAGATCAAGATAGTCACTCAGCAGTTATTATGTGATGTTAGCACAAGCAACCTCTCTGCTTAGATTTCTGTGACTTTGAACATAATTATATACAAAAAATAAAACTCAACCCTAAATAAACGCAGAGAATCTGATGTCAACTGATTACAGCCCAGAGGGGACCCAGAGCAAAGGTTCCATTGCTCCATTCTTAGCGCCTCCGTTTCTTTATAATTAATAATGGTCTGTACTCTATTCAGAGGGTGAAGTGTTCAAATCTTTCAAAGTTAACAGAGTTTTTCAGCTAAAGATTTATTTCAGCAGCATATTAACTGAACACTCAGTGCAAACTATACATACCGTCATGGGCTTATCTCAGCTAAACTGTGGCTGAGGCTCCCAGCGGAAGTTGTTTCCTTGGCTTTCTCCAGGTTGCATTGAAAAAGAAAAGTAGCTTCATGTAAGTGTTTAACCCTCCTCGCCTATACCCTGTGTTTCTCAGCATGGGAAGGATAAACCTCCCCTCTTCCAGGTAAGGAAGGACTCCATATTTCCAGCTCAGCATAGAGACCTACCTTCCAGAGAGCAGAGATTTATATGAGATGATGCCCAGCCTTTGAGACCAAAGTCAACTGTGATGTAGTGAGTGGGATTTAATTCTAAACCAGATTCCACTCTTCTAAAACATGCTGGTTTTCTATTTTCTATTCTCAACTAAGCTACTTATTTTCCTTCTTCAGTAAATGGCATAAAGAAATTACTCAGAAGATTAAAAAAAAATATAAAAAATATTTATTTGTAGCTATTGTATCCAACTTCCTCTTCCAGAACAGCTCTGTGATATACAGAATCACTTTACCCATCAGCAGCATTTGATCTGCAGCTCTGCTAGTTGATACTTGCCTCTTAGAGTTACCCTATTGTTATGTCACCTGTGTTGCAATGATAATTAATGGTCCATTTCCAGTTGTAATCCATGTCAGTTGGAAGCTGTCTGTGTAATGCATAACACTTCCTACTTTAGTGCTTGGACTGGAAAAGCTTCATCCATGAAGATATCTGCACACTGCATACCATGACATGAACATGTTGTGACCCTCCTCTCTGTGCCGAGGTGCACCATGTGCACTCTTGATTATCTGAGGTAGAATTGCCTGTGAGACTCCTGTTACAGTCAAATTTTTGTTTATTGGTGAAGAGGAGGCACACCTTTTTCATATATATATACATAACTATAAATAACAGTAATAATGCAACTTAGTTTCTACCCCCATTCTTTGTGCAAAGCTCACCCTTCTGCTCCTCTGCATGTTAAGGTGGGTGGTTTCACACTGACGTTGGCAGTAGTGGGATATTGCAGACAGTAGTTAGCAGCTGGAGTCCTTCATCAGAAGGAATAACACATTCATGTAGAGGCTTTCCTTTTCGCATCCGCTTCTTTAAAGCACATTCCTGTCTTTCTCTTTCTTCATTGGTCTGCTGTTCCAGGTTTCACCCACGTTTACTGCATACAGTGCTATTTGCATATGTTATGTTACTATTTGTTTGTGGTACCCCTGTAACCAGTTTTGTCAAGCTCCTGGTTTGCAGTGTCTCTGCTTCTCAAGATATCTCTTGTTGTACCAGATATGTACTTTTTTACTCTGAGTCATGATGTTTGGGTCATAAATATCACATTATACCCAGAAAAGCTTCTTGTTACTGCTAACTGTATAACCCATAGTTGTACCACACAAAGATAAACAACTTTATTTTAACAAGTTAGATAGAGACACCTGGCCAATTAGACAAATTGCTGTCACATTTGAACCAAGTCAAACAAGAAAAGTTTGGCCAGGGCAAACCTGACAAGCTTCTGTCCTGACCTTGCATAACTCACTGCAAAGCTTACGGCCTATTACTAGCACCAGCTGTACCATATTGCAAGACTGCACAGTTACACTCCTCCTGGCCCTTTAACCCCTTTTCCTTAAAATTCTCACTCCAATCCATTTTATAGGTGGATCAGGCATGAGAGAGGGAAAGGAAATAAATAGAGATATGCCTGAATATTCTTGGAGATAGGTCTTCCAAATGACAAAGTCAAAGGGAGGAGCTGTTTTCCTAGGATTTTTTTTTTTTTTTTTTTGGGGGGGGGGCAGGGGAGATTTCATTTTTGTCCACTGGTTTTAGCATTCATAAAATAAAATTGACAACTGACTTTGAATTTATTAACTGAAAAATCTTTCCTGCTGAGAATCCAAAGCTGGTTATTTACTGCGAAAATCAGTCATGTCAACAAAAATTAGAAATGGGTTTAGTTAGTTCATTTCAGTGAAAAAAGCAGTTCTTACAGCCAGCACTCAGGATGAGCAGAATACGAAATCAATCCACAGCACCAAGCACAACCTGCCACCAGCTCTGCTGATAGAAAAGGGCTCAGGGTAGCCATGTGCAGTAAAGAACTGGACTGAGTTGCAAAGGCCCATCATAAAAGTGGTAGAGATGACCCTCTACACATTACATCTGTGAGCAAATTATAGCTCTTTCTTCAGGGGCAATTCAGGATAGCCCCTCTCCAGGATTAGGACTCCTCTGACACTAAAACCTCTTGAAACCGATAATAAAAGAATACACTGGAAAGCCAAGCAATAACTAACAAATAAATTGGGAGATGGCACGGAATATTGCATTGCAAACCCAGCTGTTTACTGGCAGCTGTTGCAAACAATATTCTCCTTGCCTCTATCCTCCTCTTTTTTTTTAGAGTCAGAGAAGTGAAGAGTTTTCATATTTAGCTGGTTTTGTTTATTTACTGCCCTGGAGACATCTTCAGTTGGTCACAGCCAGTTGTTGGGAAGTGAAAAGCAATATTACAGGGTAAATACTGAGGTTGACAGGACAACCACGCACTTTGGAGAACAGTTATGTTCATGGGTAGGTTTGTTTCAATCCCTAGAGAGGGCCAAATGCATGACAGCAGCAGAAGGAGAAAATAAGAATGCTAAAAAATATCAGGAAACAGAGTAAGTCCCTCCTGATATGGGCAATAAGAGCATTACAAGCAAATGTTTTCCCTCCTGTGTTTCTTAACATGTTTGGCCCTGTCAAACATCTTCACGATCAACCTGGAGCTCATTGCCACAGGACTTCATCAAGGCAAAAAGTTTGGCAAGGCCGAGCTAGAAGTGAACGTTTATGTGGATTATGAGGTTAACCAGAATTACAGTATTAAAGAGTTTATTAACTTTAAAAAATGAGGGGTTTTGGAAAAGCCATCCATATTGCTTCAGAACAGAAGATAATCCCCTTGGGGGACTATCTGGGATAACTTTATATAAATAATAACGGTCTATGATCCACTGTAGATATTTTTCTTATAACACACCAAATTTTCTGTGTCATTTATTACTGATGGCAAAGACCTTTTCAGTCTGGCTACAGCCATGCGGTTAAAACAAATGTTTCCAAAGCAGTGCTCTAGAATTGAGGCCACCTTACACAAAGTCTTCCTTTATATTCTTAAACTGTTGTATTTCAAAATAGGTCAATTGCATCCAGAGTATCTACTGGGAATGGTTAGCGGTTCTTGGTAATTCCTGACAGCAAGAACTGGGTAAGTGCTAGCTGGTCCAGGCCAAATATGATCAAGTCAAACCTTCCC